>OX336342.1:0-600000 GCA_946902875.1 Nematopogon swammerdamellus | reverse complement strand
TTTGAACAATTGAATTAAATTTAAAAGCACAATTTACGACATTTACATTGTTACTGTTTACATTGTTGACATTTACATTGTTATTGTTGAACTAAAGAACTAAAGAACTAACATGTGTCTCGAGAGATGGTCGCGCAACAGATGGATAGATCTCACCGAGACCTAAAGTTTGAGTACCAACACGATGGGTCTAGCACCAGTGGTTCTCGAGTTATGACCAAAACAAAAGTTCATGTGACAGATGGATAGATCTCACCGAGACCTGAAGTTTGAGTACCAACACGATGGGTCTAGCACCAGTGGTTCTCGAGTTATGACCAAAACAAAAGTTCATGTGACAGATGGATAGATCTCACCGAGACCTAAAGTTTGAGTACCAACACGATGGATCTAGCACCAGTGGTTCTCGAGTTATGACCAAAACAAAAGTTCATGTGACAGATGGATAGATCTCACCGAGACCTGAAGTTTGAGTACCAACACGATGGGTCTAGCACCAGTGGTTCTCGAGTTATGACCAAAACAATAGTTAATGTGACAGATGGATAGATCTCATCGAGACGTTCAGATTGAGTACCAACACGATGGGTCTAAGTCCAGTGGTTCTGTAGATATGACCAAAACTAATGATCACGTGACAGATGATAATTCCGACCCCTCACTCGCATGATCGCATCGCATTTCGCATTTAGATGCTAGCTAGCTAGCTAGCAGCGGAGCGCAGGCGCTATATAGCATTTAGCATTTAGCAGTACCACAGATAAATAGCACATACTTCATTGCTTTGTGCGTTCCAAAACAAACGAACCAACAAAGTTTTACGAACGAAACAGCAATGCTAATTAAAATTAAATGTGATTATTGCTTAGCATTTAGCATTAATTTTTATTCATCAGGGCGCTTAGCAGTGCTAAATGCTAACGGGGTATTCATTATGAATTAATTTTGTTAATGCTAAGCATAACAAGACTAATTCCCGGTAGACGCATGACCTAAAGAAATTAATTCCTTTAGAGTCGCTCAAAAGTAAAAACCGGTAGGTACTGGTTGAATGAAAAAAGCGCGATAAACGAATATTGAACGAGGAAACCTGCTGAGGTTGACTAGAAGAAATGTCCTTTGGCAATAAGGCAGAATGCATGAAATATCTGTATACATTTAACATACATATTTATCAATAAATAAAAAAAATTACAAGAGCTAACTGCATCCAACACGATAGTCGACCTATGGTGGGTAAGCAGAAAAGAGCTCTCCATACATATTTACGCCGATGTTTGTTACTGAAATTCAAGCGAAAAATGCTATCAAATTGAATGAAAGTACTTACTCGTGAAAGGTGACTCCATCTGTGTTCAAGTTTGAATTTTTCGACGACTTTTTGCACCAAAGCACTGCACAATGAGGCATTTTGTGACAGACGCGCACGTTCGCTCCGCCTGAGCGGCGGACGGAGACTAAGATCGGTCGCCGGCGCTAGACTGACGCGCTGGCGCGTGTGCGCCGACGCGCGGCTACCCCTGTCCTCCTATGTATAGCGCCTCCAGGCTTACTGACTCGTGGTGGGGTGGGACTTGGGAGCCTTTTTTTTTGACCCCACCCAACACCCAACTCCCATCCCATGACGACTGACATTTCCACAGACACTGGAATACACAGATCTTGTACCGTATTTCGAGTACCCGTATTCTAGAGTACGTTTCAATATCTATATTTTGATGGGCGACTTGTGGGAAGAAATTATACAGTTTCGGTCAGAAAAAACCAAAAAAAAATGTCGAAAGTGTTTTGTTTTGCCTGGAGTTCAAAAAATCGGTCTGTGCTTCTAAATAAGTGAATCCTGAAGTGTTCGGTATGACTGAATGCGCAATTTCAGTACAAATCAGACTGAATACAGATCATTGATGGATCGATCGATTGAGGCGGGATATTCGAATTTGTGTGGGAGCGCGCGCGCCAAAATTTCGCGTTTTTGCGCGGGGCGAAAAGGGCTGGGAGTTTACCGACGTAAGCATTGTAAATAGTTGAAAACTGCGGGAGCTAAAGGGTACAACTTCGCAGCACCCTCGGATGCTGGATGAGCCAAATTATCTATATATGGACCTAAACAGAATCGCCCATAATTCAAATGTTTCCTAACTAAATTTCCCCTTGCACATTCGGTCAAAATATTACTAGTAAATTTAACCAAGAATGTATACCAGTAATCAGTTGTTTGATAGGAAATTGTTAGAATTAGTTATGAATTAAATAGGGAGCCGCGCCGCGCCGACACCCGGCCGGGTGTTGTGGGAGTCCACTACTACGCGCCGCGTAAAGCCCGCCATGGACGATGGCGCCAATTGACTTCATTACAACTGGCGTGACGACAAATAGCGTGGTGCCAAAATATTAGCCCATGAACGATCGCTCCAAATTGTGGTCAGTCGTCTGATTAGGATTGCCATTCGTCCCGGTACACCGGGACTTGTCACCGGTTTAGAATCTCAGTTCCGGTCGTCCCGCCTGACCAGCGAATGCCCCGGTCTGGAACCAGAAGCAGATGCCAGTTAGTTTTATCCATACTAATATTCCAAAAAATCTTCAAAGGGCTTAGTGTTTCATCTTATTTCCTAACACTCATTCATTACATTTGCCACTGGAGTAATTGCCACTGGAGTAATGCATCGCTTTAAGGTCTTTGCTTACGGTGACGCTTGGCCCGGGTCGCCTCTCTCCCTAAAATATGGTTGAGGGAAGCGATGGCTGGCCCTGGCGTGATGCTCGTGAACGGGTGCTGCTCGTGGAGACTGGCCTGCTCCAATTGGTAACATTGTATATTTTATATGTTAGGCGTATATTTTTAAAAGGAACTATAGTATCTGTCATGAACTGTTACATTTGTCGCAGATTTATATTTTTCATCACATTACTTTTTGGTCTTTGAGATTTGTACTACCTCGTATTATCACTGGTATAAACTTAAAATGCTACAAACATGTTCACTTGAGATTCTGACTGCATACAAATTTTGAATTTTGACAGGGTACAACCTGTACCTTAATTTATACTGCTGACGCATGCTAAATATTAATTTGACTAATTGATACATTAAGTATCAAGTTTATTTAGCACGCATACTAAAATATTACTTTGACTAATTGATACATTAAGTATCAAATTTATTTTATTTATTTTTTGACATTGTACTACAATGTGGTATGAATATTTATAACTGACATGACTTGATACGATATGTTTCTGACAAATGCTCTAAACACCTGATTTTATCTATACTTTTACTTTAACTTTTGATTTTATGTGGTCAGAATTATCAAGCTTAAATTATAGTTATTCTAGCTCTCAAACTATATCTTAACACTGTAAGCGGTGTCTATTGTGTAGCTAGTCACAATGTATTGTAATTGAAGACGTTAAAAAAAGAACCCTGCGAAGTTTCTTGCCGGCTCTTCTTTGTGGGTGTAATCGAACCGGATTGTAAAAACTAACAGGACAAATTCAAGCGTAGTGTACTACCATACGAATGATGAATAAAGAATAAAGAATAAAGAACAGAGCGTTTCCGGCATTATAAGTCCGTAGATTTCATTCGCAGATGTCAATTATGTGTATACATAGACAACGAACGTTCATTGGAGACTTTTGGCTAACTATCTGTGAGTTTACAGAGCTGCGTGAATCGTTCTGAAACGGACAATTTTCTGTGGCCTATAATTGATTGGTTATAGACATTCAAAACCATTTGTCTACCTAACTAATAATCTAATGGAATTTATGCATAATCTAGGTTTGGATATAGTGTCCCGGTCAGTACCTGTACCTTTATGGCAACCCTACCCTAGGTGCACGCACGTGCAATCATACCGCTCCGATCTACGAACTGAGCCGAAATGGATGTGAGTTCGCACATGCACGGGCCGATGGCGTGAAGCCATGGCATGACGCCACGATGGATTATGGTGCGCCCGGAAAATCCGTGGGTCGGCGTCACGCCAAATATTGGCTCACGGATTTGACACGCACGGTCAGTTTTTGGACTGACGTGGTTCCAACTGACGCGATGGCGCTAGCTATCGTCCATGGCTAGCCTAAAACCCGGCCGGGTGTTGTGGGAGCCAAGGGGTTGGTCCTTACATGAATAACTGACCCTCTTGGATAGCCGAACTTGCTTGCTCTGTAGTATTTTCCATGCATCTCATAAAGTCATACATAATAGTAATAGTGATATCCGTATATTTATATCGTAAAATAATACTGCTATCTAGTAAACTACGGATTACTAATCTTATGCTAACAAGCTGTCACTGCTGTCAGGCATACAATTTACAAAACTTTCTTTAGGCTTTCTTTACACGATTTCTTTGCGTTTTCCAAGTGGTTAGTTATATTCTCTTTGACGTTTTCTTTCAGGTAATGTTTCAGATTTTGTTCAGTGACCATTTTTGGTGACTGAACGAACATACAAGCAAAATTTCAACAAATATGAGTAAACACTTACGGTCGTTGGTAAGTGTCAAGTTTGCTTTCTATTTGCATTTGCTGTTGCATTCCAAAAACATTATTATAAAACCCCCGAATTCCATGACTTCAAGGCCGCGCGAAGATTCGGCGCCGCGCGCGTACGTAAACTCAAATATTTCGTAAAAAAGTGATATTTCGTGAATCAGGTCAATGAACTCTATTGTTACATAAAGGCAATGAAATTACCCATAAAACGATGTAAAACATGTATGTAAAGATTCACTTATTTAGAAATGCAGACTTTTTTTAACTCTAGGAAAATGAAAACACGCTTGAAATTTTTTCCGAATTTTTTCTATCCTAAAATTTACAATACCCCTTTTTTTTTTTTTTTTTTTTTTTATTGATGCTGACATGGTTGGCTTCATCACCTACAACATCGTGATGTCAGCCCATAACACCGGATGAACTTGGTGCCACGTCAGTGATTCCCTTCGCTCGTGCCGGCTACACTGAACTGGACGGAAAACACAAACTATTTACATAGCCGTTTCGACCGACGTTTCATTCAGTGCGGTGGTATCAACCCGGGCGGGTTGAACCCTACCACCTAGTAATATAAGAAGGGAGTCATATCCCTTAGTCACCTTTTACGACATACACGGGGAGAGATGCAGTGGGGCTATTCTTTTAAAGTACCGGCCCCACACGGTACAGTCCCCCCCGGTACGGTCCCCTATAAAAATCATATAATATGTCAATGTGTAGGTGAAGAACGCTGCCTCTAAAAGGCTACAAACCTATGTATGTGTGATTAGAATCCAATCAAGGAAGGAACCTTCAGTCAAAAATTTCAAGATGTCAGAATTGTTTAAAGGTGTCTTACATGTGAATGGAAAGAATTTTTAATTGTCTATCTAAAGTGCTCTCTCGTTCTAATAAGAAAAAAATTCACTGAAATAGCACTAGACGAATAATTTCGACGCCGCCCATTGAGTCCCGCGTGGGCCCATCGGAAACAAGCTTTAAATTAGTTTAGAAGAGGTGAGCCGAAGAAGGATGTGACAGGGTTTGCAATATACGAAATTCACATGACAGCTGGTGTGGTCTGTTGCATTCATGTTATATTTTGTTTTCAGGTTCTAAGTAACTACAAATCACTGCACAAAGCACGCCTCAAGGCATTCGAGGGAGACGAAAAAGCGCTGACAGCCGCGAGACAGAAGATACACGATGAATTTCACAAAAACAAGCTGGTTCAAGATGAAGGAGCTATTAAAGCTGTGCGTGGTTTGTTTGGTTCCAGATTTGAACAAAGGAAATTCCAATACTAGAACGAGCGTTGAAAATTTTCTAAGTGTTCGAACCAATGCATCCCTAGTTAGTGAAAAAGGAATAATTAATATTCTTTATTCCAGACTTCCCTTTGTATTGCTGAACACAGCCGACACTGATATGTGACCATCTTTCATCCAGTTACTACAGACTGCAATCAGGCCGGCGACACGGTTGAATGTATTGTGTAAGCGACCGCGCGTGTGTGTGTTCCGGGGTGGGTGCGGGTCGGCGGGAGCGGTCGGACTAACTCATGGGAGGTGACTCGTCGCACAGGCTGCTGCCTGTGCCTGCTGCGCTGCGAGCTAGCATTTATTTATTGTTCTTTCGTTTAGCAAGCGATGCGGTTGCGCGGCGTTCGCCCGCTGTTCATCTTTCTCTTTCTCGAACCGAACTCTCTCGCTCTCTCATTCCAGCCGTACTCTGCGTTTACCAACCCTATCGTTCAAAGCGGGCTCAAGCTACATACGCATCTCCGTGCGTATCTATAGATCAACTAAACTCACACGTACAGGCTCGTGTCGCTTCTGGGCGTTAGCCCTATATCTCTTCTGTGCTACAATTCTAGCCTATTATTTACCTGGTAAGGTATAGCACGCAGGAGACTTCAGTAGTAGTGTGCGTGTGGTGTGCGTGTGTGTGAATGTATTTGGATGAGATTTTATTTATTTATGTTTTAATATAATTGCAGCTGTTGAAGCTAGGCGAGGACGTGGAGCATATACTGCGGACGCAGGTGATCCAGGCGCGCGAGGTGGAGCCGGGCGTATACAGTACGATCTTTATTCTCTATCCTTGACGTAGTAGCACAACCTTTAATAATTTTACATCATTTATTAACCTTATGACTTCCCAAATATGCTAACACCGCTTGGCTTCCATGCAATTTTCGAAGTGTGTTCTATCGGAAAGGCAAAGTTTTTTATCAGTACAGCCTAGCATTCTCGTTCGTTCTAAAAAAAAAACATTGAAAAAAAAATGTTTCTTGTATGGGAACCGCCCTTCATTTTTTACTTTTTCAATTTTTTATTATTTCTTGTTATATCCGCCATAATAACACACATTCTGTGAAAATTTCAACGGGCTACCTATTACGGTTCAAGAGATTCAGCCCCCGGACAGACGGACGGACGGACAGACAGACGGTGTAGGCTTAGTAATAGGCCTTCGTAGAGGATACGGAAACTTAATTAATTGAAATGACAAAATTTCCCTATATTTTTCAATAATAAAATTTTTTTTGGGGCCGACGGCCTTGCGAAAATCAAAAGTATAAGCGGTATACCGGTCAGCCGGCCTTTCCGGAAATTAAGAGGTTAAGATAGAAAAAGGCAGTAGATAGATAAAACACGCTGGACTTTTCGTCTCGCGCCGAGCCCTCGTGCTTACAATCCTAACTCGACCAGCGGCGATTCCTTTAAGTTGGCTAGGTTGGCGCCGCCAAACCAAATAAAATGAATGCCAGCATTAATATTGAAGTATTAAGCAAAAACAAATGATTTTTTTTTTTTGGAAAATCCGTTCTCAACGAGGCCATTTTCTGAAAAACTTTTAATTGTTCAAAACAGTCGCCCTTGCCCAAATTTGTCGAATTGAAACTCTGTACATAAGACAGCAAAAGGGAATATATGGTCTTTCGGTTTTTGAACTCATTGTGGTAGAAATAAATTAACGGGAAGTTATGAAATTATGAAAAAAAAAATCCTTAGCCAGAGCCAACCCAATACTCAGCACCAGGAATCGCTACTGAACTCGACGTATGTGTCGGTCCGCAGAAGCAAGGATACGGGACGAGATCCTGAAAGCAGACAACACGATGTACGACGACGCGGCAATACCCGAGGGAGGGGTCAAGAGACGGGGCAAGGGCAGCTGCCAGGAACAGACGCCGAGCAATAAACAGAAATAGCTGGTCCAATATCGCTATTGGTGTTGTCTTGGAGGGCTGCCATGCCTCCAAATACATGTAGATTAGATACTTTCCCCTTTTTACCCGACTGCGCAACAAAGAGGGTTATGGTTTTCGAGTGTATGTATGTCTATTTCTGTATAAACGCCTAAATGGTGTGATAGATATTGCCATATTGTCAAACTTTGAAAATAGTTTGAGAATACGGCGTCGGAGCGAGTAGGAGGTGCGAAGTGGGCGTGTAGAATGATTCAAATAGACTGATAGCCTTTCTTTCTTTCTTTTCTACTGATATATTTCCTTCATATGTTTAGCAGTTGGGTTTTATAAATTGTTTCATTCTAAAAAAATTATAACTTTTTAGTTGAGTTGCTTTACTTCTCGATTTATAATTTGAGGAGAATGTAATTAGGTATATAAATGTAATTACATGTGTATTATATAAAAGTAAATTGTGATTGGCATTTTGTAATTTTTTTTTTTTTTTTTTTTTGTTCCATCTGCGATCAGTTTTTTTTTTTTTTTTTTACTTTTAGCAGATTTTCTGATTACTGTTGTGGCTTTCAGAGAATTGACCCCAGTGGGCCAAACTCTACATTGTATAGGTCCACTATGCATCGTCTTTTGAGTCTCCTTAATATAGGTTCTTCGGTGAGTTGTTCAGCCAGTCTGTTGGGGTGGTGCTGGAGTCGATTCATGTAGCTTTTGCTGATAGATTGGACTTCCTCGCTAACTGTAGGGACGTCGAGAAGCTGGTGGATTTCGTTGTTTCGCATGAACCAGGGGGCTGCACTTATGTTTCTCAATATGACGTTTTGTAGTCGTTGGATTATGTTCATATTGGACATACTAGCACTACCCCAAAGCTGGATCCCGTAGGTCCACACGGGTCTGATGACTGTTTTGAATACCAGTATTTTGTTGTCCAGAGAGAGTTTCGAGTGTCGTCCTATGAGCCACAATAGGTTGCGATATCTGATGTTGGCTTCATCTCTTTTGCACTTTATGTGGTGTTTCCATGTCAGCCTTCTGTCTAGGTGAATCCCCAGGTATCTTACGCTGTTAGCGTGGGGCAAATCGTGTCCACCGAGCTTAACGGGGGGGCAGTTACCATTTCTGAGTGTGTATGTTACTTGCACAGACTTAGAGACACTCGCTGCGATTTTCCACTTCTCCAGCCAGTTGGATATTGCGTTGAGTCTGCACTGCAGTTTTTCAGAGGCTACGGCGGGATCTGCACTGCTAGCAAGCACTGCAGTGTCATCTGCAAATGTTGCGGTCGTGGCTTTCGAGTCGTCCTCTGGGAGGTCAGCTGTGAACAGCGTGTAGAGGACCGGACCGAGGACGGAGCCCTGTGGGACGCCTGCCTTGATGTGATGAAATTCAGACCTTGATTCGCTTTCTTTCACTTGGAATATTCTGTTCGACAGGTATGACTCCATTATGGCGTAGTAAGTGTGAGGGAGATTTATTTTTATCTTGTATAAGAGAGCTTTATGCCAGACCCTGTCGAACGCTTGTTGTATATCCAGGAAAGCCGCAGCACAGTACTGCTTCTCCTCTAGCGATTGTCTAATCCTATTACAGACTCTTATAGGTTTACCCTTACGTTTACCTTAGACGTTTATAGGTTTACCCGCTTTGTGGATCATGATCACTTGCGATACCTTCCACAGGTCCGGAAAGTATGACCGTCTCAGCATAGCGTTAAATAGAGATGTGATGAAGACCAATACCTTCTTTGGGATATTTTTCAATATTTTAGGCGTAATAAGGTCGAAACCAGGTGCTTTTTTGTCATCTAGATGTAACACGTATCTTTGCACTTCTCTTGGGCTCACTGGCTTGAGGGGGAAATCCATAGAGCATTTTGTAATTGAAAATAAAGTTATTATAAGAACAATCATGAAATGAAATATATATGTATATAAATAGAAAGTACCTACCTAAAATGTTAATTGTTTAATTTTAGAGATTTCTCTAGTCCAAATAGTGTATTAATTCTGTAGTGCTTTATGAGTAATATTAGTAAGTACATAGTTATATAATAAACATACATTTTCACAACTTATTTGCTTTTATTTCATTTTTCTAGATACAAAGCATTTAAATGGGTACAATAATTATATAGATCAGTGCCGATAATGCCACAGCAAGCAAAGATTAAGGTACTTACTATAATATTTTATATTAAGATGCCCTAAGATGAAAATGTTATAGTATCGTCATGTATCACACACGGCTAAAGCCGGGTCTCGAATGTTTTTTTCGAAACATTACACAGAAACCTCGAAACATTGGCTGGGGTGGGCGTAGCCATACGCATTTGCATGAAAACCATAGATAAATAATGTTTCGAAAAAACAAGCGCAGGAGATACGGCAACATGTTATATGAATGGTTTATGCTTATTTTTTCATGAATTGTGTTTCGGAAATTGGCGAATATGGAACCACCCATTTATCGTACAAGGAACTGCATAGGTACACAGTGTAGGCAGTGGCAAACACTTGTAAATGTAGACTAGGTGGACGTAAAAAAAATCATCCAGCAATGTTTCTTGCCAGTTCTTCTTTACTGTGATATTCGAACTAGCAAAATGTTAAAATATAACTAATCTCAGTGTAATGTACTGTTTATAGATGATGATGAAGAATAAAGAATCGTTGGGATACTGTAAGATCAAATAATTATCTTCGTCGTAGAACGGTTCTATGGAAAGCGATATTGTGAAATATGCCCTTTAGATAAAATATTGCATAAATAGGTAAAATACTATCTACACTGTCTGTGACGCGCCTATAATGCTCTCATGAGAAATGATCAATAGGTACCGTCGTAAACTATCGTTGAAATTAGGTGGGCTAAACTAAATAGGAATAGGTTTCATTCAAAGGGCCCTCGAAATACCTTTTCAAGTGGAATTCCATTTCTATTTCCCAACTTTTACTCATTTTGCTCTTGGGAAGCATCTAATTGTGAAAAGTAAGAAGATATAGGTACCTACCCTACGATTAGAATAAATGAGCAGAAAACTAAACGAAAATATACTTAGCTAATGTTTGACGAGAATCTAAGTCTAATCACGTGACACGAGTGCCAGAAATGCGCTGAGAGAGATGGCCGTCACCACCGCCGCGGCGATCGCTGTTCTGTGCGTGACACCATGGATGGTGACACCCTTCAAGCCTTTTATACCCTTACTTATCATTGCATGAGACCGCGATAACGCGCGATACAGGTGCCCCTTTTTTGGCGCCAAACTCTCGATTACTTTGTGAGCGCGAAAAAATATACCAAGCGTGTCATCATCATCATGCGATACAACACCTGAAAGACTTTATCCAATCCCTCGAATCCCTCTAATCCTTCACTCCTACTCCTTCGCCCGGAGCGAACCAACAGAAGCCGATATTCGTTTGGCCGGCTAATTAATTTGTTAGCTCAGTCACACAATATTTAATAGGTGATCAGATCACTGATCAGTGGTAAGCGTGTAGTGTTTTTACTTTTTGACCATGGGTTCGAATCCCACAAAATCTTTTTTCTTTTTTTTTTCTTTTTTAGGCAATGTTAGGGTGTTAAAATTTTTTTAGGGTGTTTAGTTTTTTTTATAACCACCTAAAAGCTTTATTTTCGGAAATACAAACGTAACAAAAACGACATGCACCGCCTCAACATTAGGTTAGGGTTATATATTAACCCTGTTTTTTTTTTAAACCACCAAAACATCATTTATTTATCAAATGTTCTTGATTTATCACTTGCCGAAGAACCAAACGAAGGTTTGCAGGATTAAGGTTTCGAGGAATTGTATAAAGTCTTTCAGGTGGCGCACCGGTCATCATGACATTGAAAGGTGGGTAATCAAGAGATTGCACCATTTGCACCCCCTTCGCGCGCTTTACGTGTTGTCGTTTGCAACTGTCGCGCGCCAAATTATGAGTTCGTTCAAAATTCAAATTACGGAATAACCGCCATTGGTATCCACCGACCACTCGACTGATTTTCTCCGCCTGCATGGAACATTTTCCCTACTGTCGTCTGTCGTAGCGTGCGTGTGGCGTATGGTTGTAGAAAATCGGTACGTTCCTAATGGGATTTCTATGAGAACATACCTATTAGACAAATGATAATATTCACAGTGCGTTCATACGAGATGCCACACGACCTCGTTCGCAAACTCGGAACTTCTTCAACTAATTACCTACCCTCAATGACATTATTATGATTGCCTACCTAATTTTCTTCTACTGCGAGCGACCCTTCGGTTATCGCATGGCTGATAATAACAAGTCTATATTCCTACCTACATGGCGTGTCGGAGGCGGGTGGCCGCTGGGGAGAGGGAGGGGAGGCGGCGCGCTTGCGTACTCGCGTTCATTGATTTTTGCAGTGACAGGTTATCAAGTGTTTAGACCGGAGTTCATTCACATCCACAGATTACCAATATAGATGTCTGGACATCTGGCGCGATCCACAGATTTGGCGCGATCATACTGTTGATTGTTGTGGACAATGGCGTTGGACTTCGCGGCCACGTACAAGCTGCTCGTGCTCGGCGACTCCAACGTGGGCAAGACCTGCATAGTGCATAGATACTGCGACGAGCGGTACTACGATATTTACATATCAACCATCGGTGAGTGAGCCTGAGCCAGACTACTTCTCACATTATTCCGAGTTTATTCCTCGTTTCGAATGTATTGCCAGTTTCGCCAGTTTTTCCATTTGGATGAATACTTATATTGTGGGAGTCATGGGAATTCCCCTTTCCCCTAGTGGGCGTGGCAATCCTCCCTCAACACTAAACAGACAAGGAGTTCCCTTTCTTTGTTCTTAGCCATTAGCTCATTTCGTCATAACTTTCTCGTGCTTGGCACTTGTTATTTTCGAAATATTCCCAAAAACGCCCGCAGTACCTATTATACCTACCAAGATACCTACCTAGGTACTTACTTATGATATGAGCTTTGTAAACCATTCCAGTGATGAATTGATAAGGATGATATCTTGATATTATACCTGGAATGGATAACTACTATAAACAACTTGTAGTGTACCTACCAAGGATAAGTGTACCTCTACCTAGGTACGTATCTCTATAACTTTGGAACTAACACAGGGCCCTCTTTCTTTGGTTAACTTTTGGCTTAAATTTTCCATTGTTGAGGTCGATGACTAAATATTAGAAATACTATGTTATAATTATATTTAACTAGCTTTTGCCCGCGGCTTCGCTCGCGTGAAATTCGCATTTCAAAGGAAGAAAGTAAGTAACTAAGGCCGATCTGCGTTAAGGTAAACGATAAACCTTCTCAACTAAAGTAAGTAACTAACGGTGAGGCTTCAGGCTGAGCTGCATTCTGGAAGACAATAAACCTTCTCGAAGAAAGTAAGTAACTAAGGGCGAGGCTGAAGGCCGAGCTGCGTTCAGGAAGACGATAAACCTACTCAAAGAAAGTAAGCAACCGAGGGCGAGGCCGAGGGCCGAGCTACGTACAGGAAGACTATAAACCTTCTTGAAGAAAGTAAGTAACTGAGGGCGAGGCCGAAGGCCGAGCTGCGTTCAGGAAGACAATAACTTTTTCGAAGAAAGTAAGTAACAGAGGGCGACGCCGAAGGCCGAGCTGCGTTCAGGAAGATCATAAACCTTCTCGAAGAAAATAAGTAAATGAGGGCGAGGCCGAAGGCCGAGCTGCGTTCAGGAAGACGATAACCTTTTCGAAGAAATTAAGTATTTGAGGGCGAGGCCGAAGGCCGAGCTGCGTTCAGGAAGACTATAAACCGTCTTATAGAAAGTAAGTAACTATCGTCCATAGTTACTTACTCTCGTTTAGCGTCTTCCAGGATACAGCTCGACCTTCGGCCTCGCCCTTTGTTACTTACTTTCTTCGAAAAGGTTTATTTATACTCTTCCCGAACGCAGCTCGGCCTTTGGCCTCGCCTTTAGTGTGTTACTTACTTTCTTTGAGAATGTCTATTGTTTATCTGAATTCAGTTCACCCTCCGGCCCCGGCCTAAGTTACTTACATTCTTCTTTTGAAATACGAATTTCACGCGAGCGAATCCGCGGGAAAAAGCTATCGATATTAAAATAAGAAACATCAGTTAAAATAAATAAAATACTTTAGATACCTAACTAAGTAAAATACTCCACATATTAGCGTAACGGGAACTGAATTTTATTTAGCCTATCCTGTGTCTCGTATAGCTAAATGTGCGTGTACTAATTTTAATCAAATTTAGACGATCGGCTTAAATTTTATGGAGGAGCGGCATCGCTCGCTGTAGACTCGATTTAACAGCAAATCCGATTTAAACGCAAATATGATAATAAACTATCGTTTATCTTATATTCTCCCTCTCCCTCTCCCTCCCCTCTCACTCTCTCTCCCCCTCCCCGTGAACCCTGAAAACTGAATGGTACGGAACCCTCTTTACGCGAGCTCGACTCGAATTTGACCACTTTAAAAAAATATATGTTACCATGGGATATACACTTAATTTACAGGAAAACGTAAGCGAAAATCCCAATGCTTCTAGTTCTCACAGAAAACGCGATGGTACGGAACCCTCTTTACGCAAGCTCGACTCGAATTTGACCACTTTAAAAAAAAATATTATGTTACCATGGGATATACACTTAATTTACAGGAAAACGTAAACGAAATCCCAATCCTTCTAGTTCTCACAGAAAACGCGATGGTACGGAACCCTCTTTACGCGAGCTCGACTCGAACTTGACCACTTTTTTTAAAAGGGAGGGCCCCTAATGTGCCCAAGGGCTCCTGCATGGTCTAAGACGGCCCTTACTCCATAATTTTTGCGGCAGCATCAACTAAGCGGTTCGCTATCGCACACGTTACTCGTTTATAAATAAAATTGCAGGCATCGATTTCAAACAGAAGATAATAAACTTGGACGGAGTGCCGATAAAGCTGCAGATCTGGGACACGGCGGGGCAGGAGCGCTTCCGCACGCTCACCACCGCCTACTACCGCGGCGCTATGGGCATCATACTCATGTACGACATCACCAACCTAGAGTCCTTCAACCATCTCTCCTACTGGCTCAGGAACATTCAGGAGGTACCTACTGGCATATGCTTTTGTTTGCTTACGCGAAGGTTTATTGTGTGGAACAATATTATAATCAATTTTCATTTTGGAACTCTCTAACTTCAGAAAAAAATTCCAATTCCTATTCACTTTGTTTAGAAACATCTAACTTAGTATCTTTATGCGCAGCTCCCCATAGATCAAACCCGGTTGTTTTTTTATGGAAACTGGCACGTGCAGTGGTTACATCACCTACAACATAACACCTTGATGAATATTTGCCATGTCAGTGCTCCCCTTCGGTGGTGCCGGCTGCACTGAACTGGACGAAAAACACTATAACTATTTAGGTACATAACCGTTTCAACCGACCTTTTATTCAGTGCGGTGATACCAACCCGGGCGGGATAAACCCTACCACCTAGTAACGTAAGAGAAGGGTTAAAGACTTATGTAAGTCTTTAAACCTACTGTTAATCCGTAAACTTCAAAATGAATATAATTAATAACAGTGTAAACTTAAAAACATTAGTAAGAGAAGGGACCTACAGTTTTACGTAGAATCTGAACCACGATTACCGAGGCTGACACATAATTTAATGTAGTTCTGTTTGCTTTTGCAGTACGCCTCACCAGACGTGATCAAAGTGTTGGTGGGAAACAAGTGCGACGTGCACGACAACCAGAGAGCCGTGCCGAGGGACAGAGGCCAAAAGGTACTCCACACAACTCTCTCATAGCATCCAGGCACCAAGCAAATATTAATAAAGTTTGCGTTGGCGGAAAGCAGCAGAAAAACTGGACATGTCCAGCGGTGGACTTCTGCTTACACGCTGACTGACTGACTGACGTTTCAGTAATTAATTCATCTGAGAAAATGTACACTCCAAATACAGCACGTGTATGTACTAAAAACGATAGTACCTTTCTCTGTATCCCGATTCCTTCCAGTTCTTTCTATATGATTCTTTTTCTGTTGAATGGTAAGCTCCTCTGTATCCCGATTATTTTTTTTTTTTGTATTGAAACTGACACGGTTGGCTACATCACCTACAACATCCGTGATGTCAGCCCATAACACCGGGTGAACTTGGTGCCATGTCAGTGTATCCCTTCGGTCGTGCCGGCTACACTGAACTGGACGGAAAACACAAACTATTTACATAGCCGTTTCGACCGACGTTTCATTCAGTGCGGTGGTACCAACCCAGGCGGGATAAACCCTACCACCTAGTAATATAAGAAGGGAGTCATATCCCTTCTTTTAAAGTACCGGCCCCACACGGTACACGGTTATTTCCAGTTCTTTCTATACAAATTATTTTTCTATTGAATGGTAACCTTCTGTGTATCCGGATTCCTTCCAGTTCTTTCTATACAAATTATTTTTCTATTGAATGGTAACCTTCTGTGTATCCGGATTCCTTCCAGTTCTTTCTATACAAATTATTTTTCTGTTGAATGGTAACCTCTGTATCCCGATTCCTTCCAGTTCTTTCTATACACATTCTTTTTTTGTTGAATGGTAACCTCCTCTGTATCCCGATTCCTTCCAGTTCTTTCTATACACATTATTTTTCTGTTGAATTGTAACCATCTCTGTATCCCGATTCCTTCCAGTTCTTTCTATACACATTATTTTGCTGTTGAATCAGCTCGTCTCTGGAACCAACTGCCTGACACTCTCCGTACTAAGTATAATTATTTTTTCACTTTTTTTTCATTTAATTTCGCACTACCTTACTCACAATACCAGGCATTTCTGGTAGAGAATGCCTTTTTATTTGCCACTTGTTTTGTGCAATAAAGTATATTTTTTATTTCATTTAATAAAATATTTGAATTTCACTCTTTACAGATAGCAGAAGACTTCGAGATGCCTTTCTTCGAAGTGTCCTGTAAGACCAATATCAACATAGAAGAAGCATTTGTAACGTTAGCCAGACAAATTAGGGAATATAGAGAAACAAAGGTGAGCACATATTTTAGGTACCTATGCTTAAGTATTGCCACCGTCCTAAAAGGTTGAAAAGATCGCCACGATGACGTGCGCACGCGCCTGCCTACCACATCCGTTGCTCTGATGAATTGGCTTCCCTCATCCCTCCTGCCCCATCCGTCTTCGCCACACCAGGCGGACTCGCTCGGAACATGCATATGTTGTTGACACGCAACTTCTAAGAACACATAGTTTTTCGAAATCTTTCCTGTTTCGAACGGCGAAAATATGGAACGGTCTTCCGGTGAGTGTGTTCCCCACCACCTATAACCTATGAATCTTCAAAAGGCGTGTCAATAAATCAGACGACAACCTTTTTGTCCGCCTCTTAGCCGGCATGGCGCCTCTCTGAGCGTGGTTTCGCGAGGAATGGTGTTAGCTGTGTCTGATCTTCCGTTGAGGTATTGGGCGCAGACACCCGCGCCGTCTGTCTATATACAAATCCTACGCAGTGTTCGACTACTGAGCGATTATTTTGCATAATACCTTTTTTATGTAAACCAGCATGGGTGGCTATGCCGAGAGACCAATGGTGCAGTCGACAGAGCCAAAATCACCTCTCCTCGCGAAACCACGCTCAGTTAGGTGCCATGCCAGCAGATTTGCGGATTGTTGCTAGGCTGTCTAGCCCGTTAATACGACGTTTGAAGACACCCTAAAGATGATCCTAACCAAAGACCTAACCTAACTAAAGATGATGTGCAATATGGTTAACGGTAGGTACTCTGACGGTCGCTGTTGTCCAAAGGTTGAAAGTTGCCCAGCGCGAGCAATGGAGCGAGCCATGCTGGGAATATCGCTACGTGATATGGTGCATAACGAGGCCATGGCCCCATGGGTGAATTATGATTATGTATCCATGGACGAGGCAATCCGCCGACGCATCAAAGTAGTCGATATTGGACACCGGGTGGCTAAGCTCAAGTGGCAGTGGGCTGGGCACGTTAGCCGAAGAGACGACGACCGTTGGAGTTACCAAGTCCTACACTGGCGGCCGTGGACAGGAAAACGGAGTGTGGGAAGACCACCTAGCAGGCCAGGTGGGACGACGACATCAAGTACGACGGCGGAAAGCAGTGGTTCCGTAGGTACCGCGCAAGGCCGGGAGGACTGGAGGAAAATTGGAGAGGCGTATGTCCAGCAGTGGACGCTTATACGCTGACTGACTGACGACTGTACTGTAGATTGACTGTAGACTGTACTGTAGATTGACTGTAGACTGTACTGTAGATTGACTGTAGACTGTACTCCTGCCAGGCCCAGATGCCCCCACACCTAATAGAATACCACTACGTTATACGATACGTATTACGTACGATACCTACGTCATCCGATACGTATTACGCTTAGTGCTACGGTACGCTTATACGCTGACTGACTGACGACTGTACTGTAGATTGACTGTAGACTGTACTCCTGCCTGGCCCAGATGCCCCCACACATAATAGAATACCACTACGTCATACGATACGTATTACGTACGATACCTACGTCATACGATACGTATTACGCTTAGTGCTACGGTACGCTTATACGCTGACTGACTGACGACTGTACTGTAGATTGACTGTAGACTGTACTCCTGCCTGGCCCAGATGCCACACCTTATAGATTCTACCTACCTTCAACTACCTTGTTGTATTGAACCACATATTTGTATGTTTAAAGTTTAAATTGCAATATTTTTTTCTATTTTCAGGCCGACGCATTCGAGCTCAAAGAGCGAAATCTTGAAAACGTGATCAAACCTTCAGACTCTGAGACAGACATCTCCAAATGCGCCTGCTAGCCTCGCTCGCCCAGCGCCCACGTGTCCCAGCGCCGCCAACATGGCCGCCGAGACGCGCGCGCGCGCCCTCTGCGCTTAGCGGACACGTTACGGATTAACCTACGCGGCACACTGAAGATATTAACACCTGTGATAATCCAAGGAAAAACCTTGCGATTGTGGTAAATTAAACTTACAGATGGTAATGGAATGACAAGGTTTTAGGTAAATTGCAACGCTTGGCACCATGGATGGCACAAAGACTTGGTATACATCGATGTTGGCATACACAAAAATGGGCCACAGATTAATAACATACGAATGTTCTATATTTGGATATGTCTATAAGTATGGTAGGCGCCGCGCCGCGCCGCGCCGCCGCCGCCGTGTCGTCCGGGGGAAAGATTATAAATTGAACTCTTGGATATTTTATGAATGAAATTGATCACTTTGATAACCGAAAGATTGCTTACATAAATTCTGGCTGGACCAATCACATTTGTGTACACATGCATCTGATGTTTAGCTTTATGCCATTGTCATTGTGTGAGTGCGCTTTAAATTAATATCTCACCCTATGAAAGACTATCTGAGAGCCGATTTGTGACCAAGCACTTTGCTTAACTCATGTCAAATGTGTGTATGTGGGTCAACAGGGGTCTACCGGCGTTAACTCACTCGCTAACTACTCGCATATTTTCAACCAATAGCCAGGCCGGATGCCTCACCGAACGCCCTGATTGGTTGAGTGAGATCGTTTCTCATACTCACATCGGCGAGTGAGTAACGCCGGACTATTAAGTAATCTGTGACGCCGGTACAGGGGCAGGTATGTATTTACAAGCGGGCAAGGGAATACCCCTCGGAATACCCTTGCCCGCTTACTAGATAGTATACCTAGTAGGCTCAAATTGTAGCCCACCCAGGCCCACCGGGTTGACACCGCCGTGGTACTGAACGAAAGATTGCCGCATAGCAGCCTCGACTGTGTTCTCTAGTTCATTAAGTTATAGCCAGCAATCCAAACGGAAGTCTCCGGAATGGCACCTTCTAGTAGATGATGATATTGGCTGGTCGAAGTATGCTCTCTAGCCACCGATACCGCATTGCATAAAATATCTAATAATTTGTGTGAAAGCATTGTCGTAAAAGTACGACCACAAGCCATAAACACATAGTTAAATTCGGAGATCTCATATCAAAGGGTCATATCCACCATACAAATTGTATTGCGGTTGTACGCCTCTTTGACACAAGGTGAGGTCTCTTTGATATATTGTTGGTCAAATACCAACTTACCATGGTTGGAATTCGCGGTCACTTTAGCCGACGTTTCGGACTGGCGCGTGCAGTCCATCTTCAGGGCGAGCGGCTGGCTGCGGTCGGGCCCGCGGTTGAGAGAATAGTGTTCTGTCAACCATAATATCCATGGTTGACAGAACACTATTCCATATTATCCATGGTTGACAGAACACTGTTCCATAATATCCATGGACTAAAAGGTCTTTGATATGTTGCAATATAATTGCAATACAATGCAATGCAATGAATATAAAGTTGGATCAATATGGCATTAAAAATGTATATAAGTACTTTTTTTAATACAGAACACCATTAAGTAGATACCTATATTGGAATAGGAAGTTTAAAAAATTGCTGATATTTTGTAGAACTTAATCGAAGGACAAGCCAACTTCGCAGTTTTGCTCATGTTCATAGACTTAGCTTTAGTCGGATCGGAATGCACATATTTCATACAAGTTGACAGTTGTCACGTAGTAGGTAGATCATAGACTGGTCACCGATATCATTAGATCGTTAGTATAGACTTAGGAGCCCAACTGACTGCTTCTTCATTGTGATCCAGATTTTTGCGTACCTATGTTTTAAATACAATTTGCATAAAAGTTTACTCAATTTAAAAATGGTTGTAGGCCCAACAGCTAATGTAAGTAAGTAAGTAAGTAAGACCTACAATAAATATTAAGGGTAGGTTCTAGGTTCCCTTTTTTCGTAAAGTTGCGACGGCGGGACCCTGAATAAGAATTTATCAAGCCTATTTCAATTTAGGGCTGGTTTGCACCTAAACTTTCTAACTTGGCTTCTGTTATAAACTGATGTCATTTCAATATAGACACTTCTAGCGAAAGTCGATCACCAAAATTTGTTGTTCCTAAAATGTGTCTCGTATCTTGGAGATATGACTGCCTACATAAAAACATGATTTCATGCAGAGTAGCATACTCGCACATACCTACCTACGTATGTTGTGCAAAAATATAATTTATAAAATATCTAAGTATGTAAGTAGGTACATCACATCTGCTTTTGTCATGTTTAGTACAATCCAGCCCATATATCTGTTGACGCTCTGGAAAATTTAAATAATAGTTTTTTATCACTGTAGCTGCAGTTTCAAGTTGTAGGCTTTTTAAGGGGTGATTGAGGCCATTATTAACTAAAAGAATGTTTTTTTCTAATTTCTTTACAACTCTATTATTTATTATAGAGTTTTATTTATATTTTTTTATTTAAATACAAACTTTTTTTTTATGGAAACTGACACGGTTGGCTACATCACCTACAACGTCCGTGATGTCAGCCCATAACACCGGGTGAACTAGGTGCCATGTCAGTGCTTCCCCCTTTGGCCGTGCCGGCTACACTGAACTGGTCGGAAAACACAAACTATTTACATAGCCGTTTAGACCGACGTTTCATTCAGTGCGGTGGTACCAATCCGGGCGGGTTAAACCCTACCACAAGTAAGATTAGGAGGGAAGGGACCTACAGTTTTACGAGGAATCCGAACCTCGGTCAGCCTCCAACGGTCAGCGGTCATTCAATAGCGACAGTTGACTGTCTGCACCACTGAGCTATCGAGGCTGACAAAAACTTATTTTTCTTTCTCAGTTCTTGCTCAGTTGAAAGTGCATTGGACATCGAATCCAAAGGTTGTGGGTTCGTATCTACACAGTGTCAATGTGCCAATAAGTTATTAATGACCCCTTGGGAAAACATCCCTTAAAAAGTTTACAACACCCTGATGTCAGACTAACCAAGTAGATATCTGTGTGCATCCGAATTCCCCGTCCAATTCTGCCAGATCTAAGTACATGTGAGTACTTCTGTGGTTCTGGGACAATTTGGATGCGACCAAAACTAAGTATCATATAACAGATATTATCTCTATAAATTTAAATACAAATTATAATCAGGGAATGTAATCAGTATGATAACTATAAGAACAAGGGATATTCTATTTGATGTTCATTATTTTATCTGAATAAATAATACTCAAATTTTAACAAGATTGTGTTTTATTCAAATTCATTGCAATGTTTATTGCTTTTCACAGTTTGTACAAACGTAGGTATAATGCATAATTCGCCTATAATTATTTAGGCCTGTAAGTAATAAAGTCATTTAAACGAAATTCATCAAAAAATATTGAAAATAAAAGTGAAATGCTAAGCTTCAAGCTATTAGTGCTATAAGTAATCATTCATTTTTACTTATTTATTATACAGGACCTTACAGAGTTATATAGGAATTACCGGTTCAGGTGCTTCGTGCATGTAGGCCACGAACTTTTGGATCTACCCTCGTATGTCTGGCTGGCTGGTCAATCACAACAAAACATTATTCTACATATTCAAAAACTTTCTTTTCGCTTTTTTTGGTGAGGTGTTTAGCTGACTGGGGAACTCTCTCTTGATCTCTGTCTTCACTGTGCGTGCTTCTCCAGCCTGCCCCACCGCCGCAGTAGCCAACCCAGCCACGGCAGGTGCCGAGCCTGCGCCCGCAGGTGCCGAGACAGTCCCTGCAGGCGACGATCCAGACTCCGCATGTGTCAATCCAGCCTTCGTAGGTGCCACGCTCGCCTCCGCAGGTGCCACACTCGCCTCCGCAGGTGCCACACTCGCCTCCGCAGGTGCCACACTCGCCTCCGCTGCTTCCTCTTTCACGGTTTCCACTTTCACAGCAGACGTTTCCACTTTTCTATTTCTACAAAGCAAATTAGTAATGGTAAAATAAAATATAATAGTGTTTGCTAATTTTAGAAACAACGACAGAATAATATTATTGTTTACTCAAATTGGTTGGTGCATAACATTGCTTATTTAAAGTTGCTGACCTTCTTGTTAAATACATTTATTTATACCTTCTTAGTCAGTTTTTCTTTATCCATGTAAAAATGCTATAAAATTTATTATTCAGATTTTATAAAAATGTTATTGTAAAAATTGTTAAAATCAGACAAAATTTAACAAAACATTTACTCAAAGCAATCATACATCACTTACTGAACTTTGGGAATCAATTTAACCTGCCTCTTCTTGTCACATTTTAAGATGTTGCTGACAAAGTCTTTTTCCGTTCCAAACAGAGTCTCATATGAGCCGTGACCTGCGAAGTGCTTCTGTTCATTGAACAAGGGTGTCTTCAGGTATTCTGGAAATTTAGACACAATTTAATATTTTGAATTGAATTTTTTCGTCATGACTCATGAATCATTGCATCTGTCACTAAAAGTGCAGTGTGTTCATTGACATTAATGGTTATTGTTGTATTATGTATGTATGAGTATTATGTATATGTGAGTACATATTGTTGTATTATGAGTGTGTTGGTGTCTTTGATTGAACGATGAGTAAAGGAGTAATTAGAGAAGGCAGGTGATAGCACATGTGTGTCTAGGCAGTGACAAAAATTTTTGTAAAGTAGACTAAGTGCACATTGAAAAAATTTTCAGTGAACGATGAGTAAAGGAGTAATTAGAGAAAGAAGGTGGATAGCACATGTGTGTCTAGGCAGTGACAAACATTTTGTAAAGTAGACAAAGTGCACATTGAAAAAATTGTCAGTGAACGATGAGTAAAGGAGTAATTAGAGAAAGCAGGTGGATAGCACATGTGTGTCTAGGCAGTGACAAACATTTTTGTAAAGTAGACTAAGTGCACATTGAAAAAATTGTCAGTGAACGATGAGTAAAGGAGTAATTAGAGAAGGCAGGTGATAGCACATGTGTGTCTAGGCAGTGACAAACATTTTTGTAAAGTAGACTAAGTGCACATTGAAAAAATTTTCAGTGAACGATGAGTAAAGGAGTAATTAGAGAAGGCAGGTGATAGCACATGTGTGTCTAGGCAGTGACAAAAATTTTTGTAAAGTAGACTAAGTGCACATTGAAAAAATTGTCAGTGAACGATGAGTAAAGGAGTAATTAGAGAAAGAAGGTGGATAGCACATGTGTGTCTAGGCAGTGACAAACATTTTGTAAAGTAGACAAAGTGCACATTGAAAAAATTGTCAGTGAACGATGAGTAAAGGAGTAATTAGAGAAAGCAGGTGGATAGCACATGTGTGTCTAGGCAGTGACAAACATTTTTGTAAAGTAGACTAAATGCACATTGAAAAAATTGTCAGTGAACGATGAGTAAAGGAGTAATTAGAGAAGGTAGGTGATAGCACATGTGTGTCTAGGCAGTGGCAAACATTTTTGTAAAGTAGACTAATTGCACATTGAAAAAATTGCCAGTTCTTCTTCGCTGTGATGATCGAACTGGCGGAATAAAATGTAAAATATGACTAAAAAGTAAACTTCTAACGTGCGTACCTACGTAAGTACACGCATCTTTTTTTATATAACCAGATTGGATGGCTGGACTCGAGAACAAAGAGGTACTATGTACTATAGTATCTGCGCTCCAGTCTGACAATACCGGTCATTCACCCCTTCCTCTCAGCACGCACACATGCGCAGAGAGGCGTGTGTATCATACATAACATAGTACGAACGGTCAGGCGGCCGCCCGGCTACCACAATAAGCTAGCGACAGTAATTTCGCTCGATACGCAGAACATAGGGAAGTATCGCTTCCGCAAATACGAGTACACATTGGTAGGAAGGGGTGAATGACTGGTATTGTCAGACTGGAGCGCAGATACTATATATAGTACATAATACCTCGAGAACTGAGCATTGGGCACAGCCATCAGTCCCGAGGAAGTGCCATTTCGACTTGTACTAAAGTGTCTAGGGAAATGCTATGTAGGTTGTGTGTAGGATTGTGTAGGGATGCCTAGATTTTAGGTGCAGGGAAAGATATTCGCTAGAAACCCATTCTACACGATACAATACATGACGCCTTTGAGATGTAGCGCGATCCTAGCGCGAGCGCGGCTCACATTGGGCCGGTTTTCATATTATTTTACTCATTATTTGTTATTTTACTTTAGAGTTTGCACTATATCACACAAAGTTTGACGCTTGTAATTACAGTTTTTTTTTTCGATACAGCAAAAAAACTTGGAAAAAATTAGTTTCTAGTATGGGGACTCCCTTAATTTTTTAATATTACCTATTATTTTTTTATTATTTGTTAGATTAACCCATGTTTTGTGAAAATTTCAACCGGTTAACTACGAGAATTACGGTTCAGAAGATGCAGCCCTTTAAAGGTAGGACAGACAGACGGACAGACAGATGGCGTAGGCTTAGTATGTAATAGGGTTCCGGGTTGCATATTTCCAAAGTCTAGTATGCGAGTTGCTCTGATTGGTCGTTCTCAACTTTGGCGGGAAATATAAATTTCGAATTTCGGAAGTAATTCCGAAAATAAAGTTTTCTTAGGTGGTTATAAAAAAAATAACCATAACCTAATTTTAACACATTGCTTAAAAAAAGTAAAACAAAACAAATTTTGGCAAAAGGGACACGAACCCATGGCCGAGATCGAAAAAATAAAAACCTTACACTCTACCACTGAGCCACCAAAGTACATATGCGACCAAACGAATATCGGATTCAGTAGGTTCGCTCAGAAATTTATATTTCCCGCCAAAGTTGAGAACGGCCAATCAGAGCAACTCGCATACTAGACTTTGGAAATATGCTTCCGGGTTCCATACGGAACGCTAAAAATGGATAAGAGTGTGCAAGTGAGACGTACTGAGCATCAGCTGGCCTCCCTCCTCCTTGTACTCATTTATCTCGAGGTCCTTGCTCGTGAGCATCGCGCACAGCTGTCTCTCACTCCTGCGCAGCTCCTCCACCGTCTGCAGCAGGCGCCGCGTCACGCCCTCGTAGAACTGCACCACAATAACACTACATATGCTCGCAGGAAGACCGTGTGGGGCCGGTACTTTAAAAGAATAGCCCCACTGCATCTCTCCCCGTGTGTATCGTAAAAGGCGACTAAGGGATGACTCCCTTCTTATATTACTAGGTGGTAGGGTTTAACCCGCCCGGGTTGGTACCACCGCACTGAATGAAAGGTCGGTCGAAACGGCTATGTAAATAGTTTGTGTTTTCCGTCCAATTCAGTGTAGCCAGTACCACTGCCGTGGCACCAAGTCCACCCGGTGTTATGGGCTGACATCACGGATGTTGTAGGTGATGTAGCCAACCGTGTCAGTTACCATAAAAAAAAAAAGATGTAAACTTATCTTATATAACTCTAAGTACAAACATACGAGTACATAACATCACACAACTTTGGGCAGAACTACTTTCTTGGTACCTAATCGCATAAATTCACTTCCGAGGTATTAAACCTAAATCGGAACGTCGTCGTAGTAAGGGTCCTAATAAGGACCTTATGCAGGCAGGGCAGGCAGACTAAACAAACACCTACACCGAATGGGCCTTAGCGACACACCGGTGTACCTACAGGTTCTGTATAAAGAAGATGAAACGCCCATACACACCTTTGTGAAGAAGCCATATTCTGGGGGGTTACAATTTTAACCCATGCCAAATACAGGCCCTTAACCCGGGGTTGAAGGCTTGTAGTAGTTTTTTTTTTATAAATTGTGATCCTTCACATTATTAGAACTTTAAAAGCGAAAAAATCCATACAAATTCTCTGTAATTTCTGAGATAAAGTCTTCAAAGTTCACGCCGAAGAAAAAATCTACATTTGGTTTACCGTATAGTTTGTATAGAAAATGATACAACCTAGGTGGAGCACGGACCCAGACCCAATTTTATAACAAAAAGAATTGTTCTATATTTTTAGCCTTTAGATTCATCTAGTTATCACGGGCTACTTCTTCAAAAATCCACATGTGGCATTACTACGCTCAGAGATAGACAGACGCAGCAAAGCAAAGGCGGACTCAGGCGGACTTATGCCCAATATATAGGTAGCTGTACCTATTTATTATGGCCAAACTTCTAGTTAGCCATAGTTGTACTTTAGCAACCGTTTGTAACTCAATATAAGTGAAACAATTCAATACTCACATCGAGAGCGGAGCGCAGTATCAGCTGGGTTTCAAACCGTAGCGGATATCCCTGACTCCTGGACTCGACCTGTACGAGCTTCACGCCCGACGGCAGATGGTTGAAGCTCCAGGTGCTGATGCAGCCAGGCTCGCGCAGCATTTCCAGCACCTTCTGCAGCAGTACGTCGTTTTGCATGTCCTCCAGGTGTTCGTTGTTGCTCTGGAAGAATGTATATCTATAGAAACTACTTGGTGTTGACTATTCCTTCCCATTCCACTACGTCATATATTCCGACTCATTCACGATACGTGCAGCTCGTCTTTGGAACCAGCTCCCTGTCAACCTCCGTCTCTCTTATTCCATTCACACTTTCAAAATTCTTTTAAAGATGCACCTTATGTGATCGTAATTTTTCTGATTTAAAGCTATGTCTCTCATGCATGTTCAGAGTTAGTAAATACATAGGTATATAGGTAATATGTAAAATCTAGCTATATTTAGTCTATCTTTACTTAGGTATAGGTATAGTATTTAAACTATTCATATTTAAGTTCGCCTTATCTTTTGTATTCCCGTACATCTGTCATACATATCATAATACTTATATTTCTTTCCGCCACTCACCTAGGAGTTATCATATACCGCAAAGGTATTCTGTTAGAATACCTTTGGGGTATGATAAAGTGTTACCTTGTGCCAATATTTTATTTGAGTGTAATCCTTACCTTTAATAAAATCCAACGTCTGCTTTCTGTCTGTCTGTCTGTCCGCTTATAACTCGAGAACCACTGAACCGATTTTAATAAAAAAAAATTCTACAGATACCTAGCTTGATTCTTCCCATCAACTATAGACCACTTACTTTCAAGCTAAAGGGCTTATGAGGTTAGCAGAGAAGTCAAATATGAGAGCGGGCGGAGCCACGGGCACAGCTTGTAAATATATAATACAACTACTAAGGTATAAGGCGACTAAGGAATAAGACGCGATGCCACGCTAAACCTCTCACCTTGGCGCGGTACTTCCACCGAGTCATGCAGCAGGTGGGTCATCGTGTCTTACTTGATGCTGGATATAGTTATCTTGTCCGAATACTTTGCTAGACGTGGCGGTCGCTGTTGTGCTGCAATTTACAAGAGTAATTGCAGCACAACATCGATTACTCTGCTTACACAGATTGTCGGGATACAGCGTGTGGTGTGTATTTACGTAATTGCTTCAAGAAGTGATAAGGGCTATCTCAGTGAACGGTTTAAAAACCAGTTGGAAAAACACTTTAAAATAATGAAAAAATTTATAAATAAATAAAAAACATTTAAGCCAACTAAGCGAAAACTAAATAATTTAAATACCTACCTAATATAACAAACAAAAAAAATAACAAGCAAATACAAGTAAGAATCTTGTGCGCTACATTTTTAGGTTCCGTATCCCGTACGGAAACCTATTACTAAGCCTACGCCGCGCCGTCTGTCTGTCTGTCTGTCCAAGGACTGTATCTCTTAAACAGTAATAGGTAGCCCGTTGAAATTTTCACAGAATATGTGTTATTAATAATAACACATATTCTGTGAAAATTTCAACAGGCTACCTATTACGGTTCAAGAAAACTTCGGAAACCATTTAGTAGCAGATTACGATCCCGCACCTAACCATTTACTGCAATAAATGTATTAGTATTGAGTAGTTGTACAGTGCAAAGTCAATGTTTAGGTTATTTATTTATTTAAAAATTACTGTTAAATAAATAAATAAAAACAAAGAATTCTGTTTATATAAAAATATGTATTTATTTATATAAAAAAATTGTCTAAGCAAACTGGTGAGCCAGCGCATGTGGAGTCAAATGGTGCGTGATTGGTGGACTGGGTAGTCGGGTCTCCCGCCGCCCCACCCGCCGGTACTGGCGACCAATGCTTTCCTAGAAATTATAGAGCTAGCAACCCTCTCTACCTGTTTTCTCTGTGGTTGAGAACCTCTATCATTGAAGTGTGTAATGTTTTCATCCCTCAATCAAGCTATACAAATTTATTATAATTTTTAGCCCCCTGACGCAAAAAGAGGGGTGTTATAGTTATAAGTGTGTGATAAAAAAAACCCCCACCCTTAGATATGGGGTAATTTTATATCCCAAAAAGTTTACAAAAATTCCTCTATGTATTTCATACCCGATCTCTATGAAATTTAAGCCATCACGTAGTTTATGAACAATGCTATCATATTGGAGTGTTGGTCGCATGATCTGCACCTAACTTTAGACATCATTCGGCCATCAATCAAAGTGACTACGGACGCAAGCATTGTTACTTTTTCGTGAAGGTTTTCATAAATTCTCCTGAATACTGCTCAAACGAATCCTGAACCTGCTGCTGAAATGTCAAGGTATGTGTATGTTTTATAAACATCCTGTGGCTTATCGATTTATTGGGTTACTTATTTTAATTGGGAACAAAGTATTTAATTGGGAGCAATAGCAGTACATTGTGACTGGTCCCTTTATATTCCAACAGTAATTTATGGTTTATTTTTAGAAAACGAAAAGTTTCTGCAAGACAGGCGAAAAACTGGCTCCTGGATGAAGAAGATGAGGAGAAACCTGAATCATTCTCTGCAAGTGAAGATTCTTCATATGCACTATCCAACACCAGTGAGTCAGAGCAGTCATCTGACTCGGACGAGGCTATGGATCAAGGTGACGGAGAGATTGAGGCTGTAGAAGAGAACCGCGCTGATGATGAAATTCCCGCTGCAGGAGGGAATGCAGCACCCATCGGTATACAATCGATCACAGATACTCTGTGGAAACCCATGCCTAGTAACTTTCAGCCGCTGAAAACGATACAACAACGTCAAAAGGACCAAGTGTACCTGTACCACACAACTCTGATGAGTTTACACTAGTAATTTTTATAATAAATATTCTGTGTGTCATTTTGCCTTTTATTTATCTTTCCTACATCGTGATTTGTAGATTACCCAACACAAAAAAATATATAATCATAGGTACTGTTAAAATAATTACTTTATTCATAAACTACTGCTGCGATATAAAAATCCAACCCATAAACCACTACTGGGATCTGTCATCCCACCTGAAAAACCTGAAGTCTATGAAAATAGAAGACTGAAAAAAATAAAGTAAGTTTGCATCTATTTTTATGTCTACAAAAAGTGTACAAATTTTCATAAAGGTTGCTCTGCTAGTTCCCACAGATTACCAATATATATTGCTAGTTCCCGAGATCAAATGCAGGGGTCTAAGGGTAAAGTCAAAAAATAATTTCCGTTTACTTAAAGGAGTTGTGGGACCGATAAGTAAATAAAATGTACAAAACTCAGAGCTGTGCGGGAATTTACTTTTACGGTCCCCCGACTCCTAAGAAAACGGATATTATTTTTTTATTTTTTAAGGGTCGGGGGTTTTAATAGATGCAAACTATGATTATTCTGAACTAAAAGACCTCTTCACAATGAACGCAAATATATTCACCTCCGAGGCCATCACTTGAAAGACAATTTAACTTCAAGCTCAACAAATCCGAGAGTTAAATAAATAAAACAATAGTTACTTCAGACTATTGTATTGACGTAATTCGCTGAAGCACTTAAAAATAAATACAATAAAATTAAATCTTAGTAGTAGGCAGCAACTACTGTCACCGTACGTGAGTGCTAGTAGTCTCAGAGGTGATCTGCTGTCAGTTGGCAAATTTCATAATGTCAATCCGTCCCGCACGAGAATGTTACCAAACTTCATGTTACCATACTTCATGTCATCGTTCCGCGATAGCGTCTGGCTAGGGGCGCCCCGGCCAAAGCGTTCAATAAATATATTCAGATTCATAGTTAAGATATCACTAGCGTCGACACGCTATTAATTGCTTCGTAACGTCTAACGCTGAGAGCGCATACTACAACACTCCTATTTGTCTACGGCTCGCACGTGATCGGGTCTCTCGCCGCGCATGTATTTGTTCCACATCTTCGCGTACACCATCTCCAATCCCTGCGCGTACTGCTTGCAGTCGAAGAGCGCGCTCTCGGCGCGCGCGGACCACACCTTGGCGCGCACCGCCTTGAGGTACTCGCGGTCGGTGCCGAGGCGCACGGCGATGTCCTGGTACTCCTGGCGCGTGCGCGCGATCAGCTCCGGGCAGCCGAGCGTGTTGAGCTGCGAGGCGGCGACGCGCGACGCGAGCGTCTCGCCGGGCAGCGTCACCACCGGCGTGCCCGTCCACAGCACGTCCATGCTGGTCGTGTGCCCGTTGCAGAGCGGCGTGTCGAGGCACACGTCCGCCAGCTGCCCGCGCCGCACGTGCTCCTCCTTCGCCGCCACGTTCGAGAACAGCATGCGGCCCGGCGGCAGCCCCAGCTGCTGCGCCGTCAGCAGCAGATTGGGCTCGCCCACCGCCGGGAAGCGCAGCAGCCACAGCACCGCATTGGGCACATGCTTCAGGATGTGCACCCACATGTGTAACGTGAGCGGGTCGATCTTGTACAGCTGGTTGAAGTTGCAATAGACAACGGCGTCGTCCGGCAGCCCGTACTGCTGGCGGGTCGTGATGACGATCGTCTGCGGCACCTCCTCGCCCGTCGCCGCCTTGTTGTTGGTCTGGGTGGTGGCGAGCCCGTTCTGCACGACCAAACCGTTCACCGACGTCTGTACCTGCCCGGAGGCGATCATGTTCTCGATGGGAGTCGTCGTCGGCAGCTCGGCAACCTTGATGGAGATCTCGACGGGTCGCGCGGCGCGCAACACCTCGCGGATCTCCTTCACGGCCGCGTGCTCCACGAGCGGCGACAGGTCGGTCGCGTTGATGACGGCGACGTTGTCCGCGAGGCCCGCCATCGACGTGTGAGTACGGTCGCTCACGATCAGACGCTCCTGCAGGTGCGGGAACATCTGCTTGTGGTCTCCGACGAAGTACGTGTGGGGCATGTAGGCCAGCTTCTCACTGTACTGGCTCGCCAGCTCCAATGGAGAGGTGACCGCGTCGGTGATCAGGTAGTCCATGAAGCTGGCGCCGCTGGTGCCCGGGTATCCGAGCCACATCACCTGCACGGGCGCCGGGCGCAGTGCGAAGATCTCGTTCCTAGCTCCCTTCGTGTAGCCGTTCATGTTCACCAGAATGTTGATGCCGTCCGAGTTTATCTTGTCCGCTGCTTGTCCGTTGCACGGCGTCTGCGACAAGTCGACAAAATGCTCCGCCTCTCTAGCTATTTTGGAACGGAAGGTGGTTCCGTCGTCCGGACTCAGCGCGTAGCAGAAAATCTCTACTTTGGAGCGATCGTGGAGGCCCGGCACGGACTGCATGAGGTGGGAGGTGGGATGGTTGCCGAAGTCGCTGCTCACATAGCCGATGCGGAGTCGGCCCTGGATCTCTCGGCTGAACTTGTATGGGTTTCGGTGGAGGACGTGAACTTTCTCAATGCAAAGATTGGCGTGGCGAGCGGCGATCGCCTTCCTGAACTCGTGCGACAGTGGATAGAGCATGGAGTGGTGCGGGTGGACGGACGGCAGTCGATTCTTCTCCAGCTGCTCCGCTACGATGCTGACTAGCTTCTTCATGCGCGCCTCGTAGTCGGTCCAGTCGCAGACTATCTGCAGGCAGTGAGCCAGGTTGCAGTACGCGTCTGGGAAGTCCGGCTTCAGCTTGAGCGCGGTCCTGTAGGATTGAATCGCGTCCGGAATGTTGCCCGAGTCCTTGTGGATGCTGGCCAGGTTGCTGTGTGCGTCGGCGAAGGCGGGGTTGATCTGTATGGCGCGCGTGTAGCACTGCAGGGCGCCCGCCACATCCTGCATCTCTTTTAGAGTGTTGCCCATGTTGCTGTAAGCGTCGGCGAAGCTCGGCTGGATGCGGATCGCCTCCTTGTAGTGCATGAGAGCCTCGTTGAGCTTGCCTTGCTGCTGCAGGACAGACGCGAGGTTGCTGTGCGCCGCTGCGAACTCCGGAAACACTTCCAGGGCCTTTAAGTACAGTCTGGTCGCCTCCTCGATGTAACCCTGTTCTCTCTTAATGTTGGCGAGGTTGTTGAGCGAGTCCGCGTGCGAGGGACACAGCCTGAGCGCCGTATTATAGCACTCCTCCGCCTCGGCAACCTGACCCTTCTCCTTGAGGGCATTAGCGAGATTGCAGTAGGCGTCGGGGAAGTTTGGCTGGAGTTCGATCGCTCTCCTGTACGTGTCAACGGCGAGGTCGATCAACCCCTGCTCGTAGTACACGCACGCAAGATTTCCATGCACGACGGCGTTGTTGGGGGAGAGGTTAAGCGCTCGCAGGTAAGCGGCGACCGCTCGATCGAAGATTCGCGCCTCCTTCAGAACGTTTCCGAGATTGATGTATGCGTCCAAGAAGTTTGGGTCCAGCGCGACCGCCTTCTCAAAGTGATGGATCGCGAGCCATATCTCACTCTGGGTGTTGAAGACGCATCCGAGGTTGCTCCAAGCGACGGCGAAGTCCGGCCGGGTCTCGATGGCCTTCAGGTAGCACGCCTTGGCCTCGTCGAGGCGGCCGAGCGCCTTGAGGAGGTTGCCAAGGTCGCTGCGCACGCAGTAGAGGTCGGGGTTGTACTGGAGGGCGGTGACGTAGGCCTGCACCGCCTGCTCCATGTCGCCGGCGGCGACAAGCGCGGCCGCCAGGTTTATGTAACCGTCGATGAAGTCGGGCTTTAGCCGCACGGCGTGCCGGTAGTTCTCGAGCGCCTCCTGCAGCTGCCCCCTCTCCTTGTACACGTTGCCGAGGTTGCTGTAGGCCTCCGCGAGCAGCGGGTTCTGCTTGATGGCGAGGGTGGAGAAGTTGGCGGACTTCTCGAGCCGGCGGCACTGGAAGTGTATGGAGGAGAGGAGGAGCAGGACGCCCGTGTTGGTGGTCTCCTGGCGCCACAGCTGCATGCAGTGCACCTCCGCGCTCTCGTAGTCGCCCGCCTGGTACTCGCGGTGCGCCAGCTCCAGCAGCCCCACGCCCGACATCTGCTGCACGTCCGACATCTTGAGCAGCACCGCGCCGCTCGGCGCCGCGCCCGCCTGCTGCGCCTGCATGCCGGCCTCACCCGCGCGCGCCGAGCCGCTGCAACACAACACCCGCCTCTGTACTCGCACGCTCATCCGCCCGGACCACTGACACGTGTAGCTGTGCCCAACCGTTCGTCGGAAAATCGGAGACGGCCAATAACATTAATCCTCAATGCTAAAAGAGGTGCGCTAGCAATAAGGCGGGCAAGAATGCCGTCGCTTAATTTATTGACACCTCTTTGGAAGACTTCGAAGTTAGAACACCCCAAGAAGCATTCCAACCAATGGTTTATAAGAACAGAATTCATATTGTAAGCAAGATTTCTACAAGGTCAACTATGCTGTATGATCAGCACAACGTCTTATTAACGTCTTGGCTTCCTATAGAGGCCAAACCGCTTACAAACATTGATATCCAATGGGGCCGGTCGATGACGATCCGTAAATATAATACTCTCCTCGAAGGATACAACTAAAATTACAAGTTGTTCATAGGTCTTGTCTTCTAGGCTACGCATGTACCCACTCCTAAATCCTAACCTAAGAGATTTGATTGTAATAATAGTTGTAACGAGTGGCAGTCTCTGACGAAATGTGGTATTGTGATTAGAATAATAAAACTAGTAAAGGTAAAAAAGTGTGCAGTGTGCAGCTTGCGTTCGACAGTTGACGACCCCAAACCTGTCACAAACCCAAAATGACAGCGCGCGACAACGCGCGGAAATTTTCCGATGTGTATAGAAGATTCCCAGGCTTTTACCACGTTCTATAAATACCACGAGGCCTCCAAACATTGCGATGCAGTCTACCCACTACAGGGACGCCTCTAAACGCAAGAGGTGACCGAATATAGTGAAAAGAAGATAATACTAACAACGATATTTCTGATGAAGCCGGCGCGGTCGAACTCGGCGCTCCACAAGTTCACAAAATCTGTGACAGAGAAGTGGAACTCGTCGTTGAAACCGTCACCAGTGATCGCGTAACAATATTCGCAACTTCCCAAGCGGCGCCACATGCTGACAAAAAATATCAGAAACAGCGCGCTCTCGATCTCGACATCACAAGTCAAAAGTCGTCTAGCTAGCGTACAAAGAATATAATACTAGCGTACGTCGTACGATCAGTGTTGCCAACTCAAATTTTGAAATTCTCCTAGATTGACTTCGAAAATCTCCTAAAAATCTCCTAGAAAATTTTCGTCCTCCTAAAAAAATCTCCTGTTATTCAAATTATAAAAATTTCACCACATTTTTAGTGTTCCTTATACGTATGGGACTATATTACTAAGCCTAGGCCGTCTGTCCGTCCGTCTGTCTGTCTTACCTTTAAAGAGCTGTATCTTTTGCACCCTGAAAACCGGTCAAGTGCGAGTCCAACTCGCGCACCGAGGTTTCTCTGTCAGTCAGTCAGTCATTCAGCGTGTAAGCGTCTACTGCTGGACATACGCCTTCAATTTTCCTCCAGTCTCTCGGCCTTCAGCGATACGGACCACTGCTTTCCGCCGACATACTTCATATCGGCGTCCCACCTGGCGGGTGGTCTTCCACACTCCGTTTTCCTGTCCACGGCCGCCAATGTAGTACATGGTTACTCCAACGGTCGTCATCCCTTCGGCTAACGTGCCCAGCCCACTGCCATTTTAGCTTATCCACCTGGTTTCCAATATCAATTACTTTGGTGCGTCGGCGGATTGCCTCATTCATTAGTCATTCACTACGCACCATTTCGCTTAGCTATACTCCCAGGCCAGCCCAGCATGCTAGTTCCATCGCTCGCTGGGCAACTTTGGAAAACAACTAAAGTCAGAGCTCACACCCGTACGTCATAAACGGTAGGACGCACCGGTCATAATATATACAGGTTAGACCTCGGGGCGAATTTTAAATTTCCGAGGCAGCCCTACTAAGTTGAATTCCTCCCTCGACATCCTTAAGGAGACCTTGTCTACCAAGCAGTATTTAACCGAGATATACGTACTTCTTTCTTCCTTCAATCTATTCCATCACTTCTCCGCCAATAATGATTTGTCCTCCCGTCATAACCACGATTGCCATTCTAACCACCACGTAATTCGTCTGTTTTAATGATTTTTTTTAGTTTTTAACCACACTAAGTTTGACACTTGTACGTATTACCGTATTTACGTTAGAGCAAAACCAAACAAACAATTTTTTTTAGAAAAAGACACGTTTCTTGTATGGGGAAGCCCTTAATAAAATTTTTTTTTCTTATTATTTGATAGGATCTCCGCCAATAATAAATAACAAATGATCTGTGAAAATCACAACCAGCTACCTATTACGGTACAAAAGATACAGCCCTTAAAGTAGTGCGGACTGACGGACAGACTGTCAACGTAGGCTTAGTAATACTACTAATTATTACAAAGAATACATGTAAATAACATTGATTGATAACAAAGTGTTCGTTCGGTTAGGCCCGCCCGGTAGCCGGCTTGTTGGTCGATCAATGCACGCATACTCACAGAGTGTCACATTATCCTATCTAAAGAGCAAGAAGGGGGAACCTTGCTCTTATCAAAAGACAAATCCTATGGTATATTGTGTGACTTGAGAAGATGGTTGGTTGATTCACATACAGTTCATTCATTGTGTTGTCACCGTTTAAACCGACATATTTGTTTTTTACTAGTAAATATATATTTCTCACTCCTAAATCTTCTCCTGTAATGATTTTCTTTCTCCTAGATTTTCTCCTACTCTCCTGACAGGCAAAAACTTCTCCTAACAGCGCTGAAATTCTCCTGAATCTAGGAGAAAATCTCCTAACATGGCAACACTGCGTACGATACGATACGAATACGAATACGAACGAAACCAAAGAATATAATACTACTAGAACGAAACGAACGAAGAACGATGGCCGCCCGCACGGAAGCAGATACGAGTCGTTAGTCGTACAGCGAAGGCCGGCCTCATCATCCCTCAAATAAAGAAAGTGGTATTTATTGGTGGTCTAAAAAAAAACAGGGATACTTGATTTCGTTACGCGACGCCTCTTCTCTAGATTAACCATATTCTAATCAGCGGCGACTCCTTTCAGTTGGCGAGGTTGGCGCCGCCAAACCAAATAAAATGAATGACACCATTACTACAGAAGTATCAAGCTAAAATAAATGTGAAAAAATATCGGAGTTAAATTATTTATATCATATGATATATTATTTATAACAACCCACGATTAATAAGATAAAACGTCAATCCCGTACCCGTTACATAATTTGAAATTTCGCGCGCGTCAAACGCGGGCGACGACGAATGACGACACATCAAGGCATTCATTGGCCGGTTGGCTACATTTTGAAGCGCCATCGTATTCCATACAAGGCGGAAGCGGCCGAATGTCCCCCCCCCCGTCCCGCGCAGACCCGCTGCTCAGCCTTTCGAGTTGGCGCAGCGGGGAGTGCATTTAGTGACGCGGTAGCGAGTAGAGCGACTAGCGAGCGAGCTAGGTGTGTGTGTTGCGTGTGTGGGTGTGTGCGCGTTGCGACCACACGACGAGTATTCTTGTGCTGTGCGACGTGCAATGCGATGCGACTATTATAGCGAGCTAGGCTAGATGTGTTGTGTGCGCGTGTGTGTGCGCATTGGCTCTCGGTCGCGAGTTGATAGCTGCATATATTCCGTTATGTAGGTATGGACTTTGTATGGATGAATCCTGTGCAGTGTTGTAAATTAAAGTGATTTATTGGTAATTATAATGGCAAACTCCTACCGAGCTATCTACGGAGCACTCAAGGACAAGAGAGGCTCAGTAATTTGGCACTCTTATCTGTGGAAAAGGAGTTGCTAAGAAAATTGAGGAAGAAAGAAGATTTTCACGACCGAGTCATCGAAAATTTCTTGTCTTGGGAACGAAGAGTGGACTTCATGTACAAACGAGTGTACAAATAAAATGTAACAATTCAAGCTTGTATGCCTGTCGTCTCGTCGTCGTCGTGCCAGAGGAGACGTCGCTGTTGCCGGCTAGGCTGCAACTCGACTGCTTTGACACAACCAGTAGGAAAAATAAATCATTTAAACTAAATATTATAAACTATCTATATCGTAATCGTCTTTCAGTTTTTGAACTCATTGTGGTAGAAATAAATTAACGCTTAGGTACCTAAGTTATGAAATTATGAAAAAAATAATTCCTTAGCCAGAGCCAACCCAATATTCAGGACCAGGAGTCGCGACTGATTCTAATGTTGAGGAAACCTTTTTCTGAATTTCCTTTAAATAAAAAGTTACAGTTTTCATACAAACTAAATGATTTATTTAGTGTAAAAGGATCTAATGTCCGCACGAACGTGGGAATGAATGGCGCGCGGTAAGTGAGCGAACAAGGACGAGTGCGCGGAGAGAGGACAAGCGCGGGGGCGACGCGGCGTGTGTTTTTCGACCCCAACCGGTCCCTCGCCAGTACTCTCCCCCCGCGAGCGTCAAATTAGACTAGACGAAAACATAAATTTCAAAAATTAAATCTCCAAAACTAGACACTTTAGAGAAAAACTTTACTTACTTTTTTGTCTCACTAAAACATGAGGATTGCGTTGTCGAAATGAATGTACTTGCAGTTACAACATCCTGTATATGATAGTTTTTTTAAAGCACATAAATTGTTATTCCCAATCTTTTTTATTCAATCCTTGCCTCTTCACTGTCTCCCTCCACCGTATATTTTATATGGCGCCGACGACATGACAGCTCAATTGTACTATTTTTGTACTATACATTTTGAAGTAAAATGTACATAATTCTGGCACCACAATATGGCAACGCTGAATGTACCTGACAGGACAGACAGATCAAATAATCTGTGGACACGACACAGATTACCAATAGACACGACAACGCCCGGCCCGCCCGCCCGACTTCACGCAAACCAACTCAACTCAACCAACTTCTACATTAAACGCAGTGGTTATATCCTCTTTGTTTGAGTCAAAACATATTCTCGTAACAAAGATCTTCGAACTAAAAGTAAAACAACATGACGTCCTCAACTGAGAAAATTTTAATTGGTTGCCTAGTTTACTCCGTTCTGATGAAAACAGGTAAGGAATTTTTTTCCATTCCAAACCAAAACATTCAATGACAAATAATTGTATTTTGTGCTATTTATTGTAAAAGTTCGTCCAGCCTGTTACAAATGTATTGTTGGTGTTTAGCCATAAGTTACCTAGAATGTATGTTGAGAATCTGCCAACTTTAAATGTAGGGTTGCCACCTATGTCCATATAATGTAAAAATGTGGAAATATCAAGCGCAGGCATGCAGACAGGGTTCCATTAAAAGTCATAAGGACCTTGAATGGAACCCTTAACTTTCTGTACAAACCGTCACACAGAGATAATACTGTGAATTAGATTGATTAAAGATTTTGAATGTGTTGACATAAATGCCCGCGAATGAACGAAAGAAAAGGTGATAATGAACCCTGAAAAATATGAATCCTATCTTCTTTTTCTTTTTTTTTTTTAAACCTAGGTTTAACATACAGCCAATTAAGTAAATTACATCATTATTTATTTATTACTCATAAACAGTTCAACAAAATAAAATATATAAAGTAAATTAACCAATTACCTATAAATAAAAATATTGATCCATCATGCGGATCAACGGCATGGTCCCCGTGACGAACGCAGCGCTCCCCCGCTATATATAACCATATTTTGTTATAGTAAGTAGCATAGATTGCTATCAGTGCTCCGGCACCGACTCGGAGCACCCGTTCGAGTGTAACGAGTACCTCGACAGCTACACCGATCTCGTGCCCATCGACTGCTCCTCCATCCACAACGCTCAGTTCTGTATCAAACATGTCGGCCGCTTCGAAGGTGAGCGCCGGAGCCCCGCCCGAACTATACCGCGCCTTCTATTATGCGCATGAGATAACCCGGTGGGACCGTAACTAATCTATTGTGGCATTGGCAATTAACTTACTTTACTAACGACTTCCTCATAAGAGTATGTGGGTTGTTTAGGTAACTAATAATTTACTGTACATTTTTCGGAATATTGTGAATACTAATTCTGAACTAATTCTAAGGTGGCTGAGGTGGGAACAATATGTCTTCCAGAAACTTTCTTGTACTAGGGCACATAGAAAATACATTCATGAGGTTGTCTCGTAGCTGTGTCGGGGACGTCGCCTGGTGAAGGGGACGAGGCGTTGGTCAGATTACTGTAGTGGCGTGGCGTCTAGTTCCAACAGGAACAAACGAGGTGTTGTTTGCTGATATTTGGTCATCAAGGGTGATTAAAATGATAAATGTTAACACAAGAATGTTGCACTGGTTGTTGCGTGCGGCCGGCGAAGGCGGCACTATCGATTGCTACCAGTGCAACTCTTCGGGGACGATGGAGTGCGGGGACGCACTCATGAATCTGGACGGGGGCATCCTGAAGGCGACATCGTGCGAGCATGTTCACAACGCACTCTACTGCATTAAGATGACAGGTTCCACAAACTGCAGTCCTTTTTTTTTTTTTTTTTTTAATCTTTATTTTGTTTAGGGCTTTAGCCATTCCTGGCTATGCCAGCCCCATAGTAACTATATTGATTTTTTATTGTACTTCAGCACGATTCAACGCCTGTGACTTTACAAAAAAACTTAGTATGAATTCAAACTCCTCCCCCTGAGCTCGCCCCAAGGCTTCATGTACTTTAAAAAACAGGTTGAGTCTGTCAGTTCTTAAGTTTCTCAATAGCTTCTGCCTCAGTTCTTGGTTCCGGGCACATTCCAACAGTATATGGAGTAGGTCCTCTTCTATCCCACACATGCTACAGTTGGGTGATTGTGCTATCTTCATAAGGTACATTGTCTTATTTGTTGGAATGTGTCCAGATCGTAGTCTCAGGCCCATTACAATTTCTGTTCTCGGTCTGTCGCTCTTGGCAAACCAGGGAATTTTTAACGGTTCACACTGCATTGTTCTGTACCATATACCTTTCTGCACTGATCTCTCATCGAAATATTGCTTCCACATATTATAACAGTTCTTTTTTATTTCGGGTAGGTGGTCAGTGCAGAAAGTTTTACATTGACTAATTATTGCATCAGATGTACAAGCCTTACTAGCCAGGCAGTCAGCCTCCTCGTTGCCCGCAATACCAACGTGCGATGGAATCCATTGTAGAGTTATGCTCTTACCTTCGGTGCTCATTTTATATATATCTTTTAGTATTTCGTATGAAACCGATCTTCCAAGGTTGCCCTTCGTACAGGACACGAAGTGTTGAAGTGCACTTTTTGAATCTGTGAGTATGACTGTCTTATTAGAACCGGTCGATGTGCTGTACGAAAGGGCCTCTGAAATCGCAATTAGTTCAGCAGTCATGATAGGAACTTTTGCGGGTATGTTGATCTCCATCCCATCGTTGGTTTGCGGGTCCCAAAAGGCTGCCCCTGTCCCATTATCATTTTTTGAGCCATCTGTATAGATTTTGTAGTGTTCACTGTACATTTCCCTAATCATAAAGTCGGCTTTTTGTTTTATTTCTATTTTTGACTCATCTTTTTTCGGTTTATCTATACCTGGTACATGAACATGAACGTCTAGTTGGATTTTAGAGGGCCAAACCTCTAATGTAAACATCTTTTGAATAGAACAATTTTCAATTTCCCAATCACTCATGCAGCTATGACACTTGAGTAGAATAGGAGTATTCCTCCGTCGCCAGTAGGCATAGGTACATTTATCTAAAAGCTCTTGTAACAGCTTTATCAGTGGGTTTTCTGTGCGTGACTTCATCTTCAAATAGTATTTACTGCCTAGGTATTGTCTTCGCACGTGCAATGGTTGTATACATAAGTCACTCTGCATCACATGTATTGGTGTACTTTTGATGTATCCTCCACAAATTCTCATCGCTCTATTTTGTAGAGTGTTCATCTTATTCAAGTGACTTTGCGCACAGTGACCATACAAAAAACTGCCATAATCCATTCTGCTTCTTATTAATGTTATGTATAATCGTCTTAATTGGATAGGATGAACACCCCACGACGACCCTGCCAGAACTTTAAGAACATTCATGTATTTCATTATTTTATTGCAGCTTTCATTTATGTGTTCACGCCATTTGAGTGATTGATCTAGCCAGACACCCAGAAATTTAACAGTTTGAGCTCTAACAATGGGAATACTGTTCACCTTGACATTTATATTGGCTCTATTTCTACCTCGTGCATATATACATATTTTGGACTTTTCTGGAGCTATATCCAGACCAATTTCACCCAGTAAGTTAGTAACATCCCTCAGTGCCTTTTCCATGCATGTGGAGGCGTATTGAATGTCTTTACAAGTTATATACATAACAAAATCATCTGCAAATTGTAGGATTGAAATATCATAAATTTTTCTAGCCACTCTCGAGGTTATTATATTGAAACTGCAGTCCTGTTCTGTGACGTGGACAGTTTTCTGGGGTCCCGGAGTTTGGGTACCGTATTTTTTTTCTGTTGCAATCTGAATCTAATCTGACCTTATAAAGGTCTTTAAATTACTGGGTTTACTGTTTGGTTGTGGTAAATTTTTACAGTTACATGTTTTGATAACGTAACATATTCTCTATATAACTTAATGGTACCCTAATTCCGGGTACCCAAAGCACAGATTACGACTCTGATCTGTTCACGATGAGTGTACCACAACTTGTATTCACTGTATTTTTTTTTCTTCAGCGTTCACGGGTTGGGTTGAATTTTAGCAATACATATGAACTAACACTAACTAACACGCTTACAGCACAACATCGCAACTGCACGTAAACATAGCACAGCATGGAGTGGTAAGTTATTTAATATTGCTTGAAATGGTTTTTTGTAAAATAAACTTTTTTTTTTTATTAAATCTGTGGCTTAATTATTGTATTTTTATTTTAGTTATTAACCCTTTCGTCGCCGGGACCGCTAGGGCCCAGTCATGCGCCCAGGCCAAGGCTTTATGAAACTTCCACCGTACTACTACTACAATTAAACCTATTTTTGAAAGCACTTTTCGAAATCACATATGTGTGCGCCTGGCCTCACAAAATGACTATAGGTGCACACAAATATGTGAGACTGGCGCCGAAAGGGTTAATAGCGCTGTGTAGTAATAAATTAATTGACATTACAATGAAATGAAACTACAAGTCATTTGAAAATAAGTGTAGAAGTAATTTATTCTCGTAATACATTTAAATTAATCATTGAACTCAACTCTACAATTACTGTCCACCCATATACACAATATTTACTTAAAGAGATATAATAAATAATTTATATATTATCTCTATTCGTGCACTACGGGTGGTCGCGCCATCTCGGCTTGGACTCTTGATCCCATGCTCCGAGGTTCAATTCTGGCCGACATGCACAATAGTTTTTTTTGACGGAAAAGTTTACGTGCATAACTACAGCCGCTGCTTCATCATTCAGAACCAGTATAACACTGTAGGTCCCTTCCACCTGCCCCATACTAGGTGGTAGGCTGAAATTGTAGCCGACTGGCGTTGGTACCACCGTACTGGATGCAAGATGGCCGCATAGCAGCATTGGCTGTGTTCTCCTCTAGTGCAGTATACCCAGCAATCCAAAGAGAATTCTCCAGTATGGTACCTCCTCGGAGGTAATATTGGCTGGTTGGAGAATGTGCCCTCTGACTCGGCCACCCATGCCGGATTGCATAAAAAATTTATTAAAAATAAACAAAAATATCATTCCCCCGCGGCGACTAGCGACATCTGGTAGGCACGAAATATGAAAATATTGTATCCTGTCAACATTATAGTTTTTTTTTTAATCAAAATTTTTTTTTAAGGCTTTTGCCATTCCTGGCTATGCCAGCCCCATAGTAACTATATTGATATTTTAATGTACTTCACCACAATTCAGTGCCTGTGACTTTACAAAAAAACTTAGTATGAATTCAAACTCCTCCCCCTGAGCTCGCCCCAAGGCTTCATGTACTTTAAAAAACAGGTTGAGTCTGTCAGTTCTTAAGTCTCTCAATAGCTTCTGCCTCAGTTCTCAGGTCCGGGCACATTCCAACAGTATATGGAGTAGGTCCTCATGTGCTGCAATTGGGTGATTGTGCTATCTTCATGAGGTACATTGTCTTCTTTGTTGGTATGTGTCCGGATCGTTGTTGTTGTTGTTTTGGTTTGGGGTTGGCTCTAGGCCTGCAAACTAATCCCGCTTGGTTGGGGACCTTCGTGCAAAACTCCGCAGTCTCCAGGTACCCCAGCCAGCCTATGTCTTCCATGAAAGCCACAAGTCGACCGGGGTGTCTGCAGGCCGCTTATCCCTTAGTCGCCTTTTACGACATGCACGGGGAGAGATGCAGTGGGACTATTCTTATTAAGTACCGACCCCACACAGTACGTGTCCGGATCGTAGTCTCAGGCCTGCTGGCACAAAATTTGTTAGTAATTTTTAATATTATAAACCATATATTTTGTAGGCGGTATCAGCACGAAGCGGTTTTGCTCGTCGCTGGACCTCGGGAACTACTGCCACTACGTGCAGCAGCCGGGTGACAAGCTCGAGTACCGCACGTGCCTGTACACCTGCGGCACGGACGGCTGCAACTCCGCCACCGGGCCCGCGCGCCTCGCTCTCCCCGCGACCCTCGCTAGTGCAACCCTGGTCGTGACGCTCGCACACTATATGAGTTAAGAATGTATTACGCCATTGTATTCTAGTGTTTTATCTGTCAAAAAAAGTATACACAATGTGAGATGTCACCACGGAGGAAATAAGTGCATCGTTGGAGGCTGGCCATGGTTCGGATTGCATGTAAAAATGTATGTAGGTTCCCTTCTTACCTTACTAGGCGGTAGGGTTCAGCCCGGGTTTGGTACCACTGCACTGAATTTCATTCAGTGCAGTGGTACCTTTCCGTTGGTTGTGCCGGCTACACTTGAGCTGAACGGAAAACATGAACTATTTACATAGCCGTTCCGACCGACGTTTCGTTCAGTTCAGTGGTACTAACCCGGGCGGGATAAACCCTATCACCTAGTAAGGTGAGAAGGGAAGGGACCTACAGTTTAACGTGGAATCCGAACCACGGTCGGCCTCCCAACGGTCGAGCGGTCACCCATCCAAATACTGACGGCACCCAGCGTTGCTTAACAATCAATAGCAACTGTCGACTGTCTGCACCATTGAGCTATCGAGGCTGACAAAATTAGATCTAACAACTCCCCACATTCGCATTCCCCTACTCATGTGGTTGTTGCTAATTTTACAACATTGTTGCCACTTCTCTCGACACCGGCTCAGCATAGAGTGAGCAGAACCGGTAATCATTTTTTTAGCAATATTGTCAAATTGTCCATTTGTGTAAAATCATTTATATTTTTTTCTAGATAAAAACACAAATTTACAATGACAGGCAAATGCTAACTGCTTAGGCCCACTTGCACCAACACAAATTTAATATATAAACCAGTTTAACTCGTTAAGCTAGCACCCGTTGACTGTGGGAACCGCGTTTAAATCCATAACTCGCTACTTAACTTTAAACTCGTGTTGGTGCAAGTGGGCCTTAGTTTTTATGAATTTGGAGTTGCAGGACTAGTTCCACATTCTCCATAGCTACATAATATTATGTACAACTATTGATCCATGTTTTTTTTTCTTTCTTATTGTGGTGTCTTGTCATAAGCCAAGCCTTAACCTTTAGTTGGTGTTGAGTGTTATGTTGTGTGTTTGTGTTGTATGTGAGTTATGTATATGTGCCAGTGTTGTGCATATTGTTAAATTATTGTTTCTACAACCGAAGCCAGAATGCATAAATGAATACAGTTGTTTCAAAAATTGTCTACTCATAATTTGGAAATTTGGAAAACCTATGACCCCCTTCACCCGCCCCCTCACCCAAGGTGGTTTTTGATGGTTATCCTGGTGGGATATCCCACCAGGATAACCATCTGAGACAGCAGTCTCCACAATCATTACATCGGCTTCTTCTACTGACTGCTTCACTTGGATCCCCTGGCTTCCATTTCACTCGTCAGCATAGTTATGAAGTTCAGCTTGTTGGTATCGTTGGAAAGAAATTTCACCTGCGAAATCGTGCTGATCGAAGTTGTTTGCTGACAAACTTTGTTGAGGAGTGAAGCAAAGAACGCTGATCGGGATATCCCACCAGGATAACCATCAAAAACCACCTTGGGTGAGGGGGCGGGTGAAGGGGGTCATAGGTTTTCCAAGACGTTGATATTGATGAGTGATCAACATATTTAACATGGAAATGATGGTAACAAATAGTTATAGGACCAAAACCTTCGTTTTTCTGCAATTTTTTACATTTTAAGAAACTTTGTCTAACTTTGATCGGCTGTATCTCCGTTAATATTGGGCCTGAAAATCTGGTTCAACAACGAAATTTTTGGAAATTTAATGCTCTCCAACTTTTTCATGCATTGTGGTCATCAAAATATCCTTAGTTTAAGAGATATAAGCGAAAAGCTGAAAAAAGTCTGAAATTTTTTGAGTTTTTTGCCCACTCCCAAGTTAGCACAGAGTGCTCGAGGTCGAAAACTTAGGATAGTATTCCTAGTGTACCCCCAAACAATCTGTAAAAGTTTCATTAACTTCGGAATATTTTCCAGCTGCCCTACATTTTTTCCACATGTCGACTGGACTATAACTGTATTGAAATAATGTTTATGTCATACATATTGTGGTGAAGTTCACTTGGCCGATTTTCGTACATGTACATACAATTACTGTATTATAATTTGCAATTATAGCGTGCTTGACATATGCTTGATCGTTGTTGTGACGGGAGGGAAATAATATAGGTATTGCATGAAAACCAAAATGTGTCTTCAAATAGAGTAAGATTACAACGGACAATATTTTTAGAACTAAACTTCGCGTACAGCAGATTCTAAAAATGCAAATACATCTGTAGAACCTTCACTCAAATTCACTTCATTAGATTTTTCAGTGCCTTCTGAGCTAACTGCTCTCATGTTTTGTACAACAAATGTGTTAAACAAAAATCATCTCATGGAGAGACATTTATTTATTGGTGGAGGTGTTAATGAATGGTAATAGGCTGAGCTGAGAAAATCAATTATGATTTTTTTGCTTTGAGGATTAAGTTGAATCTCATACAATATCCTGAATCTCCTCTTTTCTAATTTCTGCTCTTTTATTCCGACTATGGCAAAGCCAAAAATAGGGTAATGTGTTTTTACTAAGTCTTATTTAATCCGTCCTCCGATATTCATTTTAAGAATACTTCTCATTTAAGGTTTAACATGTGACCTGCGAAGAAAACCTCATGGCCACCTTTTTTTTATTTTGAGATATATTATTTAGATATTATTTTAAATGTTATAATGTGTCAATATAATGCATCGGCTCCGTGTGCGATGTGGTTACATACATTAAAGATTCATAACATTCCAACGTTGTAGCAGAGGTATTTTTACATTTTTAATAAATTAATTTAATTTTATCCTAGTTTTATTTTTATTACCATCAGAAAAGAAACGAAATGTTTTTATGCATAATTTTATTTGAAGTATTTGTGCTACATGAAGCATTTACATAAATAGGTATACATATAGAAGAATAATGACTTGTAGAAAAATAACTAGCCAACAGCTGCACATTCTACTCGATGTATGTCCCTCCTAGTGTAGGGCTGCATGTCCATCGACTGCCGAGCGTACGGTAACATAGCCTTCCACACACAGCGACCGATGCATATCACAGAGCAACACTGACGCCACCGGTTACGCGTCTATCCGACAGGCGACACTAGCGGTCTTGAAGCAATAGTGTTGCGCCAACACGGCGTACACTAATGATCAATTCTTTCGGATTAGTCTGTAACCTGTCGCTATAGCTGTGTGCAGAAGTCTACACGTGGTTATCCACGAGCAGAGCGGCGACCGCCCGTGATCAAACGATTGTACCAAGACGATCACACTCACTGCTCTGCTCAGTTGTAACCATCACCGCACCGCACTATTCCTATACATTGTGTCATGGAAACAATTTAAGATAATTTGCTGGAATGCAAAGAAGTTTGTAAGTGTCTGTCTGACGTTCGCTACATGGAAAATATTCTTTCTGTATGCCTTAACACTGTTAGGTGGGAGTGTTTATAGATTTGGTAATATTGTGAGCTACATATAAAGATAACGTGAGATTCACATACATCAAGTCTGCAAGATTCTCAATTTCTTCAAACGCGCAAAAAGCAGAGTCTATCTACAGAAGAGTTATTAAAAACCTACACGTATCGAGAAAAACATAATTATTTCTTTGGTATGTAAATGTATTATTAAAATTGTATAGATTTCATTCAAAGTAAATTATTTTGTCAATACTTCACTTATGTTACGTCAATATGTAATGTTTTATAGCTGTGACATTTGACTATTAATTAAAACGAATGAACAAGAACATGACAAGAACACTGCAAGCGACATTACTTCAACAACAGAGTTACAATATAAAATCTAACAGTCCAATACCAGCTATTTTTAAGCAGGCATTTTAAAAGTGTAAATTTGTGAAATTTTTATTGAGAGCTACAAACTGTAATTGCTAGAATAATTTGTGAAGCAGTCTTGTGCTACTAAATAAAATACATTTGTATACACTTGAAATAACTTGAAAAGTCTGTCACACTTACAACTTAAACATATAAAAAAACATTACAAAATGTTTGTGTATTGTGACTCGTGAAACCTCATGCGGCAGTTACGTCGGGGGTTACAATCATTATTATAGCCTCTGTTTTCAAAAGGTAACATATAAAAAAAAACAAAGATATTCAATATAACACAATAGAAAAACATTTATCAAAAATTAACTAACTGGTTTGTGCTTAGATCTGGAATGATTTCATTAAAACTAAAGACAATTCTCAATAGAAAATTAACAAAAATTAAAAGTTCATAGTGAAAGATTAAAAAGTGCTATCAAATGAAACAGACCATCGTTGGAGAAACAATGAGTGTGACACGAGCGAACGCGGCAACTGCCCAAATGTTTTCAATTATAACAATTCATCCAAAACAGTCAATGTCGCACATTAAAATAAAAACCACCCTGTGAACAGATTGCACGCTTCAAACTTGCCTGACGAATACATTCCCACGCAGTCAGCTTACAACAACACTCACCATCACTAAAGTCACTAAACATCACTCAGCTCGTGCAGGCGATGAGGACTCGACGGTCAACACCACACAATATTAGGCAAAATGTATCACAAAGCTAACCTCTAGTCTCGTTCCACTTCATAGGAGATACACATTTTTACACAGAACACACTTAGAAAAACTAAATATTTTCATTTTATTACTGGTTTCCCACAATATACATTGATAGATGTTAAGAACATAAGAGAGTTAAAGCTTATCCATATTTCTTTTCAAAAGAAAAGAAGACATTTTAGGCCCCGAACATTCGTTCCCAACATTCGTAGGGTGCAACAGAAAAAGAGCCAATATGGATAACAATTAAATACTGTTTACTCAAAGTAACACGTCTACATCTAATGCACTAGTGCTCAAATATTTACCACTAAAGTGGACTCCTGCAGCCAGGGCGGTGCACTACAAACCATCGTCTGAACAACATTCCGTACTGAAATTGTCTCGAGCTGCAAAACCCCAGCTTAAGCCGTTCCGTACACTTAAAGCTATGAAACGACACTACGCGACACATGCACGAGCGCACGACTCCCCATCGAGAGGATCTACGTACAAAACAATTCATTCATTCAAAAATATATTCATATCACGAAATACATCTTCTGCCACGAAACACTTCACATCTGCTGCAAAAATACAATTTGCACAAAAACAGCATAGCGAAGCTTCACTCTAACAGTTGGCGACACGCTTCGTACATCTCAAGCGTACGTTACCTCTACGCTACGTTTGCATTTTCCTGTTGCTATTTATACAATTATTTCTCGCGCCCGGGAGATTTCGACGTTTCAAAATCAATCTCTCATAAATTTTATAACGTACAAAACTAAAAGTAACGCGTAGTCGATCACTTTTTAGCCGCGTTGACACGATCAAAGCGTACTCGGACTCTACTCGTAGGTAAAGTTGCAACCGGTAATCCGAGTGCCCTCGGACATTGGCGTCCAATCATAGTTGACTCGGACCGCACTCAAATTCTACAAGTTCACTTGGACAGGTGTAGTGCAACAAATGTCGACGGCTAGCAAATCCGTCTGCACTATCATGTTGAATTGTGATTTTGTATACAATGAAAGCGAGCAAACTTGGATGTGTGTACAGCGCTGCTAGTGTACTGTCCGAGGTAACTCAGTTCGAGCACTCTTGTCGTGTCGATGCGGCTCTCCTCTCTTGATCATAGATAAGCTGCCACAGGCGGGAGCGGCAATCACACAAGCAAAGTCTTCTCTTTGCGGAATGATTAAAATATATTGTTCCCTTCAATGTTACTGTCTTTTTTAAATTCTGGGTGAATTAAAAAACTCTTGTTCCGAGCAAGATCTCAATTGATATTAATTAGTAGCCCTATGTAATTGAGCTAAGATAAGATTACGATGAGAGCTTATACTAAAATGTTCCGTCCTACTCTCTCATAGTTTGCGACATAAGGACATTCAGCATAGTCGGCGGCATACGGCCGTGCTAGAGCAGTCTCTAATGAGCAACCAAGTGAACGTAAAACCAAAATATTTACCTTAACTGTTCCGGTGTGCTCGATGCCTTATTTAACTGTCTTTCAGCACAACAATATGGATTTCTTCAGCTCCTTTTTCGAAAATAACTGGGCACATTCACAGCGTTAGCGACCACATTGTACGTAATATACCAGTTTGTACGGACACACAACGCCGCCAATGTGCGATCGAAATTAACTTGTGTTACGTTACAATCCCTCAGCTTTAATTGCAATAAAAGGGCAGATTATAGAATGCATTACCGCTTTCAAAATAAACTTCACTGCACAATGACGAAGGGTCTGAGGAACTCGCTTCCCTCATCCCATCTCCACCTGTTCGCATTAGCCAAACTCACGATACTCTCGCGGATCGCCCCTTTGGGTTTGTAGTCGACAGGAGAGTTTTTTGAATGTCTAGATTCGCCAAATCGATCTTGTGCTGGCCTGCAAAAGTAGAAATGGGCTTCCGGAGAATATCTTTCCTACTCCTACAATCCACAGATCTTCAATAATTTTTTTTTTATGTAAACCAGCATGGGTGGCTGTGCCGAGAGACCAATGGTGCAGTCGACAGAGCCAAAATCACCTCTCCTCGCGAAACCACGCTCAGTTAGGTGCCATGCCAGCAGATTTGCGGACTGTTGCTAGGCTGTCTAGCCCGTTAATACGACGCTTGAAGACACCCAGGTTAGAGGATTCATGAAATACACTCGCCGGAAGACAGTTCTACACTCTAGCGGTGCGACAAAGAAACGATTTAGAGAACCGATGGGTTCTCAAAAGCCCAAAAGTCAACAACAAAAGTGTGCTGAGTTTGCGACGAGTCATGCGGAGATAGGACGGGTGGCAGGGAATAAGGGATGCTAGTTCCGCAGAGCAGCGTCCGTGATGGCCTTTTCCAAGAGAGCTTTAGTCCACCTGCCGGCCGGCGCGCCCTCGCTGGTGTAATCTGACGCGTCTCGAGGGTCCTGCCTCGAGCTCGGTCACGGCGGGTGTAGTGGGTGGTGGGTGGTACGCGCGCGGTCTAGTTGTGCGCGTGTGTGCGCGCCTGCAGCGCCGCCAGCTGCTGCTCGAGGTCGCGCACGCGCGCCTGGCTGTTGTGCAGCTGCTTCTTCACTATGCGCAGCTCCTCACCTTGCCGGTTGAACGCGATCCTCAGCTGCAACAACAATAATACAACAACATTCATATTTGTTTATGTTAACACGATCATTGGTTGTTTTCACCAACTCTGTACCGTGTGGGGCCGGTACTTTAAAATAATAGCCCCACTGCATCTCTCCCCGTGTATGTCGTAAAGGCGACTAAGGGATATGACTCCCTTCTTAAATTACTAGGTGGTAGGGTTTAACCCGCCCGGTTTGGTACCACCGCACTGAATGAAACGTCGGTCGAAACGGCTATGTAAATAGTTCGTGTTTTCCGTCCAGTTCAGTGTATCCGACACGACCGAAGGGAAGCACTGACATGGCACCTAGTTCACCCGGTGTTATGGGCTGACATCACGGATGTTGTGGGTGATGTAGGCAACCGTGTCAGTTTCCATAAAAAAAAAATGTAACCACGATCATTGGCTGTTTTCACCAACTCCAGTTAGTTTAGTCCAGGGGGCGGCAAACCTCGGACCGCGATACGTGGACATGGTAGCTCTACGGCTACTCAACTCGCGTAAAATTCTAGTCAAATATCAGGGCAAACTAAAAACAATAGTTACTTACAAGACCAACTAAACTTTCTCAAGCGTTGCAAGTTCACAATGAGAATGCCATTGGTATTCTTATGATTTTAATAGATTTATGAGTAATTTCTCGAATGAAAATGAAAGAATGACTGGTGCACAAAAGAATGTTTATAATTTTATTTTAATAAATACCCAAATTTTCAATCGTACTCTTTTTAATGTTTTTATCAAAAAATCATTGCATTACAAAGCAAATTCTTTGTGGCTATTTGATAGTTTTTCAATTGAGATAACATGGAATTTGGCTGTTCGGGCAATAAAGTTTGCCGATCCCTGGTCTAGTCCAACAGTTATTTGTCAGTTGTAGAGACATTTCTCATAGAGTTGACAGGAGATACACTGTAGAGGAAAGTGGTGAAATAAAAGGGAGGCCGGTATGACATGCATCACTGCAGCCAACTTCAGGCCGTCTACACTGTAGAGGAATAGAATAGAATAGAAACTCTTTATTGCACACAAATTGAAGGAAGAACAGTACACGACAAGAAACAAGAAATACAGTAGTGCGCAAAGGCGGACTTATCACTACAAGTGATAGAGGAAAGTGGTGAAATAAAAGGGAGGCCGGTATGACATGCACCACTGCAGCCAACTTCAGACCGTCTACACTGTAGCGGAAAGTGGTGAAATAAAAGGGAGGCCGGTATGACATGCATCACTGCAGCCACCTTCAGGCCGTCTACACTGTAGAGGAAAGTGGTGAAATAAAAGGGAGGCCGGTATGACATGCATCACTGCAGCCAACTTCAGGCCGTCTACACTGTAGAGGAATAGAATAGAATAGAAACTCTTTATTGCACACAAATTGAAGGAAGAACAGTACACGATAAGAAACAAGAAATACAGGAGTGCGCAAAGGCGGACTTATCACTACAAGTGATAGAGGAAAGTGGTGAAATAAAAGGGAGGCCGGTATGACATGCACCACTGCAGCCAACTTCAGACCGTCTACACTGTAGCGGAAAGTGGTGAAATAAAAGGGAGGCCGGTATGACATGCATCACTGCAGCCACCTTCAGGCCGTCTACACTGTAGAGGAAAGTGGTGAAATAAAAGGGAGGCCGGTATGACATGCATCACTGCAGCCACCTTCAGGCCGTCTACACTGTAGAGGAATAGAATAGAATAGAAACTCTTTATTGCACACAAATTGAAGGAAGAACAGTACACGACAAGAAACAAGAAATACAGGAGTGCGCAAAGGCGGACTTATCACTACAAGGGATAGAGGAAAGTGGTGAAATAAAAGGGAGGCCGGTATGTCATGCATCACTGCAGCCACCTTCAGGCCGTCTACACTGTAGAGGAAAGTGGTGAAATAAAAGGGAGGCCGGTATGACATGCATCACTGCAGCCAACTTCAGGCCGTCTACACTGTAGAGGAATAGAATAGAATAGAAACTCTTTATTGCACACAAATTGAAGGAAGAACAGTACACGATAAGAAACAAGAAATACAGGAGTGCGCAAAGGCGGACTTATCACTACAAGTGATAGAGGAAAGTGGTGAAATAAAAGGGAGGCCGGTATGACATGCACCACTGCAGCCAACTTCAGACCGTCTACACTGTAGCGGAAAGTGGTGAAATAAAAGGGAGGCCGGTATGACATGCATCACTGCAGCCACCTTCAGGCCGTCTACACTGTAGAGGAAAGTGGTGAAATAAAAGGGAGGCCGGTATGACATGCATCACTGCAGCCACCTTCAGGCCGTCTACACTGTAGAGGAATAGAATAGAATAGAAACTCTTTATTGCACACAAATTGAAGGAAGAACAGTACACGACAAGAAACAAGAAATACAGGAGTGCGCAAAGGCGGACTTATCACTACAAGGGATAGAGGAAAGTGGTGAAATAAAAGGGAGGCCGGTATGACATGCATCACTGCAGCCACCTTCAGGCCGTCTACACTAAAGAAGAAAGTGGTGAAATAAAAGGGAGGCCGGTATGACATGCATCACTGCAGCCAACTTCAGGCCGTCTACACTGTAGAGGAATAGAATAGAATAGAAACTCTTTATTGCACACAAATTGAAGGAAGAACAGTACACGACAAGAAACAAGAAATACAGGAGTGCGCAAAGGCGGACTTATCACTACAAGGGATAGAGGAAAGTGGTGAAATAAAAGGGAGGCCGGTATGACATGCACCACTGCAGCCAACTTCAGACCGTCTACACTGTAGCGGAAAGTGGTGAAATAAAAGGGAGGCCGGTATGACATGCATCACTGCAGCCACCTTCAGGCCGTCTACACTGTAGAGGAAAGTGGTGAAATAAAAGGGAGGCCGGTATGACATGCATCACTGCAGCCAACTTCAGGCCGTCTACACTAAAGAAGAAAGTGGTGAAATAAAAGGAAGGCCGGTATGACATGCATCACTTCAGCCAACTTCAAGTCGTCTACAATGTAGCGGAAAGTGGTGAAATAAAAGTGAGGCCGGTATGACATGCATCACTGCAGCCAACTGCAGGCCGTCTCGCGGCCCTCGTGGAGTGCACACCGGGTCGGGTGGAGGTTACCTCGTTCTCTGTGCTGAAGATGTCGCCCTGCTGGATCTGCTTGTAGAGCGGCACCGGCTCGTCGTCCACGCCCTGCTTCCCGAACATCCGCTGCAGCTGGTGGAACTTGGTGTTCTGGTTCGCCGTCGTCTTCTGCGATTTCTCATTTATCTGTCAGATGGAACACAACATTTATTTGCTTAACGCATATCGTCCTACAGGACTTCATTCACTATAGTAAATGAATCCTCACAACAAACAGCATAACGATACAAGACGAGGTTAAATAACCGTGTGAGCAGCAGTCGCAACCTCAGGCGCAGCCAATTTCACCCCCGAGGAGGTGCCAGTCCGGCTTGGAGGTGGACTAATGTTGCTGGGGAAAGGCTATTATTGAAGATCCGTAGATTGTAGGAGTGGGGGAAGATATTCCCTGGCAGACCGTTCCACACCTTTGCAGTGCGGCACAAGAAGTCACTGAGCGTGGTTTCGCGAGGAGGTGGATTTGGCTCTGCTGACTGCACCATTCCTCCCTCGGCACAGTCATCGGTGTTGCTATTTGCAAAAAAAAAATGCTCACCATAATGTTGTTGTCGTCCATGATGTGGTTGTCGTGGTTGTGGCCGGGTTGCCAGGTGAGCAGCGGCCGGTAGTCGGGCGTGGTCTCGCGCGAGAGGAACGCGAACTTCTTGCGGTTGTTGGCGTCCTGCGGCTGCACCGCCGGCGCGTCCTTGCAAGACATGCGCGGCTTGTGCGTTGATATCGTCACGCCTGACCGGACACAAAACTGTCATTTACTACCCGTATCTCAAAGGAGGAAAAAACGGAACCCTTATAGGATCACTTTGTTTTTTATAGAAAACGCGAACATGTATCACCTCGCCTCCCACTTATATGCTCTTATATGAACATGTATCACCTCGCCTCCCACTTATATGCTCGTATATGAACATGTATCACCTCGCCTCCCACTTATATGCTCATATATGAACATGTATCACCTCGCCTCCCACTTATATGCTCGTATATGAACATGTATGACCTCGCCTCCCACTTATATGCTCATATATGAACATGTATCACCTCGCCTCCCACTTATATGCTCGTATATGAACATGTATCACCTCGCCTCCCACTTATATGCTCGTATATGAACATGTATCACCTCGCCTCCCACTTATATGCTCATATATGAACATGTATCACCTCGCCTCCCACTTATATGCTCATATATGAACATGTATCACCTCGCCTCCCACTTATATGCTCGTATATGAACATGTATCACCTCGCCTCCCACTTATATGCTCATATATGAACATGTATCACCTCGCCTCCCACTTATATGCTCATATATGAACATGTATCACCTCGCCTCCCACTTATATGCTCGTATATGCTGCCGGGGCGCACATACGAGCATATTTTGTTTTATTTCCATACTGACTCCACACTGCATATGGTTAGATTAGAGGGTTAATAATTGCAAAATGTTTATTTATTCCTGGCCGAGGACAGGAAGACGGAGTGTGGGAAGACCACCCGCCAGGTGGGACGACGACATCAAGTGCGTCGGCGGAAAGCAGTGATTCCGTACCGCTGAAGACCGGGGGGACTGAAGGAAAATTTGAGATGTCCAGCAGTGGACGCTTACATGCTCACTGACTGTGACTGACTATGGTTGATAAATAGATAGATAGATAGAAATACTTTATTGCTCCAAAACATTTATCGTTATAAGTAATTTACATGAGGGGCAAAGGCGAACTTATCCCTTACAGGGATTTCTCCCAGTTTGGATGTTTGAGAGCCGTTCTTGTTGTGAGATATAAGTAGCTAGTAGCAAGACTTGGTTGCCGGAGATGAAAGTTGCAATATGATTATGTGAGTGTTGTGCCGACTTGAGCCTACGTACAGCAGTCACAGCGTACAAATTTAGGTCCAAAGGTCGAGCTGGTGCAGGTACAGTGAACAACATTATTCTTGACTTACTTGTTGTTACTTAGTTGTTGTTTTATGTAATCCGGTATGGTTGGCTGAGTCGGAGGGGCCAAAGCGCATGCTCCGACTAGCCAATATCACCTCCGAGAAGGTAGGTGCCATACCGGAGACTTCTCTGGATTTCTGGCTATACTGGACTAGAGGAGAACACAACCGAGGCTGCTATGCGGCCATCTTACATCCAGTACGATGGTACCAACCCAGTCGGCTACAATTTGAGCCTGCCACCTAGTAAGCGGCAAGGGAAGGGACCTACAGTTTTACACCGGTTCCGAACGGTGAAGCAGCAGGTGTAGGTATGCACGTAAATTTTTTCGTTAGAAAAAACTCATTGGTACACGCCGACCGGATTGGAACCGAGGACCTCTACCATGAGAAGCCTATGCCCAAACCACTCGGCCACCCGCCGCTTAGACTTGTACATTGTGACCACTGTACTATCCGTGTATAGGCCACAAGTGCACTATCGCTTTCGCTTAGCGACACAACAATGTTGACGGCTCACCGGTCCGCATGCTGACGAGTATGGGCGGTGCGTTGACGCCGTTGAGCCAGTCGCGCGCCGACAGCGACGGCACCGGCGCCGCCGTGTCCGGGTAGAGGTCGTCCTGCACGCACGCACACACACAGTTTGTTAATGTTAATGTGACGCACCCGACGCAGGATAGCGAAAGCGGCGTGATTGTGTCAAGTCTCACGCCGCCATTTGTACGAGTGACTGAAGTAGCGCGGGGCCCTTTGAGAAGTAAGGCGACAACAGACGGCTGACGCATCTCGTCTGTTGGCCGAAACACCCAGCTTCCCTTATCCCGCGTCAGGTGTACGGAGATAGCATTGTATTTCTTTAAATTTTTGTAAACAACTTTAACTATCACTTAAAACACACTAATTTCAGCCAGTATTAAATAAAATAAAATTAAAAAGTTTATTGCACTTAAAAACGTACCTCAGGCACTTTTTTCAGGGTCTACACATGGCATTTTCCGCCAGTCTACCCTATTCAACATATTCATACCAGGGTAGGTAGGAAGGAAGGTGTGGATCTAAGCTTGCGATGGCTTCACCGAACATATCCGGGCCCATCGGCAGTAGAGGAGGGTATTAATCGAGGCCGGACATAACATAATCATGATAAACGTATATGAAAAAGTACTACTATAAAAATAAAAATTTATTACAATAAAAATCCGACCAACTTGACCGACTTGCACATTCCACGACAGCATCTCATCAATGTATAGGCCAAGGTTTCTTACCACCTTAACCAGAGAGACTGCAACGCCATTAAAGACAGCAAGGGGCCGTCCATAGATTATTATGTTATAGATTTTTGCCGATTTTCGACATTCGGATTTTCGGAATACAACACCCCTACTGGTGCAAGGTCGCAGAATCCTTGTTAAAAGATTGAAATTGAAAACGGTCAAAGTGGGACCATTGATGTACACGAGGTGTGTGTTTCTGTGTGTGTATGTGTGTACAGTGAGATGGTACCTGGAAGCAATCGGACTTGCGCGGCACGATCATGGAGATGGGCTCGCAGAGGCCGCGCGACGTGTGCAGCTTGTAGAAGCGGAACACTTCGCACGTCGCTATCGACACACCGCGCTTCGGCATGAACCCCAGCCCCCGCTGCAACACAACGTTGTTACCGATACTTGTAGCAATAGCGGGACGGGACATTCAGACGTTCTTTCTGTTTTTTTTTTTTTTTTATGTAACCCAGCATGGTTGGCTGTGCCGAGGGACCAATGGTGCAGTCGACAGAGCCAAAATCACCTCTCCTCGCGAAACCACGCTCAGTTAGGTGCCATGCCAGCAGATTTGCGGACTGTTGCTAGGCTGTCTAGCCCGTTAATACGACGCTTGAAGACACCCAGGTTAAAGGATTCAGGAAATACACTCGCCGGAAGACAGTTCCACACTCTAGCGGTGCGACAAAGAAACGATTTAGAAAACCGATGGGTTCTCAAAAGCCCAATGTCAACAACAAAAGGGTGCTGAGTCTCTCTGAGTCTGTTTGAACCGATCCCGCCGTCACCTTTCCACCTCCGCACAACGCGCACTGGGCAGTGATTGCATCCATACATGCCGGTCTTATGATTATGATTTAATGTGTGAGAGTGAGGGCCCATGAGTCGTGCTGTCACTGGAACCTAGGAAGATCTATTGTGATCTCTCACAAGTTTATAGCTCACCCACAAGTTCGATTTCCGCTATGAACCGAGTTACATCCTTGGGGTTGAGGGCCTGTATTCGGTATAGCTTAAAAATATAACCCCCCAAGAATGCGGCTTCTACTGTGAATGAGAACTTCACATTCACAGAGGTTGTGTACGGGCATTTCATCATCTTTTATATAGAACCTGCACACTGGTGTGTCGCGAAGGCCCATTCGGTGTAGGCCTTAGTTTAGTCTGCATAGTCAGTCCAAAATGTAGATGCGTACCAATCGTTTCTGCAGATCTTTCCTCCACAGAACATGCAAACTCTGGAACGCTCTCCCTGCCCACATATTTCCACCCAAGTACAATCTCCGGTCCGTCCTGCAGTCTGGCCGTGAATGTTGTCTGGCCTGTCTGGCAGTCATGGCATTCGCAACACCCGCATACGACCGAATGTCCATGGACCTCGTTAGATACCTTATGAGTATCTCAGTGCCACATTTTTTTTTATGGATACTGGCACGGTTAGCTACACCACCTACAACATCCGTGATGTCAGCCCATAACACCGGGTGAACTTGGTGCCACGTCAGTGCTTCCCTTCGGTCGTGCCATGTGCACATGTCGCGCTTTCTATAAAAAAAATCCTGGGGATGATATTGTCCAATGCATTGTGTGCGAAGTAGTTGTGAGAGTGAGAGGAGTGACTGACTGACCTGCGGGTTGCCAGAGAGGAACTGGTTGAGGAAGTGTATGTAGGGCGCCTCGTCCACCACCTCGTAGTAGCGGATGTTGCCGTCTCCCTTCCCCGCGAGGTAAACCTGCGCACGACAACAATACTCTCTAGTCTCGCAGCTTGCGTTGCTTGCATTTCTGTTGGTGATGTAAACACAATATAATACCAACACAACATGACACGTGACATCATCATAATTTGTTCTCGCATGTGTTCGCCAACTACTTCAACTTGTCTGTATGTGAGAAATTGTGTTAATATAGATAAATACTCGCACCAGACGGATCAGTGGAAGTACATCTAGTGAGATGTTGTTGTTTTGGTTTGGGGTTGGCTCTAGGCCTGCAAACTAATCCCGCTTGGTTGGGGACCTTCGTGCAAAACCCCGCAGTCTCCAGCTACCCCAGCCACCCTATGTCTTCCATGAAAGCCACAAGTCGACCGGGTTGTCTGCAGGCCGCTTATCCCTTAGTCGCCTTTTACGACATGCACGGGGAGAGATGCAGTGGGGCTATTCTTATTAAGTACCGACCCCACACAGTACCCATCTAGTGAGATATAAATGCTGCTGAGATATAAGTGTGCGGTGTGTAGTGTGCAGTGTGCGGTGTGTTGTGTGCGATGTGCAGTGGTCAATGTGCAGTGTGCAGTGTGGGGTGTGCAGTGTGTAGTGTGCAGTGTGCGGTGTGTAGTGTGCAGTGTGCGGTGTGCAGTGTTCAGTGTGTAGTGTGCGGTGTGTAGTGTGCAGTGTGCGGTTTGTTGTGTGTGGTGTGCAGTGGTCAATGTGCAGTGTGCAGTGTGGGGTGTGCAGTGTAGTGTGCAGTGTAGTGTGCAGTGTGCAGTGTGGGGTGTGCAGTGTAGTGTGCAGTGTGCAGCGTGCGGTGTGCAGTGTGTAGTGTACAGTGTTCGGTGTGTAGTGTACAGTGTGCGGTGTGCGGTGTGTAGTGTGAAGTGTGCATCGTGCAGTGTGCAGCGTGCAGTGTGCAGCGTGCAGTGTGCAGCGTGCAGCGTGCAGTGTGCAGTGTGTAGCGTGCAGTGTGCAGCGTGCAGCGTGAGGTGGTGATGCGGTGTGCACACCATGTTGGTGTCGTAGTCGTAGTAGGGGAAGACGACGCCCGAGGAGCTGTCGATGGTCTCGCTGACAAGCGGCTGCGCGAGGTTGTGCTGGTCCCACATCGAGTACTGTGTGTGTGTGCAGTGTGCAGTGTACAGTGTGCAGTGTGCAGTGTGCGGTGTGCAGTGTGCAGTGTGCAGTATGCAGTGTGTAGTGTGCGGTGTGCAGCGTGCAGCGTGAGGTGGTGATGCGGTGTGCACACCATGTTGGTGTCGTAGTCGTAATAGGGGAAGACGACGCCCGAGGAGCTGTCGATGGTCTCGCTGACGAGCGGCTGCGCGTGGTTGTGCTGGTCCCACACCGAGTACTGTGTGTGTGCAATGTGCAGTGTGCAGTGTGCGGTGTGCAGTGTACAGTGTGCATTGTGCGGTGTGTAGTGTACAGTGTGCAGTGTGCGGTGTGCGGTGTGCAGTGTGCGGTGTGTAGCGTGCAGTGTGCAGCGTGCAGCGTGAGGTGGTGATGCGGTGCGCTCACCATGTTGGTGTCGTAGTCGTAGTAGGGGAAGACGACGCCCGAGGAGCTGTCAATGGTCTCGCTGACGAGCGGCTGCGCGAGGTTGTGCTGGTCCCACACCGAGTACTGCCGGTCGCTGTAGCGCGAGAAGCCCGTCGTGAGGATCTTGCCCTGGTTGCCCAGGAATGTGCACTTGGACGCCTTCGTGCCCTGGTGGCACGCACCTTCCTGGTGACAACATTACAAATGCAAAGTGATCAATGTTACATATATAAGGTCTTTCTTTAGTAGGTAATAGTACGCTAAGGGGAGTATGTGTATCATCCTACAGAATATGGATAGGTCGTAGAGGGAGGTCGAGAGCGGGACTGGTGGTTTCCCCGCGTCCTAGTCAACGCAGACTAGCTGACGAGGGCTTGATGCGAGCCGAAACGTGAAGCATGCACGGGAAATTTAGAGTGGCCACTCACTAGTCCCGACCTCGATTAACACCCTCCTCTACTGCCGATATGCCCGAATATGTTCGGGGAATCCATCGCAAGCTTCGTTCCACACCTTCAAGAATAAAAACAAATTGTATTTGCCTTGTAAACTGACCCGAGGAGAATGCTAAATGCATAAATAAACACTGACATAATCATGATATCATCGCCTGTGTTCTGACATCATTTCTTGACCATGCAAATACTCAACTCAATCACTAAAATATATAAACAAAATTAACATGTTGGCTTCCAAAAACTTGACCCAAAAACCCCAGCACATACATGACTTCAAGGCCGTGCGGAGATTCAGTGCCGTGAGCACATTAACCCTAATATTTCATAAAATAATAATAATAATTAATAAAAGGTGCTTTATTGGCACAGAAAGTGAATGAAATTATCAATAAAACTATGTAAAACAAGAAACAACAAGATTGACTTATTAAGCACAGGATTTTTTTTTTAATTCAGGAAAAATAAAAACACACTGGACATTTTTTCCAAATTTTTTCTAACATTAAATTGACAATGGTTATAACAATAATTTGTATGGGGGAATTATTCCCCCATACAAATTATGCATATCAATGTGTAGGTAGAACGATGTCACCAAAAGGTCACAACTAATGAAAGTATAACTTGAATCCATCCCACAAATAAAGAAATAAAAATATAAGAAACCTGGAGACAAAAATGACAAGACGTCAGAATAATAATATATTTTTCTGTTTGAGTGCAGAATAGTCTGTAGGTATGTTTCATGTCAATAGAAAAGTGTTTTAACCTTCTAGCGAATATGATCTCTCGTTCTAATTGTTGGTACATTTCCAGCAAGAAAAAAAAAATGGTTGACAACGATGGGATTCGAACCCACGCCCTTTCGGATTGGTGCCTAACACCGCCTTACACCACACGGCAATGCTGCGCTGCCTACACAAGCTGGAGTGTCTAAAAAAATTTCATGCTGAAATTGAAATCATTTTCAAATTTGGAACGCTGACATTTCATTTGTCATCGTCATCGCATCGAGTTAAGATCATAGAGCAAAATAGAGCTGTTAGAAATTACCGTGTGGGGCCGGTACTTAAAAAGAAAATCCCCACTGCATCTCTCCCCATGCATATCGTAAAAGGCGACTAAGGGATAAGGACAAGATGCCGTGCTGAAGGGCGACAGGCTCGCCACCTCTCACCTTGGCACGGTACTTTCACCGACTCATGCAGCAGGTGGGTCTTCGTGCCTTACTTGCTGCTTGATCGATTTAATCTTGTTCGAATACTTTGCGAAACGTGGTGGTCGGTGTTGTGCTGTAATTTACCAGAGTTCTTGCAGCACAACACCGATTACTCTGCTTACCCCCATTGTCGGGATTCAGCGTGTGTGATATGTATGTATGTAAATTTATACCGAAATGGTCGGGCATGGCCCGGCCCGAAATGGCATCTTGCAGAACGGTATGAAAATGCCTCACATTTTTCGGCCATCATCATCATTTATTTTACAGTAATCGCAGTATAGCCTGTTTATATAAGTGTTCTTTAATAGTAATCCGTAGTCCTAAGTTTAAGTTAATGAATCTGAAATTGTGCTAGTTTAATTTTGTATTAGTTGTATTATTTTAGTTGCCTTATTGTTGTTTTTGTCTCGGTTTTCGTTTGGTTTTGTATGGTCAGTTTTATCCACTTGTCGTTATTGAATCAACTATGTGAACCGGCTAGGCTTAAATTCAGCGACAACTGGCGCAAGCTAGCTGTCAGACGCTGCGTCTAGACCGTTTTCTTAAGATGCTTTGTACATTAAGTTATTTTTAATATTTGTACCTACTTACATTTTAAGAAATAAAGAATTATCTTATCTTATCTTATCTTATCATCATCACTCACTATGTCGCATCGGCGCACTGCTGCGGGTGAATCGAATGAATAAATATGTGAGAGCTCACAGAGACGAGGATGCCGGAGCGCGGCTCGATGACTCGGAGCCGCTTGTCCTTGCAGGTGGTGGCGAGGAGCGAGCCGTCGCGGTTGAAGGACATGCAGTAGATCACGTCCGGGTGGTGCTCGATTATGTTCACCGCCTCGCCCTTCCCCACGTCCCACACTATTATCTGTAACCGATCATCACACATTATATCAATATGATACAAGTTTGACACGTTCATAAAGAAACCAACCGCACTTTTGTCAGTCTTGGTAGCTCAGCGGTGCGGTCGGTCGACTGTTGTTAAGCACGCCTGGCCGAAGTCCAGTACATGGATGGGTGACCACGGGTTGATACCACCACACTGAATGAAATGTCGGTCGAAACGGCTATGTAAATAGTTTGTGTTTTCTGTCCAGTTCAGTGTAGCCGACATGAAATGAAGGGAAGCACTGACATGGCACCTAGTTCACCAAGGTGTTATGGGCTGACATCATGGATGTTGTAGATGATGCAGCCGACCGTGTCAGGTTCCATTAAAAAAAAAGCTGAGCATCGAAATCGTGTGGATCGAGCGGGAGAGAGAGAGAGAGGAGAGAGAGAGGAGAGAGAGAGAGAGAGAGGAGAGAGAGAGAGAGAGAGAGGAGAGAGAGAGACAGCGAGAGAGAGTGAGAGCGCGAGAGGGGGGAGGGGGAGAGAGAGATAGAGAGGAGAGGGGGGGGGGAGAGATGGGGGGAGAGAGAGGGGGGGAGAGAGAGAGAGAGAGAAAGAGAGGGCGAGAGAGAGTGTGCGTGTGCGGTACCTGGTAGTCGAAGCCGGCGCTGAGCAGGATGTTCTCGGCGGTGGGGTGCCACTCTATGTACGCGACGCGCCGCTTGTGCCCGTGCAGCTCCACCAGCCAGTCCGTGAGGTGCATCGACAGCCCGCCGTCCGGGATGTGCCACAGCTTCACCTGCGCTCACACACTCCACTCTCTATCTCCATGCATCACACAATACTATAGAGGGTGTTCGGCACATCGACTGACAAAATTTTTTGTAGATAAGTGGGGTCATTTGCATCGTTTTGACCCAGGATATCTTTTGTCAGATGTCACGTGGTATCGAGATACGATTTTTTTTTTCATTATTTTTTAAAATTACGAAAAGCCCTGCTTTAAAAATAAATAAAAAAATCCTACCTGGATACCACGTGACATCTGACAAAAGGTATCATGGGCCAAAAAGTTGCCAATGACCCCACTTACCTACAAAAAAATTTTGTTGGTCGATGTGCCGAACATCCTGTATATTCTTTCTTTATTCTTTATTCATCATCCATAGACAGTACACTGCACTCGGATTCGTCATATTTTAACATTTAACACTTAGCATTTGGCCAGTTCGATTATCACAGCGAACTGGCAAAAAACTTCGCCGGATACTTTTTTTTTACGTCTACTTAGTGTTTGCAAATGCCTACATAGTACGAGTTATCACTAGTTCCAAAAATGTATCATATATAATGTTGGAGCCAATATTGGAGCAGGCCGGTCTCCACAAACAGCACCCATTGACGAGGATCACGCCAGGGCCAGCCATCGCCTCCCTCAACCATATTTGAGGGTGAGAGGCGACCCGGACCAAGCGTCACCGTAAGCAAAGATCTTATAGGGATACACTACCCCAGCGGCAACACAACGTGACTTTTTAGTGATACCCGAACGGGCAAAATGCTAAATATTAAATGTTAAAATATGACGAATCCGAGTGCAGTGTACTGTCTATGGATGATGAATAAAGAATAAAGAATAAAAAATAATCGCTTGCAAAGGCGAACTTATCAATGAAAGCTATTTCTTTCAGTCAACCTTTGAGTGGTGACAATTATGTAAGTGAAAAGAATGAAAGCCAAGGCATCCTGTTGAGAGAGAACAAAAGAGGGCAGAGTGGATTGCCCTCAGCACGATGAGTAAGTGTGAGTGCGTGAGTTACCGTGCAGTCATCGGAGCAGGAGGCGATGATGTTGTCGTTGAAGGGGTTCCACTTGATGTCCAGCACGGGCCCCTTGTGCCCCGTCACGCGGCTCGCGTTGAAGTCCAGACGCCCCGTCTGGGAACACCGCTTACTTCAAGTACACCATCTACTCATGTAGACGTGCAACATTTTAATCATTACTAATTGATAAATATATCATAAAAAAATTCACCTTGATAATAAATCTACCAAAAATTACACTAACAATAAATCTGCCAAAAATATGAGCCTAATGATAAATCTGCCAAAACGAACTCTGGTGATAAATCTGCCGAAACGCACTCTGATGATAAATCCGCCAAAACGCACTCTGGTGATAAATCTGCCAAAACGAACTCTGATGATAAATGTGCCAAAAATGCACCCTGAGAAGCCAAGATGTAGACTGTGTCAAGTTGATTGGACTTTTTATGGGATGCCATGACATCACTTCTGCCGGTGTTGATCAGCTGACCTCTATATAGATAATATATATAATATTACCTCAAGCAACATATTAGCATAGTGTCTACTAATGCCTAAAGTAAATTAACTTAAATTATCATAAATTAATCAAATCTAAAAGATTAGCTAAATACACTTTCACCCATGTAACATTGCATGTAAGTCGGTAAGTATAGAATTTTTCGCGTGTAGTTGTCATGTCTGGCGACAGTTAATTACAATTTCTCCCTCAATTCAAACGTCACTGACTTGTCAAATTAAAAATCTTCGAACAATATCAAACACTAAAGACAATGAGACAATTGGCATAGCGCAGCGCAGCGCACGGCCCGCATTGTTGTGGGTTAGCGGCCGTTCAGGTTGTCATGGCAGGTCTTTACATATTATCCCAAACGTAAATCCAGATGCCTCAAAAAATATATCATACATACATACATACATAACTCACGCTTTTGTATCCCGACAATCAGGGTAAGCAGAGTAATCGGTGTTGTGCTATAAGTTCATACATACATAACGTCACGCCTGCCTGCCTCCCAGTGGGGCAGGCAAAGACAACGGACCCAACCCACGCTAACAACCCAACCCCCACGCGCCACGATCCTGACGCACTTTTGCCGCCTCTTCCACTCTCATAATGTTCTTCATACATGCTCGTCGGTTACGGGTACTACGCACCTGACCCTTTTCGAGCACATGCCCGATCTGGTCCAGGTACGTGCGTCTAGGGCGACCCTTCCCGACTCTTCCACTAACATTCGCTCCATAGATTTCTTTCATTATTCTCCTATCATCCATTCTACAGACACACATACTCCTCCTATTCCACACATACTCCTCTCAACGCGCACATTTCGACATCATTTATCCTGCTCTCATGCTTCGCCTGCCATACCCAACTTTCACTCCCATAAGTACTCTGATAAATTAAAGCACAACACCGACAACCACGTTGAGCACAGTATACAGTACAATATATCATATTTTTTAATTTTATAATAATAGTGAAATGTTCTGTGTAGTTACATGTTGTACATTGAAATTTTCAAATTTATTTCAAAATGTGTGACTACTGTTTTTCCCACTAATAAACCTTGACTTTGTATCTTTAGATTTTTAAATATGACTTACTAAGTTATTACATTTCTTTGTAATAAACTTATAGTAATTGTTGTTGATTTGACTTGATATATTTAACAAGCTGTGCCCGCGGCTCCGCCCGCTCTCATATTTCACTTCACTGCTAACCTCATAAGCTATTTAGCGTGATAGTAAGTAGCCTATAGTTGATGGGAAGAATCAAGCTATCCGTAGAATTTTGTTTTATTAAAATCGGTTCAGTGGTTCTCGAGTTATAAGCGGACAGACAGACACTCAGACAGAAAGCAGACGTTGGATTTTATTATAGGTAAGGATTATCAAAATTGACGATGGCATTATCACCAGATATAGGTAATGTACATGGTCAAAGTGATCACATTTTTAAGTATTCACGTTCATGCTGTAAATATTAATTTTCTTGTGAGCTGTAGTATAGGTTTATTATTTGTAAGTGACTATAATACTTATAAGCTACTAACAAAACATTGTGACTTGTGAAGTTTGTCGGTTCTTCTTTGCAACAAATTAGAGCTGGCGGAATTTTCGACATGTCCAAGCGTACGTTACGTACCTATGGATGAAATTATACAAAAAAACAATAAAATTAGAGTACCAATTTTATAGAATAACCGGAAAATTCTGGACAACTGCTCAACCGTCTGACCTGTCAGGTCCATTACCTGATGTATGTCAATCCAAGTTTTACGCGGTTTGTTTACAGGAGAAAGGTAGTTTTCTGTGGAGGACTGGGCATGCCAATATAAACAACTACGTAATCACTTATTGAATACAGAATGAATGAGTTGATGTCACGGTTGAATTGTGCTGCAGGTATGACGTGAATGTGTTAGTCGGCGTCTCGACCACACCGCGCGCAATGCGACTGCTGACAAATTACTTATGGAAATGTGAAGGTATATTTGTAAGTGACTTTTCATTGATTCTCATTAACGAACATTCCTCTGGATTACTTTTTAGCGAACCTGACACGGTTAGCTACATCACCTACAACATCCGTGATGTTAGCCCATAACATCTTGGTAAACTAGGTGCAATGTCAGTGCTTCCCTTCATTTCATGTCGGCTACACTGAACGGAAAACACGAACTATTTACATAGCCATTTCGACCGATGTTTCATTCAGTGCGATGGTAGCAAGCGGGTTAAACCCTACCACCTAGTAAGGTAAGAAGGAAAGCAAAAGAGTTGACGGTGAGAATTGAAGATAAAATAATTAATAATAAGAATACCTGTTAATAATGTGTGTACCTAAAAGTGTATACTAATTAAATAAAAGCTATACTTGTGTGAATACACATAAATTACTAAATATATAAAATATAATATACACAAATATATGTACAAATCTGGATAGTATGAAAAAAGACAAAAGTCTCGGCATCTTTCAAGTTGTGGTCCCCAGTTAGTTGAGATAAGGTAAAGTGTTGTAGTAAGTAGATGTTGAACAGTGAGCGGAGTGGAGGACTCACGTGATCTAGCGGCAGCACGAGGAACGCGCCTCCTCCGGCGACCTCCGTCACGACCGCCACGAACTTGGGGTTGACCGCGCAGAAGTTGGAGTCGTGCGCGTTGCGAGTGATCTTGATGTTGTCGTAGCAGCGCTCCCGCTTGAACGGCACACCGTACACGTGCCGGAACTTGGAGCTGCGCACGCCGCGGAACCATAGCTGCAACATTACCCCGCACACACTCAGCCAACCAACATCTCCGCAATGTGTACTTACTGTTTCACATAAATACTAACCTAGTCGCAACGATCGCTTCAACACTGTTTCACTTACGCTCAATAGTTTACTTATCGTCATTTCTACTTAAGATCTGTGTGCCTGTAGGAACAGTTTGATCACAATAATGTTACAAAAAAATATTTTATTTAAATTTATATTTCTAGACAGGCAGCCTCGCTTGATACGTCTAAACCCGGTTAAAAGTTGTTGGTTTTATCATTAATTCTTGAATAATTTTCTTTTTAGGTTTCCGTACCCCGTACAGGGTAGGTTTCAAGTTATAAAATTGTCTTTTTTTTTCGTTCGTTAAATTTAAAGAAATCTTAGAAAATTTTTCAGTGCATTCTTTTTATATCGGCTTTTTAATTACTCCTCCTCGAGGGAAGCATATTAGAGGAAGTTTTTTATTTCGAATGTTGGTAATATTTGTATAGGTACTGTGTGGAGTCGGTACTTAATAAGAATAGTCCCACTGCATCTCTCCCCGTGCATGTCGTAAAAGGCGAATTTTTATTTCGAATGTTGGTAATATTTGTATAGGTACTGTGTGGGGTCGGTACTTAATAAGAATAGTCCCACTGCATCTCTCCCCGTGCATGTCGTAAAAGGCGACTAAGGGATAAGCAGCCTACAGACACCCCGGTCGACTTGTGGCTTTCATGGAAGACAGGCTGGCTGGGGTAGCTGGAGACTGCGGGGTTTTGCACGAAGGTCCCCAACCAAGCGGGATTAGTTTGCAGGCCTAGAGCCAACCCCAAACCAAAACAACAACAACAACAATATTTGTATAGAATATATATAATATTATAAAAATTTTACTTTTAGACTTAAGTGAATAATCCATTTGACTCAACAATAAATAAAAAACACTGAAAAATGCTGTAAGATCTCTATAAACCTCTATCTAACGAAAAAGAAAAATAAAATTTATATTCACTATTGCAAGCTTCACCCATTTTGCAAGCTTCAACAGCCCGGCTAAATGTGGTGGTCAGTGTTGTGCGGTTATTGACCCGGGTTCTTACAGCACAACACCAATTAACCTGTTTATCGCGTTTGTCAGCTTGATACAGCGTAGTAAGCGGTATATAAATATATAATTTATCTATCACACATAATATATGCGTCAGAAATCAATACCACGATTAGCTTATCATCAGTTATCATATCACCACAGCAGCAGGCATTCGCACGGGAGAGTTGTGAGTTGTGTCACTCAACTCACAGAGCAATCACCAGTGTCCTTAATTAAGGACATTCATCCAAGTGACACTTGGCATTTATTTACGAGGCGGCAATTGTATGTGTTGTATTGTATTGTTATGTAGAGATGTTGCGTGACCGAGAGACGGGTGGATGAGGTAAATGCGCTCAGTTGAGAACATACAACACAATACTTCACATGAGAATATTGCTTCTAGTAAGTACAGGGTGTCTTATTTATTATAGAGCATCTCTTAATTTTATATACTTACACTTAGCAGCTTCAAGCTCAATAGTTTTGTTTGTTTTGCAATGTGGTAGGGGTGGCTAAGTTAGAGGGGCCAGAGCAGTGAGCACATGCTCAGATTACTGGCTAATACAGAATTAGATAAACAGCCGAGGCTGCTATGCGGCCATCGTTCCTCCAGTATGGAGGTACCAACCCAGTTGGCTATGAATGTCCATGGACGTCGTTAGACACCTTATATATACGTATGAATCATTTTTAGATGTGTTTTATGCCGATGACCTACTTCTGAAACTGGACTCTCATCTTCCACAAATACCGGCAAAAGAAAAAGTGGACTGGACTAGGTCATTCATTCATTACACTCCCTAGACCTAGACAGCACTGTTGACAAATCTCCCCAGACTCACTGTCCATCGAGTTTTTATGACAATTAAAAGTTTTTGTATGAAAAAAAAAATACGGAATTTCGATTTGAGTGATAAGGGTGTTTTTCTTCTAATTAAATAAGTACTTTCTATTCGTGAAGTTTCTCAAGCCTATCCTGAAACATCCTGTATATATAACACAGCGCATTCTGTGTGAAGTACACTATTGTTGAGAATTAGTTCCACGGTGCCGAGATGATCGCGCGCCAAATTATACCAATTACACGTTTTAATAAAAAGTTTGACACAATTTTTAAGTTTCACTCGTCTCCCCGGCGGCGGCGCCGCTGTGTTAGTTCAGAGCATGTGATGCTGATGGCATCATTGTAGCAAGTTGGGATATGTTCTACACTTCTTGTGTCTCCTACATAATGGACACTTTATGTTCATTTTAACTTTCATCTAATGCAGTTGTGTCCAACTGGTTTCGCCTTAAGAGTTACTTCCATATTTCCGTCAAGCCCGGCGGGCACCTTCACTTCAAGTAGCGACAGTACCTATGTATGACGTTTACCTATACATTTTAACAGGATACCTGGCTATTTTTATTTTCAAAGCAGAATGATCGTTTTGGTCTACCCCTCCTCTAGCTGTGAGTGTTATATCAATGGAAAGGTTGATTTATATAGAACATTTTTTAGTATGGCAGCCAACATCAACTATTAGTACTTTAGGAGTTATATCACTTTTAAGTACTATAATCATTAAACCATGTAATATGCTTACCTCTGTACGATGACCATCGTTCTACGAAGGTTAAGTACTTAAAGCGAAACAGTACCAAAATGACCGAGCGATATTAAAACCGTAATGATTAAAATACAATTTTTTTGGTTTCAATACCGCTCGGTCATTTTGGTACTGTTTCGCTCTAAGTACTTACCCTTCCTAGAATGATGCTCATCGTACAGAGGTAAGCATATTACTGTAATAAGGTTCTATGTTTATACAACTTAAAGTGATATAACTCCTGAAGTACTAACAAGAGATGTTAGGTATGTTTGGACAAAACGGTTTTCTTGAAAAGACCTTTCTATTGATATATCATTCATTGTTAGAGGAGGGGTAGACCAACTCCCATGCATTTTTGCCCATCCTCCTTTGCAAAATCTGCTACATAATCCATATGACAGCACGATAGCATTAGGCAATTTTTAACATGTTCAACCCCTGTACCGGCGTTACTCACTCGCCGATGTGAGTATGAGCAACGATCTCACTCAACCATTCAGAAGACGTTCGCTGAGGCATCCGGCCCGGCTATTGGTTGAAATATGCATGCGATTATTTGTGTGAGTTAACACCGGTAGACCCCCTAGAGTCAACATATTAAAATAAATTGTTGATAAAAAAAAATCGCGGTATTATTTCAATGTTAATGTTTATTGAAACGTCTGTAAGCGGGCAGCTAAAAATAAAGCCACGTACTACCGGGGGGCCCGCGTACTAGCGGTTGAACACCGCTGCTCTAATGCATAGTGGCAATAAATTAACATTAGTTAAGTGATGGAAGAAAAAGTAGTTTTAAGACATTTTGAATAAATTAATGAGTAATGTTATTCATTTTTAAGTTTCCGGATTAACAGTAGGTTTAAAGACTTACATAAGTCGACGTTTCGCCCGCTACGTCACGGGCTTCATCAGGAACTGCGGGAGTTCCTGGAGCCGACGTCTGGTGTCCGTTGTACCAGACGTCAAACGCCGTTTGACGTCTGGTAGCAAAGTAGGAAGCTTAATAAAAACTTCACATCTCAATAATAGTACCTTACCGTTTATTGTCGAACAAAAACTACCAGCGATTGGTCTTCTTGAAGGTCACCTTGGCATGTACGCATAATTATATCTATCAAATATAGAAACTATCTATATCTATAGGAATATAATAAATAATAATGTAATGTTTTGTTCGTAAAAAAGTTTTTTTTTTTTTAAATAAAACTGAAGTAATAAATAAAGCTGCCAGCATCCAAGGAGGCGGAGAGAATGAAAGCTTTTAGTCAGCGTGATGTATCCTAGACAGTGTGTATATTGTATGCGTGCGATAGGAAATTTACCGAAGGCATCTCTTATTGTCACGGCTGATATTAGCGATGATCTAAGCGAAAATCATTGACACACATTGAGAGGTGTATAAATATATTTCTCATTGTGTAAAGCTTCTTCGTCAGTCTTACAAGCAATTGAATGACTTTTGACTTTAGAATTTTCTTGATTTCCTAATTGGCTTTCTTCTATCAGACCCTGAACTTTCGTCAATTGTAATGAAATGAAATGAAATTTTATATAATATATAACATATATACATCAATTTGCGGTCCCTCTCCCCTAAACTAGCTTCATAGCTGTAAAATAAGGGAGATGTAATTTAAGTTAAGTAAACAGCGACCGGCCGCACACAACGCAAACACCCGCGCACGCGTCGCCCTATACATGTTATATGAAGCACTGGACAGCTAGTCGAGCCCTAACACAGTGGGGCGGAGCGCATGGCAAATGTTTGGGGAGTTGCGTGCGAATGTTTGCGTTGCGATGCGGACTGTCGTAGTTTTGCCTAAAGTTTATAAGTGAACTTTAATAGGACAGGTGAAGGAACATCATGGACGAAATTGTTAAATTATAAAAAAATACACAAAACATGTAAAACAAGTGTTGCCAATACTTACCTATAGATAATTAAAATAAAAACAAGTGCCAGTTTAAAACCACAACCACAAAACTATGCAAGACATGTGAGCGTGCAAAATATTTAAGTATTGATCCCACCTTGCATCTAATGCACTTTGTCAAATGGCATATTAAGCATTTATAAACACTCCATACACACAACAGTTATCATGTTCTAATAGGTACTTTGCTAAACGTGGCGATCGGTGTTGTGCTGTATTTTACCAAAGTTCTTGCAGAACAACGCCAATTACTCTGCTTACCACCCCGATTGTCGGGATACAGAGTGTGTGGTGTGTATGTATGTTTGTATTACATAGAACCACATTAAAATGTTGCTTAAAAATTTTTTAGGAAGAAGGACGGTGCAACTTGATGCAAGATGAAATCAAAAGATATACCTAAAAAAACTCTATCGCATAATGCAAATCTTAGACTACACTAATGGATAATCTTTTTCAAAAGTACAAAAAAATTGTACTACATCCGACTACGTTGAAGACAAAACGAAGGGCTATGTATGAAATTTAAAAAAAATTTAAAACATTGCCTCAATAATAATTGAAAAAGATACATAATATAAAAAGATTATCCAGTACTGAGATCAACTCAAAAGTAATATAAATAGTACCTGTGAGTTAGTCATGTTGCGTGTTGGCTGCTGTGTGCGCGATGCGGGCAGTACGCGGGTGCAACACTACACTACGTAACACAACATGTCACGCCGGCCAACACACTAAGTACCACTCCCGCGACGCGACGCTACGCCCAGCGCGCGCCACTAACCTAAACACTCAACGCTGCAAAGTAAAGAAACGAAAAAGAAAGATGCATTAAACAAGAAAAGTGAAAATGTACACAAAAACAATGCAAAGAAATATTTGTAAAGCTCGGTGCGTGCGGATAGAGGACAGCCTTGAGGAATGTTTGAAGTGCGTGGACCCACTTTTACAGAGGACTAGCTTTTGCGCGCGGCTTCGCTCGCGTGAAATTCGTATTTAAAAAGAAGAAAGTAAGCCTGCTACCGTACATTTATTTCGGCGCGCGGAACAATTCGGTTTTTATGAGAGCCACATCTTAGCGTAACTGTGTCCTGTATAGTTATATGCGCTTGTACTAAGTTTCATCAAATTCGGATGATCGGTTTAAGAGTTATGGAGGAACATACAGAAAAGATTTCTAAAAATCATCAATTTAGTTTTAGTATCATGCGAGTCTACAAAAGCAATATCTCATAAAACAAAGTAACTTACTCCATGACCATCCCTTACATGATTATGATTACTAAGTATCTCCATAAACTGAACAGAATTTGTATTTTTCGAAGCAAAAAATTAATATTAATACTTCGATCTGGACACACTCCATTAAACAAAAGTGCCCACATGATGCGAAAAATAAATCCACTAAATTGCAGCGTTTCACGCTAAAGTTGTAGATCAATTTCACGTTTTATTAGAGTGTGAACGGAATAATCATTTATGAAACGCTTTGATCGTAGAACTAAAGACACATAGATTAAATTAATTTGTTGCGATCCACAGCGCATTCGGTGAACCCAAAGTGAAATGCAAAATACATTTTTCCAAGCATCTCTAGTCCTCAGAGGCTAGAGAATTGTTTAATGGGTACTATCGGGCTGGCACAGTAGCAAGGCGGCTAAAGTCCTAATTCAAATAGAGATTTAAAAAACATTTGTTTGTCCATGAGATAGCACGATTAAAGGTGCAGCACTAACATAAATTGGTTTCTCGGGATTGATGTTTCTCATAAACCACTGTGAGTTTGATGTAAAAAAAAATGCTTCTCTACAAGAAAAAAAAAGACAAGACATACTGCTTCCCAACAAGGAGCCTACAACGCAATTGCTTCTAGTATATGAGCCTTTAGAAAAAAATTCACAGATTTCGTGCCTCACCACACGACTATCGAACACATTGGAAATTAATCTACGGAATTCGAAAAAAATTTCGTCCTGACTTTTTAACTTTTTTCAAAAAGGTTAGGCTACAGGGCAAACCCTTAACCCAATCGTCTTTATTTTAGGCTCAAATTGTAGCTGACTAAAGTTTCCCGAGGAGCTTTTCTCAAATTTTTGATATCATTCTTCGTTTCCAAAATATCGAGCGCCAAAATCTAAAATTCGGAAAAAAAAAAATTTTTTTTTCACTATTTCGGCCATAACCATTTTCGTTTTTGACTTCCTCAAATAATTGTAAACCAACATGGGTGGCTTTGCCGAGAGATAAATGATGCAGTCGACCAAGCCAAAAACACCTCTCCTCGTGAAACCACGCTCAGTTAGGTGCCATGCCAGCATTTGCAGACTGTTGCTAGGCTGTTGTACGACGTTTGAAGACACCCAGATTTAAGGGATTTGGGTAACACACTCGCCGGAAGACAGTTCCACACCCTAAAGGTGGGACACAGAAATGATTTAAAGACCTGATGGTAACTCAAAAGTTTGCACTCGAAAATTAATAATAGTCATGTAATTTTACAGAATATATATAAAAAATACAATACTCCTTCCCGTCAAGTTGTCTTTTTTTTTATGGAAACTGACACGGTTGGCTACATCACCTACAACGTCCGTGTTGTCAGCCCATAACACCAGGTGAACTAGGGGCCATGTCAGTGCTTCCCTTCGGTCGAAGTAGAGTATTATTCTTTTATTAAATATTACGCCTAAAATTAAATACGTCTAAATTATGCACTTACATCCTCCAAACTAACAGTGGTTTACAATAAATATCAATGGGGACAAACCAATTGTTGGTGCTGCTGAGTCTTAAATCACAGATTAAGTAATATGATTAAGGCAAGAATAAGAAGAAAAAAATTTATTCACCCACTATCCCCATCCCCACATATTATCCCTACCCGCGTTTAAAACTCTGTAGTTTTAACTTGACGGTTCTCTTGGTCTGCACGGACAGACAAAGCTGCAATTCGTCACGTAATGATTTCTTCGTAACCGTCAAAAAATTACACCATACACCATTCAAAATGCACAAATCACACTTTTTCACACACAGTAATTTTGTTTCGAGCACGTCTCCTCAAAACGGCATCTGCCACAGATCTAGTATCTAGACTGAGGTCGCCGGTTGCGGCGCTGCGCGGCGCTCCGCTCGGAGCCCCGCACTAATTGCTATAAGACGATTATGACAGCGCCCGCCTACCCCTCCCCCCCCCCCCCCTCAACTCCGCCCGCGCCCGCGCCGTAGTGCCGCCGCCGCTACCACAAAAAAAAAGTGAAAAGAGAGAATCTCATTATGTGGCGGCGCCTGACGGCGGCACGAGAGAAATTGAAAACTGTGCAGACGCCGCGCCGCCGTTTGATAACCGTTTGATTAATTTATCAGCCTGTACGGAGGACGCGATAGAGTGAAAGTTGTACCTGTCTAGTGTTTCACACTCTCTAAGAGGCTGGCCGAATGCGCTCAAATACATTGAAATTGTGCCTTTATAAAAATCTGTTTTTGAGAAAAACCTCCACTTTAGTCAATCGCCCGTCTACTCCGGAGCGACCGATATCGGCCAAAAATGAAATTAAATAATTAATACCATCTAACTAAATTATTATATAAACAGTAATTCATATGTATATAACTTAATTTATAAATAGTAATTTATATGTTTAATTTAACTAGTACGTACTTATATGTAGTGTATATTATAGTTTATCATAGCTATTTTCCATATATTATATTTTACATTCCCACACTCAAGTCTTTTGCTACTACCTACTTATATCTCGCAACATACGACTCTCAAACATCCAAAGGTTGACTGGGAGAAATCCCTGTTAAGGGATAAGTCCGCCTTTGCCCCTCATGTACACACATTGATTATTGTCTGTTCATGTAAAATGTGTTTTTTTAGCAATAAAGTATTTCTATGTATCTAAATTGTTTATAAAAGTTATAAGGATTAGCCTTTTCAAAATATTTTACACAGGCTTTCTGAACCCATTGATATCACGCACGCCAGGGATCATGAATGCAAAGAATGCCAGGTCATATGTTAAGTTATGTAACATTAGAATATCTATCTGCGTAAAGCGCTAAGATGTCATAGGACTTATTTGGTGTCGCATTATTAATTCATACAATAGCTAACTCATTTTTTATTTATTCAGAAGCGTAATCTACTTACGTATATAAATATTACATAAATATGCTAAAATGCAAATAAAATTTAAATACCAATAAAATAGACAGCTGATAAATATATTTATAAACTTTCGCTGCTCGTATAAATGGAATAGCTGCACGTTACGTCATCGAGTACAATCTGGTTTGACATTCTACATAATAAAAAAAAGCAGAATTTGTGCGTTTCCGACTTCACGCTAGGCCGGCTCCCAAATGCAAATGATATAACAGCGGGCGCTGCGTCGCGTTACGTTGTTCGGTTGTAATCTAGATGTGCGGAGATAGGAAGCCGCGTGCGAACCTTATGAATGCCGGTTGCAACCTACTTGTCAAGCCGCGCGTTGTCCGCGCTGACTCGGTGCTCGCCTGTTCCGTCAACGATGCACCTGCTGTTATTCTTATTATTTGCTAATCTGGTGCGTGCGTCCATCGCTGAGACCATTTCAGCTCTGTTATGAGTTTCCCCGCTTACGAGTTCGCCCTCAGTTCCTACCTGCTGCCCGAATATGACAAGACTTCAGTATGTCTTGCCCCTTACTAGGTGGTAGGCTCAAATTGTAGCCGACTTGGTTGGTACCACCGTACTGGATGTAAGATGGCCGCATAGCAGCCTCGGTTGTGTTCTCCTCTAGTCCAGTATAGCCAGCAATCCAGGGTAGTCTCCGGTATGGCACCTACCTTCTCGGAGGTGATATTGGCTGGTCGGAGCATGCGCTTTGGCGCCTCCGACTCAGCCACCCATAACGGATAACATAAAAAAAAATGTCTTGACTTCATTAGGACAAAAGCAAAGTTTCCCTAAATACCTACATGTTATCCTAGATCAGCAGTTCTCAATTACATACATTTTAATCGGTACCCCTTAGCAAATTTTCTGAGACCCAAGTACCCCCTGGGTAAAATGTTTAAATAAAACAATTTTTGTATGGATGTTATCTTTACATAGGTAATAATGTTTTTATCCATCTTATCAGTCATTTATTTTTTTCTAATATCTACTTAGTTAATAACAATAATACCTATTACGAAAGAGGTCCCAATCAACCATTTAGCTGTGGAGATAAATTTATCTTTACTTAAAATTGTATAGGTAAATGTGGCCATTGAAAGTGCGCCCGCGTGTACCCCTTCTCCTGAGCTTGCGGCGTACCCCTGGGGGTACGCGTACCACTATTTGGAAACCGCTGCCCTAGATTGATTCAACCTACCATGTTACGTATGTTATCCGCTTGTGGGAAATTTTGTAAAAAACTAACTTTGAAATACATTCAAAATATTTCTACACATCACAGAGTCAAATAATATAGAAAATGATAACATTATTGTGTTCTGAAATAAACTTATTAAATTACAAATAAATTATCTAATCAGATCTATTGGTTCTTTTGCAGCAGCCCACAATCTACAATACCTATGTATGTTTATACATGGAGGGACAATCCACTGTGGAATTCCCCACTAGTCACGCAATCAATAAACCTACCAGACGACAAAACCCTAGAGTCTAGAGTAATAAGCTAATTTCATGAAATTACAACTGGGCAAGTGTGAACTTAGTTCCGGTGTCGAGGGTCCCCGTAACCGCAGCATTTCTCTCATGTTGTCTCCACGAACATGACTTTTTTGGCATTTACAGCATTTTTTTATTAAATTAGCAACTTTCACCTGCCGTCCATATTGCGTACTTCCATCAAAACTATTATTTCGCTATTCCAACTTACAAAAGTTATATTTCAGACCTTCACAAATCTAGATTTTCTTCAAAACCGTCAAGTTTCTGAGCAAAATTAATAATTGTTATCACATCTACCAATACCTTACACATCTCATAACTCATAAATTTACGTTCATCCACTCACCATGCCTCCATAAAACCACCATTTGCTTTTTATTTCTATATAAAAAATAATAAAGAAAAGAAGAAAATTAAAAAAAAACATATATCCTTCAAATATAATCATATTATTTCTCACTTGACTGAAGACGCCGCCGACGACATCGGGGCGAAATATATCATTAAATGTGCTTTTTTAATTTTACTAAAATATGTGTACATAAAAAATAAAACAACAAAAAGTTGTATAGTATTTAATTATAAAAAATATATAAATATAAAGTGTAAGTCACATCTGCATAAGTAATGTACTTATCCATATTGTGGTATAAAACATTTGGAAATAAAAAAGTGAAACAAACAGACATCTTTCTTGCAATTTTGCGACGGAACCCTAAAAAACCTAAACAGAATGCAGAAGCCAACCCCGCGTACGTCTCTACTAGTTTCGGACAAACCGGCCACTCAGTGCAAAAACTAAGCAGTGTGATCTTTTAGAGCGTATCATTATAATTACTAAAAAGTGTTGATGTAAGCGCCTCCGTTGCTTAATGCAAGTGTAGGAGCGTGTGTTCCGCGCTCGCCTCGGGGGCAGTGTTGCCAACTTAGTGCTAGCATCACTAGATCTGGTGGTTTGGAATCCCGTCTGGTGGCCAAATTTGCGATCTAGGGTCTAGTGCTGAGTATGGTGGTTTGATCAGATTTGTTTAGTGATTGTGCAAAAAATTTAGTGTTTAAATGGATGAAGTGTTGCAACACGTACCTACACTTTCCCCAAGGATCTGTTAAACAAAATTGGAACCAAATGTGTTGTTTATGCTGCACCCATTCCATGCGAATAAGCAGAGACGCTTTCTTCTTCAAAAGAGGACTAATCTCAATTGTTATTTTAGTAATATTATTTTGTATGCAAGCATCTGTCCTGTGATTGCAGTGATAATTATTATTATGTATACTAAATTGATCTGTTTGGAAATGATCGTACCTACTCTTTTATTTGAAGATTTATTTATTTATTTTATTTTTTTATTTATTTATTTTAGGGAAACACACAGTTATAAATATCTTAAATTAAATAAACATAAAGTAATATCATAAACCAGTTAAGTTTCCACAATTAGGAAACATGTTTTCAACACTAGTTTATCATGAAAAATAAAATAAAAGAAGTGAAATAAATGCAAAAAAAAATAAAAAATATAAATAATATTATAATAATAGTAATTAAATTTTAAGAACCTAGAGCAAATTAATTTCTGTGCACAAAGTTAAACACTGTTTCTTAAAACTACCTAATTTTGAATTAAATATGTCTACACTATGGAAAATTTCATTATATAATTTACAACTTCTATTAATAAAAGATCCTGAAAAGGACGTTTGTCTGGTTTTTCATTATTCTGAAGACCAGACACAGCCTCAAAAACCGGAATGTTTGTTACCTCAGAACTTTCGACTGGGTGAAGCGATTTTGAATTTTTTTTATTTTTTTGAAAGCCTCCCATTTCAATTTGGTCACGATCGGATTGGAAAGCAAGGCGGAATCGCGAGGCCGAAGGCCGAGCGATTCCGCCGTGTACATTAATACCAATACTAAAAAAACTGTGAAATAAAAAACTATTTAAAAAAATATAAAAACCGCCTTTAATAATGTATGAAATAAAAAAAAATCGACCCCTAGAGTTGAAGGCGGTGCTAAAGCAAGCAAAAATAACCGACCGCCTTCAACACTAGGGTTCGATTTTTATTATAATTTATTATTTTTGAGTATTTCTGAAAATCTGGGGAAATTCTGGTGATTTCGACTGGCGCATCTGGTGGGCAAGCTAGAAAAGAGTTGGCAACACTGCTCGGGGGGGAGTAAAGGTGTGCCGGCTTGCACAAAAGCGAGCTGTGTCTTTGTGCATAGTGTACCTCAGGTCACATGTCTATCGAAACGCCACACACAAGTTCATACTAGATCTTGTAGCAATGAACTTGTTAAACAAATAAAAAGAACTACTTCCCATGAAATACTTCATACCTAATACCACATGCTGTATCCAGACAATCAGGGTAAGCAGAGTAATCGGTGTTGTGCTGCAAGGACTTTGGTAAATTACAAAACAACACCGGCCACCACGTTTAGAAAGGTACCTATTCAGACAAGATAACTATCAAGGAGTCAGTAAGGCATCAAGACCCACCTGCTGCATGACTCGGTGGAAGGACCTTGCCAAGGTGAGAGGTGGCCACAATTGCAGACGGACAGACAGACACGAAAGTGATCCTATAAGGATCCCGTTTTTTCCTCTTTTGAGGTATGGAATCCTAAAAAAACTAAACTAAACAATTATGTCATAAAACTCAATATAAATTAAAAAATTTAATGAAGCCCAACTTCAAGCAGAACTTCATATGGGGTTGGCTAATCTCATGCCTGAATAGATCCCACAAACAGCAAGTAGGTACGCGCTACATATTCTTCCAACTTATATTTTTTTCCCTTCTTCTACCTGCAATCAGCCTTTATAACCCTTTATCAGGTTTGATGGTATTGTTTAAGTGACGCGGGGAAGCTGCCATCCATTGACAACAGCCTCCAAGTATAGGGCTTCAGCCGTATTCGAATATGTCAGCCCCATGGTGACTTTCAAGTTGATAGAGTTCAGATATTAATTAAACATCCCTCAAAGTGAGAGAACATTCAAAGAATTTTATAACTTTTTGACAGTGCGCGGAGAGTGGATCACCCAGTGCACAATGTATAGCACATACCAAGTTCATCCCGTCCGTCTGTAAACTGATGACTAAATCTTTTCTCAGGTCGACGTTCCGCCCACACTCCATGAGAACATGGAATTGGTCCTCCTCTTTCGTGCAAAAGCTACAATTTGGGGACTCTGTTTTGCGCATTACAAAGGCACTTTTGTTTAGCTAACGAAGCTTGCACGAGTCAATTAAACATGACTACACAACAAATCAACCTCACCCCCGCACGCATTGATTGATTTGTTTTCCTTTATCAAAAGGTAATTTTTAATCTGTGGGAACCGATAGTATTCAATTCTTAACCCCTCAGGTGTCGGCAGTTGTCTCAAATATTCGCGGCTTTATGCAAGGAGGGAAAAAATAATTTTTTCGGAAAAAAAAATATATGAACACCTATAGCAAATTTAGCATGGTTGTAATAATTACAAAACTTCCTACAAATACATGTAGGTACACTCTACAATGAACTGACCTTTGTTTTGATTCCAAATTGTTAGTTGAACATTGCAAGAACATGGCACTCTACAAAATACATAGTGAACTTACTCGCGAATGGATACAAACCTCAAATAATAACACATTCCCTTCAGAAATGTTGTGTTCTTTTAAATTTATACACAAACAAAACAAACTACTGACTAAAAACACCAAAAAAACTTTTTTATATGAGGCGGCGGCGCGCCGAGTTTGTACGTGAAAATGGCATCCGTCACCAGATCTATACACCTGATTTTATTTATACTTTTACTTTTACTTTTGATTTTATGTGGTCAGAATTATCAAGCTTAAATTATAGAAATTCTAGCTCTCAAACTATATCTTAACACTGTAAGCGGTGTCTATTGTGTAGCTAGTCACAATGTATTGTAATTGAAGACGTAAAAAAAGAACCCTGCGAAGTTTCTTGCCGGCTCTTCTTTGTGGGTGTAATCGAACCGGATTGTAAAAACTAACATGACAAATTCAAGCGTAGTGTACTACCATACGAATGATGAATAAAGAATAAAGAATAAAGATCTTAAAATCAACTGACAACTGAGAAATCCGTTACTTTTTTGCTCTAGGCTGGCGCCAAAATGAATCAGATCAAGCAGGGCATATCTTCACCTTTATTTAGAAGTATAATGAGGCTTATCCCCATATTCAAAGAGTGTGTATTTGACAGACTGTGTGGGGCCGGTACTTAATAAGAATAGACCCAACGCATCTCTCCCCGTGCATGTCGTAAAAGGCGACTAAGGGATAAGGACAAGATGCCGTGCATAAGGGCGACAGGCTAGCCACCTCTCACCTTAACGCGGTCTTTCCACCGAGCCATGCAGCAGCTAGGTGGGCCTTTGTGCCTTACTTGCTGTCCGAATACTTTACTAAACGTGGTGGTCGGTGCTGTGCTGTAATTTACCAGAGTTCTTGCAGCACAACACCGCTTACTCTGCTTACCCCGATTGTCGGGATTTGGCGTGTGGTGTGTATGTGTATTTTAATGCGGAAAGTCGGCCGCACCATTGGGAAAATTTAGTCCCGGCGCCGAAGAGTGCCCGAAGTATCGCCGGGACTAAATCATCCCAGCGGTGCGGGCTACTTTCGGCATTAAAAAACACGCTCTTTGAATATCGGGATAAGCCTCATTCATTATACTTTTAACGGTGATGACACCTGAGCTGTTAAACGGCCGCACACAAGCCAACACCATACATACACTTTTTTTATGTAATCCAGTATGGGTGACTGAGTCGGAGGTGTCAAAGCACATGCACAGCCAATATCACCTCCGAGTAGGTAGGTGCCATACCGGAGGCTTCCCTGGATTGCTGGCTATACTCGACTAGAAGAGAACACAACCGAGGCTGCTCTGCGGCCATCTTACATCCAGTCACGCATTATCAAATTATGCAGAATAATGTATCTTTGACGATCATATCTCTATCTACTAACTACCTCTACCATCTCTACATTATTTTGAAATTACTAACAAAAACCTCACACTCAACTACTTTGCAGTTTTCTACTTAACTATAAGCACACAAATAAACAAAAGCATCTCATAATAAAATCAATAAATTAATTAACATTCCAGAGATAAGTTGTGCTAATATTACAAACTGTATGTACACAGATGCAGCTAGTATACCTTCACACATGGTGCTCACTTATAGTTAGGCCTGCCACCCCTCCGGGTTTGACCCGGAGTCTACGGGTTTGAATGGTGTATATCCGGGCTACGGGTTAACATCGTATTTCTCCGGGTCAGACCAGGCGGGCGGTGCGTGGAACGCACGCACGTCGTCGTCGTCGCGAGCGTCAATGAAAGCCGGCTTTCGCCCGCCGCTCGAGTCGATCCGAGCGGTGAATTCGGCCTGACTGACTGAATCACTGGACTAAATGATCGGAGCGGAGTGGGTGGACATCGGACGAATCGGACGCGCCATGCATTAATTAACGAAACCTCTGAAAATTTAAAAGTTTTTTGCGTAGTTTTAGGCTAGTCATATCTGACAATAAAAATCGCTAAAATCGCAAACTAACGGCTAGTTCTGATTTTTTTGTATGTTGTTAGGACCACTACCAGTAGTGTATATTCAAGTTTGCAGCTTCGAAAGACCTGTGCTAACTTCGCAGCACTCGAAAAACCGCGAAATTTTCGTACTTTTTTTGGTATTTTCAATATAAGTCCTAAACTATGCGTTTTTTATAAAATGTTTTCTGTCCAAAAAAGAGAAATTTTAATTTCTTGTGGATGTACATGGTTTTTCCTTTCAAACCATTGCGAGACCTAAACAGAGCAAATTTGCGAAAAAGGTAGTTTTTTTATTTTTAAGATTTGTGAGTAAACTATAAGGTCTACAGACGTCGTTATTTGCTTAAATTAAAGCTAATTACATTTGCTACAACATCTTTTCTTGTAATTTTACTCGTAAATGAGTATTTTCCCCCATATCAGGGTCGAAAATTGACGAAATCTTAAAATTTCACTTTTTTGGAAAAAAATGTCAATCTTTGGAGAGCTGTATCTCGGTAAGTATTGAACCTACAGAGCTGGTTCTGATATCAAATTTTAATCAGAATTAATAGTTTAATACATATTTCTTGTGGATGTACATGGTTTTTCCTTTCAAACCATTGCGAGAACTAAACAGAGCAAATTTGCGAAAAAGGTAGTTTTCAATTTTTTTTATTTTTAAGATTTGTGAGTAAACTATAAGATCTACATACGTCGTTCTTTGCTTAAATTAAAGCTAATTACATTTGCTACAACATCTTTTTTTATAATTTTACCCGTAAAATGAGTATTTTCCCCGATATCGGGGTCGAAATTGACCAAATCTTAAAATTTCACTTTTTTGGAAAAAATTGTCCTACGAAGCTGGTTCTGATATCAAATTATAGCAATTTGAATCAATATTAATAGTTTAAATATATATGTCTTATGGATGTACATGGTTTTTCCTTTCAAACTATTGTGAGAACTAAACAGAACAAATTTGCGAAAAATTCAGTTTTTCCATTTTTTTTTTTATTTTTTACGATTTGTGAGTAAACTATATGATCTACAGATATCGTTCTTTGCTTAAATTAAACCTAATTACATTTGCTACAACATATTTTCTCATAATTTTACCCGTAAATGAGTATTTTCCCCGATATCGGGGTCGAAAATTTACGAAATGTTAAAATTTCACTTTTTTGGAAAAAATTATCAATTTTTGAAGAGCTGTATCTCGGTAAGTATTGAACCTACAGAGCTGGTTCTGATCTCAAATTGTAGCAATTTTAGTCTACTTTAAAAGCGTAGAAAATATTTTATAAAAAACGCATAGTTTAGGACTTATATTGAAAATACCAAAAAAAGTGCGAAAATTTCGCGGTTTTTCGAGTGCTGCAAAGTTAGCACAGGTCTTTCGAAGCTGCAAACTTAGTTATACATTACTGGTAGTGGTCCTGACAACATATTAAAAAATCCGAACTAGCCGTTAGTTTGCGATTTTAATATTAGAGATGACTGGACTATTTCGGAGAAAAAAAAAATTTCCCATACAAAATTAATTTTTCATACAAAAGATTTTTTTTTAAAGCACCGAAACATTGGTTTTGAATATAAATGTATGTAAAAACAAGGGAAGTGGTATGGGTGAATGTTTTGGTGGGTTAAAAAAAAATGTCGTCGTCGTCATGTCGTTTTTGCATAAATTCCTATTAAAAATAAATTTTTTGGTACATTTAAAAAAATCGAAAATTTTATTTGTATTAAACATATTTTTTTAATTTTTTTTTCTCCGAACCTACGCATTTCCGGCAAACAATTCTTTCACTATAATTCATCTTTTATCTAGGCCGACACAATAAGCATACCAGCAATGTTCGATCTATTTCCCGCTAATCAAATACTCACCAAAATTTTGAATTTCCTGAATACTCCGGGTCTGCAATTTTTTAAAGGTGGCAGCCCTACTTATAGTGCCTAATGCCTTTGATGGAAAGTAATATGTACATTCAAATAAAAGAAGGGTTGCCAGTTGAAAAAACCGAACATTTTTCATCAAAGGGCCTTTGATTTTTCAGGTACAAAATGAAAGTTGATTTTATGTACAAAATGTTTCATGAACTTTACTTTTAAAACTGGATGGGAGATAGAGTAATAAAAAAAAGGGTTGAATTGATCGAAATTACTGCAAAATCCAAGAACACTAGTATTAGAAGATTAGTATTAAAATGTTTTGAAAAGTAAATATTTGCGTTATATGAAGAAAAAACCAAGCGTTTTGGTTTCCGGTTTCGTATTCATTTTTTTGGAGACCGAACACAAGCTTCAAAAATCCGGTCCAAAATCGGACATCTGGCAACCCTGAATAAAAGTGAGAATGAGTATATTCCAGTAAACATTTACTCAATATAAGATGTGACAGGTCGGCATCGGCATGTTGGTTGCAATATTGACATTCGCTATTTGGCAAAATGTGGAGTCTTTGAAGATGGGCATCTATCGAATGGCTGTGAAAAAGGGTGCTGTCAGGCCGGCATGACAGTCACACACCTCGTGCAATGGGTCCACAAGCACCGTTATACACCTGCTCGTAGATGCAGCTATGCCACATCATCACACTCTCCATAAAAACAATATAAAATAAAATGTATAAACCATATTTAGCCGGTTCCTTCACATAGGCCCGCGAGGGCCCCGTTTGGCAGCGTCGAAAATATCAGCGCTATTTAAAAAACGCCTGGATGTCTGCATTTATCAGCATTTTAATAGCTTTGAATGGAACCGCTTAAAGATGAGGCGGGAACATCTGGATTTGATTACTACAGGGTCAGTCAAACGAGTATGAAGCTAAGCGCGTAAACTATATCTACATTTAAGAAGAGCCGATGATTGTAAGAAGAGCCGAGTGTGTAGAATTAATTTGTTTGCTACAAGAATGCCCATCGCGGATGGTTTTTTATTTACAGAAAAAAAGTTCGCGCTCCATTAGCCATCAGAGATGTGCAGTCGATACCTTGGCGGCGGGCTTGTTGCAGGCACGCACGTCCACCAGAGCCGCGTGAACCGGCGACTTCTCGTCCAAGCTTTCCACGATCTCTTTCTTCACCGGTGGCATCGTCCAACTGCCCTCGCTGTCGCCGCCCCGTCCCTTCACACGCTCGCCGCTGCCCTACGCGTATCTTATCTTCCGCTGTGAGCAGATCACTACACACGCAGCTATCGCACGCTGTACGGTACATACGGTGACCACACAGTGTAGCGCTATTTCTTTCTTCCCGATGTACGAACGACCCAACCCAACGAGGACCGAAGCCGAGGTAATCACTTCACTTCATCGATTCAAAAAGAACAACAATTTCATATAGCTGTGTCTTTGGCTGTGTCCGTCACTCGACTCCCCTAGAAGTATTAGATTCTTTGCTCAGTGTTGCCAACTATTTTCCAGCTCGCCCACCAGATGCGCCAGTCGAAACCACCAGAATTTCCCCAGATTTTCAAAAATACTCAAAAATAAAAAATAAAAAATAAAAATAGAATTTGTTTATGGACAGAGCAGAAAGCACCGTTTAAAAAAGGGAACTTATCCTAAAAAAAAATATTTTTAGACCAATAAACATGACATAAGTATGTACCATGGAGGGTTGCCGATGTCCGTTTTTGGAGCGGACAGTCCGGTTTTTGAGGCTGGTCTTCAGATTAATGAAAAACCGGACAAACGTCCTTTTCAGGATCTTCAAATAAAAGAGTAGGTACGATCATTTCCAAACAAATCAATATTTATACAGTATACTTATTAATTATTATCACTGCAATCACAGGACAGATGGTTACATACAAAATATTATTACTAAAATAACACTTGAGATTAGTCTTCTTCTGAAGAAGAAAAGAAAGCGTCTCAGCTTCTTCGCATGGAATGGGTGCAGCATAAACACATTTGGTTCCAATTTTGTTTAACAGTTCCTTGGGGAATGTGTACGTCCATACCGAGAACCATTGATTCTTTCTCTTTGGCTAAACTAGATTGTTTATTTAATTCGCCACATTCATCGCTTTAAACACTAAATTTTTTGCACAACCACTAAAAAAATCTGATCAAACCACCATACTCAGCACTAGACCCTAGATCGCAAATTTGGCCACCAGACGGGATTCCAAACCACCAGATCTAGTGGCGCTAGCACTAAGTTGGCAACACTGTTTGCTCGACTCGCTCCCAGCTGCAGCAGCTGCACCGCGACCACCACAGATTATCAATTTAGTCACCCCAGCACGGAAGTGTCTATTCGCAGGTATAATGCGCGGGGCGGATCTCGGCGTGTCGCCGCCGCAGCGGTTCGTCAGTGTTCTCCCTCGCACCCGCACTGTACTTGTATAGTGTATTCGCGTAGTGGGTCGCTCGCTGCGGCGACGACACGCCGAGATCCGTCCCGCGCATTATATACCTGAATGCAGGTATACCTGCGAATGCGAATAGTTTTTGTTACAAGTTTGTATTTCCGAAAATAATTCTTAGGTGGTTATAAAAAAAACTAAACACCCTAAAACAATTTAAACACCGTAACATTGCTGAAAAAAAAGGAAAAAAAAACCAAAAAGAATTTGTGGGATTCGAACCCAGGTCATAAAACCACTAGTCCTGTCCTAGACCCTCACCCCGAGCCACGAAATCAACGAACAAACGAATATCGAATTCCCTTGATTCGCTTTCGGCTCTATGACGTCACAGCTGTCAGCGAGAGCCAACAGAATTGATCCCGAGCGAATAATTCTTCTTCTTTTTTTAAATAGTGGCAACCAAACGAATAGTCGTTTATTCTCTCTCTTATATTTATAACTCGTTTATTACTGCCAGTATCCAGTAATCCTTTTTGATAAGTATTTTAAGATATCGATATCGAAGATAAGTGTGCACGAAAGGAGCCAGTCGCAGGTTCGAAGGCACCGCAGGCACGAAAAAGGCTTTCAGGTGGCGGACCGGGTGTTGTGCGGTGACGAAAGAGAATATAACCACTACGTTTTCAGTGGTTTACAGAGACGGAACTCAAATACAAAAAATCGTTTTATGAAATTTAGCATAATTTCAATGGCCTCTGCCAAATATCCGGTTGTAGCTGTCATCATGTTGGCACCACTGCATTAGGAAGTGCCGCAGAGGCCGTGAATGCAGCCGTTTATCAAGTCTTGATTTTTTTAGGTTGTGTTTATTGCTATTAGGAGTAAAATTGATATTTTTGATATTTAATTATTGATATTTTTTGTGTTTTAATGTTGATTTTATTAATAATATCTATACAAAATTCTCTTAACATTAGTCTATATCAAAACCTAACATTTCCGTGAAAACATTCATCTTAGTCTTATTATTCCAATATCCCCGCACCACACATCTCACACTTCTGTTACTTCTGTAATGCCCCGCATTGCAATGGATGGATGCATTCGACGGCAACTCACTTTCACGCTACTGGCTAAATCACAGCAAAAACAAGGGGTATTTCAGCAAGACACGCGGAGTCAGGCCAGGAGAACGAAACGAGAAAGAAAACAAACATGGCGTGCGTGCCCGCCGCCCAAAGAATAACCCGCTAGTACCGGAAGCTGTACGTGCAAGTACGTCGTCGTCGGCGGAAATCAGTGGTTCCGTATCGCTGAAGGCCGGGAGGACTGGAGGAAAATTGGAGAGGCGTATGTCCAGCAGTGGACGCTTACACGCTGACTGACTGACTGACTGACCGGAAGCTGTCATGCGAGATAGGGACACCGCTATATGAGTAAGCAGGAGAGGGATGGCCGCCATTAAAATTATGCTGATTTTCATAGAAACGAATTTATTGTACGAAGTTGCGCCAGAATGGACATTGAAAGAAAACATGGTGTGCCCGCCGCCCAAAGAATACAACCGCTAGTACCGAAAGCTGTCATGCGAGATAGGGACACCGCTATATGAGTAAGCAGGAGAGGGATGGCCGCCATTAAAATTATGCCATTTTTCATAGAAACGAGTTTATTGTATGAAGCAGAAGCAGGGATGTTAGATGCATGAGCATTCTCACGCACTTGTGAGAATTACGCCTCCGACATGACATGAGCCATGAGGCAAAAGGTAGAAAGCATTAGAATTTCACGGACTGTGGGCAATTTATTTCTTGCTCTTAGCTCTTAAATGACCAAGCTTTCTGCAAGTCAACCCCCGCTGCATTTGCAGATCCTGAAAACACAGACAGTGACCTGACGATCCTAGACTGATCTAAATATCGAATTGCAATCACAAATTGGAATAAAATTATTATAATAAAGACTCATTATGACGAAAATCTTTGTCTTTTCTTTTCCCTTAAGCCTTAAAGGTACCCAGGTCTCATAAAAAAATTGGTTGTCTGTAAAGTTGGTTTACGGACGATAGTTTTACGTGATGATATCATAAAGTAAATCAGTTCCGGCGGATATTTACCATGTAAAATTAATTTAAGTACATGATAAAGATGTGATAATAACTAATAAAAAATATGAGAAAATAACGACTATTAATTAAATTTAAAAAACCTACATAACGCCATCTACATGTTTAACGTTGCAACAATTACTTAACTGCTAAATCAAGTATACCGCTGGCTGAAGTATTTAATTTAATATTGACGCTAGATGTGGACGCTAGATGTCGCTCCATGAAATTCACATACTGTTGTCACATACTGTTGAGAAAATTTGCAGCGATAAGTAGACGGTCGATAGCCCGCGTGTATAACACGTCTGGTCAGTGATGGTGGCAGGGACCGCGGGTTCGAGGCTCGCAAAAGACGGAGAAAAATATTTTGTATTTCCTACTATTGTATATGCCTCTCTATCGCGCTCTCGCTTGCACACACAGGTCTCTATCGCGCTCTCGCTTGCACACACAGGTTTAGATGGAACGTTACACTTCTTCGTGCGTGCAGCCGGTGTTCATCAATTTATAAGACGTGACATTATCACGTCAAAAATAATTTGTATTCTGGTATCACAACACTTATGCATACCAGACGAGTGGCTCGGGATCAATACTGTTGGCTCTCGCTGACAGCTGTGACGTCATAGAGCCGAAAGCGAATCAAGGGAATTCGATATTCGTTTGTTCGGTGATTTCGTGGCTCAGGGGTGAGGGTCTAGGACTAGTAGTTTTATGACCTGGGTTCGAATGCCACAAAATCTTTTTGGTTTTTTTTCTTTTACGCAATGTTACAGTGTTTAAATTGTTTTAGGGTGTTTAGTTTTTTTTATAACCACCTAAGAATTATTTTCGGAAATACAAACTTGTAACAAAAACGACATGCACCGCCTCAACATTAGGTTATTTTTTATTTTTTTATTTTTACCACCAAAACAGTTTGTATATTTCAGAATATTTCCGAAAATAAAAATTTGTTATGCCGGCACTTCACTTGGCTTAGCGTATTCGTGTTTGTTGCAAACATTTTAGTTTTATCTCACTCTAAACAAGGCATTAAAGGGAGACGAAACGGAAATTTTTGCCAACTACACGAATACGCTAAGCCAAGTGAAGTACCGGCCGGCATTAGGAGGAGAACTGTCAGTGAGAGACATCAGAATTGATCCCGAGCCACTCGTGTCGTGTCGTGTCAGTGTGCCATGTCCTATTATATTCTTTGGTCGTGTCGTGGTGCAAGCAAATGATTTTTATTTATTTGTAAAAATCGTGGTTTTTTTGCTAAAGAAAATCAATAGCTAATATACATAAGTAGTGGCGTGGCGTTGTGGAATGTGAACGCAGGTACTCCATTATCAGCTGCTCGGGACCTCGGGTACGTACTGATAGCGATCGTTCATGAACGAGTGGAATCAGGGGTTTGGTTGGCTGGCGCGTCACGTCTCACTGAACTTCTTGACGTGTCGAGCGCGACCTGCGTGCGGAGCATAGTCAATTGCAGTCCTGTACGATGAATCACTTCGCCGGCTCACCTTTTAAAATGAGAAGACCTTATTACGAATAATTCTGCTCTGAGTGAGAGGGTACCTACACCTCTCGTTTTGCGCTGAATCTGCATGAATCTGTCTTTAGTTACTGACAATTATTTCAAGGACTCGCTGACAATTAGGGGGGGGGGGGGGGGGGTGGGTGGTATAGCGGGGGTTAGATCGAATATTGCTGGTATGCTTATTGTGTAGGCCGAGTTGAAAGATGAATTATAGTGAAATAATTATTTGCCAGGCATGCGTAGATTCGGAGAAAAAAAAATTGCCATACAAAATTAATTTTTCATACAAAATTAATTTTTCATACAAAATACAAATGTTTGTTTTTTTGTTGTTTTTTTTTTGTGTGAGTGTGTGTGTAGCCGTGTGTGGACACACACACACATGGGCGCGGAAGCAGGTTCTGCAGATTGGGTGATATGTCGCCAATCGGGCTATCTTGGAGCTCATCGCGGCGACAACAAATTTAGACTTATCGCCCGATGGGTGACTCTTTGGGCAAGCCTACCGTGCGGAGACAGCCGAGAGGGAAAGTAGGTAGGCAACCCACCCGTCTCACTTCTACTTCAGCTCGCGATCAACAGGAACTGTGAGCGCTAGCTGTGTGTTGCTGTAAATATTTATTTATTTTATTTATTTATGTATTTGATGAACGAACAGCCTAGGCTGATGTGTTCATGTCTAAGTTCACTGGTGCTTTGTTATTTTGATGTTAGTTTAGTTTGGTGTTTTTTTTAGGGGTTTGTCGAGCCTGTTTTTAAAGGAGTTGGTGGTGGGTGCTTGTACGACATCTTCGGGCAGTTTGTTCCACATTTCCACTGCTCTATTTGACAGGAAGTTTCGTCTCGGATTCGTTGAGCTGACAGTGACATTCAGCGTCAAGCTATGGCCTCGGAGATGACTATTTGTATTTCTAGTAAAGAGGTTCTCCAGTTCTGGACAATCATAATGCTGATTGAGAATCTTGTATGTTTCTATGAGGTCACCCCTTTCTCTACGGTGCTCCAATGTTGTCAGGTTGAGGATTTTTTAGTCTTTCCTCGTATGGTTTCCTCTTCAGTGATTTTGGTATCTTGGTCGCTCTTCTTTTAACTCTTTCTAGGAGAGTAATATCTTTGATGAAGTAAGGATTCCATATTTGAAATCCATATTCCAAGAGTGGTCTAATGTGAGAGTGTTTTTGATCAATGTCTCTACAGTCAGGCTTTTCCATAATGTGATGACATATGTGATGATGACTTGCAGATCGCGGTGAGATGTCGAGCATGTCGGACCGCAAGGCGGAGCTGGAGCGCAAGAAGGCCAAGCTGCAGGCGCTGCGCGAGGAGAAGGACCGCCGCCGCCGCGAGAAGGAACAGAAGGATGCCGAGGAAGCCGTGGTGAGTCCGTCCGCTCACGACACCTAGCGCCTCGAGTCCAACCGTTATGTGAATTTGGAGCGAGGCGAGCGATTTTTATGGATTTTTGTTTACATCTCCTACTTATATCCACCGGGGATATAATGGATATAATATAAAGGTGTAAAAAAAAGGGAAGCACTGATATGACACCTATTTCACCTAGGTGTTATGGTCTGCCATAACACCTAGGTGAACTAGGTGTCATATCAGAGCTTCCCTTTTTTTTACGCCTGATATACTGAACTGGACAGAAAACACAAACTATTACATTAGCCGCTTCGACCGACCTCAACTCATTGTAAGTACATACTATTTTCCAATTTTAAGGAACCTCTGGCGGAATAATAGAAGATAAATACTTTTATATACAGAGAGAAACAAAAATAACATATCTCAATCACTAGCTTGGATTTCTTTCAGTCGACTTTTCATATTTATTCATACAAAAACTGAGCGAAACGTCGGTCGAAACGGCTATGTAAATAAATCGTGTTTTCCATCCAGTTGAGTGTAGTAGCCGACATGAAATGAAGGCAAGCACTGACATGGCACCTAGTTCACCCGGTATTATGGGCTGACATCACGGATGTTGTAGGTGATGTAGCCGGTGTAGTAGATGTCAGTTTCCATAAAAAAAATTATTAAAAACAATTTTTTTTCTGAAAACAGGATAAAAAATAATAGGTTTATAAACATATAGATTCAGATTCAGATATTTATTTCGCCATAAAGAACACACAACAATAACAATATTTCATTGAGACATATGCATATTCAGTATGGTTCGTCATAATTTTTTATGATGTCCCGTTCAGTAGTGCAATCTATAAGGAAGAACCGGGTAAGAAACCTTACAGAGCTTTTTTTAAATATAACTTACATACTAAGTTTTCATTATGTTAAATATAACATACTATATCTAAGCAAAAAATTAAAAATAATAAGTCAAAAATATACCCATTAAAAAAGATAATAAAATACAAAACAAAGAACATAGGGTTCAGTCAAGTTATTAATAAAATTTGTGTTTATGCATATAAACAATTTGAATTATCAAAGTCAGCAGAATTTTTATTTACAGTATGAAAAATAAAGTCCTTATAAAATGGATTGTCTAAGAGAAATATTTTCAGCTGATAACGGCGATGAACAGCTATATGTTGGCGCACGGTGGTGGCGGCACTTGCTCGCTCCAGCGTATGCCACTAGCATTGTGAGCGTGCATGCTTCCAAGTGTGTGTTCGTGTCTGTGGTGGCGGCTGTACAAAAATATGAATTGGTTGCCTTGTGACACTGGAGCTGGTTTCCATAAAGCAAAGATAAAAAGCTTTACGAAAATAGCAGTAGCAACGTTTTTATGAATTCTCAAACATTAATTTTAAAGTTTTTTTATTGAAAGCTTGACATATGGCACCAAGCCACCAATGAAGTGTCTAATGACGCTCATGGACATTTAGTCGTATGCGAGAGTTGTATGCAATGCGGGCCTGACAAGGGCAGGGAGAGCGGAAACTGCAGAACCAATTTGGTACGCATTCACGGAAAGTCCAGGCTGTAGGGATGCAATCCCTGTCCCTGGAAAGGGGACGGCGGGATCGCATTAAACAGCTCCTCCGAGCACTCCCCATGGAATAAGCAATAGATTACAACAACACTTAGGGAGCCGACATATCAACGGAGTTGCAGTGGTTCTAGATCATTACTTCATTTGCATTACGGTCATAGCTGTGGTTATCTACGGTTACAGCTGTACCGCATGCAACAAGTTTGTAATGATGTGTTCAGCAACGTGCGTCGAACCCGTCGAGCCTGGACAGCCGACGGGACCTGGACGAGATGCTGTCATCTCTGGGCGTGGCGCCCGTCAAGGACGTGCTCTCGTCCCTCTCATCCATGACCTCGCTCACGCCCCCGCAGACCGCCTCGCCCGACGCCAGTCTGCTCGCGCACCCACCGCCTGACCGCGCCGCGGTACCACATCCTAGTCTGTACGTACCACTCACTCTCAGCAACGTGCGTCGAGCCTGGACAGCCGACGACGGCTGGACTTTGACGACATGCTGTCGCCGTTGGACATGGTGACCGTCAAGAACATGTTCTCCTCCCAATCCTCCATGACCTTGCTCATGCCCCCCAGGAAGCCCGACGTCAGTCTGCTCGCGCCACACCCGCCGCATGAATGCGCCGCAGCCTAGTCTGTACGTACCATTATTACTCTCAGCAACCTGCGTCTAGCTTGAATGGCTGTCGTCATTGGACATGATGCCCGTCAAGGATGAATTCTCTTCCATGACCTTGCTCACACCCCCGCCGATCGCCTCACTTGACGCCAGTGTCCTCACGCATGACTGGGTCGCAGTACCACATCCTTGTCTGTACGTACAACTGTAGATCGAACACTTACCATAGATAGTCCACATCAATAGGTGCAGGAAAGACGCACTCTCGACAAATTTTCATCTTCCCTACCGACCCTCTATTGAAATAAACTATAAATAACTGTGATAACCATGAAACTTAACACGAGTGGTTGAGTGGGAAAATTGCATGTGGTTGAAGACCACACGTAATTTTCCCAATTTTTCAATTTTAGATATTTGGATTCCAGTGTTAACATCGAAATAAAATCCAGACATTCCCTGCAAATGGGCATTAAAAATTGCAAAAAAATTATGAATGATGTTGACAATTATGAATTTTAATAGGTACATTTGTTTAGACGACATTTGGTCAATCAATCAATCAATCATGAGCCCGTATCGATCCACTGCTGGACATAGTCTTATACCAAGGCATCCCTCCACACCCAGTCTTTCTCTCTTCTCATCCATCCACTCCCGGCTGCCTTTTTTAGATCGTCTGATCAACCAGCTGGGGGCGTCCCACGCTACGCCTATATTCGAGCACCCGTCTACCCCAGCAATTTTCGGGTCTGCGATAGATGTGCCCAGCTCACTGCCACTTCAGCTTGCTAATTTTTCGAGCAATTTCGACTACCTTGGTTCTTTGTCGGATTTTGTCATTAGGTATTTTATCAATCAAAGAAACGCTGAGCATTGCTCTTTCCATAGCTCGGTGAGCGACTTAAAATTTATGGACCAGTCCCATTGTCAGGGTCCACGTTTCAGCTCCGTACGTCATTACTGGCAGAACGCACTCATTAAAGACTTTCGTCTTTAATGACTTTGGGATGGATAAACAAAAATAAACAAAGACAGACATCAGCTGCAATTTAAAATAATAAAAACATTGAAAGCAACTAAGTGAAAAAGAAAATTTACAAAATAACAACAAATTATAATAAAAAAATTCAAGTGAGAATCGAGTGCACTCAACATACAAAGTACACGCATCAGTTGAACCTGTTGGCTCCCACAGGTTATTATAATACTTACAGTTGCTAGTTCTACTACTACGTCACCAATAATCATACTTTACTTGGTGTGCATTGTGCTGCATCTGCTCTGCTTCAGCTTCTTTGTTTTTAGTTTTTTTGTGTTATTGTAATCGTTTTTATGTTTAAACCAAATAAATATTTTTCATTTCATTTCAAACTATGTTATTTCATGACGCCATCTAGTTCTCATGCACAAATACAAGCTTTTCTGTGTACCATGGGTGGGCTATTTAGGTAAATATTCCATCTACATTATACATATATTATAGAAGACTGTACAACTTACTCTCAGCATCGTGCGTCCAGCCTGGACGCCCGGCGGCGTGACCTGGACGAGATGCTGTTGTTACTGGTTGCAAATAATTTTATAAAAAAAATATATAATCAAAATTATAACATGTCAAAAAAATTACAAGAAATAAAAAAGTTCAATGGAATAAAAGTTTATTTTAATTTTCCATCAACAATATTGGTGTCAGAAGTGATTAAAAAACGAACTTAAAATGCTCACAAGAGCTGCAAAAAAACGAGCTAAAAGTGATGGGGCAAATGCAGATCCGGTCAACCGTAATATATTAGCCGCAAGAGTGCTCCCTGTTGGGGGCACCGGTGAAAACATTACAGGCGCCGAAGTCACCGCAGTCGCGTTACCCACCACCTCGGGGAACGCCGGTGACCGCCTTAATAGATCGCGACGCACATCAAATACCACCTCAAAGTCATCAGCCACTTGTGTGGCACAACAGCTCGCAGCCAGAGCGCAACATGCACGTCGTATGGCGGAGAGGGAAGCGGAATGGGAGCGCGCCGCAGCCGAACGCGAGCGCTCCGTCGCTGAACTCGAGCTCCAGGCACAGCTGGCCTTAATTGAAGCAGCATGCAGTACTCGGGGATCTTCGTTGGCTAGTCGGCGAGGTATACAGCAGTGGTTAGAAAATAACGAAAGTACCACCTTGGAGGCAAAGGAGAAGGCTGACCACCCATATGAGCCTCAACATTACGCACCTGCTAACCCTGAAGTCGTGGAAGAGTCAACAAACCCAGTTCTGCAGCATGTCCTCGAGCAGCCAGCGGTCCTCGAGCAGCCAGCGCCCACTCACTTTCCCATGCAGCCAGCGCCCGCTCACTTTCCCATGCAGCCAGCGCCCGCTCACTTTCCCATGCAGCCAGCGCCCGCTCACTTTCCCATACCTACACCTACTACACATACATCGGCACAGGCTACCAAGCTAGGTACACAAAAAAACTGTGAATGTAACCAAAATAAAAATATAGATAGAAATAGGGATACAGAGCAACACAATGACTTGAGGAAATTGGCCCAAGTCATTACAGACCTAGCGAAGAAGAAGCCAAAGGTGAGTGATATAAAACTACCATTCTTTGATGGTCATGCAAAGGACTGGCTTGGTCTCAAACGGGTTTTTGATGAAACCAAGTGTGGTTACACTAACGCGGAGAATTTTGCTAGACTAAATTCAGCCATTCGAGGTTCAGCTCGTGAGGCAATTTCAACCCTCTTGGTTTCAGCGCGGGAGCCCGAAGAGGTCATGACAGCGCTGGAGCTTAGATTTGCCAGGCCAGAGTACATAGTCCTGCAAGAAATTGCCTCGGTGAAGGCACTACCGAAATTGCCTGTCGAGGGCAGCAAAGAATTGAATCAGTTCGCCTGTCGTGTGCGAAATTGTGTGGAGACCATGAAATTGCTAAACCAAAGCAATTACTTGGCTTCCCCAGAGCTCTACAATACAATCATTGGTAAGCTCACTCCATTATTGCGATCGCGATGGACTGATTTTGCATACTCGCACACTGGCAACAAATCTAAGCTCGAGCTTATTGTAGATTTCTTAGTACGAGAAGCCGAATTGCAGATTAGGTTCGGCCTGATTCCCGAATCCAGTGCTCATCGTGATGGCGCCAAAGACAAAGTACATGCTCATCGTGATGGCACCAAAGACAAGGTACATGCTCATAGTGACTATACCAAAGATAAGGTACACAGCGTCTCTCATCAAATGTCAACTTCAAAGTCATCGGCGCAGTTCGACAGTGACGGCAAATGTAAGTATTGCCAGGAAGGTAAACATGATGTTGCAATGTGTAAGAAATTTGAGTTGCTTCCTATTGATGAGAAATGGCAATGGGTAACCGAAAATAAAGTATGCCACAAATGTCTGATCCGTGGTAAGCACTCATACAGGAGATGTAAGATTTCATGCAAAGTGCCTAATTGCAAATACAGCCCATATCACAATACATTACTTCATAGGCAACCAGAGGTGTCTGCTCACCTTGCAGAACAAGCTACTTCGACTTCTTCACAGCCGACATTCTCTGAGGCTGCGGAGGTTGTGAACCACAGTTTCTCGGACACAGGATCCTTGCGACCATTGCTAAAGGTAGTGGCAGTTACCGTGTCAGGTCCTCAAGGCAGCGTAGATACCTACGCCTTACTCGATGATGGTTCCACGGCTACTCTCATCGACTCTGATATTACAGATATCATTGGTGCTCAAGGGCCCAAATCGTTAATCACTGTCGACTGTATAGGTGGTTTATCAAAGACATCTGAGGTAAACTTTGTTAATATTTCAATCAAAGGTCGCCATAGTTCAGAAACTCATGTAGTAAAAAATGTTCGCTCAATTTCCAACCTCGGCATTAGTCGACAATCGTTGGATTCTGACGACATCAAGAAGCATAGCCACTTGGCAGATCTCACTGACTTTCTGTTCTATAACGATGCGAAGCCTAAGCTTTTGATCGGAACTGACAATTGGCATTTAACAATCGCCCATTCCACTCGCCAGGGTAACAGACATCAGCCGGTAGCAATCCTTACCGCTTTGGGATGGGTGCTCTACGGATTCGCTTCCAGCAAAACGGTGCCAATTCACTTTGTAAATCACGCTACAATTTCGAACGAATGCGAAGCATACGAATCCCTGGAAACCCTAATCAAAGAGAACTACAAGCTAGACTCTATTGGTATAAGTAAGAATGAATGTCGAAGCATGAGTGAGGAGCGTGCATTAAACATTTTAGACACTACATCTCATCGCTTACCGACAGGCCGTTTTGAAGTAGGTTTATTGTGGCGATCCGATATCAAATCCATTCCTAACAGCTACGACCTCGCTCTCTCGCGCTTCCTAAATTTAGAGAAGAAATTCAAAAGGGACCCCATGTATGCGAAAGCATATATAAAAAACATGAACTCAACATTCGAAAAGGGATACGCAGAAATATGTGCTGACGATCAATCTGAAGAAGATCTGACTTGGTACCTCCCACACTTCGGCGTGTTTCACCCACAAAAACAAAAATTACGCATAGTATATGATGCCGCTGCCGCTAGCGGAGGTGTGAGCCTTAATGATTTACTGCTACCAGGTCCAGATTTGCTTCAGCCACTCTTGGCCGTACTTATGCGTTTCAGGGAGGGTCTCGTGGCTATGACTGCTGATATAAGAGAGATGTTCCCTCAAATAAAAATCATTCAGAAAGATAGGAATGCGCAACGTTTTTTATGGCGCGACGATCCTAGCACACCCCTAAAAAAGTACAGAATGTCTTCCATGATGTTCGGTGCTACCTCCAGTCCGTGCTCAGCTATCTACATAAAAAACAAAAATGCAGATGAGCACAAGATTCGTTACCCGGAGGCAGCTCACTCTATTATACATGACCATTACATGGACGATTTCCTGGGAAGTGTTGACGATGTTACTCGTGCTGCTCAACTGATCGCTGACATAACGAAGGTTCACGAAGCCGGATGCTTCGAAATGAGATCTTGGGTATCAAATCGAAAAGAAGCGCTTTGCTATTTACCACCTGAGTTATGTGCGAATAACGTATCTGAGGTCAATCTAGGTCCGAGTAATGGAAATGTACGAGTATTGGGCATGACATGGAACATCATGGAGGACACATTATGTTTCTTGAGAGATCTACCTGAAAATTTACCGACAGAATTGACAAAACGCTCAGCATTGCCGCATCTAATGAAGATTTACGATCCCCTCGGTTTCCTGACTCCAATTATAATTTGGGGCAGAATCCTTTTTCAACAAACTTGGAGTCTGGGAATAGGATGGGATAGTAAATTACCAGATAACGTCGTGGAAAAGTGGACATCATGGTACGACAATTTAAAACTTTTAATCTTAAACTCCATACCACGATGTTATATCACTAAGAACAACCCTTTTGAACGCCAGCTACATGTTTTCGCTGACGCGAGCGAGCTTGCATATGCATGTGTGGCCTACTGGCGTTTTATATACGATGATGGTAGCGTGACTATGTCATTAATAGGTGGAAAGGCTCGGTTGGCCCCATTGAAGCCAACCTCCATTCCCAGACTAGAACTGCAAGCCGCTCTCATAGCGGCCCGTTTTGCAGTCTACTTAACTGACGCTCATCGATTTAAGCCCTCAAAAATAACCTTTTGGAGCGACAGTTTAACTGTACTAAAGTGGCTGCGTAGCGACGCTCGCAAATTCAAACCTTTTGTCGCACATAGGATTGGCGAAATTTTAGAATCAACTGATATCGCCAACTGGAGATACGTCCCATCAGCGCTAAATGTTGCGGACGACGCTACGCGAGCCGAACACAAACTTATTACTTCCTCTCGATGGTTCTCTGGTCCCCCCTTTTTGATCTTACATGAAAATTCTTGGCCCTCAGAGCCATCGACAACGATCTCACCAACTCATGAGGAATTAAAAAAGAAACCTGCTTGCTCAGCGGTGGTGGGGTTGATCGCGAATAATCAACGCAAACTACCTTCACCGGTAGCAGCGGATCCTGCTCGATTCAGCTCTTGGTTACGGTTGATACGCGCTACTGCACGCGCGCAGCAATATATTAGAATTCTACGAGAGAAGACATGTTCCAAATTAAATGTTAGTGCATCACTTAGCAGTGAACATGCTTTTGTAAATCCATTACGCACTCGCGTGCAAAAATCTTTGGCCAAACGTCCACTGACTTCTCGACATCCGCGGCCGCCCCTAGCTCGCACTCTCGACCCGCTCAAGTTGCAACCTCTCACCGTTCAACACCTGGAATTAGCCGAGATGCAAGTCCTACGCCGCTGTCAAGAAGACACGTTCGCTGATGAAATCCACTGCTTGTCCTCCCAACAGCCTATATTTCCTCACAGCAAACTGCACAAACTCTCCCCGATCATAGCAGAAGATGGACTGCTCAGGCTGAAAGGACGAATAGATGCTGCTCTCTCCGTTCCTCATGAAGTAAAACGACCAGTTATTTTGTTCGGCCCGCATCTCTCGGTACAACTTCTTGTTTTGTACTACCACCGAAAGGCAGCTCATGCGAACACAGAGACTGTTGTCAATCAAATACGACAGAAATATTGGGTCATAAAACTAAGGAGCACTCTAAAAAAGGTGGCATACAACTGTCAGTGCTGCAAAATTCGAAAATCCACACCGATCGAACCACCCATGGGCAGCCTTCCAATGGAGAGGTTGGCGCATCACCTGAGGCCATTTTCGTTCGTCGGACTCGACTACCTGGGTCCGGTGCAAATCTCCATTGGAAGGAGATTAGAGAAACGCTATGTAGCACTGTACACTTGTTTAACTACACGAGCCATTCATCTAGAAGTGGTCAACTGTCTATCTGCGGACTCCGCAATTATGAGTCTTAGAAGATTTATAGCCCGAAGGGGCTCGCCCACAAGAATATTATCTGACAACGGCACTTGTTTCGTCGGTGCTAATACCGAATTGGCCAAAATATATGCCGAAGCAGCTGTAAACTTTTCGACCAACGAAGGCATTGAATGGAAATTCATTCCTCCTGCTTCTCCTTTCATGGGCGGCGCCTGGGAAAGACTGGTTCGAAGCGTGAAATCTGCTCTTGCTATAACCCTAAAAGAAAGACACCCGAAAGAAGAAACCTTTACGACATTATTATTGGAGGTCGAAGCACTTATCAATTCGCGACCTTTAACGCACATCTCTACGGAACCGACGGACAGCGAGTCATTAACTCCATTTCACTTCCTCCTCGGATCGGCGTCTGGCGCACCCCTACCGCTTGAGTTAACCGACAAGGACTTGGTTGGACGGAGCCACTACAAGAAAGCTCTCAGGTTAGCAGACCACTTCTGGGCACGCTGGATCGACGAATACCTCCCGACTCTACAGGAAAGGGGACACAAACGGCAGAAACGAACGTCCGCAACAAATTTAAATGTGGGCGATCTAGTGTTGGTGGTCGACGGCACACTTCCTCGAGGAACATGGCCCCGCGGCAAGATCGTGAAGCTGTACCCCGGAAAGGACGGCATAGTGAGGGTGGCGGATGTAGAGACGGTCGCTGGATTACTACGAAGGCCTGCGAAAAAGCTAGTCGTACTACCCGTTTAATGATAAGTAAGGGTTACCAAAATAATGAGCTTTGACACATGTATAACGGTACGTATGAAAGGACAGAATTGTATATTTTGTTTTTTTTAAACCAAAAAAAGGGGACCATGTTACTGGTTGCAAATAATTTTATAAAAAAAATATATAATCAAAATTATAACATGTCAAAAAAATTACAAGAAATAAAAAAGTTCAATGGAATAAAAGTTTATTTTAATTTTCCATCAACAATAGCTGTCGTCGTTGGACGTGACGCCCATCAACAACGTGCGCTCCTCCCCCTCCTCCGTGACCTCGCTCACGCCCCCACAGACTTCCTCGCTCGACGCCAGTCTCCTCGTGCCCGACCGCGCTGCAGTACCCCATCCTAGCTCGTACGTACAACTTACTCTCTCAGCATCGTGCGTCCAGCCTGGACGCGCGGCGGCGTGACCTGGACGAGATGCTGTCGTCATTGGACGTGACGCCCATCAACGACGTGCGCTCCTCCCCCTCCTCCGTGACCTCGCTCACGCCCCCACAGACCTCCTCGCTCGATGCCAGTCTCCTCGTGCCCGACCGCGCTGCAGTACCCCATCCTAGCTCGTACGTACAACTTACTCAGCATCGTGCGTCCAGCCTGGACGCCCGGCGGCGTGACCTGGACGAGATGCTGTCGTCGTTGGACGTGACGCCCATCAACGACGTGCGCTCCTCCCCCTCCTCCGTGACCTCGCTCACGCCCCCACAGACCTCCTCGCTCGATGCCAGTCTCCTCGTGCCCGACCGCGCTGCAGTACCCCATCCTAGCTCGTACGTACAACTTACTCTCTCAGCATCATGCGTCCAGCCTGGACGAGATGCTGTCGTCGTTGAACGTGACACCCATCAACGACGTGCGCTCTTCCCTCTCCTCCGTGTCCTCGCTCACGCCCCCACAGACCTCCTCGCTCGACGCCAGTCTCCTCGTGCCCGACCGCGCTGCAGTACCCCATCCTAGCTCGTACGTACAACTTACTCTCTCAGCATCATGCGTCCAGCCTGGACGAGATGCTGTCGTCGTTGAACGTGACACCCATCAACGACGTGCGCTCTTCCCTCTCCTCCGTGTCCTCGCTCACGCCCCCACAGACCTCCTCGCTCGACGCCAGTCTCCTCGTGCCCGACCGCGCTGCAGTACCCCATCCTAGCTCGTACGTACAACTTACTCTCTCAGCATCGTGCGTCCAGCCTGGACGCGCGGCGGCATGAGCTGGACGAGATGCTGTCATCGTTGGACGTGACGCCCATCAAGGACGTGCTCTTTTAGGTACAGGAGTACCTACATAAATTTCACTCATACACATTAAAATTGGAGGTAAAAAAAAAAACTAAATTAATAATGAATTCATATAATAATTAAATGAATGATGAATTAATAATATTCCTGAATTCAAGCACTGGCTAGACTAATAAATTAAATAAAGCAACAGTGAACAGGCAACACAGCTTCGGCGGCTTCCTTTAAAATAATATGTTGTTGAAATGTATTTACAGTGGTGTGAAGAAGGCGCCGACCGCGCTGAGCGTGGTGTCGGTGCAGTCGACTGACATCCCGCCCAAGGAGCAAGTGACGTACGCCAAGCAGACCCAGACCGCCAACGCCGGCGGCCACGAGCGCGACGGTCAGTACACACCAAACTATGCCACCGCCCGCTAACTGATATTACATGCGCCATGTTAGAACACGACAACTTCCGTGTGTGATCTCACCGGGAGAGCACTCAGTCCACACCAAATCGACTTTTTTTTTATTTCGCAAATAGCCGCGTACCAACTGAGCGCGGCTGCCGCGCGAGGCAGCCTCGGCTCGCAAGCCTCGGTCACTCAGGACGCGCCTCGCCCGAGCCAAGCGCACGCGCAGACCCGGGCGAGGCGACCGATCGGCTCGCTGTCGGTTTTTTGTCGGGCTCAAAGGAGCCTCAGTTCATTTGCCACGCGCACTCAAGACGGACGTTGTGTGCCTCGGTCGTTCGCGACATGGATAAGGAGCTGTGCTTAAAACTTATTTGAATTATGGCTTGGCTTTTCCTCGCGAGGCAGCCTCGCGACAATTGGTTTTGTAGCGAGGCTGCCTCGCGCGCCAAGTCTTTGCGCGGCATACGGCCGAGGCCGCCTCGCTGTATGCCGCGCTCAGTCAGTACGCGGCTATTAACAATTAACATGTTATATTATTTGGACATTATATATTATTTGGGCCGCATGTGTTGGGCTCCACTGTCACTGTGACCTTTTCATATACATTGTGAATCTCCCCGTTTAGAAATCCCCTAGAATTTTTTGAAATTGACCTCTTTGAAAGTCAAATTACCTTGCAATCAGTGCCGTCACTGGATACTGGCAGTAATAAGCGAAGTTGTATGATTGGTTGCCAAAATTTAAAAATAAAGAAGACATCTTTATTATGTTGGGGGTATATTATGTGACTTCCCAGCTTGATATTTCTTCTGTAAAGGACTCTACACACATTGAAACAAGTTTGATGTCATCACACCGTTTGTGATTGTGACAAGGATTTAGATTGTAATTTGGTGCGGGTTATTACCACCCACCTGTTACCAATGCATTCTGTAAACTTTCCTTGCGTGGCGAAAACTGTTACTTATAGTCATCATTTTAAATATATTTATATATCTAATTAATATGTTTAAAGTGAAATATTAATAAAAAAAAAAAGCTAGTTATATATCTGTGACAGTTTTCGCTGGTACCTACATCCTTAGAGACAGAACCCTGTGTGTCTTAATTATATGTGTGGGTGATTTGTGTGACATTAACAAGGGATTTATGTTAACAATATTAACCTTAATTCAATTTTAAAGTCCATTTTGTTAACAACAATCCGAGTGTATACCCAACATTGAAGCCAATTAGTTGAGAATGTTGGTATACTGATCGGAGCTTGCTATGGTGAGGACTTTACAATTTAATTATCTTTAATTGCACACACAAACATTAATTCAAATGTGTCTGGTGGAGGTGTACTACAAGTTTTTTGTGATGGTAAAATGTTTAAAATATCAGATATTACGAATACAAAAGTAAAAGAAAAAACATTTTAAGAGACTGGGCTGTTCTAAAATAATGTAAAATAAGTCTTACCTTATTCTGATCAAATGCTAAAAACCCAACGACTTTATAAACCAAATTTAGTGGCATTTAGCTGAGGCTGCCTGTCGAAAATAAATGAATAATGATAAGTAATAGGATATCTAAATTATTTTAAAGTTTCATTTGCTCCGTTTCGGATATGAACCCAGTATAGGAGTAAACTTACCACCCACCCACACATAGGAGTAAACTTTACGGGCAGCACTAACTCACCAGAGTGTGTAAAGTGTTTTCATTTTACGAAGGCACGAGGGGTATGAGGTAGGAAGTGGTGTGAGACCGCGCGGAGCTCAGTAGGGAACGACTCGGTTCGACGGAGCGACGCAGAGACGTGTAGAACGTGTGTACCGACCTGGCATTTGAGTTCGTTCTCTACTGAACTCCGCACGGTCGCCTCTCGCACCACTTCCTACCTCGTACCCCTCGTGCCATCGTAAAATGAAAACACTCTACTAGTACCGACAGTACGTACTATATTCCCCATCAGTTCTCCAACTCTTCCTATTTATGTCGCATCTCGTGGAAGATCAAGTCTGCTACTATTTAGCATCTTGAACTCAAGAGCAAAAGCCAAATTTCAGGCAACGGTTACATTTTTATGTAATTGTTGTTACGTATATGTATAGCTTAGGGATCGTACCCATGCCACGTGACTATGGGGGGAGGGAGGGGTTTGTTTGTCAAAAGACCGCGCTGGGCAACAGGGGGGAGGGGGGTTATTCACCCTGTCTGGTGGTATTTCAAAATATATTTTAAAAGACTAAAAAAACGCAGTATCGTATGAGACACACAGAAACAATAACTTCTGTGGTGTGGACTGGCACTGTTTTTCCTTAGAACTTAACTGGCACTGTTCAATTGCAGCCAAAAGGATTCAGGTGGTCACATTTAAAAGTGAAAAGTTACATTGAAAAACAGCCAGTTGTAAAATACCACGTGAAAACTAAGGTGGGGAGGGGTTAGTCAAGATAGTCCAAAAGTGACTACAATTGTTCACGTGGTATGGGCACGTTCCCTTATTTGTAAAATTCTGTTTCATATTAACATTTAAACAAAATGGTACTAAAATACTCTGCAAATTGCATTTAATCCCAAAATATACAAGTAAGCAAAAAAGTCTTCACAAACATAATAGTCTCTGTAATGTTAAAATTCCTACAGAAATGCACATAGACATCTCGTCTTGTGTTTTACGGACACGGTGTAGTGCAGTCTCTCCGTAGGCATGGCCGAGGTAGCCAATAGGAGCCCTGTAGTATGTGTTTGCGTGTGTGTGTAAACTAACTACCGTATGTATGAGTGTGGTGCGATTGTGTTTGTGCTACCATAACAAGGCCGCTCTTCCAATGCGTCGACCCTTTCAGGATACATGGAGGACTGGTGGCGCCCCCGGAAAGGTAACCGTTTGTTCTGTAGCTTAACCTGCACCCGTGCGCCGGGGGCTCGGGGCTCGGGGCTCCTCTGTTGCCTCTCCACCGCATGACACTCTGGTCGCTTGTTGTGTATACTCGTAGGACGGAGGTCCGATCGTGAATGTCTGGATTCAGCAGTCGCTTTTAATGGTGTTACCAACTCTAGTCTGCTTCCAAAGCGGGCAGAACCATATTGACAGAGGGTCAGCTCCCTCGCACAAACGTAACAAGCGAAACGCCATCTCTCTTTTGATGCAAACACCAGCATGCATGTCAGCATCGGTAGCTCAGTGGTGCGGTCGGTCGACTGTTGTTAAGCAACCCTGAGCGCAGTCAGTGCTTGCATGGGTGACTGCTCGACCGTTGGAGGCTGACCGTGGTTCGGATTCCATGTAGGTCCCTTCCCTTCTTACCTTACTAGGTGGTAGGGTTTATCCCGCCCTGGTTGGTACCACCGCACTGAATGAAAAGTCGGTCGAAACGGCTATGTAAATAGTTCATATTTTCCGTCCAGTTCAGTGTAGCAGACATGAAATGAAGGGAAGCACTGACATTGCACCTAGTTCACCCGGTGTTATGGGCTGACATCACGGATGTTGTAGGTGATGTAGCCAATCGTGTCAGTTTCCATGAAAAAAATAAATTAAAAAACCGGCCCGAGAAAGAGATGGCGTTTCGCGCGCCGCGTTTGTGCAAGCGAGCTAAACGCTCAAGGTCAATTTTCCGCCTGTTCTGAAAACATAGTTTAGTACTCACAAACAAATCGCTATGAATATACTTTTTACTTTGCGCCTATTAAGGTTTCCGTACCAGTACGGAAGCTTATTACTAATTCTACGCCGTCCGTCTTGTTCGTCAGTCCGAGGGATGTGTGTTTTGAACCGAAATAGCTAGCCGGTTGAAATAAGGGTAGCTGGGTCGGAGGGGCACACGTTGACAATTTAATGAGACAGAGCCGACGCCTGAGAAGCTAAGCGAAACCGCAACCAGGACCGCGAACTTTACTGACCGCGTGCGCCTAAGTGTAGGGTTGCCATTTTTTTTTATGTAATCCGGTATGGATGGCTTAGTCGGAGGGGCCAAAGCGCATACTCCGACCAGCAAATATCACCTGCAAGTAGGTAGGTGCCATACCGGAGACTTCCCTGGATTGCTGGCTATACTGGGTTAGAGGAGAACAACTAAGGCTGCTATGCGGCCATTTTACATCCAGTACGGTGTTACCAACTTACTTGGCTACATTGGAGCCTACCACCTAGTAAGGGGCAAGGGAAGGGACCTACAGTTTTACACCGGTTCCGAACGGTGAAGCAGCAGGTGTGGTTTGGAAATGTCGGTGCGCGAGTCCGACTCGCACTTGGCCCGTTATGACGAATATAGTATCGAAGAGTATGCGCACCGGCGTACGGCGGTGTGGACTGGAGTTAGCGAGCGTAAAGTTTGTATAGCCCTAGCGGTTTGTGGGAGTGTGCTCGCAATGTTTTAGTTCTGCTGTTGAATTCAGCCATTTAAGATGCGGAGCATGGTCGGCGTGCAGTAGTTGATATAATAGGGTTGATGTAAATATGGGAAGAGTCTTGTAGATATTTATTTAATATACAGCGTGCACCTTATAAGAAAAAAATACAATTTGACCTTGAATGCAACCTTGTTACAAAACAAAGCTATCGCCGCCTTCAATATTATTCTTTGTTTTTTTTTTATTGTATTTTTTTTATTTATTCTTACCTATCCCCTTTATTCCAAAAAGAGAAAAGGTAAATGAGTAACCGGTGTTAAAAAAACATTAATAAATGTATTCTTATCTAATCATAACTGGGGATTTGTAGATGTGTAATTTTTTTTAATATACGAGTAATGCCAAGCGTTTCTAGTAAACTTACTGCTTATTAAAAAAAAAAAAACTATTTATAAGATTTTTTTATTTCTACTAATTTGAAGCACTGCTTAACAATCACTAGCACCTAAAAAAGTAGTTAATTAGTAATGGTTGTGCGCTGCTCATCCAACCCTCAACTCCTCAATACTATGGAAATTTTTTTAACAAAAAGTTTTCACATTAAAATTCTTTAATTTGCATCCATTGCACCGAGTATGCGTAGTTATTGAGAGGTGACGGTTGTAATATTTAGATATTCATAATTTACAATTTGGTAGGTCAATCTTCGAAATATTATTTGAATGAAAAGTATAATTTAGGTTTCAGAAAATTAAGTTCATAAAATTACATTTATGTAAGTAAGTAGTCATAATATCATGACCCATACACGATTACTGGTCGAGTTTTAGTGAAGAGACCACAACCGTATGTCACTAATTACTAGTAAAATAATTACATATCTATTTTAAAAAAATTCTCTGGATTGCATATTCTAGTCCAGATAGTGAAACATGAGTTGCTTAGGTGAATTGAATTAATGATCAAGTTTTAATTCATATTTTAACTGTTTTGTCCACTTTAGCCCATGCCACCGATTACTACGGTAAGTCATTATTTCTGCTACTCTCTCCCCCTCCGCCCTCCGCTCGGACACTAACCCCCCTCCACCCCGCGCGCGCTCACTGACACACCTCCAGCCGTAACGGCATGAACTAGATGTAAATAGATCTCATGTACAATCACTAGCTTCTCGTTTTACTAAATACTCTCGCCTTCCCCGCGCCGCCTCCTGCGCCGCAGCCGCTCGCCCAACCTGCGACCTGTTCACACTGACTAACACAGCTCAATCTGCTTCTAACTGCAGCAGCGACCTGCTAGTCGGTGTGATCCGTCTCTGCAGATCCTAATACGCATTGATAGCGAGCCAATATTTGTGCCATTTTATAAGCTCCTATCTGACAGTCGCAAACACCCTCCGGAGGTAGCATTGCCCCGAAGTAGGTGCTTTATTTTTCTATGTCCTCGACACAGCTTCAAGCGATTGTGCTGACAGCGGTCGTGGCGCTTCATAAAATGGCACAGAAGGAAAGGGGACGAGCGGCCTAGTACATTTGTGTGGCCTTCCAGAGTTCTCCACATTGGATATTGGATAGTACGTCCGTCCGACGCACGCTCAGAGCTTCGGTCGCCGAGGAACATATTTATTATAGTAGTATGTGTATCGCATATGGGGTGGGAGTATACGTCGCTGTCGTGCTCACTAACACATCTCTGTTCTCGCTCCACTAACCGAACCGCGCCCGTCCTCCTCTACTGGCGTCCACTGCCGCATACTCCCAGGACGTAGCGAGCCTCGGCAGTCTTTGATACCCGCACTGCGTTAGCCGGTCATTCTATATCTCAAATTAAACTACTTTAGCGAATAAATGATGGGAAAATTCGATAAAAATTGCACAATTTTCATACATTTCTTAAAAAATTTCATATAAAAATGTGTGGAGATAGTGAAATTTCTCTACCGTATGTTGCCAAAGTTGTCCAGTATGAGATGGAGAATTGACGGCTAAAGCAGTGCGGGTCCAAAAAAAAAAGCGCAGTGTTTATGTTAAAAGCAGCTGCCGTTTGTCCAATGAGGCAATAAATGATATAGCGTGAAGATGAATAGTGAACAGCAGCTAGACGCCAGTAGGGAGCGCCCCGCCCCGCCCCGCCCCGGCGGCAGCTCTATGTCCCGGTGCAACTGTACAGTATCACTCGGCACCGCATCTTAATCACAAATGTAACGATGTATGCATTTTTTTGTCAAAAATACTGACCTTATTGTTTTCCTCCCTTTTTTTTCAAGACGAGTACAATCTAAACCCGGGTTTAGAGTGGGAGGACGAGTTCACAGGTAGGTTTCAAGTTCGCCTCGCTAGAGACTGGTTGTATTGACTCATGTAACTTATCAATCCGCCCTCAGTAGTACCTGCGCTACTTACTATCTCACCCGCTACCTACGTACATATGTAGCGTAGTTTGTAACCGAGCATGCGCGTGTATGTGTATGTAACAACACGCTAATATTCACACACTCTCTCTTATGTCACTCTAGCCGTCTCACTGTCGCCGCATAAATATCTCAAACTGTTTCCATTCACAACTCCTGATCTGAGAAAATGACCAACAAACACAAAAGACAGTTGGCTAAATTTAAACCAAACAGTTGGTCAACTTTAGCCAACTGTTTCGTTAAATTTAGCCAGCCGCTAGACAGTTGGCTAAATTTAAACCAGTTAGTTAACTTTAGCCAACTGTTTCGTTAAATATAGCCAGCCGTTGATATAGTCAAATTTTGTTACATGAAAGTGTGAAGACCAAATAAATTTAAAATGTTTGACAGACGAACTGTAATAAGAAGGAGACGGGTTGTGGGAGAGTTGTGTGGCGACAAGGAGACAGTTCCCCCGACGCTAGTGCTAACAAGACTAAACACCATCACACTACACCCTGCGCTGTTCTAGTCCTCCAGAGCCATAAGCTAACTGCGGCATGTCATTATTTCAGCATTTATTTTATTGTGTCCAGTTAATGCACGAAGTTAATTTATCATATTATTTAGTTTATAATTTATGCATTTCTTTTATTAGTTTTTTATATCATATAAAATGGTATTTATTTTTCTTATAAGTATGAAAATTATATAACTCTCTCGTGGAGAGCTCGGGAAGATTTTTTGGCCTTTTGAGTGTTTTAATAATTTGTGCCCCGTCCTTGTTCACCCTGACAAAATGTTCAGAGATTAATTTTAGGTTTAATGCTCTATTAGAATAATTTCAACATTCTCATAATTATCGCACACAATATAATTTAATTATTTCTCTACAAAAATATTATAATTTTATTGTTTCATTTAACTTTATATTTTTTTCATTGTTATGGCTAAATTATATTGTGTTCAGTGTTATGCATGTGAGTGTTTTCTTGCGGATGTAAAGTAAGGAAAATTATGTTTATAAAAATATGTTATTACATTTTCCTTGTGTTACTGTTTGGAAAATATTTTTGTGAATTAGATAATTTTTTAACATATAAATTTGCTGCTTGGTTCGTCTTTGCTTTCAAATATTGTTACAATTTCAAGAAATGCAAAATCTAAATATACCTTGTATTAGGATGATATTGAACTAAATTTTGTTTAATAGCTAAATTTGCAAACAAAAACAATCCTTTACTTTTCTTGCTTACATTTACGCTCACATCCTGGTTTCAAATGTCATTTATTAAATTAAATGTTTATGGTCACATTAGTGATATTTTGTCATATTGTTGTTTACAATAAAATAAATAATATTTGAAATCAAAACATTCATAATATCTTAACTCAGACTCATCAACGCACCATTTCCTACCTGACTGTCTCTATTGAAATATGACCGCCTTCTAACTTGACAATAAAGTCAAAGTAAAGAAATAAGTGAGGGAATTCTTTTATTTTTGAATAAAAGTAAATATTTCTTTTCTGCTGACTCTTTATTGCGCGAAGCTGCCTCAGATCATGAATTATTCCAAATTGCACCAATCAATGAGTTGGATTAGTTTTGAACACTATAGGTACTTTATTTGCACTAGATCTTATTGGCTCATTTTGAATTAACTATCAATATTATCATCATATCTCACGTGAGAGTTGACACTTAATTATTTGTCTGCCATTTTACTGGATTTATCTGACATACTACTGGCTGGTGGCTACCGAGCAACTAGTGGCCGGTGGCTACCCACTTCAATAGAGACATCCTCGCCAAGTTTCGAGTGTACATCATTACCTAAACGTTTGTTGATCTCATTAACTTCAGCACTGAGAGTAATGACTTTCCATTATTGCACTCGCTCTCACTTCACACATCCCCATCATGAAGGTCGGCCAAGGTGATGCGATTTTTTTATTATATCAGACAGATCTATGATGAAAGGTAGAAAAGAATTCAGTTCATCTTTTTTGTTTGCGCAATAAAAATATTTCCTTTAACCCCCGAGTGTCAGGCTTGGCCGCGAGCTGTTGTCTGCGAAATTTTGCAACTTTTGTTGCACGCTTAAAAATTACGAAAATTTTGTATAATATACGTATATGAATACCTACCATAAATTTATTATGGAAGTAATCTTGAAAAAAAATCCTAGAATGTTATCTATAACATATATTGGACTAACCTGAATGAATTAAATTAGACCAAGTAAGGAATATCACCTTTTTTAAGGACCAGAATTGAGGCTTATGCATTTAGTCAAAGTATCTCTTTAGTTTTTCAATGACGATGCCGTTACTGTCGCAGGGACAGACGTCTGTGTCCTCGACATTTCGAGGACACTTTCTCAGTCACATACAGTTGTGCTCTAAACGCTTAGGGGTTAAGATGATTCATATGGCAAAACCAAAATTTGAGTCGGCGGCACTGAACAATCGAGCGCATTGCGCGCGTTTATATGCATGTGAGTGTTTAATTGTGTGAATATTGTAGTTTTTGTTTGTTTAAAAGTTATTAGGATTTGTTTTTTTTTTTTTTCAAATAATACTGCTTTAGTGTCTAGAAAATTTTATTCCCTATACAATTATTATTCCCTATACAAATATTTATTCCAAAATAATTATCCAGTATGGAGCTAGCTCGACATAAGAAATTAAAACATTCAGAAAAAATTTTCACCACGAAAAAATACTGTAAATTTAAAAAGCCTGCTTCAGTGTTTAGTACATATTATCTAGTTTAAAAAAAAATTTCTTCATATTATGTACTTCATAGAACTAAATTTTTAAAAAATATAACAATTTTCTTTGTTTTGCCATATGAAGGATTCATATGGCAAAACTAAGGATTCATTTGCCATATGAATCCTCTTAATGACATTTTCCGTCCTTGCAGGACCATCCATGTATGTTAGCGCCCAAATATAAGAGCTAGATATCCCATCAAGACTGTTCCGTATGGCACAGTGTTGCCAACATCTAGCCACTCAGCTATCTCTCTGCCTGCAATTCTAACAATCCAATTTACTGAGACATGAGATCCACACAGAGAGACCTCAGTTGTCCTAATTTGGACATGTGGAACAGACTGGTTTTTTTTGTTGGGCCTCATTACTTCAACAACCTACATTTATATTTAGAAAACTCTTCAATTCACTGATCATACAATGATCTTTTATATTTAGTTAACGTTTTATAGTCGGTGGTGATATTTGCGCGAACATTTTGTTGCTAGTAGCAACAAAATGTTCGCGAGACTCCGCGAACCCCTCCAACTATCGGCCCATTGCGATAACTTCACTATTATGTAAAGTTATGGAGCGCCTTATTAACACCCAGCTCCTAACGTACTTAGAAGCAAATAAACTCCTGGATGACAAGCAGTACGGATTCCGGAAAACGCGGTCAACAGGAGATCTTCTAACGTACGTTACGCATATATGGGCCGAAAGATTGGACAATTTTGGGGAGTCGCTGGCAGTCGCCCTGGATATTTCCAAGGCTTTCGACCGCGTTTTGCACCGAGGCCTCCTAGGCAAGCTTCCATCCTTCGGCATTCCACCCAAACTCTGCACCTGGATCGCCAGATTTTTGGCAGGTCGTTCCATCTTCGTTACCATCGATGGCTCGAAATCGGACGACTTCCAATCAACGCTGGTGTTCCGCAGGGCTCTGTGCTGTCGCCTACGCTTTTCTTAATATTTATAAACGATCTACTGTCCTTGGGCATGATACACAGCTATGCAGACGACAGCACGGAGCACGAGGGATATGTTAAGGACTGGAAGAGTAGAGATTCGCGGCACAGGGAGGCTCAACGTTCAGTTGTTGATAAGGTCGATAACGTTCTCGGAAAAGTAGCTATATGGGGCCAGGAGAACCTTGTCGCCTTCAACGTTAGTAAGACTCAGTGCTGCGCATTATCTGCTAAGGTTGATCCCTTTCCTTTCCAAGCTAGCTTCTAAGGTAGCGTCGTACCTGTCTCCGAGCACCTGGACCTCTTGGGCACCACTATATCCAAAGACGTCGGTTTCCGGCAACTAATCGAGTCTAAGGCCAAAACTGCATCCAGAAAATTGGGTATACTTTTCCGTAATCGGCGGTTCTTCTCACCGGCACAACTATTCCTGTTGTACAAAACACAGATTAGGCCGGTGATGGAGTACTGCAGTCACATCTGGGAGGGTAGTCCGCATTATCTACTTGCGTCCTTGGACTCGATACAGCGCCGAGCCATCCGTCTTGTTGGTGACCCGAAACTTACAGATGGTCTTTGAGTCACAGACGATTTGTGGGCTCGCTTAATCTGTTTTACAAATACTATCACAGACGTTGCTCTGTGGAACTAGCATCCCTTATTCCCTGCCACCCGTCCTATCTCCGCATGACTCGTCGCAGAGAGACTCAGCACCCTTTTGTTGTTGACATTGGGCTTTTGAGAACCCATCGGTTCTCTAAATCGTTTCTTTGTCGCACCGCTAGAGTGTGGAACTGTCTTCCGGCGAGTGTATTTCCTGAATCCTTTAACCTGGGTGTCTTCAATGGTCGTATTAACGGGCTAGACAGCCTTGCAACAGTCCGCAAATCTGCTGGCATGGCACCTAACTGAGCGTGGTTTCGCGAGGAGAGGTGATTTTGGCTCTGTCGACTGCACCATTGGTCTCTCGGCAAAGGCACCCATGCTGGTTTACATAAAAAAAAAAAAAATCCGCGCAAAAAAGCTGAATGTGGCCCTGAGCATCCTTGTGACCTAATTCTTGTTAGCTTTCTAAATGGTAGCAGAGAATCGTTGGGTCTATTTGGTTAACGCCCCCTCTTATAGTCAGCGTTGACATTTGCGCCAACATTTTCTGGTTTTATTGTCGAAGAGTCAAAAGATGGGATGTAAAGCTCCTAGCAGGAAAAGTCGCATCGTCTGGCCGCACCCACGCACCACTAGCGCAAGGAGAAATGCACCGCACACATATTATGTCACGCGCATCCCGCCGCTGTTGGTAATCGTGAAGGCATGAGTAGATGTCGTGTAGAGTAGGTAGGGGGTGGGGCGGGGTGGAGCGGGCGCGTGCGGGGCCATTCTTATTCACCGTCCAGTGCTTACATTCGACGACGAACGCGGCGTGCGGCAAGGCGAGGAGGACGAGGGTGGCGGCGGCGCAGGGTTCCACGGCAAGCTGCCGCCGGGCATCCTGCCGCACGGGCTGCCCACGGTCAAGGAGGTGCAGCCGGCGGTCACGCCAGCCGAGCAGCGCAAACCTGAGGAGGACAAGAAGGAGAAGAAAGGTATCCCCAACTTTTTTGAAGTGAAATCTTCTTTAGCGGCGCTTGGCACTTTTAGGTGGGTAAAAAATGTTAGACTCGCGACAGATCTCGAAAAGCGACAGATTTATTTTTATTATTTAAAATGCAACCTTATGTCATTGCATTAAGGTTTATAAGTGGCTCGGGATCAATTCTGTTCGTCTCTCAGTGACAGTAACGCCGAAAGCGAATCAAGGGAATCCGATATTCGTTTGGTCGTTTATGTGATTTCGTGGCTCAATGGTAAGAATGTAGGATTTGTATTTTTTGACCATGGGTTCGAATCCCTCAAATTTTTTTTTGTTTTTTTTTCTTTTGTTTTCTTTTTTAAGCAATGTTACGGTGTTTAAATTTTTTTAGGGTGTTTAGTTTTTTTTATAACCACCTAAGAATTATTTTCGGAAATACAAAAAGTTTTCACTTCTGCCGGCACTCCCGGAGTGCAACTGTGGCTTTTTTTATGGAAGCTGACATGGTTGGCTACATAATAATAATAATAAATACGTGTCTAGTACCACCACCTATCGCTCGTAGCTTGCCTCGCGTCGTCTCGGAGAGCTCCGTAGCCACGGCCTGCACCCGCCGGCGTGCTTGGAGGCCTGCCTCCCGCCGCCGGCGGATATTTACCGTTTTTATTTAGATTTTTATTAATTTTGTGTATTTTTATAAGTTTTTGTATAATATTATAAAATATGTAAAATTGATATAAATATGGTAAAAATGTGAAAATAAATACAGAAAAATAATAAATAATAAAAAACCATTTATTGAGTATGATAAACATTTGCATACAGAGAAGTAATACTTGTCTTACTTATTACATTTTTAAGCATGATTTATGTTGTTGCTGACTGGCGTAACGGTGCTTATTCAAAAGGCAAGGGGTATTGCATACAAGCAATCTCTTACCCCCTTCCTAAGTGATAGAAACTGCTTATTTGACATCTATTTGACCTACAAGATCCGTGATGTCAGCCCATAACACCTTGGTGAACTAAGGGTCATGTCAGTGCTTCCCTTCGGTCGTGCCGGCTACACTCAACTGGTCGGAAAACGCAAACTATTTGCATAGCCGTTTCGACCGACCTTTCATTCAGTGCGGTGGTACCATCCCTGGCGGGTTGTACTACTACCGCCTAGTAATATAAGAAGAGAGTCATATCCCTTAGTCGCCTTTTACGACATGCACGAGGAGAGATGCAGTGGGGCTATTCTTTTAAAGTACCGGCCCCACACGGTACTAAGTACAGTACTGTCGCACTGTTTGCCTGGATTTTGTTTAAATGTATGTTTTTTATTTTGTTTTTTTTTATGGAAACTGACGCAGCTTTCCACATCACCTACGACATCCGTAATGTCAGCCCATAACACCGCGTGAACTAGGGGTCATGAACTGGACGGAAAACACAAACTATTTACATAGCCGTTTCGACCAACGTTTCATTCAGTGCGGTGGTACCAACCTGGGCGAGTTAAGCCCTACCACTTAGAGAGGGTAAGAAGGGAAGGTACCTACAGTTTAACATGTTCATGTTCATGAATTAACATGTTCTAAGAAATGCACACTGGTCTGCGGAGTTTCACGGACATGTTGCCGCCCAGTGGTCACCGGTCTGGTGAAGGTGGGAGTTGAAGGTATTGTGTTGGGCGCAGTGCGCGAGCTGAGCGCGGACGAGAAGCAGACGATCATGCTGTCTGCGGAGTTCCAGCGGTTCATGTCGCGCGCGGGGCAGCTGGTGGAGCGCGCGCTCGCGGAGGTCGACATCACCGCCGACTACACGCACCGGCTCGACGACGATCCCGCGCAGTGCGTACATCTACCGTCTCACTTCACATCATCTCTTGTGTCCTCCTGCCTCACCGATGCTGGCTAGCTGATGAGTTTTAAAAATGTTTGCTCCAGCTGCCCATCTGTCGATTTCCCACTTTGATACGTGGTATGAAATGAAGGCTTTTTTTTTCAACTAGATGCCATGTCAGTGCTTCCCTTTGGTTGTGCCGGCTACACTGGACTGGATGGAAAACACGAACTATTTACATAGCCGTTTCAACCGAACTTTCATTCAGTGCGGTGGTAGCAACCCAGGTGGGTTAAACCCTACCACCTAAGAAGGGAAGGGACACACAGTTTTACGTGGAATCCGAACCATGGTCAGCCTTCAACGGTCGAGTGGGCACTCATCCATCCACTGACTGCGCCCAGTTGTGCTTATGATCTGACCGATAGTCGAGCGACCGCACCACTGAGCTACCGAGGCTGACACGGCAGACTTAAACGAATTTACATAACTTGACCACAGATAACATTGCATCTACCTCACCGAGGTATAACGAGCCTACATGATAGATTTATCTAGTACCTCTAGGTTACGATTTTTTTTTTTATAAAAACTAACATGGATGAGGTACCCTGTGACGAGGGAACAAGGATGCAGGCGACAGAGCCAAATTCAACTCTCCTCGCGAAACCACACTCAGTGCGATGCCATGCCAGCAGATTTCTGTACAGTTGCTAGGCTGTCTACTAGCGTATTGATACGACGTTTGAAGACACCCAGGTTAAAAGATTCGCGAAACACACTCGCCGGAAGACAGTTCCACATTGCGACAAAGAAACAACATGGGCATGCTGAGTTTCGTATAAACACAACATAGAATGTGTGTTGTGATGTGGTGTTGTGTCGTAGGGACGACAAGTCTGACGCGCGGCTGTCGCTGGTGCGGACGTTCTCGTGCGAGCGCTGGTCGCGCGGCCGCTGCGTCACCTGCCTCGACTGGTGCTCCCTGCACCCGGAGCTCATGCTCGCCTCCTACCACAACAGGTACTCACTCTACACTCTACTCTACACTATCTACACTGTCTACACAGTCACATGTAGGGACGACAAGTCCGACGCGCGGCTGTCGCTGGTGCGGACGTTCTCGTGCGAGCGCTGGTCGCGCGGCCGCTGCGTCACCTGCCTCGACTGGTGCTCCCTGCACCCGGAGCTCATGCTCGCCTCCTACCACAACAGGTACTCACTCTACACTCTACTCTACACTATCTACACTGTCTACACAGTCACATGTAGGGACGACAAGTCCGACGCGCGGCTGTCGCTGGTGCGGACGTTCTCGTGCGAGCGCTGGTCGCGCGGCCGCTGCGTCACCTGCCTCGACTGGTGCTCCCTGCACCCGGAGCTCATGCTCGCCTCCTACCACAACAGGTACTCTTTACGCTATCTACACTACACTCAACACTAGGGTTTTCGCGTACCCGGTGTTTTTTCATACCCGGGTATCGGGTATTTTTTTAATATATACCCTGGTATACCCGGGGGTATTACATTATGTATAGCTATATACGAGAAAAACTCTTGCAAGAAGAGGATCTAACGCTGGAAAAGGCTATGAAAATTGCAAAAAGTGTGGAGATATTCCTTTCCTTCTTCGACTGTTAAAGACAACCAATTTTAAGCGAAATACAAAACACGGAAAGTGAGATAAGTCAGCTATATAACCAAAGACATCTGAATGTGAATGAAACTGCTGCAATTATAATTTTTTTTAATTAGTAGTTTTATCTGCAGAAGGCAACAACTAATACAAACAACATTACCTCACTCAATTCACCGGCTGTCTGGCCACAGAGTAAATAATCATTAAGTTTATCTATGACTGGCACAAGCAAGCAGTGTTGCCAACTCGGCTACAACAATTATTTTTTTTTTTTTTTGTGATAGTGGTTTTTTTTTCATTCATTACGGGATGTTTGGCGCGAGCCCAACTCACATTTGGTTGGTTTTTATCAATTTCTTGTTTGACGCTTTGTATGTATAACTGTTTTTACGATAGATCAAAACAAAACAATTACACATTTCTTGCATCCCCATAATTTTTTACTTTGTATCTTGTTTTGTGTTTTATATCTGAGCCACTCGATCCGCCATAATAACACATATTCTGTGAAAACCGGCTACCTATTACAGTTCAAAGATACAGCCCTTTAAAGGTGGGACAGACGGACGGACAGATGGCGTGGACTTAGTAACAGTGTCCCGCACGGAACCCTAAAAAAAGTGAATATAACAGGCAACCCCAGCCTCCTAACCGCTGTAAGCTTTATCATAGCAGACAGCAGTGGCGGCTTTGACCTATAAATCTTAGTGAGGCGACTAAAAAATCCACCTACATTGCTATTACTTTATGATAAATTGAAAAACCTAAACCTAATTTTTTTGGCCCTAACAATACTTAACCAAAAACTACTATCGAATCGCGCACCGAGGGTACCGTATCGCCATGTCACGGCTAGCGCCACTAGATGAATTTCATAACACGCCACGCCATCTAGATGGCGTGTTATGAAATACTTCATATTAGTTAGTCACGATTAGAAAATGATTCATCATCTATTTGGTAGATGGCGCGCGCGCATACACCTTTTGAAACCAAAAAGTGTATGCGCGCGCGCCATCTATGGGAACCCCCGTGAGTTTTTTACTTTTTCTTATTTTCATAATTTTTTGTTATATCGGCCATAATAACACATTTTCTGTGAACATTTCAACGGGCTACCAAATTATGGCAGACGGACGGACAGACAAGCGGCGGGTGGCCGAGTGGTTTGGGCATTGGCTTCAAATGCGAGAGGTGCGAGGTTCGAATCCGGTCGGCGTGTAACAATGAGTTTTTTTCTGACGAAAAAATTTACGTGTATGCATACCTACACCTGCTGCTGCCGCATAGCAGCCTCGGCTGTGTTCTCCTCTAGTCTAGTATAGCCAGCAATCCAGGGAAGTCTCCGGTATGGCACCTACCTTCTCGGAGGTGATATTGGCTGGTCGGAGCATGCGCTTTGGCCCCTGCGGCTCAGCCACCCATACCGGATTACATAAAAAAAAAAGACAGACGGACGGACGGACAGACAGACAGACGGCGTAGGCTTAGTAATAGGGTCCCGTACCGGATACGGAACCCTAAAAACAAAAAAAAAAGAATTCGCAAAAGTGAGATTCGAACCAACGTCACTAGATTGAAAAGCGAAGCATATACCATTGAGCTATGAAACTTACCGTAACTAGTGCGAATTTCGCCATCTTGTTAATCACGGAGGTAAAACAAACCGACTTATAGAAAACGTGATCGCCCCATCTCGCTCTGCATTCTTTTAATTGGATATAGATGTCTCGTCCGGCGCCATTTATCAGAGCCTCAGCTGCTCCCTACATCCAAAGCCTCCAAGGTCAACCTGTTGTCTTTACGCTTGGTGAAGCGATCTCAAAAGCGACAAAGCATGTAGTACTTGTTGAACTTACAGTTCCATGGGAAAGTAACATACCGAAGGACCACAACATCAAACTTAACAAGTACTGCAACTTAGTAGACCGGATTGTGAGAAACGGATTCAAGACTGATCTCTTCGCTGTGGAAGTCGGAGCAAGAGGACTACCAGCGAAGTCGCTCTACAGTCTCTTCAAGAATCTAGGGCTCCCAAGATCGACGCTAAGCTCATATATGGAGAGAGCTTCGAAAACGTCACTGGAAGCATCCTACAGAATATGGATAGGTAGAGAGAGGGAGGTCGAGAGCGGGACTGGTGGTTTCCCCGCGTCCTAGTCAACGCAGACTAGCTGACGAGGGCTTGATGCGAGCCGAAACGTGAAGCATGCGCGGGAAATTTAGAGTGGCCACTCGCTAGTCCCGGCCTCGATTAATACCCTCCTCTACTGCCGATGGGCCCGGATATGTTCGGTGAAGCCATCGCAAGCTTAGATCCACACCTTCGAAACAAGACAGCCCGGAGAGACGGGATGACGCTGGAAAGACAGCTGGCGACCGGGAAAGACCGTTGACGAATGGGAAAGTCCATTTGACGACCGGGAAAGACTGGTGACGCTGGAGAGACAGACGGGCGTTAGGCCTAGCAAGCCGCGCCAGGAAATAAAAGCTACGACAGTCAAAAGAGTAAATACCCTCAGAGCGGTCCGAGAGGGAGGGAGGATGAACCGCTCACCGATCGATATCTCTGACAACCTTGGCATGAATATGGACTTGAAATGCTCGAAGTGTGGGAAACAATATAAGCGAAAAATCTGGCTAGAAAAGCATGTGAAGGAGAAACATAGCGACAGTGAAGCAGGGCAGAAAGCGCCTGTAAGTTCTCCACCTGACACTATTGACAGAGTACAACCTCACACGTCACAAAGTGTTGCGCAACCTTCCTCTCACCATGAAGCATTTTCGCCCAGAGACCGACTAAGCTTACCGAGCATATCCGAGACCACCTGGAAGCAACATGATCGATGCCTAGCCGAAAGACTTGACCTCCCAGGCTGCAGGCAGAGTCCCGAAGATCAGCTGTATGACTTCCAGGGAACAATTTACAATTACTTCTCCGAATTGTACCCTGTTCGCTATCACCACAACCCAATGGAAAGAGAAAACACTTTCAAAGCAAAGCTTAGGAGAAGGAAGAGAGAGTTGATAAAGCAGCTAAGGAAGGCTAAAGCCTCAGGAGACAGAAATCTATGCCACCAATTAGCCAGAGCGATGAGATCTATCCTAAAACTCATCCAGAAAGTATCTGAGCAAATTATGGTTGCTGGTAATGAATTTCGAAAGGCTCAGAATATAGCAGCTTTCGAGAAGAACCCCTTTTATTTCGCCAAAAAAGCTTTTAAGGAACAGCAGGGTACAATTAGGTTAAGTACGGACGAGATGTTCAACTACTTTAAATCCACATATACCACCCCGGAGGCAGATATAACTTACAGGGATCCACCAGCTCCAAAACCCAAAGAACCTGCTCTAGCATTTGATGCTGATTCACCGACGATGGAAGAGCTGGAATACCACATAAAAAGGAAACCAAATAGTTCCGCCCCGGGACCCGATGGCATACCATACATCATATACAAAAAATGTCCATCAGTGCGGAAACACATGTTGAACATCTACAAAAGAATTTGGACGAACAGAGAAGTGCCAGACTGTCTTGGTAAAGCCGTGTTTGTTCTTCTACCAAAAAAGAAAGAAGTTACTGATCCCAAGGATATTAGACCTATAGCCCTTACGAACACAATTTCGAAAATATTCTTCTCCATTATACAGGCCAGACTACTCAAACACATGTGTACCAACGACTACTTACCGAAGAAGTACCAGAAAGGTTTTCTCCCAAGAGTTGCAGGGTGCCTCGAACATAATTCTTTGCTGACTGAATGTCTTAGAGATGCAAGGAAGAATGAGAGACAATTAACTGCCACGTGGTTAGACTTTGAAAACGCCTTCGGTTCGGTGCGCCATGAGTTACTATTAAAGGCGCTAGAGTGGTATAATGTGCCACCTCTGATCTGTAATATAATAGCCTCCTACTACAAAAAACTTTCCTTTGTAATACAAGTAAAAGGCGAAACGGAGAAGACACCAGAAATTCGTTACGGCATAGGACTTTTCCAGGGTTGCTGCCTCTCTCCTGTCACATTTAACATTGTTATCAACATTCTAATTGATACGCTTGTCGTAAAAGAAAACAAATGGGGATACAGGTTCAAATATGGAGACACATATATGGCGGCCATCCTGGCATTTGCGGATGATATTACGCTGTTAACCCGCAATCCAAAACAAAATCAGGCGCTTCTTAAGGTGGTAGATGACTATTGTGAATGGACCAAAGGGATGAAGATAAAACCAGCGAAGTGCTACTGTTTGAGCTTAACCAGGAAAGGTTCAAAGTTTACCTCGAGCAATCCAGGTCTGACAGTAGCCGGAAAACCAATCGCAACCGTGGCTGATGAAGCTCCTTTTAAATTCTTGGGCAAAAGGATCACCAGCAGAGGAAAGGAGCATCCTACTGATGATATTGTCCAACTTTTCGAAGAGAGCCTCCGCCAAACTGACAATCTTCCCCTCCTGGGTACACAAAAGGCATGGATTTACGATAACTACCTGACATCAAAACTTTCATGGCCATTTCTCGTCTACGACTTCACAAAGCAAAACCTGACTAAATTAGACTCGTATGTGACCAGATTCCTGAAATCATGGTTTGGACTGGCTCACCCGGCTGACTCGTCAACGCTATACAGATCTCACAATAACTTTGGACTGAACATTAAGAAACCGTCGATATTTTATCAAAAGGCGAGAATAGCCAAACGATGTATACTCAAAGACTCCAATGATAGCGCTATTCAAGCCTTACCCAACACATCACTATCAGATGAACTGGAATCGAGACTCGACTTCTACAAATCATTCCAAGTTGGTACACGCACCAATAGATCTGGATTGGGCATAGAAACAGCAAAGTCTGATAAAGAAATACTGAAAGGTTTTGCTCAGGAGGACATGGAACAAGGCTTCAAACTTCACGCCTTAAACCTAGAAATGCAGAATGATTGGCTAACAGTGGGTGACTTCTGCATCCCTCCTGCATTGAAGTGGAAATCCATAATATACAACTGGTCCCCTGAGCTGCTTAAGTTCTACTTAAATGCATTCCAGCTTACTCTCCCCGACCCGAGCAACCTAGTTAGATGGGGGAAATCTACAAATAGACTATGCCCGTCATGTAAGGAGTTCGTAGGCACGGCCAAACATTTGTTATGCGGATGCAAAATACTACTTGAGCGAGGCCAGTATTCCTACCGTCATGATAAAGTCCTCCAAATCATCAGAGAGGCCATCAACCTGTCAATTGCACGGACCAGGAAAGGGCAAACCAGTAGCGGCTTCCAGAAGGTCAACTTTGTGAAACCTGGAGCCAATAAGCTGCCCAAAGATAGGACTAAACCTTCTTCAATTTTGGGAGCAGCAAAGGATTGGGAATTGTTGATGGACACACATGAGAAGCATTACCAAATGCCTTCGGAAATCTGTACCACAGCATTAAGACCGGATATACTCATATTCTCAAAAGCGACAAAGCATGTAGTACTTGTTGAACTTACAGTTCCATGGGAAAGTAACATACCGAAGGACCACAACATCAAACTTAACAAGTACTGCAACTTAGTAGACCGGATTGTGAGAAACGGATTCAAGACTGATCTCTTCGCTGTGGAAGTCGGAGCAAGAGGACTACCAGCGAAGTCGCTCTACAGTCTCTTCAAGAATCTAGGGCTCCCAAGATCGACGCTAAGCTCATATATGGAGAGAGCTTCGAAAACGTCACTGGAAGCATCCTACAGAATATGGATAGGTAGAGAGAGGGAGGTCGAGAGCGGGACTGGTGGTTTCCCCGCGTCCTAGTCAACGCAGACTAGCTGACGAGGGCTTGATGCGAGCCGAAACGTGAAGCATGCGCGGGAAATTTAGAGTGGCCACTCGCTAGTCCCGGCCTCGATTAATACCCTCCTCTACTGCCGATGGGCCCGGATATGTTCGGTGAAGCCATCGCAAGCTTAGATCCACACCTTCTAAGCGATTCGTCGCCGCACCGGACCGGGGTGAGTCACCATATGCCATGCCGTACGTGACACGTCACACGTCACGTCTGTGTGTGTGTGCGTGCTGTGTTGGTGGTGTTGATGCACTAACACATCTTTAACGTATTTCGTCGCGCGCGTCGCACCAGCCGCCTCCGCCTCCTCCGCGCCGCCGCGCTAATATTGTGATCAGTTCGGATCGGATATACTTGACTTTTTTAAGTTTTCTTTCTTGATATTTTGAAATGTTTTTTTTTTCTTTACTTTCAAGATAATTAAGTGAGGCGGTGCTTCACTTGCTTCACCTGGGGAACCGCCACTGGCAGACAGTGATGCTGTCGTGGATGTCATTCAAACTGCGTTAGTTGCTTGTTATTTAGCATTAAGTAGTGAGGTGGGTGTGATGAGGTGAAGTGTACATGTGTGTGTGGTTGTGGTTGCAGTGACGACGCGCCGCACGACCCGGACGGCGTGTGCCTGGTGTGGAACACCAAGTTCAAGAAGACCACGCCCGAGGACATCTTCCACTGCCAGTCGCCCGTCATGAGCGCCACCTTCGCCAGGTCATCCCCCTCACTCCAACATTCTACTACTCTTCATCAGAACACATTGTGTTGCTAACCACTCCTAACTTTTTGAGTTTTAAAAACTGAATAAAAATTAACACTCGTTTGATGATTTCTGTATTTTATACATAACCTTACTTTCAACTGACACATTCTAACTTGACGTCAACAACACTTTGTAATACAGTATTTCAGCTCATCCTGTTTATATGTAATTTGATTGCTGTTAGTACATAGGCGCCGACTTTTCCAAATAGTCGTGGGTGCTCGCTCGGTGCTATGATACATTACTTGGATTAATAAATCGGCCACATGCCACTCCGATCCTAGGTAGGTAGGTACTTCTGTCTGTCTGTACACCCGCCTGTGTTACTGCACAAAACTCTACCGAAAAGCAGGTTATGTGGGGGTCCTTATGTATTTCAGACCTTAACTTTATGTATTTCAAGATTTTCAAGATCTTTAAACAAATTTTATACAAGTAGTAATAAATTACTTCAAGCTAGGTTTTCTATATTGTCTCTAATCTAGCTAAGAAACAATCCTATGTTGTTGTAGGAGCATGTTAATGGCTCAGCCACTGCAAAATATTCCTTGAATGCAGAACAAATAATGTAAGATAAAATTATATGTGTGTATGTTTGCAGGTTCCATCCGAACCTGATCCTGGGCGGGACGTACTCGGGCCAGATCGTGCTGTGGGACAACCGCGTGCAGAAACGCACGCCCATACAGAGGACTCCGCTCTCCTCCCAGGCGCACACTGTACGTACAAACATTACTCTATATTATTATCATCCTCGTCACTGCTCGAAAACTCACAAGATGACTGCGACACGGGCATGCCCGCCGTGCGTACTCTCTCCATTGCCTTTCATGCTTCAGTCATTCATGCTTGAAATTATTTATTTTATTTTATTGTAATTTTATTCTATTGTAATGTTTTAGCACCCGGTGTACTGTCTGAACGTGGTGGGCAGTCAGAACGCTCACAACCTGATCTCGGTGTCGACGGACGGACGGATGTGCTCGTGGTCGCTAGACATGCTCTCGCAGCCGCAGGAGACGCTCGAGCTGCAGCACCGGCAGAGCAAGGCCGTCGCCGTCACCGCCATGGCCTTCCCGCACGCCGATGTCAACAACTTCATACTGGGCAGCGAGGACGGCAACCTCTACACAGGTACGCACACACACACGCAGCCTGATCTCGGTGTCGACGGACGGGCGGACGTGCTCGTGGTCGCAGGACATGCTCTCGCAGCCGCAGGAGACGCTCGAGCTGCAGCACCGGCAGAGCAAGGCCGTCGCCGTCACCGCCATGGCCTTCCCGCACGCCGACGTCAACAACTTCATACTGGGCAGCGAGGACGGCAACCTCTACACAGGTACGCACACACACACACACACAACCTGATCTCGGTGTCGACGGGCGGACGGATGTGCTCGTGGTCGCTGGACATGCTCTCGCAGCCGCAGGAGACGCTCGAGCTGCAGCACCGGCAGAGCAAGGCCGTCGCCGTCACCGCCATGGCCTTCCCGCGCGCCGACGTCAACAACTTCATACTGGGCAGCGAGGACGGCAACCTCTACACAGGTACACACACACACACACGCAACCTGATCTCGGTGTCGACGGACGGGCGGACGTGCTCGTGGTCGCAGGACATGCTCTCGCAGCCGCAGGAGACGCTCGAGCTGCAGCACCGGCAGAGCAAGGCCGTCGCCGTCACCGCCATGGCCTTCCCGCACGCCGACGTCAACAACTTCATACTGGGCAGCGAGGACGGCAACCTCTACACAGGTACGCACACACACACACACACACACAACCTGATCTCGGTGTCGACGGGCGGACGGATGTGCTCGTGGTCGCTGGACATGCTCTCGCAGCCGCAGGAGACGCTCGAGCTGCAGCACCGGCAGAGCAAGGCCGTCGCTGTCACCGCCATGGCCTTCCCGCACGCCGACGTCAACAACTTCATACTGGGCAGCGAGGACGGCAGCCTTTACACAGGTACACACAAATGCAACCTGATCTCGGTGTCGACGGACGGACGGATGTACTCGTGGTCGCTGGACATGCTTACTGTTTTATTTACAATGGGGCGGCCGTCCGCCTTGTACCTTGGTTCCTCGGCGACCCTGCTCTCATCTCCGCGCAGCCCACGGGCTCCAGGCAGCGCCGAAGTCCTGCGCACCAGCGTATACACGACCGGGGCCCCGGCTATCTTTCAACGCATACGCCACCGCCGCAAGTTAACTGCGCTCCCGCACTGCGCGCTAGACTAAGCACTCGAGAAACGGAGCGGCCGTCTCGCTCCTCTCGCGCACCAACGCAAGTGGCTCGGTAGCCTGCCGACCTACCTGCCTCAGCCACAGATTACTTAATAGTTACTTCGTAACAGATAAATCACTCCATAGAAAATGTTCCTACCTTCGGACTTTAATAGCCTACTGCTTCACGTCGCCAATCGCTGCGTGCGAAAATGTACCTTAACGATCGAGTGTAAAGTGGTTATTGCTTTGCAGCTGCGCGCAGTTGCGTGGGCGAGCGTCTATGTATACTTCGCGCGGCTGACGAATTGCCGGCGTTAAATTGGCGGCCCGTCGGGCGATAGGTAGTTAGCGCGCGCAAGTACATAGAGTGCGTGAGGCCTGCCTCAGCGCAATAGTTATTCCCAACTCAACTCAACACGAATCGCTACCTAGGCGACCAAACACCTCGCGTGCGACACGCGGTTCAATTTCAACACAATAGCCGCCGTCGGCCTTTTCAAACGCGAGCGCGCTCAACCGCCTCGCTTCAACATCCAGCAACAACAAGTAAGGTTAGTCGCGTGAGATGCGAAACTAACCAACTTCACACCAATGCGCGTGTGAGTCGCTCCGTCCGGCAGGGATGCCAGTATCGAGAAAAGGCCTCAAAATTAGGCACTTACACACTTACAATATCATGAGCAACATAATGGTGTGGGCAGGGTGTCGGCACGGGCAGCGGGCGGGCGTGACGGAGTGCCTGGAGGGGCACGCGGGGCCAGTGACGGGGGTGTCGTGCCACGCGGTGCCCGGCGCGGTCGACCTCTCGCATCTCTTCCTCACATCCTCCATGGACTGGACCATCAAGCTCTGGAGCTCCAAGGTTTCACATTTTATTATTAGTTCACTTTAGTTCTCTGTAAGGGATAAGTCCGCCTTTGCACCTTATGTAAATTTTCTAATGTATTTGTTACTGTTTAATGTTTACTGGAGCAATAAAGAATTTTCTATCTATCTATCTATCACTTTACCTCGGGCTCCGTTTACCGTATTCTGGATTTAGTGAAGTCAATGGAACTCATTCATCAGCCTCGGTAGCTCAGTGGTGCGATCGGTCGACTGTCGTTCATGATCATAAGCACAACCGAGCGCAGAGCGCCTATATCACAACACTTATTTAGTTACTATTATATATATATACTTTTGTTTTTGTTTGTTTATTTATTAATAATTTTTTTTTAATGCTTGTTCAGTTTGGTTTTTTAAATTATTCACCGAGACAGCATTTACAATTTCACTGCGTAGACTGTTCCAAGTTTCTACTACTCTGTTGGTGAGAAAGTGTCGTCGAGGGTTCTGCTTAAACCGATTGTGATAGAGCTTTTTCGAGTGCCCTCTCAGGTTTGTAGTGTTAGCAAGGGTGAACATATCTTGTAGCCTGGGAGCGTTGTAATAGACATTCAGAAAGAAGAAGTTGTTGTTGTGTAAGAAGTGAGTTTGTGTATGTGTGCGTATGCCACTCAACAGGCACTTGTTTATAATGGGTGTCACCGACAGCCCCCTATGCAGAGGTTGCATGGCGGAGGACGAAACAGCCACCCACGTGCTCCTGGAGTGCCCGGTGGTGGCAGAAGAACGACTGCAGTTTCTCGGGAACGTGGGAACTGCCCATGGTGTGTGGAAGCGACCGAGAAGAGTGCTCCACTTCACGAAAGAGCTCGGGTGGCTGGAGTAACACTACCCGAGCGCCAACGTACAACGGACCGTCTTGAGATCTCAGTGCGGAGAATGGCCCACCCGCCTTCCCAAGAGGCTGGGCAGCAAACAAACAAACAAACGTGTGCGTATGTGCAGGAGAACAAGCCGCTGTACTCGTTCGAGGACAGCGGCGACTACGTGGTGGACGTGCGCTGGTCGCCCGCGCACCCTGCCCTCTTCGCAGCGGTCGACGCCTCCGGCCGCCTCGACCTCTGGAACCTCAACCAGGACACCGAGGTATCTTTATCAGAAACTATAGTTGTTCCGAGCTTCGAATTCTGTGTTAAGAACCCTCTCTCATCTAACTAGGCGGCTCAAGCAGGGCTTTGTTATCTTTTGATCCTAATGTGTACGTAAAAAAGCGGTCAATTGAAAAAGAGTCGGAACTCACGTGGAGATGGAGAACTGTAAGACTTTCGTTTAGGTTTCCCTGTGAACTATAAAATTATATATTCCCAATTTTTTTCCAAATGTTGAACTCTGTTTCTTAGGTAAGGGGGGAATGCTCGATTTTCTTTAACCTCTCAGCTTCCGATGGGGCCGGTCAGCCCCCAAGCCCCTACAACCGTTGCTATCGGATGGGGATGGACGGCCCAAAAAAAAAAAAAAAATTGCTAATTACAACTTCAAAGATTTTTTCTTATTAGAACCAGTGAGAATGCTGAGCTGTACGGATAAAAACATTTGCCTTTCTTGTAGAACATACTTTAAAAATCTGGGAATACTTGAGAAAAAAATTATTTTGACAGCTCTCAATTTATAACTATGTCATTTCTGGCGGGTTGGTCAACTGGTTTCTAGTCACGTTGTTATTTGGAATGTGTTGTTTGAATAGTGTTACATTCATAATCTAACCGCATTCTAAATAAGGTTAGACATAATAAAGCATGCATGTGTGTATGTAGGTGCCAGCGGCGAGTGTCCAGGCGGAGGGCGGAGCGGCCTTCAACCGAGTGTCATGGACGCCCAACGGCACGCACGTGACCGCCGGCGACGACAACGGCAAGATCTGGGTCTACGAAGTCGCCGAGGTGAGTAGTGCGCTGCCCTCACAGTCTAGGGGTCTCAATAAATGCATCCTATTGCTCAATATCTACACAGCCCTGCACTGCTCCCCTCTGCTCTGATCAGGCACTTTTTTATTTTATGTATTTTTCAAATATTCAAACTTTGTCTGGAAGAAACCTCTTTAAGGGATAAGTCGGCCTATGCACCTTATGTGAATGTTCAAATGTGCTTGTTAGTGTTAAATGTTTCTTGGAGCAAGAATGACGATGATGAAATGGTATTTCTGCAGAGAGACTGAACAATTTTAACACAATTCATTTCGTAAATGTGTTATTTCATACTAACATTTGACGTAATAAACACGCGCAATTATTGACAGGTGCCTAATTTGTAGTGTTGCCAATATAGGAAAATCTAATTGGTTCACTCTTTACCAGTGGCGGTTCCCCAGGTGAAGCAAGTGAGGCGCCGCCTCACTTAATTATCTTGAAGGTAAAGAAAACAAAAATCAAAATGGATGTTTATTTATTGCTAGACTTTGGGCATGTCCTGTCCTCGAAATAAAACTGAAATACAACATTAATAAAATGCTATTATGTAGGTGGTGCCTCACTAAAATTCTTTGGCCAGAGCCGCCACTGCTCTTTACCAAATATTATAGGAGGGACCAACGTCGGTGTCGCAGACATCTGAGAGGTTAACCACATCAGCACATGTGCAGTATGTACTGTGGAACAATGTACCGCAGACGGGGCTCAATGAGTAGCATCACTTATACATTTTGATAAGTCACTAAATTGTCCTATGTATGTGTCTGCAAATTAATAATAATAGCATGTTTTCTTTGCAAAATAAGGAGGCGACAAAGAAGTTAGTTGCTCTCTTTTGTCATACATTAAAGATTCAACCTAATGGAACCACTTTCCAACACAGCGGGCATCTCATTACAACAAACAGTGACCAAGCACGTCATCACATCACGCACAAGCACGAGTCATCCAGTAGTCACATGCTCTATTGGAAGATCTTCTATTTGCAATGAGCCCGGATGTGTTCGATGCAGTAGTTGATGGTGTTTATATGGGGGGAAATAGCTTTGCTGTCTGGCCAATGTTCAAGAGCGGTGTATGTATTTGACAATGTGGTGACTGTCGACAGCACCTGGCGAACCCGCGCCACGACGACTGGACGAAGATCGTGTACACGCTGCAGGAGCTGCGCAACAACCAGGCGGACGAGGAGATGGACAAGCTGAGCCTCTCCGCCGCCAGCGGGCCCCCCTCGCTCACCTCCCTCACCTCGCTCACCTCCGCCGCTTCCAACCCACTACGCTAACCATACACGCTGCAGGAGCTGCGCAACAACCAGGCGGACGAGGAGATGGACAAGCTGAGCCTCTCCGCCGCCAGCGGGCCCCCCTCGCTCACCTCACTCACCTCCGCCGCTTCCAACCCGCTACGCTAACCATACACGCTGCAGGAGCTGCGCAACAACCAGGCGGACGAGGAGATGGACAAGCTGAGCCTCTCCGCCGCCAGCGGGCCCCCCTCGCTCACCTCACTCACCTCCGCCACTTCCAACTCACTACGCTAACACTCCCTCCAGTATGCAAATATAACAATATGAAGTTACGACCCATTTGGGAAGTTATTTAGCAAATATTTATCTCATTCAGTAGCTCTCGATGCCATTAATAAACAAATATGTCATCGAAAATAAGATGCAAGATGCATTTTCGTTTGTACTCATTACTTAGAAATGTTTGGCGGCCATAGGATTACTGGCTTCGTTTAGTGAGGCGGAGAAGTGATTTATCATTGTCTTTGTAATAACCTAGATACATAACCAAGTGGAACGCCTGAAAGTCAATCTGGTTTTTTGCCTCCTCAGGATTCTGCATACCAGCAAGGAGATTCAGTTAAGTACTGACATAAAAAATGTGGTGCACAAATTCCAGGATGCCAGAGTATGGTGTGATATATTGTCTAAGTTAGACATGTACATGCGAAAGCGTGTGGCCAGCAGAAGACTTACATTTGAATGTCATTCTGTTGAAAGTTTGTTGTGACTCCAAATGTTTTCAGTTTTCGATTTCTGGCCGATTCTGAAGTTTCATCTCCAGAGAGATTATAAATAACGCTAAAGCGATTGTAGCGCCCCCATCCACACGCATTGTTACCTATGTCGTACTCTAAGAGCAAGGAGACTATAGTGTCGAAATATGAACCGAGATAATGGCCCTTTGTCAAATTTGAGAGTGTGTGTGTATGTGCGTTGTGTATAGTCGTGGGGAATATATTATACAGCAGGCAACATATTATATTATAAATTTACAGCATTTATAACGTTAGAAATATTCCACCACATCTGCTGTTTGCTGTAATGCTGTTTTGCTATTTATCTCGTACGTACCGCCATCTAGTTGATATAATAAAAATTATTTGTTGTAGCCTGTAGGTATTTGAAGCTCTCGCTCGATAGAGGGCAGTGTTTATAGTATTTTGTAACTTAACCCTTAATGCAATGACTTAAGGTTACATTTTAAATAATTTAATAAAACAGCAGTCTCGCACGTTGGAAATATATCATAGACTAGACTGCTGTTTGTTAGAAACAGCAACCATAAACAGCAGACTGGCTCGTTAGAAATATAATATAATTCTGCCTGCTGTATTCCCGTGATATAATATTTATGTCTAATTTCAATTATGCTAGTTATTCCAACAGCGTTAGGTTCAAATTCCAACACCATCAAAAACAGCATTCTAACGATACAGCACTTTAAAACAGCTGCGATATAAAAACAGCAGATAATTATAACGTGCTGTTGAAAAACAGCCGTTGTCCCCCTCTCTAGTTGTGTATGTACACGGATAACTTATTTTAAAAGCGTTTTTGCGATGAAAATCTTACGTAGAACATATTTTTTTTATGTATATTATGCCTTAGATTAATTACTGGTGAAAACATTACATGTGAAAGTTCACTATATAGAAAAAAAGTTAAACTTAGCTCTAAACAGACAAATTGAGAACTCCTCCTTTTTGGAATTCGGTTGAAAACCATTATTTTTTCTTATCTAAGTCTAATTTTAAAAATAATAGATAACAGGTTTCGGTTTTAAAATTATGTACTTATATAAATTATTAAGATAAAACTATATTTGTGTCACTTACCGATGGAAGGATATGTTTTGTGCATTCCTTTCGCTCCTACTTCCACAATTAGGTATCGCGTACGACCAAACAATCGGTGGGTACCCATTGTTTGCCCTACATCGATACAAATATCTTAATATACATCCAATACAATTTTAGTTATATTTTCTTTGATAAAAACCATTAAAATACATGGGGACCTGACTCCAAAATTTTTGTTAACAAGAAATTTTTGTCCGCGGATGAAATGTCACTAATATAATGACTAAAAGTCTAGTCTAGTCTCCTAACAGAAATAATTTACATTTGCATGAAATATTGAGTATGCTAACTTGTCTCTTTCGCACTAGAGGCAAATTAACGTCGCCTCTCTAGTCTTCGTGCTTTTTGATGGAATGCCATTTTCAGTTTATGTCAAGTTTAATTTGTGCTTTCTCTACAGATCGACAAGGATCTTTTGGCACGCGGCATAAATCGGAACTAACGCCGCCCTCTTGTGAAACATCACTTATGTACTGAATGGAGCAGAACGTACGCAATATTATCCAAATACCAAAAGATCCGTGTCGGTCTGTATATGCAAACGGACTTGTTATATTCTCTTTGATATGCTTTGTTCATGTCGCACAATATACTTCTACAGATAATATGCACAAACATTGTGACCGCCAGAATGGCACTACAAATTGTCAGTTATATATACAGTAGAACCTCGATTATCAGGACTAATTGGGACCAGGGGTAGTCTGTATAATCGAAAATTCAGATAATATGTCTTACAGGAAAATAAAAGTATTTATCTACAGTAGACGGCAGTAAATAATGTAGGTAGTGTAACAGAGGCAACGCTATACAACCGTATTGTCTCTCCCTAAATTCCGATGTACATTATTTACTGCCGCGTACTGTACCTAACTTTTTAACTACGTGTGTGACACCGCGGGTTGTTCCACACGCGCGACGTACTGTACATAGTGTTCTCTTGAAACTACAGGTTTATTGAAGAATGAGAGCATCATTTATATATAACACATCGTGATTTATAATAATACATATTTATATTCCTTGGCAAAACCTGGGAATATTTTTAATGTGTGTTCTACAGAAAGGCAAAGGTTTTGATCCGTACAGCCAGCCATTCTCATGTATTCTCGTAAGAAAAAATCGTAGAAATCACAATTTGTAATGTATTTTCTTTTATTTTGGGGGCCGGCCGGCCATTCCGGAAACCAAGAGGTTAAACATACATTTGTTTTAATTTACATGATCGGTTGGTAGTTAGTAAATAGTGCTGTTGTCTCATGTTATGTTATAGAAAATATTTTTATATAATTGCAAGATGTATTTATTTTCCGCTATTGTAGGCTAGGCTAGGTAATAAATAACTAATAAGATATATTATTAAAACTATTTGTAAGCAGCTCTAAATATCTTACCCACATACATATTATAAATTAATTATTTCCGCTGAACAAATGTAGATAATATTATGTAATCTTAAATCAATAATTAAAACACAAATTAATTACAAAATGTGTTTTGTTATAATTTCTTCTCCAATTTTAAATCCCTAGTAATACGATTACTTAGTGATGGAAAGTGTGAAAGGCCAAGAAAAAATTTGTGTGAATGTTGTTCACACGCAAGAGGGTTCTGTTGCCATTCTTTCTTAGATACATAGGTCACTTGTGATCATTTTAGTGAGGAAAGTTCAAATAAAAATATTTGATGAAAAAGCATGCCAGTACTAGTTAAGACTTTTTTCAGATTTTTATAGGTCACCCTAGACGCACGCACCTGGACCAAATCGAGCATGTGCTCAAAAAGGGTTGAGTGCGTAGTACCCGTAACCGACAAGCATGCATGAAGAATATGAGAGTGGAATAAGCAGCAGATGTGTGTCAGGCAGGATAGTGGCACATGGATATCTGTAGTCTCTGCCTACCCCAGTGAGAAACAGGCTAAGTGGGAGAAACAGTGCGAGTTGAACTCGCGCACTGAGGGTTCCGTACCGCCATGTCATGGTCAGCGCCACTCACGCCATCTATGGATTAGTTAACATGTTTCATACTGTTTTCGGTAGATGGCGCGCAGGCACTTTTTAGTTTCTTGTATGGGGACGCCTGTGAATATTTTACTTCTTATTTTTATTAAAGAAAGAAAGAAAGAAATTGTCGTTATATCGGCCCTAATAACACAATATATTCTGTGAAAATTTCAATGGGCTACCTATTATGGTTCAAGAAATACAGCCTCGGACAGACAGACGGCGTAGGCTTAGTAATTTAATTTTTTTTTTTTTTTATGGAATCTGACACGGTTGGCTACATCACCTACAACATCCGTGATGTCAGCCCATAACACCGGGTGAACTAGGTGCTATGTCAGTGCTTCCCTTCATTTCGCGCCGTATAATAGGGTCCCGTACGTACGACGGATACGGAACCCTAAAAATTGACTTTAACTAGGTACCAATGGGATGCCACTTCAGAGAGGATGCTCTACTTCAAATTGTCGATTGTCCTACCTACATCTGTGGTGATCATACTTGATTATATTGTTAGTGATTTTCTTTGGAAATGACCATCCGTATAGCTGTAACGTGTAGGGCCGGTACTTGAAAAGAAAATCTTTTCCGAACTATTGAGGGATAATAGTTTAGGTCGCCCGTCGTAGTGAAACTCTCAACTTCAAGTCATAATCATAATCCCTATTATAGCTTTTTTCTTTTGATCCACCACAATGATAAACCCAATAACTGCTTACTAGTAACCTATATACCTGCATACTTGGATGCTATTGATGTAGGATCAAAGAATACAATGAAGGTGTGGAACTAAGCTTGCGATGGCTTCACCGAACATATCCGGGCCCAACGGCGGATTATATATAATACTCCGTACCGTAGAAGCACAAGCACCAACCACATCCAAAGTTTGTTTGCCTATGTTTTATTCGTGAGGCGCCAAACGATCCCACTGTGCCGACCTTCAGAACTAGCACTTGGCGGGAATTCCGAATTTAATTTATTTTAGCAGTTCGCTCCTTTATTTAGCCAAATTGTGACCATTTTATACTGATTTCCCTAAATTGTCAGCCCACTGTGTGCAGGCAGGACCACAGAAATCCTAAGTAATAGCTAATACTTCTCTGATCTGTGGGCAGGCTCGTACCTTCGTGGTCGCAAGCAACGTGTAAGAATTGACAATGACTTCTCCGAATGGTACAATTTAACTGCTGTATTCCACAAGATGGCGTGTTGTCTCCTCTGCTCTTCGTAATTTTTATAATTTTGTCTCTAGTTTCTCTCTACCACTTTCATGCTGATGACTTACAGCTATATCTGGGAGGTAGTATTGACGACATTGCTGGAATCATTGATGTGATCAATACTGATCTGACCACCATTTTCGGCTGGACCAGATCCTTTGGACTCATCGGGAATCCAAATAGGTCTCAGGCAAATAGACCGCGGCTCGTTGCCTGAGATTATGTACAACGGTATTGCCATACCATGCGCTAGGGTTGTCAAAAACCTAGAAATCCCTATGGATATAAATACGCTATCTTGGCTGTACTGTGTGGGGTCGGTACTTAATAAGAATAGTCCCACTGCATCTCTCCCCATGCATGTCGTAAAAGGCGACTAAGGGATAAGTGGCCTGCAGACACCCCGGTCGACTTGTGGCTTTCATGGAAGACATAGGCTGGCTGGGGTAGCAGACTGCGGGGTTTTGCACGAAGGTCCCCAACCAAGCGGGATTAGTTTGCAAGTACGACCATGTTTCAGAATATCGCAGACATCTCAAATTGCTCCCAATCCATCTGCGCAGGAATTCCCACATCCTTAGTCTTCTTTATTCTTGTATTAATAACTCTTCTGCTCCCGAGTATCTATCTTCCTGTTTGACAATATTTTAACTATCTCTCATAAAACTGGTTTTTACACAAACTCATTTTCTGTTCACGCAGCTCGGCTGTGGAATTCACTACCACACTTTATCCGACATTGCAAAAAACACCTAAAACTGTATTACCTCCGTCAATGTGAAGTGAAAACCTAAAAAACCTTTTCTTTCATATCTGAATGGACAAGTAGGTCATGGTCAATGGTCAAGTAGGTTCGTATATTATATTCTATACATTTAGTCATTTATATGTATTAACACAAGTATGGATTTTATTTAGCTAGCATGTACTTATATGTATTATTAGTAAGTATTCTTGTCAGCCTCGATAGCTCAGTGGTGCAGACAGTCGACTGTCGCTATTGACGGTTAAGCAACGCTGGGCCGGTCAGGTCTTGGATGGGTGACCGCTCGACCGTTGGAGGCTGACCGTGGTTCGGATTCCACGTAAAACTGTAGGTCCCTTCCCTTCTTACCTTACTAGGTGGTAGGGTTCAACCCGCCCGGGTTGATACCACCGCACTGAATGAAACATCGGTCGAAACGGCTATGTAAATAGTTTGCCGAAGGGAAGCACAGCACTGACATGGCAAACATCCAAAGATTGACTGTAAGAAATCTCTGTAAGGGATAAGTCCGCCTTTGCACCTTATGAATTTTTTTTAATGTACTTATTACTGTTGATGTTTATTGGAGCATTTAAAGCATTTTCTATCAATCTATGAACAATACGTCTTTGTCTGTTTTGGGCTGGGGCTCTTTACTAAATAGGTTTTCTAAATTATTCATTAAATGTGACTGACTTTGTAACAGACTACGACTTTCCGTCACCATCCCACTAATCATCGCAGTTTTTAGTCCAGCAATGAATTGCTGGACTGTGGGGTTGTCCTTATTTCCACAGCTGGATCTTATGTCCCCAAACATATTTCCTAAATTGTCTTTATGTAAATGGTTCGTCGAGACTGAATTAAAACCTAAACGTCGTAATGTTTTAAACAAACGCTCTACTGCTCCTATTGTAACAATCCACCCATTTTGGGAAGGTGGAGTGGCCCTCGCTCCTAACCACTTCCAATCTTTCATAGCTTGCTTATGTTGTGCCCACAACTGCAGATGACCAGACCTTTGTGTAACGTTAGTGCTATATTTCTTTCCATCCTTCAGATCACGGGAGTTTGCATTAAGGGAGTCAAAGAGCTGGTCCATATCTTCCACGAGGTTCGCCGTTGTCACTGCTTCCAGGGGCAGCTCACCTGTAATATATTAGGAGTAATGAGCATGTATGTATATTATAATACTAGCATTTACTCGTGACTTCATGCGCATTTGTATTTACTGTTCAGCCCTCTGACGGCTTGCCGTGATGGATGATACATAAGTAAATTGATTGATTGCTTTTGGATTGATTGATTGGTTTTCGGTAGTAAGTCCTACCACCTTGTAAGGAAGGAAAGGGGTTTCCTTGCAGTGTTTTCCTTCACCGGAGCGAAGACGGCCAACCAGCACAAATTGTAAAGATTTTTACTAGGACTGGGATTCGAACCCACAACCTCCCGCTTGAGAGGCCGCTGCCGTACCTACATCAACGCTCATTTAAGTAAAGTAGCTATTCTGCCAGTGTTGCCTTGAGTTATCACCTGATGATACTTTGGCCAGTAAAGCGCCAGATACTGCGTGACTCATGACTTGTGTTGCCAATTTCACTCGCATCTTGTGTTTGCCTTTCGGATTGATATGTTGTTTTGTAAATTTTTGACAAAAAACATAGTTGCCTTGTTCCTTTTGCTTTTCTTCCAATTCGTATAGATCTCTAATGTATTTCCACTCGGCTACACCTGCAAGAGAAAAGGATTGCACCTGAGAACAAACTATGCCGCGCCAACCGTTGTCTTCTAATTTGGTAGAAAATTCAATACTTTGATAAAACATCCAGCCAATCAGTGGGTGCAGCACTACAAGATGGCTTTCGAATGCAAAATTAAGAAGCAGCAAGGGGGTCTCGCCCCACGAGGTCAACGGACATTCATTCTAGTTAACAAGTGTTCGTGGACACCATCGGCTGTGTACAGATGTACAGCGAGCACCATTTGCTGCATTGGCAAAAAATAAAAGAAATTATAAATCAAAATTACCTTTACATTGCTGGTCTCTAAATTTTGTGGTCGGTGTGCATTCTAAATTGTATTTTATTAATAGGTTCCGAAAGCACTTAATTAAGTGCGGCAGATCATAGATTGTTGTCACTTCTTGACCTTTGTGCACGAAATAGGGTGCCTCTATAGTTGCTCCAAGCATTTTCAGTGCTTTGCGATTTGCATTTCCCGTGTCACAAACAGTTGACAAAATTACGACCCCAGCTTCCGCACAATTATCAATGATCTCCTTTATAAATACATGCTTCCTTTCTGCGCTTGTACCTCCACTACCACTGAAGTAAAACCCAACAGGTTGGTGCCAATTTGATTGTATTGATGAAATCATGAAAACCAGCGCAGTTGCAGCAACTTTGTTAGTTCTTCCTTGCGGACCGTGGTCCTCGAAACCTTCAATTTTATCTTTTTTTTGGTTGTGTATCAAATTTTGTCTTATGCCCATTTCATCAAACATTAGGGTGCAGTACTTGTCATCTTCTGGTTGCTTTTCCATGAACTTTTCCAATGATCTAAACCAATCTTTGTTGATGCCTGCCTCTAGCGTGATGTTACTTAGCAGGCGCTTGATGAGACTGCGACTCGGCAGACAGAACAATCGTCTCAGTAGTCTGTAGCAAGCAGGAGACTTCTTGTATATGGCTACTGCCATAGCTTTCTCAGCTAGGTTCCACCTTCGAGCTTTCGGTGTCTTGCCGACATTCCTCAGCTCACTCTGTATTAACACAGCAACCGGCCCCGTCAGTTTTTTTGCCAGCTCATCAACATGCTCACTGTTGTAAATTTCTTCAAGCACATCTGCCTTCTTTAATTTCTGGCAGGTTCTTTTAAGGCACAGAATCTCTTTTACATGTATTTTATTATCATCGTACAATTTAAATTTTCTTTGGATTAACTGGTTGACTCTGCTTACATTAAGATCTTTGAGAATTGTGCGTTGGACTTTTGATGTTGCCTGGTTTTCAGGTGTCTGTGTTATATCATGTACTACTGAACTGGTACCAGCTCGGGCAGCTGTTGTAGTTGACGTTGATACTGCCTTGACTTTCGCGTCATGTTCAAACATTACCAGAGACTCCGAACATTCTTCAGTTGAAGAAGAAGAAAATTCTTCTATGTGTATATTAGTGGTAGTCTCTATTTGTGATTCTTGTGTTGAAGTTGATGCACTTGGTCTTGGGTCCTCAGCAGTGACTTGTTCTCCTTGCATTTGAGTTTCTTTAGTTGAGGTTGCCTCAAGTCTCTCACTTGCTTCAGTGGCTTCTACAGAAGGAACGGCAAACTTACTCAGATAACCACTGCTGTATATCATTTGCTTGGTAAAGTGGGCTGAACATAAAACTTTGTGTTGTTTATGCAGTACCAGTAAAGATTGCAACGTTTGGAATGTTTGATCGGGATACATGAATTGTGCCCATTTTTGCAATCTGAAACATGGAAATATTTCATTTATTTTCTCTAATAAACAGAACCATATCGCCACATCGGCCCGGCAGATTTGAGAGTTAAATGAAGATGTTAAATTTGGCACAGTTGTCAGATAAACGATTAACGACATCGTGAATACAATTTTATTCTTATATTTAATTTGCGGTCTGTCGATACCCAACAAGGCACATAATTACACATACAATAATTACACAAATCACAGAATTACACAATTGAAAAATTTGTAAAATATAAATTAAAAAAAAATATTTTAAACATTAAAAAATTTGAAATATCATTAGAAAATTTAAAATACAAAAACTTTAAAATTTATATAACTATAAAATTCACTGCGGATTCAGTGCTGAGAACATAACGAATTTGACAACTCGAAGTACACAGTTAAAAAATTGCCTCATAGCTTTAATTTAAAAAAAATCTCCATTTTGATTTTTTTGTTAATGCAGGCAGTTTCCTAATACCAAATATTAGTATTTACCAAGTACCAGTATATACCAAACTCAGAAATTTAAAATTTTCTAAGTAAATAAAAAAAAATTAACTACTACCTAGAATAACCCCCCATCGGGAATGTCGCCTATTATAGTTAACACCGTATAAAATAGGTGGCAAGATATGACATGCATCAGATCATTGCTCGAGGAGGCTATACGTTCCATGAATCCTGCTCACCGGTTCCGCATTATGGAGTAGAAGTCGTTGATGCTCAGTGAACATGCCAGACGCGCTACCCCTCCAGCGTAGTCCCGGCAACATTTAATGACGGCCAAGTTCCTACAACTCCATCGGCATCACTGACTTCTATAAGTATTGTATACCATTCGTCTTACCTTTCAAAAGTTTTCACACTAGGTGAAGGAAATCTGTGATATGATCGTTCCGCGTCTTTTGCAGAAGACACTCCGCATTTTACACATTTACGGAATTCCATGTTTTCACTTGTTTGATGTTTTCTGGGAAACAACACACCAAGATCTTATTTATAAGATTATTAGTACCTACCTACCTACATAGATTGAGTATTTATACCTTCATACTTTGATTTGTGGTCGGCAGTTGTTGACAGGAATATAAATTGGTTTGCTAGTGCGCGAGTTCAGTCAGAGGGTAGTCATAGATTAGTGTAAGTTGTTGTTGACAGGAATATAAATTGGTTTGCTACTGCGCGAGTTCAGTCAGAGGGTAGTCATAGATTAGTGTAAGTTGTTGTTGACAGGAATATAAATTGGTTTGCTAGTGCGCGAGTTCAGTCAGAGGGTAGTCATAGATTAGTGTAGGGCTGCAGACTCTTATTTTACATTTATCGGATAGGACTGAGTGGTGAACAGCACCACTCAATAAAAACCTTACCTAATTAACTAGCATTTTTTTTTTCATTATGGATCTCTCGTAGTATTATAGACGTATTTCAATTTCCTGTCCACAAAGGCGTGCGATTTACGGGGTCCACAATGATACTGCGTGTTTTGTGGTTAAGTTTATTCTGACAATTTTTACTACAACCCAAGTAATAACTTACTCTGTAGGTACCTCTACTACAGACAAAGGCAAGCAGCAAATAAAAACAAAATGCTCTAACATTATCCTTTTTCAAAAATATAGGACATAACGAAAAATATGAAATATCGACATGATAACAAAGGCTCTTTGCTTACCTCTGTAAAGCTGCATATAAATACTCCACGCCGACGAAGGCTAGTTCTGTGTAACACTTCGTACCGTAGAACTGAGCTCCCGTTTGTAAGAAAGATGGTAAATAAATTGCAAGACGCTTGTACAGTGCGACAAGCAAAGAATATTTATAATACTACGCGACAGACAAGGCTGATTTGATTAAATTTCTTTGGCTTTTGGCAAAGATTAAATATAGAGGGCAGGTCCGGCTATTCGCAGGTACGCCAAACATAGATTATTAACTAAAAACTCGTAGGTTTGCCAAACAGAGATTAAGTATGACAGGCGGACATTTTATAAAATGTTCACCTTTTATTCTTTATTCCGAAGGAAGATTGGCAAATTTTCTTTTTGTAAACTCATTTCCTTTGCCCGACATGGGAAAAAGCAAGCAAGACCCTATTAGAAAGTGACACAATCCCCTCTCGCTCGCTCTGTCGCCAGCGCCATTTTCAGCAGGGAGTACACACGCTATAACAAAAATAAATTAAACCACCAGTAAATATAATATGAATGAACACATCTCGATCATGCTCGATCATCAAAATATAATATTAAAACCTTTGGTCGCATTAGTACAATATTTAATTATTTAGTGTGTTGAGAAAGAAGCACTCGAAAAAACTCATAAATTTATTACTGTCATCCAAAGTACGGTCAATCAAATTATTATTAGCTGTCATGTCCCGTCCCGCATCACAAATTTGGCACTAATTTCAAAAATTGAGACTTGTTGAATGATACATGAACCGCAGTGGTTATTTTCTCTTTGCATGAACTTAGCTTTACAAAAACATTTTAGCAATCGACAAGAGTTTCTTTCTACGTAATTCTTCAACTAAGCGAACTCGAAGCTTACATGGTAAATTCCTCACTAATTCTTTGTTGTTTTTCGAGATTTGCTTTCTGCATGCCCGTACGTACACTCCCACAGGCACTTCCGCTCTCTGCGTTTGTTTTTGTCTTTTGTTTTAATAATTTTGTTGTCAAGAGGTTATTATTTTGTCAGTTGTCAGTGGAAGTGCAGCAGAGGAGCGGCTCGGAGGGCGGGATGATGTCGCCGGTGCGCTACAGCCTCCATTATGAGGACTACTCGGACCAGCTCATGTCTCGGTTCGGCAAGCTGCTGCAGCAACAGATTCTCGTCGACATGACGCTCATGTGCTCCTCGCACACGCTACGCGTGCACAAGGCCGTGCTCGCCGCCTCATCTCCGTACTTTGAGGTATCATTCTCCCTACCTAACCTTCCCATGTCTTTTTTTTTATGGAAACTGACATGGTTTGCTACATCACCTACAACGTCCGTGATGTCAGAAATGCTTGAATTTCGAAATAGCCTGTTTCCTTCAACATGAAACGTAATAGAGTGTGGGCGCAGGAGGCGCTGGGGCGCGCGGGCGCGGGGGCGGGCGAGCCGCTGGTGGTGCTGAAGACGAGCTTCCGTGTTCTGAAGTCGCTGGTGGAGTTCATGTACTGCGGGCGGACGACCAGCGAGCGCCGCGACCTGCCCGAGCTGCTCGCCGCCGCCGCCTTCCTGCGCGTCAAGGGACTGTCGCGCGTCACCCGCGAGGGCCTCGGCATCGCCGACGACGGTACCGCCCCACACTCTCTCTACTCCACCTCTACTCACCCTACACACTCGTTCACACCGCACCGCTGTACATTTGAGAACATCCTTTATTTACCCATTCTAAGTGCATTTCTTATGTCAGTCAGTCAATCAGGTGCATGCGCCCATTGCTGGACGTAAGCCTCTCTAACTTTCCTCCAGTCCTCCCTCAGTGGTATGGGACCACCACTTGCCTCCGACATACCATCGTTCCACCTGGACCTTGGTCTTCCCGCATTCCGTTTTCCTGTCATTATGCCATAATCCTATTAAAACTTGGGATGGGCTTTTGATGCGTTATTATAAGTTATAACATTAATTATAGCTTTATTTTAGTTCTTGAAAATTTCTGTAAGAAATGCTCACTTATATCTGTGTGTTTTCATCATTTGTGTAATTTTTTGTTCTTTTGTTTTTTGCTTTAACTTCTATATTTATTCCTAAATGTGTAAACTTGTAATTTGTGTTTTGTAAGTTATATTTGTATGTTTATATTATAAGTAATTGCACTGAAAGTTTACCGCAATAAATAAAATTAAAAAAAACTCCCCCAACATATGGTAACTTCTGGAGCCCTTCTAGAATGTGAGACATTCAATACACATTTGAAATAACAATTACAGAAGTGTAGAACAGGATTCTTATAATTTCATTACATGATCTCAAAATCATCTCACATCATCACATGATTTCGAGTTTGGCTCTTAGCCGTAATTGTTCAGTTACAAAAAACATTGTTTAATCAGCAATTACTATGCAATATGTTTATTGTTCAGGCACAGGTCACATAATAAATATATACTTACAGTTTACAAATTTAAACTAATATATAAATCCAAGTGTTGATAAAAATAAAACCAGTATCACAATATCAGTAGGTATGAATTTTAAATTATTGTCATCACTTAAAACTAAAGAGAACCGGAAAGACCACTTTTTTCATACACCAGGGAAAGTCTCTTTCCAACCCGTAACTCTTGCACTACCATTTTAAATTTTTTGTGAGTAAAAGATATTATCAATATCTATGTCCCTATGTTCCTTTTTTCGTTATATCATTTTAAATTAAATATATTTGATTATAAAAATGTAAAAATATAGCAATTTTAGGCCTAACATACATATTTTTATATGGAAAACTAAAACGAAAATAATTAAAATTAAGACATAGGGACATCGAGGAGGCTTTTGTTGATAGCAAAAAAACATTCGATTAAAAACATGAAAAAAGACTTCGCCTGAATAATATAATAATATTCACAAATATTTAGTAGGCCGTTTGCTTCTGAGTTGCAGTTGTCCTTTTCATGTGCGTGGGCAGCGACGCGGCCCACAGCGACAGCAATACGATGAAGACAATTCGAAATTTGAAAACGATTCGCAGTACACGATGGTCTTAAAAAAAACTGTTGCAGAGGAGTTGCCCCAGTTCTCAGCGCCGGTGGTGATCAGTCGTCCGCCGACCACAGCGGCCGGCGCGCCTGTAGCCACCGCCGTTCCCGCCGCCGCGCCGCCGCTCACCACCGCCCAGGTCCTCTACCACACCCGCCATATCACTCCAGCACACCCTTGAGAAATAAGTACCACCGCAGCGCTTCCCTTGGTCGTGTCGGCTACACTGAACTGGCCGACAAACACGAACACGTTTTCATTGATTTTTCGACCGACCTTCATTCGGTGCGGTTGTGCCAATCCTGACGGGTTGACTCTACCGCCTAACGAGGGAGGGAAGGGAAGATAGGCACCTTCAGTTTACTCTGCATTCAACTGCATGTTGATAATTGTTCTGCGTGCCAGCCACACTCTCTGTTGCACATCCTCTTGTGGCAAACCATCGCGAGACTCACAGCACATAAGAAAGTGTGCAGTGAACGGGACTATCCCTCGTCACTCCTCACTCCTCTACCCGGTCTGCTGTAACTCCTGTGTGAGTTAGTGGGTTACAGGTTACTGCCCAAATGTAAGTATTTAAAACTTTCTTACTTGCAGTCTTTATGAATTTTTTTATTTTTTATTGAATTTTTGTTAATGGCCCATACCATTTTAGGGATAATTCTGTATATCCCACTCAACTACTTCAACAAATAAACGTTAGCCACATTGAAACTAAATTCACCAGCTCCATACATTTTGATGTTAAACATTTTAAGAATTGTACGGAAATAGTGAAATATACAATCACTCAGTTGTTCAACTTCACGTGCTAGAGCAGCGCAGGTCAAACATCCTGTAGGTATGATAGTGGTGGAGGCAATGCGGTGTGCAGTGCTTGTGTGGTGTGAGGACCCAATGAGCGGGCTGCTGTCTTCACAAGGTGTCTGAACAAATTGCGTGTCCGTGATTTTGCGAGGAGAGGTGTTAACACGTCTGTCTTCATTCGGCTGACCGCTGGGCACGGCAACCCGACCCGCGCCGAGGCTATAGAAAAAAAGTCAGGCTTTATGTATAGCACAATGAAAAAAGAAACTCTTTTCAGGTACTTCGTTCCTTTCCAAGTGCAGGCCACCATTCTCTGTGTTTGGGCAACCGGCTCTCTAATAATTTGAATTGCTTTATATTGTCAGATATATTTGCAATTTAAACATAGATATAACCAAAGATCGTTACCAAACTACATAGATAGACGCGGTGGTCGATAAGTATTTTTTCGAAAATCATGCTCCAAAACTGCGGCATCCCCTTTCCCCTGGTTGCAATACCAATAATGCTCGTAGAGCGCGAGAAAGATGTCGAGAAAACTATTTGTCTCATTTTAACACATTATGGCCTTATGCATCGCTTCTTCTTACTGTTCACTTGTTACGGCGCGCTAGGCCAATCATATTCCTTTATAAGTTCATATTTGGCGGATCAAGCGCAGAGCCTCAGCGCCGCGTCTATCTAGTTTGGTACGGTCTTTGCATGTATACAGGGATTTGTAACGGCCACTGCATTAAATTGAGGAAATGATTATTGGGATCAATATTAACAAAAAAGTCAAATAACTTTTTTCTGAATTTCCTTTAAATAAAAAGTTACAGTTTTCATACAAACTAATTGATTAATTTAATGTAAAAAGGATCTTATGTTCCAAACGAACGTGGGAATGAAAGGGGTATGGTGAGTGAGCGAGCAAAGACGAGTGCACGGAGCGAGGAGATGCGCTGCGGCGGCGCGCCGCGTGAGTTTTTCGACCCCGACCGTTTCCGCGCCAGCACCCTCCCCCGCGCCCGTCAAATTACACTTGACGAAAACATAAATTTCAAAAATTAATATCTCCAGTACTAGACACTTTAGAGAAATACTTTATTTACTTTTTTCTCTCAGAAAAACATGAAGATTGCGCTGGCGAAATTAATGTACTCGCTGTTACAACAATCTGTATATAACATATCTAATATGATGACTGGAGTGTAGTGGAGCCGCGCGCGCGGGACTGCGGTGGCTATGCGCACTATGTATATAATAATGTTGTGTGTGGTGTAGGAGCAGCGCGCTGACCCGCAGCCGTCGACATCCGGCGCGTCCGCCGCGGCGGCCGCGCAGCCCGAACGCACCAAGGTCCACACAAAACATTTATGCAACAAAAATAAACATTTAACATTGTTATTTATTCATATCATTTTTACTCAAGTGACGAGTCATACACCAGCAAATGCATTCACAAATGTCAATCTGCAATTTTTTAAGCACAATAAATTGTTTTGCATCAAGAAAGGATAATTCTCAAAATAAAATGTCGTAGAACAAAAGTTGTCCTGCCTCCTCGGTTGTAACAAGCATCTATAAATGTAGAGTGCATAAAATGTTGTGCAGATGGATGCGGAGTGTGGGCTGCCGCTGCACTGCGTGACGCGGCGACAGGAGTCTCTGGTGCACCCGTTCGACATATTGTCGCCGTGGGAGAGCGCGGGAGGCTGCGCGGGGGGCTACGGGGAGCCGCCGCCGCCGCGCCGCATGCGCCGCGGCCGCCCCGGCGCCGGCGCGCGGGTCTGTCACCCACACCTCGCACACATCTACTCGCGTGCATTATTTGCAACTCCATTGTGGGGGGTTTTAAGACTTGGATTCAACTCAACGATCTGAAATATTGTATTCCCATACAACATTCAAAAAAAAGTTCAAAGTGGATGTGGCATTGAATCAGTCGCATTCATTCGATGTAGTGCGTGCAGCCATTGGTAGACAATGAAGTGGTGCGTCCCCGTTAAACTGCCCACCGCTATCCATCACACCGGAGACACTTTTTAAAAAAAATATTTTAGACAGGCAGCCTTGGCAACGACAACATCAAGTACGTCGGCGGAAACGCCAAAAAGCAGTGGTACAGTACCGCTGAGCTGAAGGTCGGGAGGACTGGAGGAAAGTTGGAGAGGCGTATGCCCAGCAGTGGACGCTTCCACACGGTGTCTAACTATGTACTCATACGTTACATGGGTGTATGCGTCGGCAGAGAGGCAGCTGGGGCCTGCCGTCGTGGGAGCGGCGCGGGGGAGGAGCGGGCGGGGCGATGCGCCCCCCGGAGCGCGGGCGCTCCTCGCGCCGCGCCGCACACCACTTCGCCAGCATGCAGGTAATAGCCGGTCTCCTTCGCCGATAACTCACACTACTTTTCTATAGTGCACATATCAGGATGTAACATTTTTGGTACAACCTCTATATGTACAACTACAATCTACTGAAGAGATGTGTAGGTATGTGCATGTGTAGCGCTGCCTGAGAAAGAAACATGAATATTTGAAACAACAAAATGTTGGCGGCAAAATGATCTGGGAACTACCAGTAACTAACAGATCTCGCAATACCGAACAATAGACCAGTAAATTGCAAAATAAAACCTACTTCATTGGTGTGACGGTGCCCTCAGACTACAACATTATCAGATTTTTTTTTTTATGGAACCTGACACGGTTGGCTACATCACCTACAACATCCGTGATGTCAGCCCATAACACAGGGTGGACTAGGTGCCATGTCAGTGCCTCCCTTCATTTCATGTCGGCTACACTAAACTGGACGGAAAACACGAACTATTTACATAGCCGTTTCGACCGACGTTTCGTTCAGTGCGGTGGTACCAACCCGGGCGGGATAAACCCTACCACCTAGTAAGGTAAGAAGGGAAGAGACCTACAGTTTAACGTGGAATCCGAACCACGGTCAGCCTCCAACGGTCGAGCGGTCACCCATCCAATCACTGACCGCGCTCAGCATTGCTTAATAACAGTTGACTAACCAACCGCGCCACTGAGCTACCGAGGCTGACGAATTTTCTTATCCCTTAGTCGACTTTTACGACATGCGACGGGGAGAGATGCAGTGGGGCTATTCTTTTTAAGTACCGACCCCACACGGTACATAGATTGTTATATAATTGTTGTATGTAAACCTGTGTGGATGGCTGAGTCAGAGGAGACAGCACACGCTCCAATCAGCCAATATCACGTGCGACAGGAGGCTTCCCATTGGGTTGATGGGTATACTGGACTAGAGGAGAACACAGTGGCTTCTATTTATTTATTTATTTACTTATTTTAGACAGGCAGCCTAGGCTGATACGTCTAAATCCAGTTAAAATTTGTTGTTTTTGCAATTATCTATGCGGCCATCTTACATCCAGTACGGTGGTAACAACCCAGTTGGCTACAAGTTGAGCTAGTGAGGTGCAAGGAAAGGGACCTACAATTTTACATCGGTTCTCAATTGTGTAGGTATGCACTTAAATGTTTTCATCTGGAAAACTCATTGGTGCATTTCGGCCGGATTGGAACCTTGGACCTTGAGATCAAGAGTCCAAGCCCTCAAAATAGAAATGGAAAGACTGTGGAACACAACATGTAAAGTTATTCATGTTGTTATTTATTTAATAAAAATATACAAAAGACATTTTGAAAATTTATATAAAGATGAAAATTTTGCGAAAATAAACATATAGCTCGAAAATCATGACAAAATGTATGAGTGGCTATTTGGAAGAACATTAGAACAGAGCTAAATCAAATATGTAACATCAGACCGGTCGGGCAGCCTGCACTGCGATGCCGGAGGCTCCAGTACAAGGATTAGATGAAGAAATGTAATATACTAATACTATATCTTGAACGTAGTAACACGGAGAAGCAAGCATTGTTGCAGACTGATGTGCACGACCAATTGCAACCTTGTCACATTCACTGCATGAAGGATGAAAGCCAGTATTTCTTGCAGTAACTTCTGTCTATGAAACTCACAATTCTAATTTAAAACATTAAAACAGCCTCTTAAGATGTATGAACACAACCGTTTGGATGTCCTCAGGAGTACATGGACCAGGCGACATCGCAAGCTGTAGACAGCATCACCCCGCCGGGCTACTCGACCGATAGCTTCGCGAGCCTCGGCACCTCCAAGTACTACCCCGAAGGAGCCACCGCGTGCAGCATAGCGGCGGAAGGCGGCGGCGCGGGCGCGGGCGGAGTCAGCTCCGCCATGTCGCAGTACGTGGACGCTCTCAAGAAGGCCGGCCTGCCCACAGACCTGCCCATAGTGTTTGAGACCGGAGACGGCTCCTACGTTAACGTCGACGAGCAGGTATAACCTATTCACTTTCACAGACCACTTTCATTTATCATATAACTTTTATTTATATACTCATAGGCCGTACGAATATTAATCAGTTTTAACTACAACATTTTTATTTCCACTAAGTGTTCTGGGACAGGTTGGCTGTGCCCACAGAGCACGAAATACCCCCGCCCGCGCCCCCTCCTATAGGCGCCCTAAGTGATAATATTTGAAACCCAATAACTGGACGCAGTGCTACTAGCGCTTCGTATGTGTGTGTGTGTGTGCTAGTATCGACACTACACACAAAGAGGAGCAAGTTAGGCACACGCACAAAACAAATGCACACGCACAACACACATATGTAAGTCATAGGCCACGCCCACAGGCTTCAACGGCGTTGTAGTGCCTAATAGTCTGTAGGAAGATAAGATCAAATAGACGCCAATAACACACGCTCAGCGAGGCGCCATGCCAGCTATAAGGCGAACAAAAAGCTCGCCTAATTTATTGACACATCTTTTGCAAGACGTGCACACACTCACCCGATGAAAATTTTTCGCCGTACGACACGGGAAGGACACACATACTTTATAATTGAGCTCAGATTGTAAAGGGCGACGTGTGAATGTGGACAGGTGCTGCTGGACATGGTGCAGAGCAACGAGATCCAGTACGAGGTGATCGAGAGGCCGCTGAGCCTGGAGGGCTCGGTGGACCCGGCGCACGTGAAGAGCATCGACGACCTCTCGCGCTGCCTGCACGCGCGCGACCTGTTCCCATCGGACGACGCCGGCGGGCTCAGCGCCATCCTGCCCGACAGCGCCGAGCCCTACTCCCTGCCGGAGCCCGCGCCGCGAGCCAGGCCGCCCGACGACTCACAGTGCGAGGACGGCGATCTGTTCAGCGGAGGAGGCATGACGGACGACGTCAAAAAGTACTACGAAGAGCACTTCAATATGTCTCTGCTGCCGACGGAAACGGGAGACCTGCGCAAGAGCGACTGTTTCGATTTCGAACTCTCCTCTACAGCGTTCAAGGGAGACGCGCTCGACTGCCTGATGTCCACTGAAGCTCCGACGGACGGCGCCCCGAGACACGATGCGACTTCCAGTCAACTTCACGAAGACGAACACCACTCGGCTTCTGCTAATGACGGCAGATTTGAAGGCTTAATTAAATTGCATGAGAAAAAGCAACCAGACCGACCGGACAGTGAGGTTAAATCTGATAAAATCGAAGTGAAGCTGAATATCCAGAAAGACGATCGCACTAAAGATGCTGTCAAGACAAAGTGTGCTGACAAACCTTCTGGCGTCAGTAAGGAAAATGGCTCGACAACACCGACGGACATTACCTCTGCGGATAGTGAAGCGCCACCGAAACACTATATAGAAGGTGGCAAAGGTGAAAAAGTTCAGGAAATACCCAAGGCTTTATCTAAGCACCCGACCAAGTCGTCTGATGCCGGTAGTGAAATAGAAAAAATTATAGATAGGATGAAATCAGAAAAAACACCAGATGATAAACTGCAAATATATGACATTTTGGACTTTGTAAGCGTTCCCGCCATCTCTGAAAAAGAAGGCATAAAGGAGAACACTGAAGGAACAAACTCGGCTAGTGAAGATTTGGCCGACATCCGGCGTGCAGTGGGATTACAGCCGCAGAGTGAAGAGCCGGGAACAAACTCGGCTAGCGCAGATTCAGTCGACATTCGGCGTGCGTTGGGGCCAAAGCTGAAGATGGAAGAGCCTGGGACGAACTCGTCTAGCAAGGACTTGGCTGACGTCCGGCGTTCGGTAAGGTTGCGGCCACGGAGGGAAGAGCCGGAGACGAACTCGTCTAGTGTAGACTCAGCCGACGTACGGCGCGCGGTGGGACTACGGCCGTGGAAGGAAGAGCTGGGGCCGAACTTGGCCAGTGAGGACTCGACCGACGTCCAGCACGCGGTGGGGCAGTGGCCGCGGAAAGAGCCCGAGACGAACTCAGCTAGTGATGACTCGGCCGATGTCCGGCGCGCAGTGGGACTACGGCCGCTGAGGGAAGAGCCGGGGACAAACTCGTCTGGTGAGAACTCAGCAGACATCCAACGTACAGTGCTGCTACGGCCACCGGAAGAAGAGCCTGAGACAATCTCAGCCAATGAGGACTTGTCTGACGTCCGACGCGCAGTGGGGTTGCGGCCGCGGATAGGAGAGCTCGGCACCAACTCGGCTAGTGATGACTCGACCGACGTCCGGCGCACGGTGGAACAACAACGTCAGAGAGAAAGCAGGACGACCTCGGCCGACATTCGGCGCGCGGTGGGACAACGGCGATGGAGAGAGTCCGGGACCAACTCGGCTAGTGAAGACTCGGCGAACGTTCGGCGCGAGATGGGACAACGGCGATGGAGAGAGTCCGGGACGAACTCGGCTAGTGAAGAATCGACCGACGTTCAGCGCGCGGTAGGACGGCGACGGAGAGAGCGGACGAGCTTGGCTAGTGAAGACTCGGCTGACGTTCGGCGCTCTGTGGGACAGCGGCGACGGAGAGAACCCGGGACGAACTCGGCTAGTGAAGACTCGGCCGGTGTCCGGCGCACGGTGGGAGCACCCCCACGGAGAGAGTCCGGGACGAACTCGGCCAGTGAAGAATCGGCCGACGTCCGGCGCGCCGTGGGGCTGCGCCCGCAGACAGGAGAGCCGGAGGAAGCGGGTCGCAGGGGAGGCGCTGGCGTCGCCAAGAGAGCCGCCCTCGCCCCTCTTCACTCCTTGTACAACATCGATGCTCGCTGTCTGCGGAGTAAGGTCAAAAAGAAATTGTGATAAAGCGTTGTGGGCTTTTGGAAAAACATTAACCTCACGGACGTCAGCGGCTCACAGTATGATCCACGTATAAAAACGCTCACAGCGATGGCGACGCGTGGTGTGCGCCAGCGATAGGCGATGGCGGTGGCATTACAATATCTCTTTGACTAAAGTAATAATTCTCAATTCCTTCAGCTCGATTGGTTCAAAACCAAGTGAAGATATACTCAACTACATCAGATTCTACTTTCTAGTCGTCAGTGTCATCTGTTCTATTTTCGGTCATTTTAGTCATAGTTTGTTTTCTTTGCATATAAAAATCAGAAGAAAACCAATTGTGAAGTGGATATGTTAAATTATTGGAGGTTTGTACCAGGCACGTGTCCAGTAATGTGGTTCATGGGGGGAGAGTGTTCAAAAAGCTCATCACTGTGCCGGGGACCCCACCGATGTATTTTTGAGCGGATAAATTTGAATTTGTCCAACGATGTACCTACCTACATTACGAGTGGTTACCTATGGCAGTGTCTGGATTTCAGATGGTGTGGTATAAATCCGAGGATAACTACCTATTACCTATCTCCCCCTCTAGATTAACCTGTTTTTATGCACTGTGTGTGTGTGTGTGGGATATCGAAACAAAACTTATTTGTTTATTTGTGAAGTGCATCATACCCAATACCTAGGAATAAAAACGAAAGTCAGCAATACAGCTTTGTAGGTTATTTTGTCAAGATTACCTACTCCTGTGGGGTAAATTTGTTGTAGATGTTCATATTACAGGGTTATTTTGTAAAGATAAGATGGATAATTGTTTATTTTGCATTCTTAACCTATTTACAATTAATACTACTTATTACATTTTACAACACATTGTTGTTGTTGCTTTGGTTTGGGGTTGCCTCTGGGCATGCAAACTAGTTCCGCTTGGTTGGGGACCTTTGTGCAAAAACCCCGCGATCTCCAGCTACCCCAGCCAGCCTATGTCCTCCATGAAAGCCACATGTCAACTGGGGTGTCTGCAGATCTCTGCAACGGAAGATGGGGAGCGGAGTATGTCCCTTCGTTGGTTGTCAAGTACACTGTACTCCAACAAAACATGCTTGGCCATTTCTTCTGTCGCCAAGCATCCCCTGCACAGTGCACCATCTATAATACCCCCATGGTGTGTAGATGTTTATTTAGTGAGCAGTGGCCGCTCATCAGACCAACGGCTATTCTCAGCTTAGCCCGGGCCAGGTTGATTAGCTCCCGAGCCAGCCTTCAACACATGCAATTACCTCTGTGATTGTGTGCAGGATCTTGACAAAATAACCCTGTAGGTATATTTCCTAAAAATTAACTCTTACTGTCACAACAGCGTGCAGTGAGCCCGACGCCTGAGGGGTTATGTACAAGTGGAAGTAAGCCGTTATGTTGTGGGAGGGTCCACGGCGTGCGGCGATCAGACAGTCCCACACCACACGTGAATATCCCTTAGCTTCCACACTGACAAACAAATATACCTAATATAAATGTATTTATAATAGTGAGTTTTCTTTTTTACCTCGGATACCATGTAGCTCAATTAGTTGCTTTACCTACTGCAAATGACAGTTTGACCTATCCATTATAATCCATTATATCAATTCCATTATAATCGTACATTGTTTGTATACACTAATCAGCTTTGAGCTAATGGTGTACTTTGTAGGTTTGTTGAAAGCACTTATTTCTAACTAAAATAATTGTTTTTACAATTTGTTATTGGGTTGGTTTCTTTTATTCATTTAATATCATTTCTTTTTTCTCAAAGCGCGACATGTGGCGTCGAGCCACCCATAAGGTGTATAACGACGCCCATGAACATTGGGTCGTATGCGGGGGTTGCGAATGCCATGTCGGCCTGACAGACAGGCGCCTATTCACGGCCCTCTTGAAGGACCCGAGATTGTACTCGGGGGAAATATATGGGCAGGGAGAGCCTTCCAGAGTTTACCAGTTATGTGGAGAAAAGATCTACAGTACCCATCTGCGGTAAGTGCAGCGTGTATGGATGCAATCCCTGCCCAGTGCGCGTTGTGCGGAGGTGGAAAGGTGATGGCAGGATCGCGTCAAACAGCTCCTCCGAATATTCCCAATAGCATCCCTACGGAGTTGCAGTGGTTCTAGATTGCGTGACGCCTCGGGGTCCACCAGCAGGGAGCAGTACTCCAAGCAGGGCCTAATCTATGTTTTATGCAAAAGCAGCTGATGGCCCGACGTGAAGTACCGTCGCACCTGAGTACGCCCAGTTTTTTAGAAGCCGGCTTGACGCGCACAACAATTTTGGGCACAGCCCGAACACGGATCGTTCCGGCCAAAATATTCCGAGCACGATCGTGTTTCCGGGCCAGCTAGGCCAGCCCGGAACTCGATCGATACTGGTCGATACGATAGGCACGAACCTGGTTGACGGCATGCTGGTGTGATTTCTTCGCACTGAACGAAAATACTTGTGTTTTGGAGGTGTTGAACTCGACCAAATCGCTACAGTCCCATTCGAAAATAGAGCGGAGAGTTGGTTCGAGTTCAAACACATGTCTTCGCCTCTTCTCATCCACATCCCGTCTGGCTGAAGGAAGGGCGATGGGTGGAGGATCCGCACTACTGTACATACTGTCATCTGCATAATGTGTTGCCTAACAGATTGAAGCTGACGCGTGCATTTCACTTATTGTTTTCTCCCGAGTGCAATTAATATTTTAATGATTTTTTGTAGCTATTTACATTCTATTAATTCAATTGTATTTTTTCCCCTTTTGGGGTGACGACATTAAGTACCTACGTCGGTGGAAAGCAGTGGAGGTTCTGTACCGCTGAAGGCCAGGAGGGAGGACTGGGGGAAAATTGGAGAGGCGTATGTCAAGTAGTAGACTGACTTGGCTGTTCTAACTGGTTTTTAAATCCGTTATTTAGCATTTGTTCAAGGAAAAACTTTGTGGAAAAGGTATATAAAAAGAAAAGCAAATATTGTATGTGGGAGCAATTTTATGTAAAACAATTACGTAGACAATCCAATCACAAACACAGATAAGGCAACGTTCATTCCGACAACGCTCAGTAGACACGCTCTGTGCCGACGCTCAGTAGACACGCTCTGTGCCGACAACGCTGAGTAGACACGCTCTGTGCCGACAACGCTTAGTAGACACGCTCTGTGCCGACGCCGCTCAGTAGACACGCTCTGTGCCGACGCCGCTCGGCTCGATCCATCGCCCGCACCCGCACCCACCACCGCCTACCGCTACTTAGAGAGTTCCAAAATATAATTCATATTGTATAAAAATAAAATCAAATATCAGATCTAATAAAACAAGGAGTTATTCATGGCTCGGATTGAGATTCTAAACTAACAAATACGTAGATGTAGAAATAATATCAGAAGTGGGATCACTGAGCGCGCCACACAGTCGAGGCGGCAGGATCGCGACGCTCATGTAGACGCTCGTGTGTTCCTTGCGCGAGCTGTGAGCGCTCACGACTGTGTGCTCTCTGACAGTGTGCTCTCATGCTATTACAGAGAACCCCACTACAATAAGTGCTTATGTTAAAAACTAAAAACAATAAACCTTTGCCTGACAGCTGCAGCTGATATGCTTGTGCTTACTCCTACCTAAACTAACATGTTTCAATTTCACAATAATTTTCCACAATACCCTTTCAAATAAAACATTTAATAATACCTTGCATAATTGTTGAGACATATAGAAAATAGAACAGTGATTGCAATAAATAAGTCAGCGTTTCAATAAAACATAAAAGTGTACAAGTAAAGAAGCTATAAGCGAAACTAAACGCAAACTCTTGTAAGTATGCACAACTCGAACGCAAACAATATCACAAGTGTAGCGGGAATGTGTTAATAACAAACAGCAGAGAGCTCGCCACGTTCCTCCGAGAGACGAGCCAACATAAAAATATACACCAATATAAAAATATACCTTAATTCTAATGTGATGGACGAGGAAGCTGTCAAAAATGTGACATTTTACATAACTAAACTTGGAAAATGTTAAAATGTGCTCTTTTAACTTATCTATACTTCAGACTTAACCATTACAACTTTACAACCTAACTCAGACGTTTATATATGTAGCTGCGTACACATACTCCCAATGTACCATGCGACATCTCATGCTAGGCAACATTCACATACATACGCCTCGAGCGAACATCTTACGAGCTTCCTGCGATCACCAGCTCCCGCGAGTTGACCGCGAGCACTCCGTCAATCTCGAGATACCACGCTCGCGCTCGACACAATCACACCAACATCCACACTGCGAGCGCTTTGCATTCGTCCGAAAAACAATGACAATCGATGGATCGCTCTGCGCACGACGCGCGTGTCGTGTGCTCATAGCGTGTTGCAGTTTGTGCGCGGAGGAGTGACGTCCGCACATTGGGAATTCTTTGCAAGCTTTGCATTTTTTGTTGCAAATATGTGTATGCAGCTTTAGACATTTCAAACAGGGAAGCTGCCGTCGTACTCTCGAGGGAGTTGCGTCCGGCCGTCCGCTATTGCTTACTATGTATTGTCTGTGCGGACGTCGCTTAACCTATCGAGCATCCAAAACGTACAGTTGAATCACTGCAATTTGTACATGTATTTGTAAAAAACTTACATAATATAAAAATGTATAAAACTTAGAGCTAGCCCTCGCGAGCGGGGGGAGGGGCGTCGGTTAGAGTAGCGAGGCGGCGAGGAGGGAGAGTGCGGGGAGGAGAGTGAGCGGTGCGAGGTGGGGGGGTGCGGCGGCGCGGTAGTTGTAGCCGAGCGCCTCGTTGTGGTAGTCGCCCATCTGGAAGACGAAGGGCGGCGAGGACATGCGGCCATCGCCGCCGTTGCTGAAGGCGAGCACGCGCAGGAAGTAGGTCTTCCCGGGCGTGAGGTCCATCACGTACGCCTCCAGCTTGCGCTCCACCGGGATCAGCGTGTCGTTGGCCGTGCTCATGTCCGTGTCCTTCTCCCACACGCGCACCTGCCGCACACAACACGCTCTCTACACTACACGCACGCAGCACGCTTGTGCACATCGTCGTGGACGCTATTCGCCTTTTAGAGGCTACGTGCATGAAAACAAGAATGTGTGGGTCCGGTGCTTGATTTGAAATAAAGCAGTCAAGTGCGAGTCGAACTCGCGTGGAGAGGGTTGCGTACCATACTGTTTTACGTGAGGACTTTAAGATGTAGTATTTTCGCTTAGGTTATGCTGAAAATTATATGAGAGGCCCTGTATTCCCTATTTTTTTCGAAATTTTAGACACATCAGTTTCGGAAATAAGGGGCTCGATTTTTGAATAGTTTCTTTAATAGCTTTTAAACTATGCATTTTAATTTTTTTGAGAAAAATATACACGGTGAACAAAAAACCTGTCGAACACCCGAAGGCAGGAAGTACAGTTTCAAATACTGAATCGGATAGGCTAGTTCTTTTTTTAAATTCGGACAAAATTTTTCAATTATAAAATAGAATTAGTATCACGACCTTTTACTTCTAATGCAAAATTCTCTATAATAGGAGGCGTCCTCGCCGCCAGTGTCAAAAATTATCTTGAGGCGGCACGAATGAAGTGAAGGCAGAGACCGTGTTCTTATGTCTTTAGTGATATTCTTTGTAAAATAATTTACCGATTTTTATATTTTTGTCTTCTCTACTGAAAATGAAGTCGGTAAGTGCTTTGAGGTCAGTTAGTGTGCAACGAACTTATTATTTTGTATACCTAATAAGTTTTAGAATATTACCCTAGGTAGTTACCTAGAAGACTGATATCACATGCATATGACATATGGTAGTAGGGTTTAACTTCACATCACTGTAAGATGGCATGCAGACATAATTTAGTTATTTAAAGACATCTTGATACGAATAATTGAAAAAAGGAATATTTTCATATAAATTTCGAAAAAAAAACTAGCCTATCCGATTCAGTATCTGAAACTGTACTTCATGCCTTCGGGTGTTTGACAGGTTTTTTGTTCACCGTGTATATTTGTATTCCTTATATACCACAGGGAGCACTTAAAAAAAATTGTTTTTTACTTTCTAATTTGTCCCCTAAAATAAAAATTCGTTCATTTACTCTATACATCCGTGATTGGGTCATCAAGCTCTATGCGTGTGATGTGATAGCGCTGATCGGTTAATCATGGAAAAAGTCCATCATTAACCGATCAGTAACAACTTAACGATGATTGATGGTATACTGTATTCTTTTTTTTTCAATTGTATCCTATTTTTACAGTAATACCCCACTTTACGCGACCATGTATTACGTGAATTCGTTGCAACACGAATTTCAAATTTCATGCAAGTATGTCTCGCTTTATGCGATTGGCCCATGAATGGTTGAAATTGTCACGTTAACATCAGAATCAAAGGAATCCGCTTCACGTCATCTTTGATTTAAATTTACACTGTGCAAGGTACAAGGACACTTCTTCCTTGTACGTGAAATAAAAGGACTTGCAAAATATGTGATCCTCCATTTTTTTACAGTCAAAAATGCAAAAAATTGTGTGCGAATAAAGAACAGACAGACAAAATGATGAATTTACCAATAAAAGCTGATTATATGCGGACGCTATATTATATGCGGATTACTAGTAACTATTCCCTGGAACGTACGCATCCCTTGTGTTAAGCGGGCATTACTGTGCTCTCATCTTTCATAATTAGTCAATGTCTTGCATGGAATTATTACTGTTCATAATGAAACATCTCATCATGCTAGTCATGTTTGTGTCTATAGACTTGTCATGTTGTCATAATTGTACATACACTAAGAAGTGTTCAGTCTCGCAATCAGCATCGCATTACTTTTGACCCCTGCAAGTGGTTTATGAAGAACACTGGAGCACAGTTTACGTATTCAAGTTTAGACTCGGCCGCTGTAAAACGACAAGCCAATTGTCGAGCATCCAGCACAGCAGGAGTTAATGAATGAAGCGGAGCGCCACGCCCCGTGGGCGCTGCAACACAAATCAAATCACCGCCACAAGTGACTAAGTGATCTCATCCTCTTTCATACATTAGGAAAGCCAGCTACAAATTTACACCATCGTTGGCCTAAAACAATACCCTTTTGTCAAAACCAACAGACTGACTCTGTCCAGTACATTTGGTACATTATTATTACTCACTGTCTAATGGGCCCATTTTTGTTGAATCACTTCATTCACTCAAGCTTATTGCTTATAGAGATTCAAGCTGGAAGCCAACAGTTTATTTATTTAAGACAGACAGAGAGAGCTTCCCCTGATATGTCTAAATCAGGTAAAAAGCTGTTGGTTTTATCATTATCTTGAAATATTCTTATTGAATTTTTTTATTTATCTACTTATCATTCTTGTAAACAATTTTTTTTATGAATTATGTTTTATTTGTTAGATATTAATCTATTCTATTTTTTAATTGCTTGGTACTAAGTGCGCTTATTAATTCCTCTGAAAAGTAATTCCAGTCCGCACAGGCTCTGTTTGTTATTAAATGTTTGCGAATTTTGCTGTTAAAGACTGTGCGACCTAGTCGAAACCTAGTCAGTCGCCTCAAAGATGAACAAAATTGTTTTTTATTATTATTTGTTACCGAACTAGCAGCTTACTATGCTGATGTGTTCATGTCTATGATGATCACTGCTGTTGCTATTTGTTATCTGTCTTTTATATTTAAATACTTATCAAGCCTATTTTTCAATGTGTTTATTGTGGATGCTTCAGTAATTTCCTCGGGCAGTTTATTCCAGCTGTTTACAATTCTGTTAGTGAGGAAGTGCTTTCTCGCTTCGCTTGAAAAGCTTATTAAATTGAGTTTCAAGGTGTGACCTCTCTTTTGGTTAATTGTGAACATTTTGATCAGCTCAGGGCAATCATATTTACGTGTGAGAATTTTGTACACCTCTATTAGGACCCCTCTTTAGCGTCAGCTGGCAGTTGACGACCTTTTTCACGAGATGCAGCAAGACTTTTCGTTTAGTTTCAGAACTGAACAGTGAGCCTACATCGGCTAGGATGTTGCACATTACACGTTCCCGCTCGTTTCGCTCGATCTGAATTGATAGGGAGAGGCCCTATCAATTCAGATCTTACACAAGGCTTCATTACCAACCTTGAAAGTTTTAAACAGTTGAAGAGAGTATAAAATGTTGGGTTAGGTGAAAGTGTTTGTGTGTCAAGTAGTACTAGTGAGACGATGTGTCGGCGCGCGCGTACCTTGTATCCGATGAGAGGCTCCTCCTCCTGCGTGGGCTGCACGTAGCGCCACACGCAGCGCACGGTGGAGGGGTTCACGCCGAACACCTGCACGGAGGCGGGCGGCTTCTGTGGCGCCTTGCGGAACGTGCGCTCCAGGTAGCGCTCGCTCTCCGGACCCTCGCCCGCCGAGTTGAACGCCATCGCCTGCGCAACGTCAACCACACTTACAATGTTTTTTTAAGACCACAACCTCTCCATTTGCACCACCTTCCCTACAAACGTCTGGATTTTATGAAGTTTATGTAAGCGGCAAAGACATTTTGCGAAATATAAGAAAACAATTAAATAACTTCAATGTGTCAATCAAAATCACTGAGCTATATGTGTTTTACCAGAGCCGACTGTCATTCGTCTCCCTCTACGGAGACAAGCCATGCTGCATCGTCATAGCCCCAGTGCGACGTTGCTATCGCTTACTCGCTCTCGCTTGCCTCCCTGTGACAGGAGTGAGAGAGAAACACGAAGATTGCGACGGTCGCCCGATGAAAGGTGAGCGATTTCGTGTTTCTCTCTCGCTCCTGTCATCGGTAGGCAAGCGAGAGCGAGTTAGCGATAGCAACGTCGCACTAGGGCTATGACGATGCAGCATGGCTTGTCTCCGTAGAGGGAGACAATGACAGTTGGCTCTGGTTTTACACAAGAGAAGTTGCTACTAAGAAAGATTCAATGAATTTTTAATATGAGCAAATGAGGTATGCCGAGTAGAGGTAGTGTGTGGAGCGAGCGGGGTAACGCAGGGTTAGTGGTTACTGAGAAACAGCTGAAGCTAAATTACTAAGGCGATACATGCAGCACCAGTAGTAAAAAAAATAGTGAACGTCTAATGCGTGTCTAGTGCTGCTGTGCTATGCGCTGCGAACTAGCGCAGGCGACCAGTGGGCAGAGTTATTATAACTCTCGCTCGCACTGTGGCACCCTCCGTATTTAGTGCCTCGCTTCAGCGCGAGGCGGTATCAAAAGACACACAACATTTTAAATGGCTCGTAGCTCGGCTCGGTATTCACAATATTATCGCGCACACTACCATCGCTGACCGCTTGGGATTGAAAGAAAGGAATTCTACGAGGTAACTGATTTCCATGGGACCAAAGTACGCGCCCTAGTGTCAGCTCTACTAAGAGATATAGCTTAGTGCTCAAAATAGTAATTAAAATATTTACAATCAATAAATAAATTTTTTCGCGACTACCCACGAAACAATACAAATCACTGGTGCAACAAAACATAGCTTAAAATAAATAAAAGTGCATAAATATTAATAAAATAAACCAAACTAAATAGCCTGACTCCAGTTTTGTGTGGTGTGGTGTGGGCATCATCATGTCTAAGTGCTATAAGTGTGTAAAATCACTTGGAAGTGAGGCCATACAGTGTGATGGATGCAAACGTGATTTGTGCATAAAGTGCAGTGAACTGAGTACCACGGAGGCCCGGAGCATGGCTCTCAAGTCCAGGATTTTGATGTTCTTCTGCTCTCAATGTAAGGTAGGAATTTTCCAAGTTCCCCAACTGTTTAAACTCATCGAAGAACTGAAGTCAGAGATCGCAACTTTGAGCAAGAATAATGCAAACCCTGCTCCTTCCCACCTGGTCACGACTGAGAATATCATACAAGAAGTCAGGGAGAGAGAATACAGGGCTCGAAACATAATTGCCTTCAACATTCCAGAATGTTCTTCCAATGAAACTCAAGATAAAATTAGGTTTGATGAGGAAAAAGTAACCGAATCTCTGGCAGATATACTCACCGAACCTAAGGCGAAAATTATTAGACTTATTCGACTTGGGAAGCCGTCAGACAAACCCAGGCCGCTCAAAATTGTGTGCAGGTCAAAATACGACGCCCAGAATATTTTGAAAAACAAAAAAAAAATTAAGGGCACTGTTTCACTCGCATCCGACCAGACACCCATGCAGAGAAATGAACTACTTGAGCTGCGCAAGGAGTTAACTATTCGAACTGAGGCTGGCGAGGCAAATCTTACCATAAAATATGTAAAAGGCAGCCCCACCATTGTCAATATGTCAAAAAACTAATAACTACAACATCACCGGATCCCTTCATTACAATGACCTTGCTTTATACGAATCTGGACTCGCTACATCCAAAATTTGATTTACTTTTGCTAGAAATAAATAAAAACAAGCCATAATTTGTTCTTTTAACTGAAACTTGGCTCAAAAGTGCAGATCGAAGCGGTACTTACCACATACCATATTATACTCTGTACCGTCAGGACCGGATTCATCGCTCGAAGAAACGAGGGGGCGGAGTGGCAATCTATGTCAGAAATAATATTAATGGACATCCAATTATAGCCAGTGTCAACTCTATGTACACACAACCTTCGATAGAAGCACTATACCTGGATATTCGAGTGAACCACTTTCATTTTCTATTAGTCGCTGTGTACCGACCTGATGACAATGATTACATGCAGCACGACCAATTTTTGTATGATAATCTTAAAAGAGCCATGGAAAAGAATACAGTGGTCATCGCAGGTGACTTTAACTACCGTAACATATGTTGGCCTCTCACAGCGACACAGAAGTGTGATGGCTCATCTCTAATCTTTCAAGATTTTTTTCTCAACAGCTCCCTTGTCCAACTGGTCACTGAACCAACGAGATATAGAGAAAATAACACCCCGTCACTGCTCGATCTCATCTTATGCAACGACGACTGCCTCATTACCAACCTTTGGCTCCGATCACCAATTGGTAAAAGTGATCATGTATGCATATACTTTCAGATACAGTATCAAGTTGAAAACTGCTCTATAAAAAACTCTAAACCGAGAAGACTTTTCCATAAAATCAACTTTGAGAGTTTCAACAAAGACCTCGCTACTGACCTTAATATAGACCTCCACGATGCAAATGCTCAAGACAAATGGAAGAAATTTCATAGCCTGGTTCAAGTAAACATTGAAAAGCATGCTCCACTGAAGAGAAATGCCAAACCAAGCAATAAACCATGGATAGACGCAGATGCTATGACAATGATTAAGGAAAAATCTCTCTTGTGGAAGGCTTATGCAATGGAAAAAAATACAGCAAACTATCAAGCATACAGGAAGGAAGGTGTAGATCTAAGCTTGCGATGGCTTCACCGAACATATCCGGGCCCATCGGCAGTAGAGGAGGGTATTAATCGAGGCCGGGACTAGCGAGTGGCCACTCTAAATTTCCCGCGCATGCTTCACGTTTCGGCTCGCTTCAAGCCCTCGTCAGCTAGTCTGCGTTGACTAGGACGCGGGGAAACCACCAGTCCCGCTCTCGACCTCCCTCTCTCTACCTATCCATATTCTGTAGGATGCTTCCAGTGACGTTTTCGAAGCTCTCTCCATATATGAGCTTAGCGTCGATCTTGGGAGCCCTAGATTCTTGAAGAGACTGTAGAGCGACTTCGCTGGTAGTCCTCTTGCTCCGACTTCCACAGCGAAGAGATCAGTCTTGAATCCGTTTCTCACAATCCGGTCTACTAAGTTGCAGTACTTGTTAAGCTTGATGTTGTGGTCCTTCGGTATGTTACTTTCCCATGGAACTGTAAGTTCAACAAGTACTACATGCTTTGTCGCTTTTGAGAATATGAGTATATCCGGTCTTAATGCTGTGGTACAGATTTCCGAAGGCATTTGGTAATGCTTCTCATGTGTGTCCATCAACAATTCCCAATCCTTTGCTGCTCCCAAAATTGAAGAAGGTTTAGTCCTATCTTTGGGCAGCTTATTGGCTCCAGGTTTCACAAAGTTGACCTTCTGGAAGCCGCTACTGGTTTGCCCTTTCCTGGTCCGTGCAATTGACAGGTTGATGGCCTCTCTGATGATTTGGAGGACTTTATCATGACGGTAGGAATACTGGCCTCGCTCAAGTAGTATTTTGCATCCGCATAACAAATGTTTGGCCGTGCCTACGAACTCCTTACATGACGGGCATAGTCTATTTGTAGATTTCCCCCATCTAACTAGGTTACTCGGGTCGGGGAGAGTAAGCTGGAATGCATTTAAGTAGAACTTAAGCAGCTCAGGGGACCAGTTGTATATTATGGATTTCCACTTCAATGCAGGAGGGATGCAGAAGTCACCCACTGTTAGCCAATCATTCTGCATTTCTAGGTTTAAGGCGTGAAGTTTGAAGCCTTGTTCCATGTCCTCCTGAGCAAAACCTTTCAGTATTTCTTTATCAGACTTTGCTGTTTCTATGCCCAATCCAGATCTATTGGTGCGTGTACCAACTTGGAATGATTTGTAGAAGTCGAGTCTCGATTCCAGTTCATCTGATAGTGATGTGTTGGGTAAGGCTTGAATAGCGCTATCATTGGAGTCTTTGAGTATACATCGTTTGGCTATTCTCGCCTTTTGATAAAATATCGACGGTTTCTTAATGTTCAGTCCAAAGTTATTGTGAGATCTGTATAGCGTTGACGAGTCAGCCGGGTGAGCCAGTCCAAACCATGATTTCAGGAATCTGGTCACATACGAGTCTAATTTAGTCAGGTTTTGCTTTGTGAAGTCGTAGACGAGAAATGGCCATGAAAGTTTTGATGTCAGGTAGTTATCGTAAATCCATGCCTTTTGTGTACCCAGGAGGGGAAGATTGTCAGTTTGGCGGAGGCTCTCTTCGAAAAGTTGGACAATATCATCAGTAGGATGCTCCTTTCCTCTGCTGGTGATCCTTTTGCCCAAGAATTTAAAAGGAGCTTCATCAGCCACAGTTGCGATTGGTTTTCCGGCTACTGTCAGACCTGGATTGCTCGAGGTAAACTTTGAACCTTTCCTGGTTAAGCTCAAACAGTAGCACTTCGCTGGTTTTATCTTCATCCCTTTGGTCCATTCACAATAGTCATCTACCACCTTAAGAAGCGCCTGATTTTGTTTTGGATTGCGGGTTAACAGCGTAATATCATCCGCAAATGCCAGGATGGCCGCCATATATGTGTCTCCATATTTGAACCTGTATCCCCATTTGTTTTCTTTTACGACAAGCGTATCAATTAGAATGTTGATAACAATGTTAAATGTAACAGGAGAGAGGCAGCAACCCTGGAAAAGTCCTATGCCGTAACGAATTTCCGGTATCTTCTCCGTTTCGCCTTTTACTTGTATTACAAAGGAAAGTTTTTTGTAGTAGGAGGCTATTATATTACAGATCAGAGGTGGCACATTATACCACTCTAGCGCCTTTAATAGTAACTCATGGCGCACCGAACCGAAGGCGTTTTCAAAGTCTAACCACGTGGCAGTTAATTGTCTCTCATTCTTCCTTGCATCTCTAAGACATTCAGTCAGCAAAGAATTGTGTTCGAGACACCCTGCAACTCTTGGGAGAAAACCTTTCTGGTACTTCTTCGGTAAGTAGTCGTTGGTACACATGTGTTTGAGTAGTCTGGCCTGTATAATGGAGAAGAATATTTTCGAAATTGTGTTCGTAAGAGCTATAGGTCTAATATCCTTGGGATCAGTAACTTCTTTCTTTTTTGGTACAACAACAATAAATGTACAACTAACAATAAATGTGTTGCGTATATAAGGAAAGCGAGGAGCCTATTTGAGTCCAAAATAGTACTATCTGGAGATAAAGCATTTTACTCTTACATACGAAACCAAATGTCATCTAAAGTTACAATACCTCCGGCGGTACGAGATTCTAAAGGAAACATGGTAGTAGAGCCGAGCCTAATAGCAGACTGTTTTGCAGAAGAGTTTCAGAAGGCATACTCTTTGGAGACTCCTATAACCACACCCCTTGCACTCGACCAGAGTACTAGAGTAGCAGAGACAATCAATGATATCTCCTTTAACCAGGACACCATAAAGAGAGTACTGGAAAATCTCGACGCTGCTTCATCAACTGGACCAGACGGTATCCCCGGCTCTATCTTAAAAAACTGCTCCAACGTAATACTTCCTGCTTTACAAGATATAATGATTTCCTCCTTTGAATCCGGAATAGTCCCACTGGACTGGAAGCACTCTATAGTGACCCCAATATACAAAAAAGGCGACAAAATGACACCATCAAACTATAGACCAATAAGCTTGACAAGTATCACTTGTAAGTGCATGGAGAGATTAATAGTGAATAGTTTGCAAAACTTTCTCAAGCCCGAGCACATTATATCCACTCACCAGCATGGATTTGTCCCAAGGCGCTCTACGATCACGAATTTACTAATATGTCTAGATCATTGGACCCAAGAGTTTGATTCTAAAAACCCAGTTGATGTTATTTACTTAGATTTTGAACGAGCATTTGATAAAGTTCCACATCGACGTCTCCTGGTAAAATTGGAACATCTTGGAATACGAGGCAAGCTACTAACGTGGATACAAAACTACCTGGTCGGCAGAACATACCAAGTGAAAGTGGGTGACTGCCTGTCGGGAGTGAGAGACGTTCTCAGCGGCGTGCCCCAAGGATCAGTTCTGGCACCGACTCTATTTGGTCTCTACATCTCCGACATCTGCGCTGTTATCCAAGCCATGTCAAGCCTATTCGCTGATGATGCAAAACTCATTGCCAACCCCATTGTGAGCAGTGGGACACTCAGAGATGACCTGGACAGAATATTGGAATGGACCCGCCATTGGCTAATACGAACTAACCCCTCGAAATGCACAGTTTTGCATATAGGGAATAATAACCCGAGACTCCAGTATAAAATCGGAACAGACATAATATTTTCTACACAGGCTCAGAAAGATCTGGGAATAACTATCTCAGAAGATCTAAAATGGGCAAATCATATAGAGACCATAGTCAAACGAGCAAACGCCATACTCTATGTTGTACGAAAATCATTTCAAAACCTGACTGTAGAGACATTAATCAAAATTTACAAATCTCACATTAGACCACTCTTGGAATATGGATTTCAAATATGGAATCCTTACTTCGTCAAAGATATTACTCTCCTAGAAAGAGTTCAAAGAAGAGCGACCAAGATACCAAAATCACTGAAGAGGAAACCATACGAGGAAAGACTAAAAATCCTCAACCTGACAACATTGGAGCAACGTAGAGAAAGGGGTGACCTCATAGAAACATACAAGATTCTCAATCAGCATTATGATTGTCCAGAACTGGAGAACCTCTTTACTAGAAATACAAATAGTCATCTCCGAGGCCATAGCTTGAAGCTGAATGTCACTGTCAGCTCAACAAATCCGAGACGAAACTTCCTGTCAAATAGAGCAGTGGAAATGTGGAACAAACTGCCCGAAGATGTCGTACAAGCACCCACCACCAATTCCTTTAAAAACAGGCTCGACAAACACCTAAAAAAAACACCAAACTAAACTAACATAAAAATAACAAAGCACCAGTGAACTTAGACATGAACACATCAGCCTAGGCTGTTCATTCATCAAATAAATAAATAAATAAATAAATAAATTCGAAATAAAACTGTAAAAGCAAGACGCACTACATGGGGCTGACATTTCCGAATACGGCTGAAGCCCTAAACTTAAATTAAGATTAAAAAAGAAAAAAAAAAAGATGCACTGCGGCAGCGGCGGAGAGAATGCGAGCTCACCTTGACGTAGTAGTAGGTGTCCGGCTGGAGGCCGACGATGAGAGCCCAGTTGCGTGTGGTGCGAGAGAGATAGTAGATGCACTCCTCCTCCTTGTTGGCCTGCTTCCAGTACTTGAGGCGGTGTCCGATGAGGCGGCCGCGCAGGCGCGCGCGCGACTGGTCGATGGGGTCCCAGGTGACGTTGAGCGCGGTGGAGTTGTAGGAGCGCGCGTACAGCTGCTGCGGTGCCACCTGCGGCATGTCCTCCGCAGAGTACACGACCGCCGGCTCGCTCTCCGGCCCCGCGCCCACAGAGTTGAGCGCCTGCACCTTCACATCGTACCTCGAGTAGAAGTAGTCCAGAGAGATGTGCACCACCTGCACATTATCACACAAACATATTAATGAATCTCTTGTATTCTAATGTTCACATTGAATCAAAACGTTCATTCTCAAGGTCACAGCATGAAACTAAGTCGAACAATCTTTAACAGCAATACTCGCAAACATTTCATAACAAACAGAGTGGTGGACGACTGGAACCAACTTAAAGAGGAAGTAATATTAGTAAGTAAGTAAGTAACTTAGCACCAACCAATTCAAAAATAGACTAGATAAATATCTATAAAATAAAACATAATCTCAAAAAGAGTGCTCAAGAACGAAATAAAAAATAATAATAATAAAAAAAAATCTAAGATAATGACGAAAAACAACAAATTTTAACTGGATTTAGACGTATCAGGGTAGGCTGCCTGTCTAAAATAAATAAATAAATAAATTCAGGGCGACCCAGCGCGATGGAACGTGTTTGTATCGAATACGGTGGGCGAGATCCAGCAGCTGTCTTGCGGGAACAGTTGGCATCACGGCCAGTCTGCCGACAATCCCGCAGACTGAATTTTCCGAGGACTGGAGCCGCATCACTTAAAAGACAAGCCACTCTGATGGTCTCGGGCCCGATTTGGCTTTCCTAGCCCCGGGAGGGTTGGCCGTTAGCCGCAAAACAGATTTAGAGAGTGTTAAAACAGATTTAGAGAGTGTTAAAACAGATTTAGAGAGTGTTAAAACAGATTTAGAGTCTACAAAACAGATTCTTACTGTTAATATTAAACATTTTCACACACACACACACAACTGAATCCTGCAAGCTAAAACCTTCGTGCAGCAGTGACAAGCAAGCGAAAGAATTGAGACTAAACAGTTCTATACGTGGGCCATGTTAGTTTTAATGTGTGATACTGAGTGAGGGGCGTTTCATTTCATGTGATAGACAAGACGCACCTGCATGCCGACGTTGCCGTACTGCTTCAAGTCCATGCTCTGGAACTCGACCTCGGTGCCGTGACGCCGCCAGAAGATCTTGTAGTAGATGCCGGCGCCGTTCTGCTGCGCGGGCGGGAGCGGGGTCCAGGTGATGGTGAGGTCGCCGATCTTGCCGCCGCCGCCGCCCACGCCACGCGGCGCCGCGTACGGCACGTCGGGCGGCGTCGAGAACTGGGGGCTGGGCGCGGAGGGCACGCCCACGCCCAGCATGTTGACTGCCTGCACGCGGAACTCATACACGGACCACGGCACCAGAGCGTCGTTCACCGTCGCCTGCTTGCGCCCGTTGTACCGGTCGATCTCTGTGGCGAACACGTTCTGGCTGATGTTGAGCCACGTGGAGTTCCAGTTGGTGCGCCCCGTTACCACGTAGCTGAGGATGGGGCGCCCGTTGGCGGCGCCGTCGGTCCACTGCAGCGTCGCCGATGTCTTCTGAATATTGAGGACCTGCAGGCCGCCCGGCGGGCCCGGTGGCCCCTCAACCTGCAGGCTCGTCTTGGAGGAGATGCGGCCGATGGCCGACTTCACGATGCACTCGTATTCGCCCACGTCCGCGAGGCTCACGTTGAAGATGTTGAGCTCCCCACCGTCCGCCTTGAGGCGACGGTCGCGGAAGGGATCGTTGCCCTCCTTGATGCGGATGCCGTTGTGGTTCCAGAGAAAGGCCGTGTCGAGCACGGGGTCCGTGTCGGCCGTGCAGTGCAGGAAGATGTTCTCGCGCACCTGCGTGGTGATCCTCGGCGGCAGACGCTCTATGAAGCGGGGCGCGCGCAGGATGATAAGGCGGCCCTTGCTCTCGTCGGTGCCGTACTGGTTCTTGGCGACGCACGTGTAAATGCCCTCGTCGTCTCGCGACAGCTGACGGATCACTAAGTTTCCATTGTCTGTGATGAATCTCTTGCCGCCGGCGCCGATTATGTTGTTATCCTTCTTCCAAGTGAAAGTGGGCTTCGGAGCGGCTTCCGGGTTGCATTTGAGCGTGACGTTCCCTCCCTCGGAGCCGTATGTCTCCGACTCTAAAGGCCTCTTTTTGAAGGAGGGCTTCATCGAGAGCACCCTCAGCTGAGCGGAGGAATACGCCACCTTGAGTTGGTTGCGAGCCTCACACTGGTACATCCCTTCGTCCCGCTTGGGGTCCAGATATCGGATCATGAGGACATTATCCTGCACGGTGTAGCGGTCGCGGTCTTCCGGCTCCAGTGTCTCCGTCTTGAGACGCCGGCCGTCCCGCCACCAGGTGTAGTTGACGTCGGGGATGCCGAAAGCCTCGCAGCTCCAGTGCAGCTCGCCCTTGTTGTCCATGTGCTTGTCGGCGAGCGGGATCGTGAAGTTGGGCATCGCCTGCACCTTCAGGAACACGTTGTTGGATATGGTCGCGCGGTCGTTCCGCACATTGCAGACATACTCACCTTCGTCCTCCACCGACACGTTGGGGATGGTGAGAACTCGGCTGTAGCTGGTTTGCTTCGAGTGACGTGGGAGGTCTCCGTTCTTCCGAGTCCAGTTGTAACTGGGCACCGGGTAGCCGAAGGACACGCACTCGAGCCGCACCTCCAGCCCGACAGTCGGCGCCTCCGGGAACACCTTGGGGAAGTTGTTGGGGAACTTGAGCTGCTGGTAGTCCGAGTGCGGGTACACGTACAGCGGGAAGAAGGGCCCGTTCCTTCCGCGGCCCGACACCTTGCTCTGCACGTTGCACGAGTAATTGCCTCGGTCGATGGACTCGAGCGCGGAGAAGTAGAGCCCTCCGTCATAGGACACGAAGACGCGTCGGTCTTCCTCTACGAAGTTGGGGAAGTAGCCGCGAGCCCAGTAATAGTTGACGGCGGGGTAGTAGGGCGGCGGGTCACAGTACATCACCTTGCCCCAGTACTGGTTGCCGGACTCGGCCGCCCTCTTCAGGTTGAACTCGCGGATGAAGCCAAATGAGAGCAGCACGCTCTCGGAGCGGATCGTACCGAACTTGTTGGCAGCCGTGCAATGGTACTTGGCGGCATCCTTCTCCGCGTCGGGGTCGTACACGATAAGCGTGCCTCCGCTGATGGTGAATCGCGAGTCCACCAGTGGGTCGATCGGCTTTGATATAAGTTTATCAAGCTCGTAGTCCTCGCGGAACCACTGGTACGTGGGCGCAGGGTAGCCTCCCGCGATGCAAGAGAGCTCGGCGTAGTGACTCCGCAGGACGTCGTAGATGGTGTCCTCCGGCTCCTTGATGAAGTAGGGTCCGCGAGGGATTCTCTCCGGGTCCACGACGGTCATGCCGTAGGTGAAGGAGCGTGCGTCCTCGATGAGGAAGTGCAGGCGCTGCATCTGGCCCTCGCAGATGAAGTGGTTGTACTGGGAGCCGTCGACCTGGTCGAGGCCCCAGCGGTGGGAGAAGTGGGAGAAGCGGTAGACGAGGTAGTCGCGGCCGAGCAGGTCCTGCGGGTAGCGGTGCTCGTTGAGGAAGGCGTTGTCCAGGTTGGAGAGCTGGGAGCCGTCGCCCTCGTTGGTCCAGTACTGCGGCGACTGCTGGTGCGCTGACACGTACCACGCGCCGTGCTGCGGGTCCAGCCGCATCAGCTGCGTCACCACGAACCCGTGCTCCTCCACAGAGTTAATGGAGGCCAGGTCCGCCTCGTACGCTCGGCAGATCTTGCGAGCGTCGTTGCGCGGCCGACTCGGGGACTTGGTGAAGCGGTAGCACGAGTCGCGGTAACGCACCCAGTTGGGCGGGCAGCGGTACGGCGCGTCCTGGCCGTCCATGCCGCCGTAGTAGCCGAGGGAGGGGTCCACCTCATTGGCGTTGTCGTCGTTGGAGCCGTACGCGCCCGAGTCGAACGAGTCCTGGTAGAAGGAGCTCTGCTGGTTGAAGTTGCTCGCGGGGTAGTTGCCGGAGTAGTTGGGAGGGTAGTTGGGGTTCTGCTGCGTGTAGTCGGGTGGATAGTTTGGATTGTTGTTGGGGTAATTAGGATTACCGATGGGGTTTTGCTGGGAATAATCATTGGGGAAGGGCTGGCCTCCGGGCTGGCCGTACTCGCCGTACGGGTAGGGGGAGTTGGGTCGGCGGAGGGTCTGGTTGTTGGCGAGGGGTGGAGCGTCCTGCGGGAAGGTCTGCTGGCCGTACGGCGGCGCGGGGCTGTACGCGCGCTCCGTCCCGGCTCCCGGCGCCTGCGCCGCCGCCGCCGCTAGCGCCGCCAGCGCACTCAACAACACCCACATGTTTCTGCAACAACTACAATTCACTGCTATTATGTCTACAAACTAATTTCACCAAGGTTGAGTTGGGAATCTCATGGTCATGTTGTGACAATACTTTCATAGTAAAGAAACCTTACATGAAATGCATTAACACCGGACGAAATCATCAATAAGTATCCCAAGCAGAAATAATTAAAACAAGTTAAAATTAACCTGTTGACTCGCACGTATATAATTATACCTAGGTATATGTTAAAAAAAACAGAATACACGCACCAGCTGTCAGTGTAAATAAAAAAATAAATAAAAATATCTTTCATACTACATACGGATGTCCAACTACCTGCATAAAATCGAGTGCACTTGTTCTCATATAAATTTTAACTGAAAATGATGTCTTGCTCCAAGTGTGACAAGAAAAACGTTATGGACGAGAAAAACCCTGGCATCGTATGTTTTGGGTGTGACCGCCCAGTGTGTGTCAAGTGCAGTGCACTGAGTGCTACAGAAATGCGAGTTTTCCAACTTGCGACTCACTCACTTCGATACCTGTGCCCGGATTGCGAAACTGGCATCAAGGAGCTCCCAAGCCTCAAGAAAGCGGTGTCATCCCTCAAGAACCAGCTGGAAAAATTAAACAAAGAAATCGACAACCTAAAGAATAGTCATACGAAGGTACTAAACCTCGATCTAGTAATCGAAGAGCTAGAAGACAGGAAGATGAGGAGCTCCAATGTTACCCTGTTTGGAATCCAGGAGTCTGCAGCGGAGAATGCTGACCAACGCAAGAAAGATGATGCAGAAAGTGTCCAACGTACCCTGGACTCGCTGCCGGAGCCCGAGCGCCCTCGCGCTGTTATCCGCCTCGGTAAGCCTCAGCCTGGAGCCTCCACACCACGCCCAATAAAAATTGTTATGTCAGGTAAGCGAAAAGCAATTCAAATCTTGAAGAACAAGTCCAAATTGCAAGCCCCTGTAACAGCGAAAGCAGATCTGACACCTTACCAAAGAGATCATCTGAAAAAGCTCAGGCAGGAACTAGAAGAAAGAACGCAAGGCGGAGAAAAAGATCTGACTATAAAATACATAAATAATTGTCCAAAAATTATAAAACTGTAAAAAAAGTAACATCGTCAGATGTAACCGAACTGATCATACACTACACGAACTTGGCTTCACTAACGGCAAAATTCGACCTTTTACTAGCAGACATAAATACATTAAAACCTACATTCATTATTATAACTGAGACACATCTGAAACCTGAAATAAAAGATAGCATTGTGAACATACCTGGATTCTCTTTGTATCAGCAAGACCGAACTACCGGCAAAAAGGCAAGTGGAGGTATTGCAATCTATATTGCTAACGATCATAATAACATACCTATTATAGCAAGAAGAAACTCTACCTATGACAGAACAAATGTGGAAGCATTATGGCTAGACATAGAGTATGGCAACTTTAAAATGCTACTAGCCGGGGTGTACCGCCCAACCCATTACACTTTGGAACAATCAGACACAGATCTCTTTGACATGATAGAGCGGGCAGCCCAGCAGGGAACTACACTGATCGCAGGTGATTTCAACTTACCCGACATCCAGTGGCCATTAAAAAAATTAGATGGATACAACGCATTACATGAAAAATTTATTAAAACATACACAAACTCCAGCTTGCAACAACTTGTAGAACAAAACACAAGAAAACGCAATAATGAAGAATCTCTACTCGACTTCATAATGTGCAATGACCATAGTCTTTGCACAAAAATCGATTACTGTGCAAATATTGGCAAAAGTGACCATTTAGTATTGGTAGCAACTATTCAGTTTATTTTAGAAAAATCTCACAATAATATTAAAAAACCTCGTCCAAATTACATGAAAGCTGACTACGAAATAATACGAAAAGCATTGAACAAAGAAAATTTCTGTCACATCTGAAACAGATGTGACACATGCTTGGACACAATTCAAAAAAATAACACAAGATACATTACTTACACATGTTCCTGTCTCAACACCCAAGAAAAAACTAAGCAACAAGCCCTGGATAAACAAGCAAGTCATTGATATGATTAAACAAAAAAAGCACCTGTGGAGACTTTACCAATTAAATAAATCCCAAAAAACATACGAAACTTACCGCAAAGTAAACAACCAAATTGTATATCTGACAAGACAATCAAGGAAAAAGTACGAGGATAATATAATCACTTTAGGGCCAAAAGCTTTCTACGGTTACATCCGGAAACAACTATCCTCCAAAGTTAGCATACCGCCAGCTTTGCGGAAAGCCGACACAAAAGAAATTATAACCGACCACTTCGAAGTAGCAAACACATTTGCAGAACAGTTTAAAAAATCTTTTGTACAAGAGAATGATGACCCCTTACCACAAGTCGCTGTTCCAAGAGTAGAGAATACTTTAGAAATGGTGGAGTTTACCCCGGAGAAAGTTCTGAAAGTATTAAAAACATTTAAAGATGAAACATCAATGGGACCGGATGGTATACCTGCAATCTATGTGAAAACATGTTCCCCAGAGTTGTGCCTATGCCTTGCATTTATAATGACCTTTAAAACTGGCAAACTACCGTCAGACTGGAAAGAAGCAACAGTAACACCGATATACAAAAAAGGGGATAAACTTGCAGCATCGAACTACCGCCCAATCAGTCTGACGAGCATTATATTATGCAAGGCTATGGAGAAAATTGTCTGTGACTCACTAACAACATTTTTAACACAAGAAAAAATTATCATCAGCCAACAACACGGTTTTGTACCCAAGCGCTCAACCATAACAAACCTACTCGAATGCATGAACATATGGACCAAAACATGGGATGAGCGTAAGCCAATGGACATAATATACTTAGATTATGAAAAAGCTTTCGACCGTGTCCCGATAAACCGACTTATTCACAAATTGGACCACTTTGGACTCCGTGGAAAACTACTACTGTGGCTGAAAGATCTTCTAACAAATAGAAAGTTCCGAGTGAGAGTTGGCGAACAACTATCTGAACCTCAACCAGTACTCAGCGGAGTACCGCAAGGATCGATCGTCGCGCCAATCTTATTTGGGATATTTCTCACAGACCTACCAGCCATCATGAAACTCAGCTTCTCGCTCTTTGCCGATGATACAAAATTTTTTGCAGACCCTCTTATAAGCCATCAGACCATACAAGACACCCTTGACCAAATTCTACATTGGACAAAAGAATGGCTACTTTCACTCAACAGCAGTAAATGTACAGCACTCCACATAGGGTCTAAAAACCCAAAGCTCTCATACAACATTGGTGGAAACCAAATACAACCAGTTAAGTCGCAAAAGGATTTAGGAGTCGTGATATCAGAAGATCTAAAATGGGAAGCGCACATAATTGAGCTAGTGAAGAGAGCAAATTCACTTCTCTATACAATAAGGAAAGCCTTCTCCTCCATCACCGCAGAACTGTTTCTGAAACTCTACAAGACATATATAAGACCACTACTTGAATATGGCTACCAAATTTGGAGTCCATATTTTAAAAAAGATATTGAGCTACTAGAGAGAGTACAGCGACGAGCAACAAAGATGGTATCATCAATTAAAAATAAAACATATGAAGATCGCTTACAGGCACTGGGATTAACAAATCTTGAGGAAAGGAGACAACGAGGAGACATTATAGAAACCTATAAAATCCTAAAAGAATGCTACGATGTACCAAGTGTACAGTCAATGTACGAAAGGAGCACTGAAGAACGTCTTCGCGGTCACTCATTAAAACTAAAATGGCCCACACATAGAACCAACCCCAGGAAGCATTTTCTGACGCACCGGGTCGTAAGGGCCTGGAACAAATTATCTGAGGACACCGTGAGCGCCCCCTCGGTTAATTCTTTAAAAAACCAATTAGACAAAAAAAAAAAAACAAACAAACAAAAATACTTAAAAACAATACAAGTGCACTCATAAATTAATAAACAGAATACACGCACCAGCTGTCAGCTGTCAGTGTTTAAACGAAATAAATAAATAAAAATACATACCTACTGTCATTTAAAAAACGGGTTGAGTATTTCATTAGCAGGGGTTAGATCGAATATTGCTGGTATGCTTGGTGTGTAGGCCGAGTTGAAAGATGAATTATAGTGAAATAATTGTTTGCCGGAAATGCGTAGATTCGGAGAAAAACAATTTTGAAAAAGATATATATTTTTCATACAAAATTAAATTTTAGATTTTTAGCGGGGGTTAGATCGAATATTGCAAACCAGCAATATTCTATCTAACCCCCGCTAATCAAATACTCACCCAAAAAACGAAATCTACATCCCAGAAAATAAAAAATATTATGACAAATAAAAGTGCATTTGGTCAGGTCCGCAGATTTTCCGACGGGCGGGTTGTACGTTCCGCAAACGAACTCCAGGATTTTAAACGATTGAGAGACCTAGAGAAAACAGTTGGTGCACAACGAGTTTGAAAGTTTTCTCACCTTAGCGTGTAGTAAGCCCGAAGTAGACTCTTGTCACATCATCGCGTTTACTCCAAGCCAACTACCATTGAGTACCTCGAGTCTCAACACTGTTCTATTTCAGCTCTATCCACGAAATACTGCAACAAGGAAGACAATTCGAAAATAATGCTTCAGCGTTGCAGAGCAGAGCAGGATGCACATGCACAGCAGGGCAGGGCGGATGGGTATTTTTATTTAATGGGTGGGTGGCCGGCTGGCTGGCAGCGTCATCGTTTGACATTTCTGGGTGACACCGCCCTTCTGATGTTGCCATTGTTTTCTCGCAGTCACGTTGCCATTCCCTAACCGCATTATTATTTTAATTTTTTGTTGTATGGCATGCGTTGAGTAATGAAATGAACTACTAATGAGTTCGTGTTCTTCTTCTTCTTTTTAATTTTGGCGTTTTACCGATATATCTTCGGCTCAATTCGCCAATGTCAAGTCTTGAAAGATCCACGTTAATAAACTGTACTACTTCACAAAACACAACAACAAAACAAAACAAATAATTTTGACTATTTAGTGTGGTCAAGTCACGGTCAAGTCAAAGCGAGTTTTGTCAATTTAAAAAAACCACGTTTTGTCTGTGCGTGCAGTACAGAAATTCAGACAGCGAAACGACACCTGAAAGACATTCCGGCTCCTTTCGTGAACACTCAGCTCGAAACGAAACGTAACAAAAACGACATGCGCCGCGTCAACATTAGGTTAGGGTTAATAATTAATAATTTTCTTATAATAATTATCACCAAAACCTCACTCATACCACTTTCTTCGAGCCGAAGTCTGCTGAAGTGTGCAAGAAAGGAGCCGGAATGTCTTTCATGTGGCGCACCGTTCAGTCAGACGGCCATTATTTTGTTTTATAATCTCCGTAGAGTAAAATTGATAATCTCTTTGCATTCTTCAAAATCAAGTCAAGTCAAGTTTTTTTTTACCAAAAAGAGAATCCACTGTACGTTTTGTTTTTACGACGAACAAATAGACAGAAAAAAAACCGAGATCATAACGTGAGCTAAATTATGTGATGAAAGGAACTTTACGTGCAAGTGCGGTGCGACGATAGCTTTTCTGGTACGTTCGTTCTGTTCGTCGCCGTTCGACGTCCGCGGTCCTACCTAAGTTCGAACCCCTGCCTGCAGCACTACATTTATTTTGTTCCACACGATCCGTGGCTGAGGATCCAGATTGGCTGTGCTAAATTTATTGTGCCGTCGTTCGCAGAGAGCGCACGATGCAACCGTGAACACAGCGCTGGACTCGAGCGAGGCGCGCGCGGATACAGACAGATCAGCATGGGCTCCATGCGGCCGGGCGGCCGCTTTCTGCCCTTCAGCAAAAACATACAACGCACTCAAAAACAGCCCGGTGAGTATGATTTCTTTCCCGGGTTCCCGAACCCCGGAAGAGTATCCTTCCCGATTTCGGGAAATTTCAGTCGGGAATTCCCGACCGTCGGGAAATAAAACTATCAAAATATTGAAAAAGGCGCCGCGCGTGTAACGTCTCATTCATTTGGCAGAGCGAGCGCGTTGACGGCCGCGACTGAGACGTTTCGAGAGAGTTTTTTCAGTGGCAGGAGATTTCACAACAGAAATAAGAAATGGGCATTCCGATAAGGCGCTAAATGCTTTAAAATGTTTGAAGGCTCGTTTTGCTCAAATATAAGCATGGTACCTATATCTCTGTATATATAGCTTTTGATTTGATTTTTTTGTTTATAATAATAAATATTGCCACGGGTTGTGCCTTATCGGCTCACGAAAATCATTCAACCGGTCTCAGAGTTAATTAGATAATTTAAGGCTAAACAAAGCTGATGCGTTTTTTTTTTGTAATTTTAAAATAATACTTTTTTTTATGGGAAGCATGACATATAGCACGTTCCAGACTAACGCAGAGGTGTAGTCCGACGGCACGTACGGGCATTCGGATATTTACGGGGGCTGCGAATACCATGTCGGCCGGCTAGGTGCACCTTCACATTATGTTTGAAGGACCCCAGGCTGTACATTAGAGGAAAGGATGCAGGTGGGAGTGTATTGCACATGTTAATTTAGTGTATGTGGTGTAAAGAGCCGGGTAATAAGTAAAGTATGATTGTGTGCACAGTACCGGCGGGATTTCCTCAGTCGTTGTCGGGGAGCGAGACGGACATCTCGACGTCGAACGAGAACCTGTCGCACGAGGAGCGCTACGTGATCCGGCACACTGCGCGCGTGGAGCCGCAGGGCCAGGAGAACCAGTCGGAGCCCGACCACCGCGCGCCACCCAACCGCAACTCTCTCAAGGTAGCCAAACTTCACCTACCCCCCATCCCTCATACGGGTTAACCGTAACACCTTGGTAAACTATGTTCCATGTTAGTGGCTCCCTTTGATCGTGACGGCCGGCTGCACTGAACTGGACTGAAAATATGAACCACATACATAGCAGCTTCTACCGACCTTTTATTCAGTGCAGTACAGTGTTATCAAGCCGAGCGGGTTAAACCCTACCACCTAGTAAGGTAAGTCACCCATCCGAGGTCTGACTGCGCCCAGGTGTGCTTACCATTTGCTTTCCAGAAGGTCCGCACGGACGGAAGACTTCTTACTACCGTTGACTTCACAAATGAATGTTTAAAATCACCTCCAAGGGCATAAACTTGAAAGTCAATTTAACTTCAAGCTCAACTAATCCACGACATCACTTCTTATGCAACAGAATAGTTGAAAAAATTCCCGAAGATGTCATCCAAACACCCGCTACAAACTTATTTAAGAACAAACTAGATAAACATTTAAAAGTACTATAGTTTCAACATTTACAATTACAATATATAATAAAATCAAACCGCCAGTCAAGATAGATATCAACACACCAGCTTCCGCTGCTCCTTCATCTAAATTAAATAACACACATTACAACGTGTAATTATGCAATGCACTAAAAGAGAGGAACAGGCCGAGGGCGGTAGCGCCTCGCTGCGAGTGAAGCAAACAAAACTATTGTTAATTCAATATGTTTGAATGTGTTCAGGAGAGTCTGGCGGGCAGTAACCGCAGCTCGCTGAAGGAGAGCGTCGGGGGAGGCGGCGGGGGCGGCGGGGGCAGCAACCGCAGCTCCCTGGACGTGTCCTCCTCCTCCTACAACACTCTCATCATCCACGCCGCCGGCCCCGAGGAGCCGTGGACCTCCCGCCTCTCCGGCATACGGTCAGACTTTTTTTGTTTTGTTTATGTAATCCGGTATGGGTGGCTGAGTTGGAGGGGCTAAAGCTCATGCTCCGACCAGCCAATATCACCTCCGAGAAGGTAGGTGCCATATCGGAGACTTCCCTGGATTGCTGGCTATACTGGACTAGAGGAGAACACAACCGAGGCTGCTATGCGGCCATCTTACATCCAGTACCGTGGTATCAACCCAGTTGGCTACAATTTGAGCCCACCACCTAGTAAGGGGGCAAGGAACTATCTCCCTCTAGCGCGCAGGAGAGAGTCGAGAGGAGTCTGTTGTGGAGTGTATTGTTTCTATTCATGAGTCGCCAGAGCGGGGAGTGGCGACGGGGAGCCATTTAACAACACGCGCGCTCGTGAGCACTCCTTAGACTTGACTGATGCAATACTGTACCCAGTTGGTGCCAACGTACCCAGTTTGTTTAGGCCAACTCCTCTTAACTTGTTGTTGTTGCTTGTTGTTGTTGTTTTGGTTTGGGGTTGGCTCTAGGCCAACCCCAAACCAAAACAACAACTCAAACTAATCCCGCTTGGTTGGGACCTTCGTGCAAAACCCCGCAGTCTCCAGCTACCCTAGCCAGCCTATGTCTTCCATGAAAGCCACAAATCGACCGGGGTGTCTGCAGGCCGCTTATCCCTTAGTCGCCTTTTACGACATGCATGGGGAGAGATGCAGTGGGACTATTCTTATTAAGTACCGACCCCACACAGTACCCTCTTAACTTCTCCGTACATGTAATATGTCCGTGTATGCAATTTACTCTCTAGTAGTTATAACACGTTTACCATCGGCGAATCCTCATTTAGTTTCAAAATAAAACACACAATTTGAATGAAAACGCTGTCGATCTACATATATAAGGTCTTTCAAAATTAGTTCATAGTACGCTAAGGGGGAGTTCTGTATCATATAGGGCTTTTTTTTTTATGTATTTAAATAAAAAAATAGGTGGTTGATTTTTATAGCCTAATCGATTCAGTTTCATAACAGTAACAAAAAAGTCTTTATTACCATTATGATGTAACACGTGTAAGTTGGTAAAAACAAATCAAATTCTTTCTATTCCATACTAATAAAACTAATATTGTGGTTTTTCACAATTTGTGAAAGAAAGAGATCTATGTTTTGGAAGACTTTTTTGTTCCTGGCATGAAACTGAAACGATTAAGAACATTTTTTTTTTACATATTACATTAAAAAAAATTTTTTTTGTAAGAAAAAAATTCTTTGTTCTTCAAAAGTGATCTATTTCCGATACAGAACCCCCCGTTAGCGTACTATGAACTAATTTTGAAAGACCTTATATATTGTTATATAAAGTGGAAGTTCTGCCATATATGAATGAAAAATAATATTGTTCAAATGCCCACAGTGACCTCGGCTAACAGACATTACGATCCTTTTGTCAAAATTTTTAATCACAATTTGGCATAGTTGAGGCTGTACTGTATCTCGCGAATGACACATTCAATGTTGACTTTCAAGTTTTATTTTGCATCTAAAAAAGAATCTCCAATGGTAAACCTGCCTCCAACACGTCAAGTTGACACTTAAAAGTGCTTTTTTGATGATCCTTGCAAACAAAACAGTAGGAGCCTTCCCTTGCTTTACTAGGTGGTATGATCAAATTGTAGCTGACTGGGTTGGTACCACCTTACTGGATTTAACCAGATTACTGGATTGAGCCGCATAAGCTACTCGTCTGTGAATCCCTAGTCCAATGTAGCAAAAAATCCAAAACGAAAGTCTCCGGTATTGCACCTACCTTCTCGGAGATGATATTGTCTGGTCGGAGTATGTGATCTGACTGTAGTAGGTTCAAAAAATAAATTTTTGAAAAAGCATTACTATACCACTCATTCAGACCATCCCACAGACACCATTAGGTTACGGCCTACGCTGAAGGTGGTTGAACCGGTCATTAGGAGAATGATTTTTCAATTTATATATCATCCACCAGGGACCACCCCTCGGAGCTGAGCCACCAGTCTAGCCAGTCCTCCCCGTACCACACTCTGAAGCGGGAGCGGGATCGCGAGGGGAGCGCCGGGGGGGACAAGAAGCCGAGCGGCATCCCGTTGCCGGTGTCGGCGGGCGGGGGCGGGGCGGCGCGGGAGCACCCCACGCTGCCGCGCGGCGCCGCCTACATCGACATCGGCGGCCAGAGGATATACACCAGCCCGCCCGACCACGGAGTGCAGGTCTCACGCTCGTCGCTCACACCGATGCTCGTCTAGTGCTATACTTGCTGCCACCGCATTAACTAACACAAAAACTATCAAAAACAAAATCTCAATTCAATATTTTTTACCACCCATAAGGTGTCTCAGCGAAGCCCGTACGTGCTCGCCAGTTGCCTATTCACGCCTCTCTTGAAGGACCCCAGAACTCACTTGGGGGGAAATATATGGGCAGAGAGAGCGTTTTGATATTAGATTACCCCCTAGCTAGAGAAAAATCTAAAGCAAATATGTGAAGTGAAATGAGCGCATTCAACAAACAGTTTGCGTCGTGCACAGGAAATAACGGAGATACCGGACGACTTCCTGAACCAGTCGTCGGTGCTGAAGCACCTCGCGAAGGAGGTGGCGAAGTCGCCGACGCGGCGCAGCCCCCCCGCCGCCCCCCGCCCCGCCTCCGAGTCGCCCGCGCGCTCCGCCCGCGCCTCGGACGGCGCCGATTCCACTCGCAAGCTCAAGGGCAAGAAGAAGCTCAGCAAGGAGAAACTAAGCCTGTCCCGCTCCCAGCCCGACCTCTCCAGGTACATCATGATACTCACTCACATCACTTTACTTGCCGACTACGAGTCTATGCACTAGCCGACACGGAGAACATTCCCGTCACATTATCACATTGCTTTTGACAAGTCTAGGTCTTGTGTGGTTGTATTTGACTTGCTTGAAATCTCTTGTGATGAGACTAATTTGTTGCCTGGAATTGTTAGTTGAAAATGGATTTTCGAGATCTTTGTGAGAGATCAGCTGTGTGCAGGGACTGTGCATTGTGTCTCGCCGCGAGCGCTTCCCCGCCGGGAGTGACCCTTTGATCTATCTGTGAGCTCATAGGTACTCCGCTGCAAACTCTACGATGGACAAGGACCTGGGCGAGCGCTGGGTTCGAAAGAGGTGTTGCGATTGACCCCATTGGGATCCGCCCCCACTCGCAATAGCACTCATCTTGTTGAGCATCTGTTCGGCAGCGGTGCATTGTTTGAGTTTGTTGGACAGTGCAGATAGGCAGATAGGTAGAAATATTTTATTGCTCCAAAACCAAGTGGCACCTAGCTCGCCCGGTGTTATGGGCTGACATCACGGATGTTGTAGGTGATGTAGCCAGTGTCAGTTTTGTTACCTGTCTATTTTTATAGCAATATAAATAAAACCCAGGTGTACAATTTGTAGATTTATTCGGTCGTATCTACAATTAATTGGTATATAGATAGGGTCTCTGGATTAAATACAAGTCCTCGGCGTGCTGCGTCCGCTCGGCGAACAAAGAATTCCTACCTACCTACCTAGTCAGCTGACTAAGGGAGAATAGGAGCGATCGCACCGGTTTATTGACGGACGTCGTAGTCTTCTTCTCCGTCTTCCCGCACAATCAGCCGGAGGCCTAGCCTCTCGACGCGCAGCTCCCACGGCACGGCGTTCCACTGAACACAGCAGAGCCGCCGGCAGCCCAGCGACAGGTGAATCGCTGACTCGCAGGGGTGGCGTCGACGGGGCACTCTCCGACCGTCCTGACCGCTCGCGCGGTGACGGGAGCGGAAGTCGGGAAGCTGTCTTGGAGCGAAGCCCGTACCAAACTCTGCGCGATAGGGAAAGAATCACACGCCGCACTAACATAATCGCCATGGAGCGGCGGTGGGGCCCTATCACGCAGTAAAAACACAATTTACAATTTAGTGAAACGTGGCCGGTGAAGGTAGTCACGCGGCCTGTATAAAATTTTACACGATTTTACACATACAATTTATATAATTGGCGTTCGCCTACTCACCCACTGACGTGGAGTTTACTTCTCGTTCAAGGCGAGATGTGAAAATATTCCTAATACTCTTTTCACATTAATTTAAGCTTGAACAAAAGAATGGTGCTGAGAGCGTGCACCAATCTCTGACAGCCGGAAGAAAAGTAATATCTGTCGCACTGTCCTATCCTTCGTGGTTCGCTCTCGGGTCCGCGACTCCGTTCGCTCTTTCTCTTGACGTGCTGCCTCGCTCCCTGGTATCGGCGAGCGAGACGCGGCCGTATTCCGGTCGCCGTATTTGAGTCGCTTTCGTCCGTGAGCGGCGGCAATATTTAAAATACTGAAACAAATAACTAAACAGAACCGAAGGGTCGTGTTACGGCAGACCTTGCGGTTTTGCAACGTAACAGTACCCCCTTTCCAACAAAAGATGAATTCTTCCTCTGAAGGAGGGAAAATTCATCGAGAATAAAATTTCTCCGATAACCTTAACACACAGACAATGGTTGAACTGAAGTTTTGCTGATCTGGATCGCCTTTACACTGTCATTCATCAACATTCACATCCCTATCATACCCTTCCCCATTCACTATTTGTTCACACTAAGCCGTCACTAGCTAACATCGCTAGTGAGGCACCGTTCATTCTCTTGTATACCCTCCTGTATGTATACCACACGGCTCTCCTAGCTCTTTCTGCCCTATCCTGCCTAAATGCGACTCTCCGTGGTATACTGCCCTACCTACATCCACTCCCAACTTAGCATTGGGGATTGAGGTTGTAGGCGACGTCTCGGCATAATGAGACGATAACACTGTACCGCTCGCCTTGACATACCTGTGTCCAAAGCAAAATCTCCAGAACACAGATACTTAAGCAATACTGCTTACCACGTAGACCCACTGACCGTCAAGGTGAGAAATGAAAATTTCAACCAAAGTGTGCGAAATTGAATGCCAACAGGCAGCGTACCAAGTGTACTGGGGGCTGATTCGGGTCGGGTCGGATGGACATTAGGTGGGTCGGCTACATACTTGGCTTTTGATTTTTTTGATTGGTAGTTATGTAGGTGCCGCTACCACGTAGTTTTGAGGCTTTTGATTTTAGACAGGGTTACTATGACCGCCCTGTAGCGATAAGGCATTCTGAGTCGCTATCCGCTCTGCCGAGTGTCACGCTAATTACATCGAACCCGAGCACTGGGTCAGACCCCAGCAGCACCGCCTGCTGTGTAGACTCTACAGAGTAAAATAAACAATTAGGTTTACTTTTAAAGAAAGAAAAAAAAATTAAATTAACAATTATCAATCGCGAACGATGATAATAATAAGTTTCAACTATAAAATTTTGCGAAGTTTGTTTTTTCAAAAGGTCAATCTCAAAAGATGCTTTGAAGGAACATAATAATTCCCAAACTAATATAAATGCAATAATTTAAGTTTACGAAACCAAGTCAATCACGAATGATGACATACTACTATATAAGTTTTATTTTTAACTGCAACCACGTGTCGCTAAGTTAAATATATCTAAGAATTCAATATGAGTAATTAGAATTTTTAGAAGAAAAAATTTTATAAAGTTACAACCGTTTGTTGCCAAACTTTAATAAAATTATCCAAGTGTTCAATCTAAGTAATTAAAATAATTACTATAAAAAAAAAAATTTTTTTTTTTTTATAAGTACTAAAGTTACAACTGATTGCTGCCAAACTTTAATTAAATTATCCAAGGGTTCACTATAAGTAATTGAAATTACCATTAAAAAATATTAAGTTACAACTGATTGTTGCCAAACTTATTAAATTATATGGGTTCAATATAAGTAATTTAAAATTACTATAAAAAATTTCTAAAGTTACAACTGATTGTTGCCAAACTTAATTAAATTATTTACGGGTTAAACGTAAGTAATTTAAAATTTCTATTTAAAAAATGTATAAAGTTACAACTGATTGTTGCAAAACTTAATTAAATTTATTGCTACATTTTAGATCACTACGCTACCGTGATCGTGAAGATAGTTGCAGAAGTTTGCTACTATTGTTGTACCTACACCTTCTTATTTCTTCCACTCTTTCTAAAAATGCACGCACGCAGTCCCTTCCATAATACTTTAGCTTTAGAAAGTCTGTCTGGAGATTATGGGAGCAATTTACCGTGACTGACGGAGTCCCTGCGTCACCGGTACTCCGCACAGGCACGTTCTCCATTGTTGCTTCGGTCTCTGCGGCGGCGTTGCACGAGCTGGAATATTTAAAATAAGATTTAGGTTGGCGTTGCGCGAGCTTCGCTTCTTCCTTGTGTAGGAGGCCATACTGTCTGTCGTATGCCATTGTAATGTAAGTAAGTAAGTACCAGTATAACATTGTAGTAACTAGACTACGTAGGTAGTTACCAAAACATAAAAATTTCAATAAACCGAGTTATTGAAATGAAATTAAATACTGTCAGTGAGTAACTAGACGAACGCTTACAACAATTTAAAACAATAATATCTCCGCACAGTGAGGCTAGGGCAAAATTTAAAAATATGTGAGAAAAATTTATGTAAAAAAAATAAAACTATTTTAACACTACAATTTCCTATTCTAACCCTCACTGTGCCACCTTCTTCGCGCCCCCGCTCTGAACGAACAACTAGTATTCAGAGCGGTTCTGCTGTCCCAACCTTTGCCGGATTCTTACCGGCAGGCGTTGGCTCGGCCTGTGGCTAGATGTATTCTTTCTCCGTAGCCACACAGATAAAACCCAACCTTCGCCGGATTCTTACCGGCAGGCGTTGGCTCGGCCTGTGGCTAAACGTATTCTTTCTCCGTAACCACACAGATAATAATGCACATAAAGCGGAAAATTTGTATTAATCCAGAAATAAGACCTGTTCGTGCGTCACTGTTACCTGTCTATTTTTATAGCAATATAAATAAAACCCAGGTGTACAATTTGTAGATTTATTCGGTCGTATCTACAATTAATTGGTATATAGATAGGGTCTCTGGATTAAATACAAGTCCTCGGCGTGCTGCGTCCGCTCGGCGAACAAAGAATTCCTACCTACCTACCTAGTCAGCTGACTAAGGGAGAATAGGAGCGATCGCACCGGTTTATTGACGGACGTCGTGGTCTTCTTCTCCGTCTTCCCGCACAATCAGCCGGAGGCCTAGCCTCTCGACGCGCAGCTCCCACGGCACGGCGTTCCACTGAACACAGCAGAGCCGCCGGCAGCCCAGCGACAGGTGAATCGCTGACTCGCAGGGGTGGCGTCGACGGGGCACTCTCCGACCGTCCTGACCGCTCGCGCGGTGACGGGAGCGGAAGTCGGGAAGCTGTCTTGGAGCGAAGCCCGTACCAAACTCTGCGCGATAGGGAAAGAATCACACGCCGCACTAACATAATCGCCATGGAGCGGCGGTGGGGCCCTATCACGCAGTAAAAACACAATTTACAATTTAGTGAAACGTGGCCGGTGAAGGTAGTCACGCGGCCTGTATAAAATTTTACACGATTTTACACATACAATTTATATAATTGGCGTTCGCCTACTCACCCACTGACGTGGAGTTTACTTCTCGTTCAAGGCGAGATGTGAAAATATTCCTAATACTCTTTTCACATTAATTTAAGCTTGAATAAAAGAATGGTGCTGAGAGCGTGCACCAATCTCTGACAGCCGGAAGAAAAGTAATATCTGTCGCACTGTCCTATCCTTCGTGGTTCGCTCTCGGGTCCGCCACTCCGTTCGCTCTTTCTCTTGACGTGCTGCCTCGCTCCCTGGTATCGGCGAGCGAGACAGCACTTCATTCGTCTGTGAGCAGCGGCGCGGACCGTCGAACGAGTTGACGCCCATTAAATGTTGATTTATTTGATTCTACTCACAACTGTGAAGTAAAGATTTTACAATTAATACCATTATTTTATTTATCATTTTTACTATTAATATTATCCAATACCGGCGCACGAAGCGACGCGACTCTGATCGAGTTGCTGTGTTGGTTGATGTCAGATCAAAGATTGATTGAATCGAATTGATTGATGGTTGATTGACGTCAGCTGCAAACATAACGCGCGGCCGTATTCCGGTCGCCGTATTTGAGTCGCTTTCGTCCGTGAGCGGCGGCAATATTTAAAATACTGAAACAAATAACTAAACAGAACCGAAGGGTCGTGTTACGGCAGACCTTGCGGTTTTGCAACGTAACAGTTTACATAAAAAAAGTAACCATTTTACGGTAACAAACTATAAGTAATTTACATGAGGGGTTAAAAACAACGTAGCCCCGGCAGGCAACCCGCCCGCCCCGCTCCCTCCCCGCTCCCTCCCCGCTTCGTACTGTGTGGGGTCGGTACTTAATAAGAATAGTCCCACTGCATCTCTCCCCGTGCATGTCGTAAAAGGCGACTAAGGGATAAGCGGCCTGCAGACACCCCGGTCGACTTGTGGCTTCCATGGAAGACATGGAAGCTGGCAGCAGACAAGCCGGCTGGCTGGGGTAGCTGGAGACTGCGTGGTTTTGCACGAAGGTCCCCAACCAAGCGGGATTAGTTTGCAGGCCTAGAGCCAACCCCAAACCAAAACAACAACAACAACAACATGAGGGGCAAAGTCGGACCTATCCCTTACAGGGATTTCTCCCAGTCAACCTTTGGATGTTTGAGAGTTGTATGTTGTGAGATATAAGTATAAGTAGGCGTGCACAGCTTGTTGGTAAGCATGCGAGTTGCTGAACAGGGAGTATAGCGTGGTGTGGTGTATCAGTGTGGGTGTGGAGGCGGAGCCGCGGTGGAGCGGGGGCGGCGGCGGCGGCGCGGAGGGCGAGGAGGACGAGGCGTTCGCGGCCGTGCTGGACGAGCTCGCCGCAGAGAACCAGACCCTCAAGCACCAGCTCTCCGACGCCTGCAGCAAGATCGCCAAGACTGACAAGGTATATATTTCATGTGGAGCGAGCTTGCAGTAGGGGCTTCACACAACATATCCGGGCGCACTGCCAGTAGTAGCCACCTGGCTCTCCAGTGCACTTGATGTTTCCGTTCGCATCAAGCCCTCATCAGCTAGTTCGCGATGACTAGGACGCGAAGAACCACCAGTCCCACTCTCGACCTCCCTCTCTCTACCAAACCGAGATGGTAAGCACGTGCGAGCGGCTGGAGCGCGCCGCGCGCACGCGCCTGCAGTGCGACTGCACTTCACTGTGTACTGAAGGAGTTGCCCTGTGTAGCTAGAGGAGGAGGTGGAGAAGGTGCGGGTGGCGCACGAGGAGCTGGTGAGCTCGTGCGAGCGTCGCGAGCGGCTGGAGCGCGCCGCGCGCACGCGCCTGCAGTGCGACTGCACTTCACTGTGTACTGAAGGAGTTGCCCTGTGTAGCTAGAGGAGGAGGTGGAGAAGGTGCGGTCGGCGCACGAGGAGCTGGTGAGCTCGTGCGAGCGTCGCGAGCGGTTGGAGCGCGCCGCGCGCACGCGCCTGCAGTGCGACTGCACTTCACTGTGTACTGAAGGAGTTGCCCTGTGTAGCTAGAGGAGGAGGTGGAGAAGGTGCGGTCGGCGCACGAGGAGCTGGTGAGCTCGTGCGAGCGTCGGGAGCGGTTGGAGCGCGCCGCGCGCACGCGCCTGCAGTGCGACTGCACTTCACTGTGTACTGAAGGAGTTGCCCTGTGTAGCTAGAGGAGGAGGTGGAGAAGGTGCGGTCGGCGCACGAGGAGCTGGTGAGCTCGTGCGAGCGTCGCGAGCGGTTGGAGCGCGCCGCGCGCACGCGCCTGCAGTGCGACTGCACTTCACTGTGTACTGAAGGAGTTGCCCTGTGTAGCTAGAGGAGGAGGTGGAGAAGGTGCGGTCGGCGCACGAGGAGCTGGTGAGCTCGTGCGAGCGTCGCGAGCGGTTGGAGCGCGCCGCGCGCACGCGCCTGCAGTGCGACTGCACTTCACTGTGTACTGAAGGAGTTGCCCTGTGTAGCTAGAGGAGGAGGTGGAGAAGGTGCGGTCGGCGCACGAGGAGCTGGTGAGCTCGTGCGAGCGTCGCGAGCGGCTGGAGCGCGCCGCGCGCACGCGCCTGCAGTGCGACTGCACTTCACTGTGTACTGAAGGAGTTGCCCTGTGTAGCTAGAGGAGGAGGTGGAGAAGGTGCGGGTGGCGCACGAGGAGCTGGTGAGCTCGTGCGAGCGTCGCGAGCGGCTGGAGCGCGCCGCGCGCACGCGCCTGCAGTGCGACTGCACTTCACTGTGTACTGAAGGAGTTGCCCTGTGTAGCTAGAGGAGGAGGTGGAGAAGGTGCGGTCGGCGCACGAGGAGCTGGTGAGCTCGTGCGAGCGTCGCGAGCGGTTGGAGCGCGCCGCGCGCACGCGCCTGCAGTGCGACTGCACTTCACTGTGTACTGAAGGAGTTGCCCTGTGTAGCTAGAGGAGGAGGTGGAGAAGGTGCGGTCGGCGCACGAGGAGCTGGTGAGCTCGTGCGAGCGTCGGGAGCGGTTGGAGCGCGCCGCGCGCACGCGCCTGCAGTGCGACTGCACTTCACTGTGTACTGAAGGAGTTGCCCTGTGTAGCTAGAGGAGGAGGTGGAGAAGGTGCGGTCGGCGCACGAGGAGCTGGTGAGCTCGTGCGAGCGTCGCGAGCGGTTGGAGCGCGCCGCGCGCACGCGCCTGCAGTGCGACTGCACTTCACTGTGTACTGAAGGAGTTGCCCTGTGTAGCTAGAGGAGGAGGTGGAGAAGGTGCGGTCGGCGCACGAGGAGCTGGTGAGCTCGTGCGAGCGTCGCGAGCGGTTGGAGCGCGCCGCGCGCACGCGCCTGCAGTGCGACTGCACTTCACTGTGTACTGAAGGAGTTGCCCTGTGTAGCTAGAGGAGGAGGTGGAGAAGGTGCGGTCGGCGCACGAGGAGCTGGTGAGCTCGTGCGAGCGTCGCGAGCGGCTGGAGCGCGCCGCGCGCACGCGCCTGCAGTGCGACTGCACTTCACTGTGTACTGAAGGAGTTGCCCTGTGTAGCTAGAGGAGGAGGTGGAGAAGGTGCGGGTGGCGCACGAGGAGCTGGTGAGCTCGTGCGAGCGTCGCGAGCGGCTGGAGCGCGCCGCGCGCACGCGCCTGCAGTGCGACTGCACTTCACTGTGTACTGAAGGAGTTGCCCTGTGTAGCTAGAGGAGGAGGTGGAGAAGGTGCGGTCGGCGCACGAGGAGCTGGTGAGCTCGTGCGAGCGTCGCGAGCGGCTGGAGCGCGCCGCGCGCACGCGCCTGCAGTGCGACTGCACTACACTGTGTACTGAAGGAGTTGCCCTGTGTAGCTAGAGGAGGAGGTGGAGAAGGTGCGGTCGGCGCACGAGGAGCTGGTGAGCTCGTGCGAGCGTCGCGAGCGGTTGGAGCGCGCCGCGCGCACGCGCCTGCAGTGCGACTGCACTTCACTGTGTACTGAAGGAGTTGCCCTGTGTAGCTAGAGGAGGAGGTGGAGAAGGTGCGGTCGGTGCACGAGGAGCTGGTGAGCTCGTGCGAGCGTCGCGAGCGGCTGGAGCGCGCCTGCAGAGCGACTGCACTTCACTGTGTACTGAAGGAGTTGCCCTGTGTAGCTAGAGGAGGAGGTGGAGAAGGTGCGGTCGGCGCACGAGGAGCTGGTGAGCTCGTGCGAGCGTCGCGAGCGGCTGGAGCGCGCCGCGCGCACGCGCCTGCAGTCTGACTGCCGCCGTCTCCACGACATCAACCGGGCTCTACGTGAACAGGTTCATATCTCATTTTATCCTCTATGTATATGACCTCTCATATATTTATTTCCCAATATTTCCCCATTAAGGCCGCATCACGTTGCTAATTCCACAGGTGCAAGCTGGAATAGAATGTATCTCATGGAGATTGGTAGCATAATCGAAGATTCGATTTTTATTTTTTGAAGAAAAAAAAATCCTTCGACCAATGTATATAGGGTGACTGGAAATTCGATCTATTCCTTAAAAGGGGTTATACTAGCTGTTAATATTTGGAACAATTTAACCCCCATCAACTGGTTTTTTTAATATAAAAAAATTTACCTACATCAAAATAAAAAATAAATTAATTTAAGACCTTTTATTTCTGAGATATTGAGAATTTTGGGCCGATATTTTTATTTGAAATGATTGGTAGCTTAACAGCTTTCAGAAAAATATCAATGGAGTGCCCAAAAATAGGGATATTTTTTTACAACTTTTTTTTCGATTACAAGTCAGAAATTTAAAAAAAATCTTAAAACGCTGATATCTCGGAAACCGCTAAATGAGCGGTTTTCAAAAGAGTGGTTCATGGGACTTAAATTGTTCCAAATAACCTCTATTATAACCCCTTCCAAGGAATAGATCGAATTTCCAGTCAGCCTGTATAATCAATCATAGAATAAAATCTTTTTTTTTTTCATAACCTTGCTTTGGTCATGTTAAATCCAATATGTTTATATACATCGATTCAGAGGCATTTTCATCATTTTTTTATATCGAGCGAAGATAATAAAATATTGTTTACAAAAAGCTATCGATTCGCCCTGATAGATGAAGTTTGACATATTTAAAAGTGAATATGTGAGGGGCTCACAACAAGTTGTGATGTGGTGTGTGGGCGTCAGGTGGAGCTGCTGTCAGGCCAGCTGATGCGCTCGTCCGACCCGAGCGCAGACTCCCTGAGGAAGGAGTTGCAGAACCGGGAGATGCTCATCGCACAGTTCATCAGCCAGAGTGAGTGCACGGCCCTCTCACTCACGCACCATCCGTTGTGTCTCCAGTTACTTTGCTTCACCTTTTTTCTACACTTTCTTGCCACACCTTAGCGTTTTATAATTGAGCCTACTATCACAACACATGAACGAACTAGTACTGGCGTTGAGCTGAGTGGGGCGGCTATATCTCGAGATTGAGCAGCAGATTCTTTATAAGTTACTGGAGTATTCCATTGGAACGTTTCAACAGTAGGAACTCCCAAAAAAAGACAACATTACTTGAATCGAACAAAGAAGTGGCTTATTGTTTTTGAAACAGATTTTCATGTAGCCGAACTGAACAACAGAAAAAAAATAGTTGAGCCACTCGACACTTTGTCTTGTGAATAACAATCGCGAAAAAACGGGCTCCTCGATCTAAGAAATACCAATAATATTTATTTATTTATTTTAAACACTGACAGCTGACAGCTGGTGCGTGTATTCTGTTTATTAATTTATGAGTGCACTTGTATTGTTTTTATGTATTTTTGTTTGTTTGTTTTTTGTTTTGTTTTTTTTCTGCCTAATTGGTTTTTTAAAGAATTAACCGAGGGGGCGCTGACGGTTTCCTCAGATAATTTGTTCCACATTACAATTGTTCAAATAATATAGTGTTGAGGTGTAGCGTGGGGGTGAGGTTGATGTAAGTGTGACGCGCAGACAAGGAGCTGGCGTGCAGCAAGGAGCGGCAGGAGATCGAGATGGCGGCGCAGCGCGCGACCCTGCAGGAGCAGCGCACGCACATCGACATCCTCGACACGGCGCTCACCAACGCGCAGGCCAACGTGGTGCGCCTCGAGGACGAGGTACGCACGCTCCGCCTCGCTAGCCGCTGTGCGCTCCCCGCCTGCCGAGCGTGCGGGTAATGTTGTGTGGTGCGGTGTGGTGTGCAGGTGCGGCACGCGAGCGGCTACGCGGAGCGGGTGGCGGGGCTGCAGCGCGCGCTCGCGTCGCTGCAGCAGGCGTCCGACCGCCGCGAGCACACGGAGCGCAAGCTGCGCGCGCAGCTCGAGAAGGAGCTCCAAGCGCTCAGGTACCGTCGGCCTGCGTAGAGCCTTTTTTTTATGGATACTGACACGGTTGGCTACATCACCTACAACATCCGTGATGTCAGCCCATAACACCGGGTGAGCTTAATGCCACGTCAGTACTTCCCTTCGGTCGTGCCGGCTACACTGAACTGGACGGAAAACACAAATTATTTACATAGCCGTTTCGACCGACGTTTCATGCAGTGCGGTGGTATCAACCCGGGCTTTTTGAACCCTACCACCTAGTAAGGTAAGAAGGGATAGGACCTACAGTTTAACGTGGAATCCGAACCACGGTCAGCCTCCCAACGGTCGAGCGGTCACCCATTCAAGTACTGACCGCGCCCAGCGTTGCTTAACCATCAATAGCGTCAGTCGACTGTCTGCACCACTGAGCTATCGAGGCTTTGTTGTAGGCCGGCTGGGGTCTGCTCTAAGAGCACTTAGTGTGAGCGATAATGTGTCTTGTTGTGGCTGCAGGAAGCGCGAGTGCTCGTGCAGCGCTGGCGGGGTGGGCGGCGGCGGCGGAGGGGGCGGGGAGGCGGAGCTGCGGCGGCTGGTGCGCGAGCGCGAGGAGCGGCTGCTGGCGCTGGAGGGCGAGTGCGCCAAGTGGGAGCAGCGCTACCTGGAGGAGGCGGCGCTGCGCCAGGCCGCCGTCTCCGCCGCCTCCATACCCAAGTCTGTACCCATCTGGGGACACTCTCCCACACCCTCTCCCACTACACTCCACCTCTTGCATCTTGCAATCTGTTGTGCGCTCGGAAAGCTTTTTTTTTAATATGTAGTCTTATTTTACTAATAGTTGAGAGTCGCCCTTCCAAAGCCAGATCGACGGCCGGCTCGCAAGCTGCTCAACTTGATCTGAGCTAACTCTGTCTCTGATTGTAAAGCTTGACAACAAACGTAGGGAGATACACCATTCTCCATCTTCCGTTGCATAGGTCTGCAGCAACTCCGTGTCTTGTGTCACACAGGCTGGCTGGGATCTACTCTAAACCAAGGGGTTTTGCTTCTCATTCAATAGGAATAAGTGCCCTCGTGATTTAAAGACATCAAAGGGTTAAGGATTTACATGATTTGTTAATGAACTGAGCACGAACACTTGACACATTCATGTCTCAATTAGTTTTCCAAATAAATTATTTTAAAATTAGAGTCAGGTACATTAAGCGCGTTGAGGTAGAAGTTTGAGGGTGGTGTGTAATGTTACCTCCCCTCTTGGTCGCTTCTGCACCCGTGCACCCAACACATTCCAATACACAGCATTGCTCGCATGCTAGCTTGCTTGTCACGAAGCCCTCCCCGCTTGGCAGTGGGTGTGGGTGCGGCGGCGCGTGCGCGCTATAGTAAGCGCGTGTAGTCTGCTGTTCAGGGACGCCAAGATAGCGGCGCTAGAGAAGACGTCGCAGGAGTCGGAGCGGCTGATGGCGGAGGCGCGCTCGGAGAAGATCCGGCACATGGACGAGCTACACTCGGCACAGAAGAAGTGCGCCGACCTCGAGGGCAGGTACGCTCAGCTGACACTTCTCATCTCTGTAGAGGTTCTCAAACTTATTTCTTCTGCGCCCCCCAAAATTTTAACTTTACTTTGAATTGGTTTTTGTAGCAAAAATTCGTGGTAGCAATTTTTTAAATTCATTTTTATTTCCTCGTTCGTTGTCAATTCTATAAGTTCTTCTTCAAGCTGGGATGATACTGCTGTGTTGACATTTGAAAAAGAATTCAACCCCCAGTCCGGTATTTCCAATTTTAAAATGCCCTGGAATCGTTCTTTGAAATCACTGTGTTGTTGTTGTTGAAGGATACTGATAAATTAGGAAAATTGAGCAACTCACGTCTGCCGATATTTTTCTTGTGTAAGAAAATTAAAAATCAGCCATCGCCCCCTACAGCGGGGCTATGGCTGCTTTTAACAGCTTCAAAACCCCCCAATTTTCTCTGGGCCCTTTACCATCCCTCTACCTATCCATATTCTGTAGGATGCTTCCAGTGACGTTTTCGAAGCTCTCTCCACGTATGAGCTTAGCGCCGATCTTGGCAGCCCTAGATTCTTGAAGAGACTGTAGAGCGACTTCGCTGGTAGTCCTCTTGCTCCGACTTCCACAGCGAAGAGATCAGTCTTGAATCCGTTTCTCACAATCCGGTCTACTAAGTTGCAGTATTTGTTAAGTTTGATGTTGTGGTCCTTCGGTAGAAGTTGCATAATGTATTACGTACGATGTATCACTGTACTAAGTACTCCTGACTGTGAAATAAACACTTTTTTACTTACTTACTTACTTACCTATTGTGGTAACACTGTCTGTGAATGTTCTGAGGTTGGCCACTCTCTTCCGCTGCTCGCGCAGATAGCAAAAGGTTGTGTTAAACGTCATGTATAATAAACTGTTAATATAATCAGTTGTAGTGTTTAATTAATACACACAAACATTAAGCCGCATCGCTCATAGAGGGATACAGCAACTGGCGACGAGGAACGTAAGCTACGCGTGCGCGAAGTGTTTCTGTAAAGGAAACAAATCCACCAAATTTTTTTTATGCTGCTGTGACTGCCGTGAACCGTGTCGCGATTTCCTGCGTGATCGCGTCTTGTTACCCGTCGTACGACGTCCGCAGTGTTGGTAGCCCGGCCCTATAACTAGGCCCGCCCTATAACTAGTCTGGCCACGAATGGCAGTAAAACAAATGTCAACAACTAAATGAATAAACAAATACAAGAACTTATCAGCGAGGGAAAAACAGGATGGATTAAAGAAAAAACAAAAGAACAACTTACCGCAATCTCGGAACAGTTGGGAATTGACGTTGGCCTTAACCCCACGGCGGAGGAACTAAGGGCAGCGGTTCGACGGGCCGTGAAAGGCATTCCCGATCCGCCAAGTATCATCAGAGGCGAGCCAACAATGGCTACATTTGTAAGCAGCATAGACACATTCTGTGGAGGAAACTGGGAGAAATATGTGGAGCAATTTAACTGTTTTGTCCTCCTCCATGATGTGGTACTGGAAAAAAAGGTTCCACTACTCATTACGAAATTGTCACCGAAAGTATACGAACTTCTATCAAATCTGTGTTTACCAAAAAAACCAACTTCATTCTCCTTCGAGGAACTGTGCGCTAAGTTACAACAGCACTATCATCCGGCGTCTAATAAAGCTATATACCGTGCACAGTTCCGAAAGCGAATGCAGCGCTCAGATGAAACAGTGGAACAGTATTCTCTGGAACTCAGAAGGTTGTCGGAAAAATGTGAATTTGCCGATGTGGACGAGGAAATCAAGGAGTGCCTGCTCAACGGTGTAAACAGTCAACTCATTAAATATGAACTCATGAAAATTGCGGATCAACCCCTCAGCAAACTGAAGACAGCAGCTCGCACAGCAGAATTGGCATATGAGGTCATGAAGGGAACACCACACGACGGCTCCGAAAATGCGGAACCTCAATTATTCCACGTCAGAAAAGATTACCGACGAGAACGATCAACTGGGACGGAGCGGCCGAGGCAGAGCGGTTGGAGCGGGGGTGCTGGCTGGCGCGGCCGTACGGACGGTGCGGGACCGAGCCGCGGCGCTGCAGCCCCTGCCGGCGACGACCATGCTGGTGCGGCCAGTAAGCGTAATAGTGATAGTGCGTGTTTTTGTTGTGGAAAAAAAAGGGCATTTAAAAAGTGAATGTTCGCTACGCTACAAATACTGCAGTGAATGCGGAGTAAAGGGACACATTTTTCGTGTGTGTAAGCGTCAAAAGGAAACAAAAAGACTGCCAATTAGGAATTTGACATTGAACAGTGAAAATGAAAGTGATGTTAATGAAATAAATGTAAAAAGTTTAAAAACTGTTCTTGATGAGGAAAATAGTGAAAGCGACAGCGAAAGATACTCTTTATTTACATATTGTTACTCAAGTAAGGCTAGGGTCGATCCGCTGGTGTTGAATGTCAAGGTCAATGGAGTGATGGTAACATTTGATGTGGATACCGGATCAGACATTACTACACTAAATATAGGTGATAAAAAAACATTGTTCCCAGAAATAAACATTTTACCAGTTAATGTGGTATTCACAAATTTTGACCAGTCCATTTCTAAACCAATTGGTAAAATTTCACCGGTATCAGCAAGTTATGGTTCAGTGACTTCAGAAAATATGCAATTATTCATTGTAAAAGACGGTCTGCCTCGAGTAATAGGTAAGGATTGGTTAAAGGCTTTAAAGTTGTGGCCGCCCAAATTTGAACAACCTGTTAACGTCAATCAGTTAGAAATGGACTGCAAAAAAGAAATTAATGAATTAAAATCAGAATTTGCAACATTATTTCAACCGGGCTGGGGAGATTTTAAAGGTTCCCCTATACATTTAAAATTAAAACCGGGCTCAAAGCCAAAATTTTTCTCTCCTCGGTCGGTACCGTTTGCTCTAAAAAAGAAGGTTGATGATGAGATAGAGCGCCTGCTCCTGCACAAGCGCATAGTGCCGGTGGAATACAGTGTGTGGGGTACCCCAGTAGTTCCTATTCTAAAAAAAGATGGCAGTGTGCGCCTCTGTGGGGATTATAAAGTGACAATAAATCCATACTTAGAAATTGACCATTTCCCACTGATAACAATAAACCAAATACTTGCTAATTTCCAAGGAAATTCAGTTTTCTGTGAACTAGACCTCAGTGAGGCTTATTTACAAGCGCCATTAGACGAAACATCACAGGAGCTAGTTACAATAGTCACCGAGAAGGGTATATTTAAATATCTGTACTTACCTTTCGGAGTCAGCACCGGCCCAGGCTCTTTTCAAAGGTTAGTAGTACAAAAGTTGTTTGGATTAGAGGGTGTGGTAGTGTACATTGACAATATATATATAGCAGGTAAGACATTGATAGATACTTATCGTAGAACCAGATTAGTTTTGGAGCGTTTGGCAGAAGCTGGTCTAAAACTCAAAGCAGAAAAATGTAAATTTTTTGTAAATACTCTAGAAGTTTTTGGCCTCCAGGTAGACAAATCAGGAATCAAAGTGATAAAAGATAAAATTGAGCCACTTCTACAGGCTCCAAGACCTGAAAATGTAAAAATGCTTCGCTCATTTCTAGGTAAAGTCAACTATTACAGTAGGTTTTTAAAAAATATGGCGACAAAATTGCAACCGCTGTATAACTGTTTAAAAGAGGAGAAATTTAACTGGAATCAACAGTGTGACAGCGCTTTTGAAAATATAAAAAAAGAACTCACTAAAACTGAAGCGCTGGCACACTTTGACCCAAATTTAACAAAAATATTAACTTGTGATGCTTCGGACGTGGGCGTAGCCTGTGTACTATCAGTTAGAGATCAGGATGGTACCCTCAAACCAGTAGCTTACGCCAGCAAAAAGCTCAATGATACACAACTAAAATATCCCACCATAGAGAAGGAAGCATACGCTATAATTTTTGGTGTAAATAAATTCTATGAGTTTTTATTTGGATATTGTTTTGAACTCGAAACAGATAACGCTGCGCTAGTAAGAATTTTCGGCCCGAACAAAGGCATACCTAAAATGGCGGCAAAAAAGATTACAACATTGGGCTATTTTTCTGTCTGGATTTCATTACAAAATACGTCATATTAAAAGTGCAATAAACCCAGCAGATTATTTGTCTCGAGTTCCCATAGATACCAATGAAGAAATAAGAAATCGAATGTGTCTAATGGGTGAAATAAGTGTTGTGAATTTCATAACAACCAATGTGGAATATTTAGACTGGCAAACAATACGGTCTGAAACGAAAAAGGACACAATTCTTTCAACAGTGTTAAGATTTTGCATGGATGGCTGGCCAAAGCAAAATATATACGGGGTAGAATATGATTGTTATTTTAAGCGCAAAGACGAGTTAAGTGTAGATAGAGGATGCATTCTGTGGGGTTATCGTGTAGTGGTTCCAAATGTTTTACAAGATAATATACTAAAACAATTACATGCGAGTCACTTTGGGACCACTCGAATGAAAGGAATTGGAAGGTCTTACTTTTGGTGGCATGGAATAGATAAAAAAATTGAAGCGATCACACAAGCGTGCATGATTTGCTTGCAGAATCGAAAAGCACCTGAAAAAATACCACTAACCACATGGAACCAGCCACCATCGGTATGGCATTGAATTCATGCTGATTTTCTCGGTCCGTTGTATGGAAAAATGTTCCTAGTTATAGTAGACGCTTACTCCAAATGGCCGGAAGCGTATGTCATGGCTAACATAACTGCGGCAAAAACTATTAGCATATTTAAAAGCCTATACGTTCGTTTTGGATTTCCACACCACTTAGTTACAGATAATGGTACCACCTGGACTAGTGAAGAATTTAAGAAATTTTGTAAAATAACAGGAGTCAAACAAAGTTTCACTCCACCTTACTATCCTGCTACAAACGGTGCTGCAGAAAAATTCGTAGAGTCATTCAAAACGCATGTCACTAAAATTGTAGAAAGCGGCAACTCTCTTGATTATGCTACGAATTTATTCCTGTTCGATTTTAGAACCACCATCAACAGGGCCACAGGAGTCACACCATCAAAACTTATCTTCGGTCGTGAATTGCGCTCTCGTTTTTCATTGTTACGCCCATCTCCCATAAGTGAAAACCTGGATACGGAAATGCAACGGCAAATAAAATACAGTAGAGGCACACGAAGGGTTTCATTTAATGTGGGAGAAAAAGTAATGGTGCGCGACTATAGAAAAAATAAAAAAAAATGGATTTTAGGAAAAATTATTGAAGAGTCGGTCCAGGGGGTCACCTATCAGGTGGAAGTAGAGGGGTTGGCCTGGAAAAGACATGCAAATCAAATATTATCATGCGCCCAGGATATTTAGTATTAAGGTATTTATAATTTTGTTTTCTTTACTTAACATGAAATTGTTTTTTTTTTTGGTTGCTAAGACGGAAGCACTTGCTTGTTAAAATTTCAAAATTATAATGTTATAATTTTTAAATATAATTTTGCTTGTTATAATACTTTAAGGAGGGGAAGAGTGTGGTAACACTGTCTGTGAATGTTCTGAGGTTGGCCACTCTCTTCCGCTGCTCGCGCAGATAGCAAAAGGTTGTGTTAAACGTCATGTATAATAAACTGTTAATATAATCAGTTGTAGTGTTTAATTAATACACACAAACATTAAGCCGCATCGCTCATAGAGGGATACAGCACCTATGTAGGTCGTGCTGCTAAACTTCATTGGATGCATCTGTTATTATGATACATATGGTGTGTGTATGTATGTGCAGAGTGAAGGAGCTGGAGTCGAAGGTGGCGGAGCGGGACGCTATGATCAAGGTGCTACAGAAACACACGCAGAGCGCCGCCTACGAGAGCAGCGCCTCCCTGCGCAACAACACCAGCCGCGAGGAGCTCGGTGCGTACATCTAGACTAGACACACACACACACACACGCACACACGCAGAGCGCCGCCTACGAGAGCAGCGCCTCCCTGCGCAACAACACCAGCCGCGAGGAGCTCGGTGCGTACATCTAGACTAGACACACACACACACACGCACAAACGCAGAGCGCCGCCTACGAGAGCAGCGCCTCCCTGCGCAACAACACCAGCCGCGAGGAGCTCGGTGCGTACATCTAGACTAGACACACACACACACGCAGAGCGCCGCCTACGAGAGCAGCGCCTCCAACTCCAGCCGCGAGGAGCTCGGTGCGTACATCTAGACTAGACACACACACGCACAAACGCAGAGCGCCGCCTACGAGAGCAGCGCCTCCCTGCGCAACAACACCAGCCGCGAGGAGCTCGGTGCGTACATCTAGACTAGACACACACACACACACGCACAAACGCAGAGCGCCGCCTACGAGAGCAGCGCCTCCCTGCGCAACAACACCAGCCGCGAGGAGCTCGGTGCGTACATCTAGACTAGACACACACACACACGCAGAGCGCCGCCTACGAGAGCAGCGCCTCCAACTCCAGCCGCGAGGAGCTCGGTGCGTACATCTAGACTAGACACACACACACACACACACACACGCACACACGCAGAGCGCCGGCTACGAGAGCAGCGCCTCCCTGCGCAACAACACCAGCCGCGAGGAGCTAGGTGCGTACATCTAGACACACACAGCGGGGGTGGTCGACTACTCTGTCACCAATCAACGGCGGCGGACGGGTGGATTATGCTGTTAAAGCTAAAAAAATTGCCATATTAATGTATCGCCATATAAAAAATATGCCAAATGCAACAAAAGGCATTGTCGTACAAAGGTTAGGAACAGGAAAAAGAAGAAACAGTGACACAGATGTGAATTCATTGGAACATAGAACAGTGTAATGTGTCGTCTCGAATTAATGTACACAATGACCTAATCTAACAAACCTAACCTGAGGAAACACTTTATTGCCGACAGGGTAACTAGAGACATCGAGACGAGTCAAAGAATGTAAACAAACTCTCTCAGGGTTCATAAAATTTTTTGTTAAAAAAAATTCGCACCCATGTCGGTGCTTTGCGTACCTTTGTTGGCTGTGGAGACTCACTGCGCGCCGGAGACCCTCAACCAGATTGCTGATGACTCCGGAGAAGTGGTTGCACCCTTTTGATGTTTTTTGGTGGTGAATTAATATAAATTTCATCTATTAATATAAATTTCAATTAATATAAATTTTCATCACTACTATGCTGTATTACAGCCAATTTCACCACCTCCGGCTACAATGTAGCTGGAGCAATGTCAGTTCAACCGACAAATAACTGTTGGGCAAGATCTAACTGGGAATGGTAAAAAACGGTCATTAATACCATTCCAGAGAGCCAACATGACCACTTTATAAGCTATCGTTTGCAACTTTACGTCGTGTATAACTGAATACATTTGATAATAACGTGCGTGAGGTGCAGTGAAGGTGTGCGTATGGAGTGTTGTGTGTGATTCTGATTACAGTTGGGTTCGGTGTGTCGTCGTCTGGCGCGTCGTTCTCCTCTGCGGAGGGGGTGGGGGTGGGGGTGGGCGCGCGGTACCGGCACCTGCGCAACTACGGCACCACCTCCTCACACTCACCCAACAACAACAACAGCGGTACGCACGCACATCTATCTACTGACCGGGGGCGGGGGCGGAGGTAGCAGCGAGGGGGGGGGGCATCGTCAGCGCCCGCGCTACGATCTCGTGGACCGTTACCAAATGTCTTGTTTCCTATTACAGATGTTCTATCTCCGAAGTCCGTTTGGCTCTGGTGGTATCAGCGACGTGTACTGATGAGCGCGCTTGTGTGTGTTGTGTGCGTGGACCGCGTCGCGATCGTGACTGAGCGCTGCTCTCGAGGTTACGCACACTAAAGCAATGTGCATGTGCACCCCTGACAACATTCATAGCCAAACGGACTTCGTGAGATAGAATATCTGTAACAACTTTTTTTTTGTGCAAAAATCGTGGTGTTTTCTAAAAAATATCTAACTACAGCAGGCGCTCGGTAATCCGGCGCTCGACAGTCCGGTACGCCTAGTAGTCTGGCATTTTTAGCGTCAGCTGACCCGCTCTATTATCCGGCACTACTGCCGGATTATAGAGCGGAGGATTCGGGTGAGCATAGCTAAATTTGCTCTCGCGCTCAGTCTGGCCCCGACCTTGACAGCGAAACTACGCGACTCGCGTGTTTTTTTTTTTTTTTTAATTCCGCAGTGTGCGCGATGCGATTAGTGATCGAACACGCGCGTCGCTGAGACAATATCCCATAAAATACCAATAATCCGGCAGTTCCAGCAATCCGGCATAGTCGAAAAAATTTGGGGCCTGATTACCGAGCGCCTACTGTATTTATAGGGTCATTTCTTCTACAATCCTTCTGCAAAATTATCTAATCAAATGAGCGTTCTAATTGCGCGTTTTGGACGTGCTCTATTCAATGACCTGCTTCAATCTTGTTCATATTTATAGAGAGGGATGAATGTTGCGCTCGCTGAGCTGAGCGGCGGAGTGTTGTTGTTGTTAGTTTGTTGCTGTAGTTGTGTGTGTGTGTGTGCCGCGCGCGCGCAGGTTACGAGAGCACGTCGCTGCGGCTGGACGAGCAGCTGGCGGCGCTGGACGCGCGGCTCGACTCTACGCGCGCGCCGCACCCGCCCCCGCCCGCGGTGAGTGCCGCCCTACTATATCAGCACCAACACCTGCCCGAGACATTCTACTGACCCCGACCCGCCCGACACACTCTCTGAGACTAACCCGACCGACACAACCGCTCACATAATGCTCAGCCAGCTCGTTTAGCTAGTAATGATGAGTTATCTATTATTTTGATTATTTGACATTTTAAAATATTTGTGAAGTGAAAACTTCTTTAGCAGCGCTTGGTACTTTTTTAGGTGGGTAAAAAATGTTAAACTCGCGTCAGATCTCGAAAAGCGACAGATTTATTTGTATTATTTAAAATGTAACCTTAAGTCATTGCATTAAGGGTTAAGTTACGAGTGGCTCGGGATCAATTCTGTTCGTCTCTCAGTGACAGTAAAGCCGAAAGCGAATCAAGGAAATCCGATATTCGTTTGGTCGTTTATGTGATTTCGTGGCTCAATGGTAAGAGTGTAGGATTTGTATTTTTTGACCATGGGTTCGAATCCCTCAAAATTTGTTTTGTTTTTTTTTTCTTTTGTTTTCTTTTTTAAGCAATGTTACGGTATTAAAATTTTTTTAGGGTGTTTAGTTTTTTTTATAACCACCTAATAATTATTTTCGGAAATACAAAAAGTTTTCACTTCTGCCGGCACTCCCGGAGTTCAACTGGGGTTTTTTTGTATAACTGTGTGTGAGTGAAGTGATGAATGAGTGTAAGTACATGAACAAAATTCGAACTTGTGGGCTATTCTTATTACTACATGTAATAACAAATATGTACAGTACGCGGCAGTAAATAATGTACATCGGACTTTAAAAAGAGACAATCCGGTTGTAGAGCGTTGTCTCTGTCGCACACTCACTCGCACGTCTCTGTGTGACAGGGACAACACTCTATAAACGGATTGTCTCTCTCTAAGTCCGATGTACATTTGCTGCCGCGTACTCGTAAACACGTGTTTACAGTATTGAGACCCCAATAAAGAATGGGAAAATTTTCACAAAAAAAAAAAACAATTCCTTTTAAACAATACCAAATGATATCCGATTGTGCCATCACTACCTTAAGAAATGAAAAAAAGGCAATGTTGGAAATGTCAGTTTAGTCTCAGAGATTGTAGCCCGCCCTCGTCAGTCATCAGTTCATCACCTTGTTGTTGCATCTACTGACTGTGTGCTAACGTTTATATTTGACTCTCATCTCTTATATCCTCCTCCATCTGTCGTCTATCTGTTTTATTCTTAAGTTATCCGTCTACTGTTGCACTACTCAGCTGGTGAGAAACTAATTTGTTCAACTTGGCTCAATAGAAGGAGCTGGAAAAGAAATTATGTTAAAACATAACTGGTCGGTCGTCCGCGTCGATACCGCTCATTCTGGCAGCCGCTCACTACATTAAAGCCTCACAAGGTGTGAAATGTACTTTTATATAAATATCCTAATTTTGTTATGTATAAATGATGTCTGGAACATAATAAATAATACATCACTCAGAATTTTGCCGATCGTGCCAAGATTGCATGCAATCGTAAAAATGTGTAAAATTAGTGTAGTTTTATAAAACTATATTATGATGAGGGACGATTCTCATAAAATGACATTGTTGTTCATGGTGTTTGTAGGTATACTGTTTTATATATTGTATACCTAGCTAGAAGTGTATGTATTTATATATTTGCTCCAGATAATTTGTTACTCTAGCTAGTGGCTGTAACATAATAATATCTGACTAGGTAGTAACTAACTCTCGGGTCCTTCAAGAGAGGCGTGAATAGGCCGGTATGACATTTGCAACCCCCGCACGCGACTGAAGCGGTCCATGGGCGTCATTAGATACCTTATGAATACCTCCGCGCCACATGTAGCGCTTTCTATTAAAAAAAAAACTAAGTTAGTGCTATAATAATGTTTAATTGTATATTTGCACATTTTATATTCATTTATTTTATTTCACATAACATTTTCTCATATATTCTCAAGAGTTCAGCTGAAACCAAAATAAACACGTCAACTGTGCACATCACTTGACATGCATTCTCATTTAGGTTGATCAAATTGCCTAAACTCGTTTTTTTTTTTACTAATATTCAACCTATCAGATTAGTAATCTGATAGGTTAAATATATTTAAAGTTATTTTTAATTTTAGTTTTTGACATTACTTTTTTGTAGTCATTGTCGTACTGACGAGTTTCCTATGATTTTGATTATTAGAATTTAAAAATTTTAAATATTGTTTTGTATATACCTATATGAGTACATCTATAAAATTCTAAGTTGTACTAATCTTATTACGGAACTATGGAACTTAGAGATTATGTACGTAAACAAATATGTATTTACGCAATTTTAATTCTACTTAAAAAAATTACAAAAACAGGCAACCCAGGAAATGTCAGTTTAATCTCAGATTTAAAACGAATTCAGATGCTTTTGTTTGTGTATTGTATGTGGCGTTTTTTTATTTCAATATTAACTAAAATATTCACAAATAACTTAATCTCAAGCATAGAAGTAGGATCGGATTATACAGAAGGAGCAAACTGTCAAATAACATGACAGCTGCTGCCTGTGTAGCGTAATGTCCCCGCCCGACGCCTCCGCCGTCCCGGCTACATTTAGTTTAGTTTCCGACACGTAGCAACAGTACAGGACAACATTTTCAGATGTTAAGACATTACAAAACATAATAACAAGTGTAGTGTGAGCGGGGGTATATTCAGTGGTAAAAGGGAACAGACTGAAAGATTTTAATTGAGAGTACATAATGTAATTAAATACTCTCTACTTTAGATTTCCATTTATATGGACAAGACTTTGGATTTTCTATTCGATCATACTTCTGTAGTCTCAAATTATAATAATAATAATTGGACTAAATGTTAACCAGTAAGAATAATATTTAGAATCTCAGGTGCTGGACTAGAAGGAAAAGTTTGATTTCATTTTATTAAAATACCTAGAATGTTGGGAGGAAGGAACGTGGTAATACAACGAGTGAGTGGTGATGCGGCGACACGGTACTCGAGTGAGTAAGCTCCATAGCTTACAATGTGTAAGTTGAGGTTGAGGAGAACACGTACATTGACAACACCGGCGAGCGAGCGGGCAGCTCTGTACGCCCGCACAACAACGCACTGTTGAATGTGTTCACACACCATTATATAACTTGTGAGCTATAGGAGCTGTCTGTCCGCTCTGCTGAGTTCTAGTCGAGCGACTCCCAAGTTAATCCTCTCATATCTACATTAATAGTAGTAGCTGTAGTGTGTTTTTATAATTTAGGAAATGTCTAGTTCTTGGAATCAAAAATGTACCAAAGCTATTTAATTCTAACGTTAGTCTAGGTTTGACTGAAATTGTAAAGAAAGGGGTTTGATATGTTTCTGATATTTTTAGAATGTAAGAATAATTTAATATATTTACTATAAGTAAAATACTATAATATGAGCTTTGGAGCTTGTTTGTATTATAAATATTACGATAATGTTGACGGATATAATAAATAACACAGTCTCTACCCCTGCCGCCTCCCCCACACAGCACACAACACTGATGTGTGCTGTCAATCTCGTCAGGAACCAGTATGTCACCTCTCCTGCTCTATCACTGTTCATTATAATAAATCTATGATACTAGTACGCTGGAATGGCTTTAAAGAATTATTTTGTGCTGATTTGTTTGTCGCCATTTTTAGCGCTGATGGCAGTACCGAGCATCCATGGAACTAATGTTATAGTGTGGGATTTTTTTATAATTAGTAGCTGTGAATTCAATCTTACCCCGCTCCCCTTTTTATAACGCACACTCTCATATTTGAAAAAAATATATATTAAAGCCACCATAAACATGACCTGAAACCACAGCCACCCTTGCCACCAGCTGAACCACAGCAATCATGAATAGTTAGTACATAAAATACAATCAAGTTGCAATACACAGAAACACTGCAACCAGCACGCTGGCCGCTCGTGTTGTGTCAAATTTAGTTCCCGGGATCCTCACTACCGCTAACAAAATGCCAAAATGGCAAGAATAAAATCACTGCAAAAAATTTCTGCCATTAAGTTGCAGTATAGGGTCCTAGCTGAAACTATAGACTATAGCTGCACTTGGCAGCATAGCCAGTGGCATAAAAAGTAACTAAACTAGGCTAGAAATTTGTGTTTTGCGGTACTGACTACTGTCTAATGCTGTCACCGCCAACTTGACAGTTTGCTGCCTAGGCCACTTCGTATTTATAACACCAGATGGCGTTTTATGCATTATATGCCTGCTATGTCCCTGTAACCATTCTAGCCTACTACTTACATAGTTGCATAGAGTTCAGTGGTTTATAATATTGATATTCTTGGGAGTGCACAATAGTTGGGCGCAGTTAGAGTAATCACACTGTTAGAGAAAATATTTTTATAAAATGTTACTTAGCGGAATGCTCGCTCAGGAAGCAATATTTTTATAGCACACATAATCATTGTCGCCTATTCACTATTTGGAGCATGTTTTACAAAATGTGTATAAGTACCTAAATAAACAAGTAGTTGAGTTTGAATTAACAGTGTTTCATTGTCTGCTTACCTACTAATAACTTTTAATGCTGCAGTTCTCACATGACCGAATGGCCGCTCGCTCCTGAGACCTATTTATTCCTGTGCTCATCACTGTTGTCTACGGAGTGACGGACGGGAAGGCATGCCAGTGCTCTCACGCTTAAAAATTGACAGTTGACAAAATGCGAATATTTATTTGACAATTCAGAAAGTTGACTGATGAGAAAATTGGATTCATGTGAATAAACGCACACGGGGGAAGTGTGGGTTTATTGTCTAATTACTAAAGACATTTCCAAAACACTTTTTATAACAATTTATTATGTTTGTCATCGCAACATGAATTGAGCTAGGTACACCAATATAATATATTGGTGTACCCATAATAATATTATTATGTACCCTCACAATATGACAACTGCCAGTATTTTTTTTATAAAGTAAAATATTCTAATCTAAAACATGTATTGAAATCGTCTGGTTTCAGAAAATTGTGTTGTGAACGGGCAAAGTTGAACCATACTTAAGAGCGTGTCGTGCATGACAGGCGACGGTGCTGCCACTCAAGTAAATAATATATATCTCTTAAACAAAGCCATAACTGGAAAAAACAAGCCATGAATCTGTAGTTGATTTTGATTATGATATTCTAAGATACTGAAAACAGTTTTATATTGCTCAGTTTATGCACAATCATTATAACGGATTTCGATGGCCACCGTAATCCGTTATAATGATTGTGCATAAACTGAGCTATACAAAACTGTTTTCAGTATCTTAGAATATCAGAATCAAAATCAACTACAGCTTCATGGCTTGTTTTTTCCAGTTATGGCTTTGTTTAAGAGATATATATTATTTACTTGAGTGGCAGCACCGTCGCCTGTCATTTTGCACGACACGCTCTTAATGTAACTTTATCAGAAAATGCAGCAAATAAATATTTTTCATAGCTGCTACTCAGTACATGGGAAGTGCTCGTTAGAAGGCAATAATTGAGGAAATTAAATTAAAACTGAATTGACCTGCGTGTGAATGCACTTTTGAGTGAAGTGTGTTGTTTAAGCTTGTCCGCTGTTTGGTTAGGAATATCATACTAGCAATGTTACAACTGCTTGAGACATCAATTTTTTGTGCCGATTTGATTGTCGCCATTTTGACTCTGATAATAGTGTGGTGGGACCAGGTGTGTCCCGGCAACTAATTAGTGATGGCACAGTTCAACAATGTACATTGGTAAAGCTTCGACTAACCTTTCACTAGCTTCGGTTAAGTCATGTTGAATAGTTATTTGTCGGTTAAGTGAAATGTTTCACATTTGACAAGAGTTATCCGGCAGTTACATATTCGCAGAAGGCGGTAAAATTAGCCGTAACTTGTATAATAAAGTCTGCCAAAATAATTATTTAAGTTTCGTGGGATTGAATAGTGTTACAGCCTATGGGTAAACTTTGATAGGCAGGCGTACAGCCGAACTCAAATAGTTACCTACTTACAACTTAAACAATTGTATTTGTCAAACTGTCCCATCTGTAAATATGTTCCTGGGGCGCTCATTACGGCAATCAGCGTCAAAATGGCTACAATTACATCGGCATTCAGTTAAGCTGTTATAGGTTATAATTATACAAGCTAAGGGTAACTGCAGTGACTAAGATAACGCGAGTGTGCACCCGCCCGCCCGCCCGCCCGCACGCCTCACCCTGTTGTCCCGACTGCAGCGAGTAAACAACTAATGCTTTACAATTCAATTTAACGAATGAGTTGAGGTATAATGAAATTTGTTTCGGAAATTTGAAAGTATGGATCCGGACAGCCGAACCCATATCGAATAAATTGAGAGCGGAGCTTCTTCCTATCTAACTTGTGCATATAAATTGAGTTTTAATAGATAAGTGCTGCAGGCTGCTGCAGATGGTGTATACTTAACGCTTACATGTGTTACATTGAGCTGTTGTGTGCAGAGTGTTGTGCGATAGTGTGCGTGTGTAGTGCTGCCCCCTACCAGCCGACCGCTGCAGTAACACACTAACTACCAGGTATGTCATTCAATGTCGTTCTGAACTAACTCGCCGGTCTACCAAACATTTAAGCTGACTCGAAGTCAGTAGAGGCAACATGTCTGCGCATAATATCAGGCAAACTATATCCTCATCTGGCGAGACAGCTGAGTAACCTGCCAAAGGGCCTGATGCAAATGAAATTGAAAATGGCTACCACTACGAAGCATTCTCTCTCCTCTGGTTTTGAAAACCAGACCTGGTGGTCGAAAACCAGAGCAACCCTCTGGTTTTCGACCACCCGAAAAAAAAGGACATTGACCTTGAGTGTTTAGCTCCCTTGCACAAACGTCGCGCGCAAAGCGCCACCTTTCTCTTGCATCGGTGACAGCTGTTTACGGCGGGGACGGCCCAAGATAAATGGCGCTAACTCTCAAAGGTAAAATATCCTTTTTTAGGCGTGGTCGGTAAACAGAGCTGACCAACAATCTTACTCGGTATTCGACTAGGTAGGTACTGCGACTGCGATGGACTTGCGCTAAGTTCAGAGCGGAGCAGTGAGTTGTGTACCGGTAGCCGGTAGGAATAGAGAGCGGTGAGTAATGAGTGCGGTGGGGTTTAGCGGGCGCTCTGCTGCTTCCCGGGACTGCGCGGGTCGGGCGGCGGCGGGGGCGGCGGGTCGGGCAAGCCGCCGAGCGGGTTCCTCGGGCTGGGCGTGGGGCGGGACCGCGAGGCGCAGCGGCCGGAAGAGATGCTGCTGCTGGAGAAGCAGGGCCGCACCAGCCAGCAGACGCGCTCCAACTCCCTGCCGCCCTCCTCCCTGCCGCGCCCGCCACGCAAGCCCTCCGCACACCGACAGTACGACCGCCTCGACAGACGCAAGGTACACCACACACCATAACTCCAAAGTCATCAAGTTCTTGTGCCTCCCTCCCTCCAGTCGGCGATGTACAGTTAGGTATTGCACAATATCTTCCTGTAGTTACTCTACTCCGACACCTCCGCCGCCAATATTTTTTTTATGTAAACACATAGGTGGCTATGCCGAGAGACCAATGGTGCAGTCGACATAGCCAATATCACCTCTCCTCGCGAAACCACGCTCAGTTAGGTGCCATGCCAGCAGATTTGCGGACTGTTGCTAAACTGTCTAGCCCGTTAATACAACGCTTGAAGACACCCAGGTTAAAGGATTCAGGAAATATACTCGCCGGAAGACAGTTCCACACTCTAGCGGTGCGACAAAGAAACGATTTAGAGAATCGATTGGTTCTCAAAAGCCCAATGTCAACAACAAAAGGGTGCTGAGCCTCTCTGCGACGAGTCATGCGGAGATAGGACGGGTGGCAGGGAATAAGGGATGCTAGTTCCGCAGAGCAGCGTCCGTGATAGTATCTGTAAAACAGCCTAAGCGAACCCATAAATCGTCTGTGACTCAGAGACTCCAGACCATCTAAGTTTCGGGTCACCAACAAGACGGATGGCTCGGCGCTGTATCGAGTCCAAGGACGCAAGCAGATAATGCGGACTACCCTCCCAGATGTGACTGCTGTACACCATGTGGCTTGTGTAAAGGCGATGTGTGTGTGTGTGTGTGTGTGGCCGGCAGGACTCGGACGGGTCGGCGTCGATCGCGTCGACGGCGTCGCGCGGCTCGCCGCTGCCGTACGAGCGCGTGGCGCGCTCGCCGCGGCCCCCGGCGCCCCTGCCCTCCGTGCCCACCTCCGCCTCGCTGCCCACCTCGGACTCGCGCGAGTCGCTCGTGCGCGCGCGCGACTCGCGCGAGTCGCTCGTGCGCGCGCGCGGCTCGCTCGCCAGCGGGGGCTCCTCGCGCGACTCGGGCTCCGGCTCGGCGCCGTCGTCGCGGGACTCGGGCGGGGGCGCCGCGGCGGCCGGCGCGGGCTCGCTACCCTCGCCCTCCAAGCTGGCGATGTACGCGGCCGCGCGCCGCCGCAGCACCTCGCTCAATAAGGACAAGTCCGACTCGCACTCCACCAATAAGTACCGCATACAGTTCTGACTCAATATACCTACTCACTCCTAGTCTACTACTACATCTACATACTTCACCACGCGGCGCAAACACCTACTCGAACTTGTCAAGCTGTTCGTGCTGACCTATTCGCCCTGTGCTCCATGTCAGTGAGTATAATAGTGGAAACTTGATCTACTATTTGTAATGTAATGATTGAATGAAGTGGTCAGCAAGATACATTTGACATCTGAATGTAAATCTATTGTTGTCATAGCACCTCCTAAAAATTACAAACTGATCTATTAACCAGTTCAATGTGTTACTTTCCAATTAATTATATACTTAGCTAATGTCTAGCTAGGTACCTACTCTGCTCTCTGTTTACCTCTAATATTCAGTTGTAAGCGACGCAACGGTCATTATATTACCAATGCATTATCTAGTCCTTTTTAATTGTATTATTTGATAAGGTGGATGCATTTATTTATATATATATAATGTAACATGTTGTATTTCTAAAGTTGGTCCTTCGAACCGGATGCCGCTTAAAAGTTGTATTTTGTTTTTTATTTGTTTAAACACGCGTTCCAGTTGTATGAGTTAAGTTGAAACTGTAGCAGTCGGAGCTAATGCAACACTTAGTTCCGCACTCCGCTTCATGTTTGCATCTAATCAACCGTCTGACGCGTCTTATTATTTTTGAATACGGCAGAGGCTGTAGCGAAGAATATTCAAGATGTGTGATGACATTGTATGTATATCCGTATATAATTTATAACAAATAATATTTTATTCAGGGAAAACTTATAACAAACTTATGTACTATTTACCGACGATATAATAAAATTGTATAAGAAGTGCGTGTGTACAATTCATTCATTGAAAATAAATGCATTATCTACTATTGTTTCGTTTCTCATTCACCTGGCAGTGCAAGAATAAACCTTCCATGTCTAGAAATACTCACTCACTAGTGCCCCGCCCCGGCTCCGACACACCAGGCACGAGGTCAGTTAGATCTAGTCTAGTCAGCTAGCGCCACCTCGCGTCGTCTTGGTTTTTTTTATGTAATCCGGTATGTGTGGCTGAATCGGAGGGGCCAAAGCACTTGCTCCGACCAGCCAATATCACCTCCGAGAAGGTAGGTGCCATACCGGAGACTTCCCTGGATTGCTGGCTATACTGGACTAGAGGAGAACACAATCGAGGCTGCTATGCGGCCATCTTACCTCCAGTACGATGGTACCAACCCAGTCGGCTACAATTTGAGCCTACCACCTAGTAAGGGGCAAGGGAAGGGATCTACAGTTTTACAACGGTTCCGAAGAACGGTGAAGCAGCAGGTGTAGGTTTGCACGTAAATTTTTTCGTGAGAAAAAACTCATTGGTACACGCCGACCGGATTCGAACCTCGGACCTCTCGCAGGAGAATCCGATGCCCAAACCATTCGGCCACCCGCCAGTTAAAGAGACATGCCGATATGGAGAGACGCTGAGAGACATCTCCGATAAGGAGGCAGCAATTTTTGTGCCGATTTGAATGTCGCGTCGCCATTTTAGCGCTGATAGCCGCTGTGAGCGCAGTGCGAACTTATTTATAGATGGTCGGACGGATGAACGGTTTAAATAAAAACTTCGATTCAGGATTTCTGTGTGTAATACCTTGTAATGAACTTTGATAGGCTATGTTACAGCTTATTCACATGAAAATATAAACATTATTCAACATGACGAGTATCTCAGGCATATAGGGGTTGAATTTCAACCCCTATATGCCTGAGATACATGTCACACTCGCTGGCTGGCCGGTTAGCCAGCGAGTGTGATAAAGTTCTACAGGGGATGTGTTTTTCAGGCAATTTACATCTCCTGTAGGTAGGTGTAGGTACCTACTTAGTTAAACCTACATATCATCAGATATGTGTCCCGCCCGTGCGTGCTCTGTCTGCCGCACGCAGCGCTGCTGCCCGCCTGCCGAAGGCTAACGGTGCTCAGATAATATAGACGCTTACGAAGGAAAATTGTACAAAATTAGTCTCAGGGAGCGACCGACAGCCACGCTCGGCCGGCCGCGCGGAACAATATTACCAATGCGGAAATGTATTTACGCAGGTAAGTGAGTACCTATACGCAAGTTCCATAGACCTGGGGCGACCTGCAGGAAAGAAAGACTAGTGCTGGGAGCGGAAAAGACGACGCGACGGAACGAATATGGACAGAGCCGCGTGCCGCGGCACGCCGCCGGCGCCGTCTCGTCGTCGTCGTCGGTCCTCGTAGAATTTAGAGTTTGGCGAGACTTGGCCCGCTCGTTCGTAGCCAGATAGATAGATGGACAGTATACTTACTGGGCTAGCGGCGGGCGGCGGGGCACGCGGCCCCCGCCGCGGAGCGGCGGCGCTGCTGTCAGTAGCGCGCAGAGTAGGTGTAATAGTCAGCCAACCTTGAAGAGGTTACACAACCTTGCTTCGGCAAACTAGCGGTATTCAGTAGGTACATTACTCCACAGTCCACCTGGCGACGACGCGACGTCGCGTCGCATGTTTGTATATTGACTACATTGTAGGTAGGGTACCTAGGTAGGTACCTAGGTCCTTACCTTCTTTACCATGAGCATATATTTGGACTCATGTTGATTCCAGACGAGTGCATATAGCCCAATTTGGTCGGCTACACCGCCTACGTACTAAACCCCACGAATGATGGTAATTAACCCATCACACTGGTGAATTAGGTGCCATGTCAGTGCTTCCCTTTCTTTGGTAATGCCGGCTATGCAGTGCTCCGCACAAACACCACAGCAGAGGACATGTAGAATGAGGAAGGTACTGAGACGGACAAAAAAATAGAACGCGCGTGTGGAAGTCGCCGCGGTGTCTCGTGACGTGGCAGCCCACACGCGGGCTGCCGCGGGCTGCCACGTCATAGTTACAAATGTAGGTACAGTACCCGGCAGTAAATAATACACATCGAGCTTTAGAGAGACCATCCGGTTGTAGAGCGCTGTCCCTGTCACACAAGTCACACACCAAGTCACACACGTCTCTGTGCGACAGGGACGAACGCTCTACAACCGAATTGTCGGTTTCTTTTTTTTTTTCTTCTTTTTTTTATGGAAACTGACACGGTTGGCACCACGTTGGCACCATCACCTACAACATCCGTGATGTCAGCGCATAACACGCATCACCGGCCCGGCGTGCGACGCGTGGTCACATGCGGCCAAAAGACATCAACAAGATCAGCGTCAGGCAACACAAATTCTTGCGCACGAACCTAGGTATATGTAGCACCGCTGGAGTAGTATCTGTCTCCAGACGCTGTCCACGCGCTTCTTCAAGGGGGCGTACCGGCACGACTCTATCTCACTCAGTGGGCACGACAGCCCGCTGATCGCAGTCCATTGACTGCGATCAGCGAGCGGGTTGTCGGGCGTCATCGGGGCCAAATACCGACAGCGGGCCTCCCAGCGTGCAACGACTTTCAAATGATTGTTCCACGATGAAGTCGTGACGTGACAGTGCGGGTGCTATGGCCGCAAGGCTGGTGCGCTCGGGTCAGTGGTGGGTGAACCCGCTGATCGCTAGCGCTTGCGACTACCGACTGCGGCGCCCCCTGTCGATACTCCGTTCTGTCGATTCATGACTCATTCGGTGTTTTCTTCACCTCAAAGGCAGCTGCAGCAGTCTCGAGAGACTGCGGAACACTCCAACAGCAAGCGGCTTCGATGCCCGCTCGCCCCTAGCCAGCAGTCCGTCACTGCGACCGCCGCCGCCACAGCCGCCGCCGCCCTAACCTAGGGCGGACACATTGTCCGCTCTTCGTATCGCCTGCCTGGCATGGCCAGGCGGCCACAGCGACGACGTGACGGCGACTGCCCTATTTTTAAGACGATACCCACCCATAGCTGGCTGCTTTGCATAGAAAAAGGTCGTAAGTCGGTGTTGTTTTTTTAATTTAAAAAAATTTATGGTAATAAAATTTAAAAATCTACAACAATAGAGTTCTGTGCTTGTGGTTTAGTTATTTATCAGTGCAATAAAAATTTCGTTTATTCATTCATTCATTCACTTTTGCGTCAGATGAAAACAATCGAAATTAATTTTTTTTTTTTCATCTGACGCAAAAGATAAATAACTAAACCACAAGCACAGAACTTTGAACATTTGTAGATTTTTCAATTTGATTGCCATTAATTTTTTTAAATTAAAAAACAACACTGACTTACGACCTTTTTCTATGCAAAGCAGCCAGCTATGGGTATCGTCATAAACGGTTTTATTTAGCTTGACTTGACCAAAGTTTCTATTACGTCGCTGGCGACGTAATAGAAACTCGAGCTTGACCCCGTATATTTGTTTGTTTCAAATTTTGCGACAACTTTTTTATATAGGGCGGACCAAGTGAGGGCAGGCAGGCCTCGTTTCCAAAGAGTTTGTAGGTATTACCACATAATATTTAATTGGTATTGCGTCGCTGACAAACTCTTTGCTTTTTTTTTCCTTCGCAGATTCCACATTCCAGACGGCGAGAGTCGAGCGAGACGCCAATAACTTATCCTACTATGCTAATGCCTTCCTGCATTCAAATTAACCCTTGTCGCTTGGGCTTCTTAGAAACTGAAATGATGTGATGATGATGCTGTAGTCATACAGTGTAGTATCACTGGCTGTAGTCAGTAATAAAGAAAGTTTGCCTGTGGCTTTCTGAATATTTACGTTTGGCCATATGTAGCGGTATGAGACATGCATGAGTTTGTAGTAAGCAAATTGGACTCGCGCGCGAACAGGACCAACATGATGTTCGCGAAGTATAGGTAACTATAATAAATAATAAATAACCCTATGAAGTAAATAAGCACTTTCAAAATATTATAGTCGATTATAGCTAGGTGGTGGATGCGCGGCGCTCGCGCGGCTGGGTATGCGTGTTGGGTTGGTTGGTGGTGCATGTAGTACCTATATACCGGTCCTTGTGTATAGATGGAACCGGTTCACGTCAGACGTGGCACAGAGGGGGGGGGGGGGGGGGGGCTGGTTTTTTGCTGCGTTCTGACTTCTGCCTTCTCGTAATTTTCTTGTGTACAAAAATGCAAAAAGAAAATCATAATTGTTGGATCGCTATCGAAACGTAGAGTCAGTCAGCTGGGTGCGCTAAATAAGGCATGTTAGCAACAAATTTAATGTTAATAACTAAGTTAAAATAATCAAATTTATGCAAGTAACATTGTTATGAGTAGAACATATGTTGTATATAAACATCTTTTGGTTTTGGATCGTAGAAAAATATTGGTGCCACATTTATAACGGTACCGAAATAATTGTAACTTTTTTGACCACCATTTACTTTTTTTTTTTATGTAATCCGGTATGGGTGGCTGAGTCAGAGGGGCCAAAGCACATGCTCTAACTAGCCAATATCACCTTCGAGAAGGTAGGTGCCATACCGGAGACTTCCCTGGATTGCTGGCTATACTAGACTAGAGGAGAACACAACCGAGGCTGCTATGCGGCCATCTTACATCCAGTACGGTGGTACCAACCCAGTCGGCTACAATTTGAGCCTACCACCTAGTAAGGAGCAAGGGAAGGGACCTACAGTTTTACACCGGTTCCGAACGGTGAAGCAGCAGGTGTAGGTATGCACGTAAATTTTTTCGTCAGAAAAAACTCATTGGTACACGCCGACCGGATTCGAACCTCGGACCTCCCGCATGAGAAGCCGATGCCCAAACCACTCGGCCACCCGCCGCTTATTACTAAATAAAAAAAAAAATATTCGAAATAACTATACATTTTAGTAAAATGTTACTGTCGACGAAACAACGGCGGCGGAGCGGCGCGGCGGGCGCGGCGCTAGAAAGAATAAAAGTAGAAAGATGACAGGATATGGATGTTAAAGGGGAGTATGACAGGAATTTGACTGAAAGGTTTGAACATTTGAGTAAAAACTATGAGTATGAGCTTGAATATGTATGGGAGAAAATGAAAGTCTGTGCAAGTAAGTGGAATGATGATGTCAAAAGTGTTGCGGATGAGAAGAAGAAAGCATGGTTTGATCTCTTGGCAAGTAAAGCTGACAGGAGAGTGGAGCACATATGAACTATTGTCACGCTCAACTCTTTTGCTACTACCTACTTACATTCCACTATATTATCGAATCTCAAACATCCAAAGGTTGACTGTAAGAAATCTCAGTAAGAGATAAGTCCGTCTTTGCACGTTATGTAAATTTTCCAATGTTTTTCTACTGTTTAATATTTACTGGAGCAATAAAGAATTTTCTATCTATCTAACTACCAAACTACAGTGAGGCTAAAATTAAAGTAAAGGAAAGTGGTGAAAGAAATAAAAGATAATAAAAAGAAAATAATGACTGAAGATTCTCTGACAACTTCCGGGCTAATATAAATTTGTTTTGGAAAACAATGAAAACAGCCCGGGGAAAATCAGAGGCATCTAACATGCATGACCGATATGAAGGACAATAAGGGGTGTACCTATTAAAGGATGAAAAGGAAGTTTTAGAAAGATGGAAGGATTATTTTGAAGAACTCTTTGAACCTGAAGGTGTGGAGGGAGACACAGCAGCTGGAGCTGTGAGCGACACGCCTAGTATGGGGGATGATAGCGAGACAAGTGTAGACGAGATTTCAGGTAAAGCAGCAGGATATGATAGTGTCGGCAGTTTTGGGCGAAATGATGAGTGGCAGTGGTTGACTGGTTGCTTCCAGACCTGTTGCACCGGCTCTTTAATAATAAGGCAGAAGCCTTCAGCATTGTCGGCAAATTGTACGCAAAAGTACTGATTGAAAGGGTGTTGAATGAAGGATCTGGGATGTACAAGCTGGATTTAGGAAGGTATGGGATGCACTGATCAGTTATTTTCCCTACGGTGGTGGTGCATAGCCGAAAAATATCTGGCGAAAAACCTACACAATTCCTCGTTCAGCGCGGACGCACCGCGCCGGCCGCCGCCGCCTCCACTTTACCGTATTGGCTGATAACCTTCCTCCCCCCTCACCGCTCTATCACCGCGCAGCTCCCTCCTCCGGCACCTTGGCATACTTTCTCCAAGCCGAGCAGAACCGGTGACCGGCGGAGGTGGCGCGGCGGCGCGCGGGGCGGGACGCTGCTGCGAGACGTTGCGGACTGGCGCGGCGGCGCGGCGACGCGCGCGACGCAGCAGCGGGCCGGCGAAGACGATCGTGCGCGCCGCCCCGCCGCCGCCCGCGCAGCGCACGCACACCTACCTACCTACCATCAATCACACCACAATCACACACACACATCACTTGTGTGTGCGCGTGCTCGCTCTCACTCCTCAGCTCACTTATACTAACTAATAATAATAGTAATAACCAAACTAATAGGAAAACGGAGTGCCCGCCAGGTGGGACGACGACATCAAGTACGTCGGTGGAAAGCAGTGGTTCCGTACCGCTGAAGGCCGGAAGGACTGGAGGAAAATTGGAGAGGCCAGCCAGGTCCAGCACTAGACGCATACACGCTGACTGACCCTGGTGGCCTGGCCCAATAGCTAGACCGTGCTAGACAGACAGACAAGGTAAACAACGCAAATACCTACTTACCGAAGCGCGTAGATACGAGTAGATATACATAGAATGCTGTCAGTACTCTTTAGGCTCACACACACTCTCAGCGAAAATGGGAACAATTTGAGGGACCATCTACAGCACCAACCATCATCGATAGACGAATGCTTTTTTTTAAATGTACCTAGCCCTAAGTCCAAATCTAAACAGATTTTTTTTATTTTTCGATATCACATTTAGTTTTTGAGATAAATTTTTTCTCGAACTAAATATCTTATGTATTTTATAAATTTTAATATCTTATAAATTTTACATTTTTGCATTAAAAAATTACCATCTTGTAGCCCTAGCCGATACGCTTCTTTTGAGCCCTCAACCACTCGCGTAGCGCCAAAACTCGCGATACCAGGACGATTTCACACTCTCGCCGAAAATGGGGGGCTATACTGAAGCGATCGAAAAAACATTTTCAATGTTAAAAATTTTGTCGGTCGATGTATTGAACAGCCTGTATTATGGGTAACGGTTAATTCCCAAATAATTTTAGCTTCTTCATTTTCTATTGCCTACCATGTGGTTCGCTGAGTGGACATATCCACCATAATGTCTGAATTTTCGAATTTGTGTTTCTTTCATAGGCAACAGTAAACAATACAAGTTTAGCTCACGTAAAGTAATAGGATTATTGAAATATTATACGATAATACATGTATAGTTAATGTTACAATTTTAATTTTATTAATATACGTAATTCATTAGATAGATAAGTAGGTAGAAATACTTTATTGCTGCAAAAGCATTCTCGACCGCATAATATGTTACCTACCCTACCACCACGTGATTCCTTCAACTCATCAACTACACAAATTGTTATTATAATTGTTTAAATCCGCTTTATAGTTTCAAAGTTTTCAGGATTGTACCTATTTATGCGGCAAAGTGGTATGTATGACATGAGCGTTTTCGCAAATATAGTGTGTGGAGCTCACAATATGTAATGGATGCGGATATAAAAAATTAATTATGACAAGTTTGAGAGTAGTAAAACTACTTATGAATGTAATAAATGCTCAGTAAACAATATACATATACATTAAACAACAATATAAATATACATTAAACAACAATATAGGTAGTACTTAACTTACTATAAATAAAGAGTATGGATGGATACGGTTCCCCGGTGCGAGGTATGGTTTTTTTTATATTGATTTCATGATTTGAAGATTTCGAAGTAAAATGGAAATGAAATCAATTTTATTGCACAATCAGTTGCCAAAACAACAAAGCGCATGTGACGGATTTCAATAGGAAATTCTTCAAAACTATTTTCGTTAGCTTTATCTGCAAGATAAGTTGGCCGATTCAAAGAAATGCGTCAACTAGAGTAGGTACCTATTGGTGTATTTTCCTGGAACATTTTCGAGCAGAGTGGCCGCCGAGCCGCCCCGGTAGAGTGAGTAGCTCGCGAGGGCAATGGATGCTATGAATGACAATGTTCGCTCGCGCTTGCGAGAGTTCAATCGTGTTTATTTCTACTCAAGCAAAGCAACGCTGCTCTGCTGCTGCTGCCCGATCGCGCGCGCGGCGGCAAGGTGACGGAGCGGCTGAGGCGTGGTGGTGGTGCGGGAAGGCGGCGGAGGCGGTGTGGCGGCATGCCCGTGCGCGGTGCGCGCGGGTGGGTGGGTGCACAGGAGAGAGAGAGAGGTGAGTGGGCCCGGGGGAGGGAGGGATCCCTCCCCCGTCCCGCTCGCCTCGCGCGAACGAGGTGTCTTGAACGTGTGTGCGTCTGTACATGTGTAACCGAGAGGAAGAAGTGGTAGTTTCCATTCCAATCTACTTGTCAGATAAGGGTGTCAGCACACGTCGCGGGCCGTCCTCGTCGTCGTGGTCGCCCGCGCGCGTCTCGTGGCTCGCATCGCGTCGCGGCGCACAGTGGGGCGATACCGCAAAAACCGGGACATAGGGCGAAATGACTACGCAAATAGATTCTACTATTAATTACGAACAACTTTCATTCTGTGAGATTTTTTGATAAAAAAATTATTTTCCGAGATATAAGCACTTATAAAAACATTTATAATATAGTAAAAAGTGAGTATGTTAATATATTCTCTTAATGATTACAAACTACTTTTATTCTTAGAAATTTTCCATTTTAAGTCTTATTTTCTGAGATATAGCAATTTGAACTTTAAAAAAAAACATTTTCTTGTAACTAGTATTACTCTTCCATATTTTCGGTTTCAATTGTTATTTTTTAGATATATCACATTGAAAATTCTTTAGTAAAAAAAATTGAGATATGTGGAAAACTGAATATATGAATACATTTTACCAGCATTTAGAAAAACCTTTTGTTCTCAGAGATTTTCTGTTAAGGTGTTATAATCCTTTTCAATAGTTTGTATAATGGAGATTTAGTAACTTTTTTTATTGAAATGCTTAAAATAACTAGACCTGTGGTTACTTAATAATGATTCTTCAAGTTGAGTAGTCTAATCTGAATAAAATTATTGTAGTGGAATGGTACGTTTATTACACACAAAATACAATCAATCAGACGGCGCATATTTGCATAAAATATTACAAATTAATCTGGCGATAGTAATTAAACATATATAAATTACTACATATTTAACTAACTACATATATTTTTGTATTTACGGAACTTACCGAATTATTAACTTATTATAAGTTATATATATCGTTGTGTATTTTCATTTCGTCATTTTGGTGGCTCTGCACACTTCGATATATCAAACTTACTATAATTTATTATAATTAGGCAAAAAATTGCCCCCGTCAAAGTATATTATAAACCTACTTCAAAGTATAAAATTAATAACATCAACATTAAGAATAGTGATTAATGATGAGAAAAGTAATAATACATTATTAAAAGTAATAATAAAAGTTTTCAAAGTAATAATACATTATTACCCAAATACCCATGGCTTTTAACGGAGCCTATTTAATGTAAAAATACCAATCATCAATAAAAATTATGGTCAAGAATAAAAGTAATTTTCTGAAGTATGTTTATCGTGCATAACAAAAAGAAATTCAAACTTCATATTTCTGAGAAAAAATCTTATTTCAATCTTACAAAAACCTTAAAATAAAACATACTTAATAACTTTTAAATAAATATTTTTAAAGTACATAAAGCTTCCTATTTTTATTACAATTTATTTACTCAATATATCTACAAATTTTCATTTTCATCACTGGAACAACCTAAAGCGTCTTCAGCGTCAGAATCATCATCATCCTCCACATCCGATTGAACACAGATAATACTGGTATCAATAAATTCAATATTTTCCTTATTTTTATCGTCTATAATTAGCAAATGTCGCACTTCACTGGATAAGGGCTGCTTTTGTTTTTGAAGTTTTGGCTTCATACTAGACAAATATGGATCCGACGATACGAGCAAGTTGTTGAGAATGTCTTGATTAGTCGATTTGCGATCGCATTTTCGAGAGTAGTGTTCCCTGTACTTCTTGAAATCTTTATTTCTTGCTTCTGATGCCTCTTCGGAGAGTATGCCAATTGGAATTACGTTAAAATGCTTTATTATTTCAGATCCATGGAATAAAAGTTTATGAACACTTGCTGGCATATGATACCAGCTATACAATGATATATAAAGTTGAATTGTTTCTTGAGCATAGATTTCAAAGTTTTGAGTGCAAAATTTTTCTCCCGAGGAGATGGCCTTAAGGATCACCGCGAATCTATTAATTAAATCCTTATCGAGACCGGTAATAGAGGCAGTTTGCTCGGGATTCTGGAAAAAGCGCCTTGCAGTGTTGCCATCGTTCGTGGTTCCTGAACCTTGTTTTACCACGTCGATCAATAAACCAGTTTCTTTCCTGAAATTATCTTGAATTTGTTTTTTTTTCTCGGTCATAATTTCTTTATTATTACCTTTGGCCGACCACTGCTGAAAATCCATGCGGTATGCAATATGGAGAAGGCATTCCATGCATCGAATCCAGGCATGCAACGTAGATAGTCCGAACCGGTACATATTTGTGTTTACTTCTTTACTTTTAATTATATTAACGTTATTCATCTCAGACGGTTTAGCTCTGCAAATATCACATGACTGATTAGAGGTACCGGAGATAATCGACGTAATTTTACCATCGATCATCGTCATAATTAACGAATGCTCAATCAAAACGCCTTCGTAATCGCTGGTTTTGAGATCTCGTATTTCGGATTCTATGGTAGCCATTTCACTTTTCACGTTATCGATTGTCTCCTTCATAAATTTGAAGAAGATAGGACGGCAGTAGTTCGTCGAAGATGGCGTCTCATTTTCCCAGATCACTTCGTCTCCATAAACCAGTTTTATAGGAACCAAACTTGCCATGAAAATGCTTGAGTCGTCTCCTTCGTTCAGTTCTTGAAATCTTTGTTTATATGTACTTTGGCCAGAAGCGCCATCGAATCCCCACTTGCTTGTTAATGTTAGCTGGCAACCTGTGAGGTTTCGGTTCGCCACTTTCAAAATTCTTTTTGCAGTATGGTCCAAAAGCGCTTGCAGTTTAATTTTGGCCTGTGTTTCGGTAACTTCAATGTCCTGTTTTGGGGGGTAACACTCAATTTTCGCATGTTGAATTTTATAATAAGATGGATAGAGGTCGGAACCTTCTTCCTTAGCCATGTCTCTTAAAGTTATATATTGCCATCTTGATAGCTTTAAAGACACCAAAATCGCAAGTGCTTTTTCAGATGAATAAACAGTCTTGGACTCCTTTTTTTCAATGAATTCTTTGACTTTTTCGATTTCGCCTGGATTCTGAAGCAAATGGTCCAAAACTTTCCCCAGGTCCTCGTTCCCATTTGCCTTCAAACGCATTTTGGTCGCAAATGCTAGTTCCTGCGATGTATAGTTTGTGCGAATGTCTTCGGTTCTTCTTCGCTTTTGTTTGGCTCCTAAACTTTCAAATGGTTTTCTCGGCGATGATTTATGTGAAGATGCTACAAAGATAGGAGGCGCTGTCGATGGTCCCGGAGAAATTATTTGAGAAGTGCAAACCTTTTGGTTATCCGCGAGGTCGCTACTCGCTGAAGGCAGTTGTTTCTTTACGAATTCGGGCCACTTGATGGCCGAGTCCAACCATTCTCGATTCTTCTGTAGAAAACGTTCCTCGTTGTAGCTTGACTTCACCCATCGTTTGTGTAGATTGTAACAATATTTACGACAAAATTCTTTCACTTGTGTCTCTTCGGGCAAATTTACACTAACTATTGAGGCAATAGCGGCAACCAATACCGCGTAATTCAGAAAACTGTCACAATTTCTCATAAACACGTAAATATCAATGTTATTAACAAAAGACTCCATGTTTTCGTATTGAATAGTTTTAAATATGTAAAGCACGGGTAGGAAGACTGACTCGTGCAAACGACTGGAGCAGACTGAGTGCCAGATTGATTGTGTTGTTCACTAATGAATACTGCTAATTAGTTCGCACAGTTTGCAGTATTCCTGGTATATCGTTAATCCTTGTTAAGTAGATAACAATTAGCAATGCAGTGTAATTGTTTCTTCGAGAGCTTTCATGGAAATACGTGACAATTCACATAAATATCCCTAATCCGCTAATCCTCGCGAAGTTGAAAATATTCCTAATATAATGGTAAGCATTTATAAGAGATATTATAAGTAAGTATAGCAGCCGATAATAGCGGCTCCGTAGATTATTATCAAAATAGACCAATGAAACTAAAAGTACAAAGTTAATTAGATGGGCGTCGTTTGTCACCTTCTGGGTGCCTCAGCGCCATCGCGCTTTCAATAAAAAAAAAATTAAACATTTTCATCAAGTTCAAATATATAGGTGATATGGAGAAATATATTTACCATTAAAATAAAAATATATACATCCAATGCAAATAAACAATATTTGTTATTTGAATATAGCTGAAAGTTACGAATATAGTGAATTCCTCGTAATTCGAGCGGATTCCTCGTAAAACTGTAGGTCCCTTCCCTCCTAATCTTACTTGGTGGTAGGGTTTAACCCGCCCGGGTTGGTACCACCGCACTGAATGAAACGTCGGTCGAAACGGCTATGTAAATAGTTTGTGTTCTCCGACCAGTTCAGTGTAGCCGGCACGATCAAAGGGGGAAGCACTGACATGGCACCTAGTTCACCCGGTGCTATGGGCTGACATCACGGACGTTGTAGGTGATGTAGCCAACCGTGTCAGTTTCAATAAAAAAAAAAAAAGAATAAAGGTGAGCTTTGCAGGAATAAATGTTATTATAATATTAAAATGGCATTATACGGAAAAGTCGGACGTCGTCGGATACGGTTTTTACACAGTAATAATCTTTTTAACTTGGGGAATCATTATTTAGTAACCACGGGTCTAGCTATTTTAAGCATTTCGAGAAAAAAAATAAAGTTACCCAATTTCCATAGTACAAATTAATAAAAAGTGGTATATCTCGAAAAATAAGGCTTAAATGAGAAAATATGAATCTATGAATGTTATTTATAATGATGGGTAGATTAATTTAGCGTACTTAAATTTCAGAAATAAAAATAAAAAAATTTAATTATCCTATGTCCCATTTTTTACGGTATCGCCCCACTGTGCGGCGTGTCGCCGCGATGCGGTACTGTCTACAGTGATCACTTGATCAGTTGATCACTGATTATGCCATTCCAGGTCCGGTTCGTCAGGTCTCTCTACAGAATCAGTAAATTCTGGTACGGTCTCCGTGCCCATATTATCTCAAAGTACAGTCTCGTGCCCATCAAGAGGGACGTGAATAGACATCTGTTAATCTGGCATGGCATTCGCAACCCCGCATACTATCGAATATCCATGGGCGTCGATAGACACCTGATGGCTGACTCGGAGCCACATGTCACATGTCGCGCTTTCAATAAAAAAACCGTGCCGGCCAAATGTATTGTTTTTTTTTTCGATAGAACAAAAACAAAATAATCGCAAAAAAATATTTTATGTGATGTGATACTGATAATATAACAACAAATTAACAATTTTCGAATGATTTGCTTTACTTGTGCTGTGACACCTTGCTCCTTGCCAAATTGCATGATTCTACGTCGACGGGAAGTACCCTATAGGTTTTGATGAGTGAATTTGCGTTGCAAGTATCAAAATGGGTACATTTACCCGACTGCGCGAAGCAAAAAGGAGGATAATGTTTTTGATTGCGTTGACTTAGAAGCTTCAATTTTTAAAAGTGACATATCTTGATATTAATTTCAACTTGAGGGCATTGAGAGACGGACAGACAGGAAAGTGATCCTTTCAGGGATCCGTATTTACCTACGTACGGATACATACATAGGTACATAGGTAGGGAAACGTAAAAAAGCATTTTGTAAAAAAAAAAAATTCTCATACCTACAAGTCTGTCGACTTAACTCGCGACGACACCTTGCTGGTCAAGTAGCCACTTCGCGGTTAAAAGATAGTCCAAGTCGCCCAAATAAAAAAAAAAAGTGTGACCACAATAATTAAATCAGAATCATGCATAACCTACCCTAAGAATACATAAGAAATCAAAAATAATTGAGGTATTAAAATTAGGCTATACTAAAATTTTTTAACCACACTAAACGCTTTATTTCGGAAGAAAAACAGGTTTTTTTTACCACATAAACACTTTCTTTTCGGAAGTACCTAGGCACTTATTGTGATTACAAAAAAAGACTAGGTGCGGTCGGGGAACCGCCGCCGCCCCCGCACTCTGGTCCGAAAGTACAATAAAGCGGACTGTGATTTTTTTTTCCAAATGTTAATGTTTTTTCGATTGATTCATATTTGTAGGCGAAATAGAAGACACTTTTATTCTTACACGTTCTTCACTAAAGTTGATATTTCCGGAAAAAAATGTTTTTTTTTTTTATGTGACAATATTTTTTTCGTAAAAAATTTCGTCAAAACGATAGCACTTGATAGAACTGAGGCATAAAGATCCTTAAACTATGAGATAATCTGAACGAGATTGTGAAAAGATCCCGTCCGAACTCGTCCCCCTTTGCCTAAAAACAAAAGTTGCGCGAGAGGGAGAAAAGTTGCTAAAAAATTGGTTGTCTGTACAGTCGGTTTACAGACGATAGTTTTACGTGATGACGTCATAAAGTATATAAAGTGCGAAGTCAGATACAAAATAGGTTCCGGCGGATATGTTTTTGTAGAATATAAAATATGTAAAATTAATTTAAGTACATGATAAAGATGTGATAATAACTAATAAAAAATATGAGAAAATAACGACATTAATTTTTGTTTATTTTATATTTAAAAAACCTAAAAAGCCAATAATATTAATTATCAATATAAACATCGTGTTGGAACTCAAACCTACATAACGCCATCTACATGTACAACGTTGCAACAGCTACCTAACTGTGAAATCAAGTAAATAGGTACCGCTGAAGTATTTAATTTACTATTGACGCTAGATGTGGACGCTAGATGTCGCTCCATGAAATCTTCACCAACTGTTCCCAAATTCGATTCATAAGTACACGACCGATTAGCTGTGTGGTTTAAGACGTCTGGTCGGTCACAATATATTGGTGGCAGGGACCGCGGGTTCGAGGCTCGCAAAAGACGGACAAATATATTTTGTATTTCCTACTATTGTATATGCCTCTCTATCGCGCTCTCGCTTGCACACACAGGTTTAGATGGAACGTGACACTTCTTCGTGCGTGCAGCCGGTGTTCATCAATTTATAACACGTGACGTCATCACGTCAAAAGAGATCTTAACCATCCTGCAACACATGACGAAATGTCATCCGAGTCAGGTATCTAGTAAGTCGACCGAGTTATACAAGTCAGTTTTCTGCGATGAAAAAGGCGGTAAGTACCTACCTACCACCCAAATGGCCCACACCGTGTATGTATATAATTTTACAAACAACTTTCTTCAACAGCAGCGCCTACCTACAAAATTTTAGCGCAAATATTTCTTAGCAATCATTTAAATTTTATCTAATGCCGCCGAAGGAAAAGTTTCGTCTTACACGTAGTATAGGCACCGACCGAACCACCAACTCGCTGTCACAGAATAGATACGTCGCTGTGCCAACAATTCCCCCACGACGACGCGACGCCGACGACGATTATTTAAAAAAAAAATCACAGATCTCGTGCATTACAGGACCTTCGAGGTACATTGAAAATGAACTCAACAAAATAAAAAATAAAATTTTTCAAAAACACAAGCAGCTTAAAATTTATTAACTAAAATTTAGACAGAAAAAGAGATAAGCTTGACATTATGTCTAACTAAAGTAACAAATTAATAAATATCAAATTTCAAAATATTATATACCTAGGTTAGGTTAGAAGATGCGTCGCGTAGCGACGCATCTTCTAACCTAACCTAGGTATATTCCTATGGCTTCCTTCCCGCTCTATCATCAGGCCCCTGGAAATCATATATTACTAGAGTACTTGCGAAGAAAAATCCAACGAGCCCAAACATGGTGCATTTATCATGTGTAGTTTAGGAGTTCCTATGGCTTCCTTCCGGCTCCATACATTAATAACTTGCCCATACAATTTCTTCGATCCCTCGAAAAATCTCACATGTCTAATCACCATAAACGGCAAACGAGGTGATATTAATCGCTCGCTTATGGGGCATAGTGCAGGTAGATTTGCCTCTGCCGGGTAGACGAATCCATTCACAGTAGATAAAAGCGGTGTATGTTTCTGTCTCAGATCATTCATACACGTGCCGCAAACCTTGAATCCACTTATAGTCGGATCATATCCGATATTCACCAAATGACTCCACGCCGGCGTATCTTCCTTCACACAGCGCAACTTATTATTCCACCATATTCTATCTATCACACACATAAAAATGTAAGAATTTAGTGTACTGGAATAAAAATTATTATCCATATATTTCTTTAAATTCTTCAAGCTATTCTTGCGCAACGAACGTATCCGAGAAGCTTGCCTCCGATCCGCACGTTTCACATAAGTATTAACTGTTTCATTCCCTTGAAAGATTACGTTATTGTCAATGTCCTGAACACTTATGTCCTTTAGTTTCAACATATTGTCTCATTTTTTATATTCGACCGGCCACCTTAGGGCGCGGCGCCTACACCGCGCGCCGCACATTCCTCCCGCGGTATTCAAAATTCCGCCGCATAAAGGATAAGCTACAGCCTAGACCGTGAGAGATAGCGAGGTCCCGTTATTTGCAAATTGTAGCCCAACTCAATACCCCGAGGTTTTTTTTTCATTTTTTCGATATCGTTTTTCGTTTTCGAGAAATCGCCGGTTCAATGAGAGAAGACACCAAAAAATCGAGTCATTTTTCGACATTTTTTTATTTTTTGAAATAAGTTTTTTACTTTTTTTTACGCCATATTGTAGTGTTGCATCTTTTGACACCCCGATCATCTACGTAGCTGTAAAATTCGCGACACCAGGGCGATGTCGCACTTTTCCTTGAAATGGGTGGCCTACCAACGCGATCGAAAAAACATTTTCAATGTTAACAGAATGGACTGCGGGAGGACTACTACGGACGGACGGCCAGCGGAGGCAAGTGTATAACTACCTTTATTTCCACTTCCCCCTGCAACCCGCGCACTAGCCGCTCGGGAAGTCTTCGGCCGTCTCCGCCGTGCCGGCCGCGCCTCGCCGCTTCACCCGTTGCGTCTATCCCTCGTCGCGAAACCTTCGTTCGTTCGACGTTCTCTCGCTCGCTCTTCCAGTCGAGCTCCGGCGGGCAGGACGTGTGGTTGTGTTTAGTGCTGTAGGTTGGATGGAACGTCCTTCCGTCTTATAATTCGTACAAGATTACGTGTGCTCTTTCGATAAACTGTTTGGAATCTCATCAAAAACGAGTGTTGACGCGCGTGTGCAGTGAACGGTGTGGGTGTTGTGCGACTGTCGGATTATTTCTCTCGGAGCGCCTCAACGAGCGGGGCGTAGACGGCACGCAGCCAGCACTCGGCACGCCGCGCCGCCGGAGCGGACTTCTCCGACTCTGCGACGAGGCGCGGGAGGGAGCCAAGGTAGGAACTAGAAACCTGCTGCTGCGATAGCCGTATCGCTCGCTTCGCTCGCCGTCTTGCGCGAGTCGATCGCGTTCGCGGTGGCGCGGCCGCGTCGGCGTGCGTGGTGTGGTGAAGCGAGCGCGGATTGCCGTAGAGTCGATAGACGTCGAGTTCTTTGTGTCGGGGCGCGCTGCGCGGTAAATAAGTCGGGCGGAGGTTCCGCGAGTTCAAGTCGAGTAGTGAGTGAGTGATGGAGGGAGGAGTACCGTTATCTGCACTCGCAGCGCTGCGCTCCACCGACCTCGGCGCTCTCTCGACGACGTGAACACTTGGGAGTTAGGATCCAGTTTATGCTCCACTAAGTATTGCGTCTCGCGCGCCCGCCGCCGGCGCACGTCTCGCTCGCTGGACTCGCCTCGGTCGTGCGGGAGGCAGGTAGGATGGAACGCGGACGGACGCGACGTATTTTGCGTGTTGTTTTCTTCTCGTTTAGTTTGTATTAGTTTATCTGAACAGGAAATGAGTCTCGTTATTGAATTATCTTGCTTGCGGTCGTAACTAACTATGATGAAATTATTCTTCGAATAGTATGGTCCGAGCAACCGACGTACGGACTCTAAAAAAACAACAAGTGAATTAGAGGAAGTAATCGTGAGTGCATTCGATTAGCGCGGGTGAGTAGGTAGGTAGGTAGGTACAGATAGGGTAGGTAGAGTTTGTACAGGCGTGTGTGTGTGTGTGTTAGTATGTGGTGTGCGTGTGTATGGATGGATGGACTGCAGCCAGCGCCGCCGCCGCCGCCGCCCCGCCAACAGCGCCAGCAGTGACGACGACTAAGCACTCTGCAAACTTAACCTCTTGTCTTCTAAAAATTATTAAGACGAGACGGAAGTTAACTTTCTCCATAAAAATCGTCTTTCGGCATTTATGTTTTCTAGCCCCTTATAATACATGATACGTCATTGCCCCTTATCCGATTTTTAAAATTTTTTTTTCTTGTCTTAGGCCCACTTGCACCAACACGAGTTTAGAGTTAAGTAGCGAGTTATGGATTTAAACGCGGTTTAAACGCGGTTCCCACATACAACGGGTGCTAGCTTAACGAGTTAAACTGGTTTATAGTTAAATTCGTGTTGGTGCAAGTGGGCCTTAAGGGCAGTGGACGTTCTCTACGTTCGTGTAATTTTTTTGTTTAGATGAAATAAACCTACAACACCGGAGATAAAAAAAAATATTTCGACCGAAAACATTGATTTTTTTTATTTTTTTATGTCATTAAGTTTGCTTTATTGAGCCATCACTTTAGATATTAAAAAAAAAGATATTCAAAGACAGGAACGTAGACTCGACTGTCCTTATTACAACAACAAAATAATTGTAAAATCGGATAAGGTTTAGGCGGGGTAAAAAACATAAATGCCGAAAGACGATTTTGTATGGAGAAAGTTAACTTCCGTCTCGTCTTAAGCCCTTGGTTTGGCTTCCACGCCATTGTTGCCGCGCGAATACGCGCAAAATTTGCAAATTTCGCAAAGTAATGAAATGAGATCAATAACATTTATTGGCACTACAAACCAATGAAATTCTCCACAAAACGTTTAAGGTTAAACGTTCTAAACAAGTAAGGATTCACTTATTTAGAAGCACAGCTGATTGTTTGAACTCCAGGAAAAACAAAACACGCCCGAATTTTTTTTCGTATTTGTCTAACGTAAAATTGCCGAACTTTGCGGATCATTATCGACGTGTAGGTTATTATGATTTTACCTATTCAAATCAAAGAGATTTTATGTATAGAGTGAGCACTACGAAGAAAGAATACAGAGAAATGACGGCCAATAGCTGAGGTATGAGGTAAGGTAGCGGGGTGGCGGAACGCTGAGCCGCGCGGGGTGGGAAGCGAGCGGGAGAGGGGCTAGCTAGCGAGCGACTAGCGGCTAGCGGCCCGGCCGGCCCGGCCGGTCAGTCAACACGTGCATTGGAATACGTAGGGTTGTCACTTAGTCTACCAAAAATATATTTTTCGATTTATTATTTTACGAGTAGGTATTATGGTTAATTGTGCCCGTAGTCTAGTGGTAACGCTTCTCAATGCAGAAGCTGCGGGTTCAAATCCCGGGCACTAACTAATGTACTTATTTATTTCCTTGATAAGGATTGATATACGTGCATTTCATAACGAATAGGTACGATCGCTCCGATGAAGAAAAATAAAGTTAGGTAACTAGTGCACACTGGTCTATGAAAGGTATTTTTGTGTAAACTGCTTCTGATTTCCACTGGTCACCATGTGCGAGTAATCGAACCGGATATAACAAATTGTGACAAGTTCGAGTGCAATATGACTGCCATAAGAATACTCAATAAACAATAAAACAACAACAATAAAAACAATACCTCCTATGTCAGTGGGCAGAGTCCGTGCCTAGCAGTGGGACGTTTTAAAGGATTATAGAAGAAAACAGATAGTGAATTTCATCGAAAAAAACGTTTTTATGTATTTAAACTTAAAATACAGAACTATAATAACTTGAAATACATACCTAAACTTATATGGGTTTTTAAATTAACGTGGTTATTTGACATTTTAAGAAGTAACAACGGCTTTACTCGCTATCGAAATACGAGCTGTGTGGCTCGACATTTCGGCCAGAGTGCTCATGATGATGGGCCATACGTTTGGCCCGAAACGTCGAGCCACACAGCTCGTATTTCGACCGCGAGTAAAGCCGTTTTGTATTCTTATAATACCTACACTTAATAACTAGAATAATATCTAAAAAACTAAACTTAATAATAAAGAATTCATAACTGCGGTCTTGGCCTTGGACTAAACTTAAAATCTCCAAACCAAACATACATAAAATAAAGAGTGCAGCATTTATTTAAAAAAAATATATATATATATAACTAAAAAAACCATTAGGTATACTTTGGACTACACACACAAACACAACTAAAATAACTCTTCCTCCGTACTTAAACAAAATAATTTAAATTTCACTTTACACAAATTTAAATTTTCACTTTCCCTTAAACAATGTATCATCTTGGACTATTTTTATCCATCTTTCTCGTATTGATCCCTTAGTAGGATGTGGAAACCTTGTAAAAAAAATTATTTTCTTGAAAATTTCTCAATTCCTTACTAATTAAAAAAAATTAAAAGAATAGCGACAACCCTAATTAGCGGTCAATTCACTCTCATATTTTAACGTGGTTTAATACATATTTATTTACTTTCATACATGATATCCCAGAACTCTATTTCTAATCATTCATATGTGGCAGCCCTAATGAGCGCGTTCAATTTATTTGTTTAATTAAATAATGCTTATGTTATTGCAATGCGAGGTCAATACATAAAATGTACAAAATTTTCAAATTGAAGTAGCGTTGTGACAGCCCTAATTGGCCAGTTGAACCAAATATTTCTAAGCACATGGAAAACAAGATATTATATATAAGTTCTTTCAAAATTAGTTAATAGTATGCTAAGGGGGGGTTCTGTATCGTAAATAAATCAATTTTGAGGAACAAAGATTTTTGTTTACAAAAAAAAAATTATAATAATGTAAAATGTAAAAAAAAATTCTTTTCTTAATCGTTTCAGTTTCATGCCAGGAACAAAAAAGTCTTCCAACACATAGATCTCTTTCTTTCAGAAATTGTGAAAACCACAATTTTAGTTTTATTAGTATGGAATAGAAAGAATTTGATTTTTTTTACCAACTTACACGTGTTACATCAAAATGGAAATGAAGAATTTTTTGTTACTGTTATGAAAATGAATCGATTAGGCTATAAAAATCAACCACATATTTTTTTACATACATACATTTTCATACATAAAAAACATTTTTCATAAAAAAAGCCCAAGGTCCAAAAAATTTTATATAGGTTTTACTCCCTATATGATGCAGAACCCCCCCTTAGCGTACTATTAACTAATTTTGAAAGACCTTATATATTAAGATCACAATGAAGTGATACTTACCTATGAAATGAGATGCCATCACTTTTCCCAATATTTTTGGTATGATTTTTGCAATATCGCAACACACAACCGGGCATAATGAATGATTGGCGCGATGAGAGCCGCAGACGGACGGCAGCGAGCGCGCGGACGGCGCGTCCGCCGCGTTCGGTCGCTCGCGAGCTACTAGTCTCAAGAGGGTCCCTCCGCGTAAGGGTTACTCCACCGCGGTGGAGCGAAGGCTATTGCCCGGGTAAGAGGTCTAGTAGAATACATGATACGTCATTGATTCAAATAACGCATTCTAAATAACGTTAGAATTGAAACCAGTTTACTATCCTACCTATCCTGCCAGAAATAACGTAGGTACTGGGCGTTCCACGTAACTTGTCCCTTGAAGTGAGCAATTTCAATCTCTATTGCCGAAAGCGAGGATTACCGCGAGGGACAAGTTACGTGGAACAAACTGTAGGTACTTATACAAAAATTTAATTGACAGCTGTCAAAATCATTGTTTACTCAAGACCTGGAAATATTTTAAAAGTGTGTTCTCTATAGGAAAGGCAAATGTTTTCGTATCAGTGCAGCCAGTCCTTCTCAATCGTTCTCGTAAGAAACATTCATAGAACTCACAATTTGCTATATTTTTCGATAATTTTTTTGGGGGGCCGCCGCGCCGGACGGTTCTTCCGAAAGTCAAGGAATGTACGCGATTTGGGGACCGGCCGGTGCTTCCGGTAGCCAAGAGGTAGAAAGCTACCTACTTATTCACCTAAAACTTTGTACCTTGGTAGGTAGGTACACATGCCATAGAATAGTAATGAAGAGTAAGTACCTACATATCGGATGTGTTCATGGAATTAGGGTCGGGCGGGACTCGCGCTCGAGGGGTGCAAAGCGCACGGAGGCAGGTTGAATGTCGCACCGCGCGGGGCGGGCTGAGGTGGAGGCGACGACCTGCGTGACCGCACTCATCTTGATTGCTCGCTTACCTACTACTCATTAAAAAACTAGGCCTGTCTCCCGGAGCACGCGCGCGCGCATCGCCAATCCGGGTAGATGGCAGGTAGGTAGGTTGGTTGGTTTATTTGCAAATTCAAAAAAGTTTTCTTTACCAAAAGTCACACACGCCGGACTCGCTCGGAACATTCATAATTATTAATGTTGTTGACACCAATCTTCTGAGAAGGCACATATTTACGAAATTGTTTCCGTGCCGTATGCGGTGAAAATATGGAGCGGTCTTCCGGTGAGTGTGTTCCCTGCCACCTATAAGGGACCGTTCACATACCACGTGGACAAAAAGAGGGGGGGGGGGGGGGGGGGGTAGGGGGTCGGGAAATGTCCACGATTGTCCACAGGGGGGAGGGGAGGGGGTGCAGGGACCGTCCACGTGGACGTTTGAGTTTAAAAACACATGATGCCGCGAGCTGGAAGTGTGTATTCGTAGGTATACATGCATGCAGGTATACCTACGAATAGCCCTGTCCGATCGGGAATAGCGTAGGAGGTTAAATCTCGTGATTAGGGTACTGATTGTCCGAAAGTACAGCAATAGTAACTGTATACAAATAATAATATTATTATTATATAAGTGTAAGTGAGGATAGAAGCTCGGATAGAAGGACTGTGTGGCGGGTAAGTAGCTAGCGGCAGCGGCAGGCCTTCGTCACTCGCTCAAGGTCGCGCGTTAAATGCCTACCGCTTGGCGTACAGTGGGCTGTACAAGTAACAGTGGGCTGCCGCTATCCAGGCAGAGCGAGCGTGCGCCACCGCGCATCTACTACGTTTCGTTTCGAATTTAGAAATGTCGAAATCACGTCATTATTGTGCAGCATTTTCATTTATTTCTAGTAATTTATTTATTCATATTAGTAGGAGGTCATAGATTTAAAATAATATTATCATATTGCCAATAACATTAGTTAGATGACGATGTAGGTATGGCCTAATTCGTATAAGGATATAAATAAAACATTCACTCGTTCTCTGTCTCAATGTGGGTTTTTATACAATAAAAATAATACACCAATAAAACATAGGTACATTGTAGATGATCATTAAATTTATTGATCAAACAAAACTATCACTGGAAGGTTGCACGCTTCCATGTGAGAAACTAATTGTGACGCTAACGCATGCATGAATTTGTTCGCATGAATTTTCCGTAGTAGCTAAATATCGTACCGTTGTTGGTAGGTATAATGCGCGGGGCGGATCACGGCGTGTCGCCACCGCAGCGGTTCGTCGGTGTTCTCCCTCGCACCCGCACGGTACTTGTATAGTGTATTCGCGTGGCGGGTCGCCCGCTGCGGCGACGACACGCCGAGATCCGTCCCGCGTAGTCTATCATCTTTATTTTATTCCTCACAAAAATACAGCCTAAAGACACAGCCCTTACACGCGTTGAACGACGCGCTTTCGAGATAGAGTTACGCGACAGAAAGAGAAGCGAAATGTAGGCGGTTATCGTGTTTAGGCATGCAGCTCTGTGCGAGTCAATTTGTACTTTATCGCGTCGTCGCAGAGTAGCTATTTCTTTGTGAGTGTTTGTACAGAGAAGCTTCTGTACGGAGTACTCTTTTCTATTCTGTGCTAGCGGGTGCAGGAGCAGGAATGTGTCGGCGGCCGGGGCGACGATGCCGGCCGGAAGCCGGCTGGCTGAGTCACGCACGAGGAGCGAGCGCGGCGCGGCGCGGCCTCCACTCGCGGCGCGCGCGGGCCCTGCCTGCGGCGGCGCGGCACACCTGCTGAAGCCTGACAAACCGCATCACTTCAGTTATATAGTCCAGCTCTTATCCGTCTCCGCTCCCTCCACCGACAGGACAACCGAGTCAGCCGACACAGCGCGACGTTCGTCTGCCGTAACCTGACCGACGACACTGGCGCGAGACAAGCGCTCACTAAGTGGCGACACTGTGCCGCGAGCTCGACCACTAGTCAATGGCTGATCGATGAGAGAACTAAGAATTGGAAGTCGTGTCTACCTGTGCGACATTGTTCTATGAAGAGGCCGACCTCTAAGCTACAAGATCTACCGCGACCTATAAGCGGCTGAACGAATTACCGCTCATCTATCCGGCAGCGCCCCGGTTTGTGAAACGGGTGACGGTGACGGTTACATTTTTTCTCATTTAACTCCCCGGTGGCCGGACGCGGAACGACCGTATTTCAAGTAGAGTTTGGATTCAAAAAGGGTGGACACAAGATTCAGTTTTACAATTACAGTTGGAAACACATACAAGTTTGTGTTTCCAAAATAAATACATAAAAATAAATAAAACCCGACGGAGATAACAAAAGCAGCACGCGAATAGCTTGAGCTATTTATAAGCAAGATTTTGAGTTATTATAAGCGAACATACCTATATGCATGGATACATACGGCATACGTTGAATCTTATATTATTACTAGCTGTGCCCGCGACTTGGTCCGCGTGGACTTATCACGACGCCATCTACCGGGTTCTATTGTATTTTCAAACCATCCAGGGACCCACTCAAATAGGTATACCTACACACAAAATTTCATCCAAATCGGTCCAGCCGTTTAGGCGGAGTTAGGTGACAAACACACGTACAGAAGAATTATATAATTAAGGATGTATGTTTATGTAGGAGGGATACAATGAAATATTTCGCACGAGAAGCATTCGCGGAATAACCTTGCCGCGCAGAGCGAGAGACTACATGTAGCTAATCTGTAGGTAGGTATATACATATAACTGTACCGGTTATCGCAATTTGTTATGTATGAGTTGCTGCGGTTTTTCGTTCGCTCGTGTATGGACGGGGTCTTGCTTGACTGAGCGCGCGCGCGCGCTCCAATATAGATCAAGCATCGTCGCTCGTGTCAGCGCCATTGACTGCATATCACTGGTCGGTCAGCGCACACGCGCTCCCCTGCGCTTCTCCGCTCAAATACAAGTTGTATGTACGTACGAATAAAACCATACACAATGTCATCATACGAGTCGTGCTGGTACAACACCCCATTGAAGAAGCCCATGGACAGCTTCTGGAGAGAGATACTCCTCCAGCGGTCATATCCCTAGGTCCCTGCGCAAGTTGGCGTTTCCAACGCGCATGCATGGTACCCAGGCAGGGCGCACCTGTGCCGACAAGCATGTGTGTTGCCTGCCTGACCCCCATCTTGTTATCCATGGCCCACACACGCGCGTCCGTCCGCGACCCGCGTTCCGTCCGTCGGGCGGCCGCTCACTCGGTGACGTGTCGCGCGCGTCCCTCGAACCGACTTAGCCGTCCCCCGACACCTTTATGCAACTGAAGGGAAATTATTTATTTTTGACCTGTTATTTTGAAAGGTGTAATTTGAACTTGTAATAATTTTGTTTTATTCGATCCAAGGATGCTACATTAAAAAAAATTCAGTCGAATTGAGAACCTCCTCCTTTTTTTTGAAGTCGGTTAAAAAGTATTTTATAAATAAGAGTAAATTTCATAAATATAAAATACATGCGAAATCTGTAGAGCTTACTACAACCATCGCTGTTAAACCAGCCTTCTAATAAAACTGTTCATCCGTTTGAGAGCTACGATGCCACACACAGACCGACTTTTTGCGTCGGGCGTTAAAAAAGAAGATAAAGTAAAAAATGAAGGAGTTCAATGACACGCCAACATGCTGGGGAACAAGGTTCGCACGCAAACAGGCTTTAACAATAAAATTGTATTATCATTTATCAGTCAGTCAGCGTGTATGAGTCCACTGCTGGACATACGCCTCTCCAATTTTCCCAAGCCTTCAGCGTTACAGAAGCACTGCTTTCCGCCGACGCACTTGATGCCGGCATCCCACCTGGCGGGCGGTGGTGTGGGAAGGCAGACACTCAGTTTTGCTGTCGACGGCCGCCAGTATAGGGCACGGTTATTGATTGATTGATTGATTATGGGGTCGGAAGTAAACTGAATGCACACATGAAGCGGGCACGCGGCGGCACGCGGCACGCACGCGCGCCGCGGCACTACTGAAGCTGCTCTAATCTATTTCGCAACAATAGTGCGGTGAGCTGTGCTCTTGACTTAGTCAATAAAATAAGGCTGTCGCCGAGTATATATTGTGCATCTGTCGCAACGTGTTTTGTTGCCGCTAAATATAGCGACCTCACGCTGCGCCGCGCCACCGCCGCCCCTCCCCGCGCCGCGCCGCGCCTAGGTCGCACAAGTCCGCGTTCGCTTGTTGCGCGTCGCGTCATCGTCGCCGCTGGTCACGCGCTGTCCGCTGACAGCGCTGCTGCAGCAGCGGTGCGTGCCACATTTTTAGTACACGCACGCACATACGATAATAATGTGCTTTTATTAAACCGCAATAAATCAGTCTGCGTTGCAAAGTACAGCTGCTGCGAATGCAAACTGCAACGCGGACGTTTGTCGGCGCGCGGCCGCGGCGTGCCGCGCCGAGCGGAGAGGAGAGAGAGCACAACAGTTGGCTCGCCGAGCTGCTGTACCGCGGCTACAGCACAGCACACGCTGGCGCACAGTGATCAGCTGCTCCGCACCGCGCCTGCGCTGTGCCTCCTGTCTCCTCACCCCCACCCACCACCACCACTGCCTGCACCGCACATCTCTCACTAACTTGATCCCGAAATAAAATGTGCGCTTATTTCACCGCGTGGGGCCGCGCCGCCTCCGCCGGTACATATCTACATTAAACATTAGTCTAACTAACTGTATCTCTCCCCAACGAGGTATGTCGTGAAAGGCGACTAGGAATTTTTTATTTTTTTATTTTATAAATAAAAGCCGTACTAAAGAGCGACAAGATAGTCATCTCTCACCTTGACACGGTCCTTCCATCGAGTCATGCAGCAGGTATGTATGGCTTCGTGCCTTACTTCTGTTTATTTTTATTGGTGTATAAATTGTCCTAATACTAATTGTTGAACGTGCTGGTACCTAGGTGTTGTAATGTAACTATTGACCGATCTGTGTTCTGCTGTACTTTGCGTACGCGTGTGTAGAAAATATTATTATGTAATGAAAGTTCATTGATACGAATTTAAACAAAAATAATTAATCAAAAATTAAATTAATTATTTAATTAATTTAAACAGAAAAAAAGCAAAATAAGAACTTTCTCCAGCCACGCAAGTTGCTCGGGTCGGGAACAGGGAGGAACAATGAACCGCCGACTTGTCGCGCCGCGCGCGCGTCGCGTCGCTTTCCTACAAAAACCCATTTCCCATCCCACGTAGAGATGCCGATCGGTTTAAATACAATAAGTTGCACACCGAATAATACCAAAAATTTGGTATAAAACCGGTATAATACCGATAGATCACCGTTGCTTTGGTGACTAACGTAAAAAAATCATTAGCGCATAAATAACATTAAAAAGGACGTTTAGTACTCCCGCATAAGGTTGATTCTTGGTTTAGTAGGTAGGTAGTATGCCCCCGCGAGGCCGCCCGTAACGCCAAAGAGCGCGTGCACCTAGATCGGTATAAAACGGATAAGTCACCGTTGCTTTGGTGACTAACGGCTCATTTACACTGAGGCAACAACGGCCGACATTGTGGCATGCTACACTGTAGCATGCAACAATGTTGATCGATGTTGCACACGCTAAACAGCGACAACATTCAACAAAATACAAGCATATCCAAGCACGCACCGCACGCCGTACGTGTGTATGGGAATGGGACGGTTCGATTGACATGTGGCGTGCGCGGTGCGGCATCTCTAGATAGAAGTACCTACCTGGGTTAGAATTAAATTGTTTTTTTTAAATGGTGTGGTCAAACGAAAAAAATATGCAATTTAATTAATACTATACAATACAGGGTGAAATTTTTATGTTTTGTATTTATGCTACGCCACAATGTAAATTAGCCTTAACCTACAAGTTATGCATTCATAACATTATATTGTCAGTAGTACATATAACTTTATTTCGTAAAGATTAAGGTTCAAAATAATAAATAACACTCAAGCGGGGCGGTGGCGCTCTCAAAGAACAGAAAGCCTAGCTAGACTAGCCGCGCTGCCGCCGCAGGCGGCGAGCGTCAAAGCGCGGCGGCGAACGTCAAAGCGCGGCGGCGAGCGTCAAAGCGCGGCGGCACGCTTTGCGTCGAGCGGCTTACTTGGTAGATGTCAAAGCTTTAATACTTCCGGTATTCTCGAAATTGTACTTTATGTCCATGCCATAGAGCTGAAGAGCGCGCTACTCACAATGAGGAATCAACCAGAAATAGGTACTAATATCTAATATGCACATGCAGTTTCAATGTATTATATTTATGAATATGTATAATTATGTATTGATTAGGAATTACGTAATTTTTGTATATTTATTAAAGTAGTAGGTAGTAAGTAAGTAGGTAGGTATTGTAAAAAAAAATCTACTTTTAAATAAATAAAAGTACGATAATACTGATTAATGTAATGAAATGAATGACACAGTAGGCATTAACATAAGCTTTACTCGTAGTGCGTATTGTATAAAGTTTCATCATTGGGAAAGTTTCATTCCCATTTCATTGGGAAAGGTCCGTGGCCAGCAGTGAGACATTAAAAGGGCTGTTGAAGAAGAAAAGAGGATTATAAAATTTTTGACACTGTCGAATGACAACATCCATTTATGACGTATTTCGTGATTTCGTGACGGCCGGGCTGGCCCGGTTGGCGGGCTAGCCCGGCTAGCCCGGTTGGCCTAGCGATATGACGACACGATCTGTCACGACTCGTGTTCGTGCTCAGTTTCGTGTCCATTTCCGACACGTGTGTAGATATGAGCGCCGATAACTACCCGATCGGCGGCGGCGCGCCGACTCAAAATTGTCGGCGGCGGCGGCGTTGTCGGCGGCGCGACTTTGTATGGGCGCGTTCCGGTAGAAAGCTGTTAGCGTGCGCCGATGTACTAGCGCCGACCGGCGCCGACCAGCGCTGGTTGTTGACGCATACAATCTCCATAGGGCGTGTTCAGGTAGAAAGCTGGTAGCCGGCGCCGATGTACCAGCGCCGACCGGGGCCGACCAGCGCTGGTTGTTGACGCAGACAGTCTCCATAGGGCGCGTTCAGGTAGAAAGCTGGTGGCAGGCGCCGATGTACCAGCGCCGACCAGCGGTGGTAGTTAAGGCAGACAGTCGCCATACTTCGTGCCGAACCAGCGCCTATAAGCGCCGACAAACTCCGAGAAACGCGGATCGGCGCTGTCGTTTGCGAGAAACGAACGTGTCTCACTGTTCGTGAATGTTTATTAAAATTGTAAAAAAATGTGTACTGACATTTTGATTTCGTTAGTATTTAGTAGACCTGTAGTAGTGTGGGATAAAAGAGATAGAAGACACCAAAATAGATACGTGGTGGATAAATGTTGGAATGTTTTCTGAGTTTGAGAAACACATTGTCTAATAGAAAAAGGTCTTCATCCGATGAGCCCGAGATTTTCATTTTCACACTACCTACCTACTCAGTCACACAGATTTATCAGCTTCTACCGGCTTTCTTTATGTAGCAACTACCGGCGCCATGGACGAAATATACTGGACTTATCATTAACGTCGTCAACAAAGCCAACCGGGGTCGCCGCGGAAGGGGTAAGAAGACGGCGAGGGAGCGGGGACGTTGCGTATGCGATGTTTTTCCATCTCTGTCAATCACGCAGTCGCACAGTATTTCTTTCCTCGTCTACGAATTCACCTACACACACTTAAAGAGGAGAAAGAGATAAGGCGATCGAGTGCCTTCGTGAGTGAGCGAGATGCAGTTCAGGCAGTAAGTGAGCCTGACGCCCGTGCGTGGTTACTCCCGCTCGCCTATGTATGATCGGTCCAGTATATTTCGTCCATGACCGGCGCCGACCAGCGCCCGTCGGCGCTGGTACATCGGCGCCGGCTACCAGCTTTCTACCTGAACGCGCCCATATGCGAGCGCGTCCAAGATAAAGATGATTCTGTATACTTATTAATTAAATTTGTAGCTATTTTAATGGTAGAGCCCGAGTCGGTCACCAAGACAATATCGTTTTGTGTTAACATATTTTTTTCTTCGAAAAGTCTATCGGTGCGATCAATCTTAACCCGCCACTGACCCGAGTGCACCAGCCTTGCGGCCATAGCACCCGCACAGCGCCGCGACCTCATCATGGAACAATCATTTGAGAGCCGCTGCACGCAGGGAGGCCCGCTGCCTGAGCCGATGGTCTGGCTCAGGTGACGCGCATTGATTGCGGTCCAGCCTCCCACTTGGAGGGACTCATAAAGGCGTTCTGAGTCCCCCCCTTGGAGTGCACCGACTCCGAAGATTGCCCCCATCTACGTCATGCGTCCGTCAGTCTGCGTCCCTGATGGGAGACAACGTCACAAGACAGCGACTTGTCTACCCGGTCCTCGCGACCCAATTCGCCCCAGCGTCTGCGTACGTCAGTCGGTCCTCGCGCCTATTTTAGTACTCTAGCGGAGCTCACCATGCCTCGCCCTGCGTCGTGGGGGCGCTGACAGCCACCCCTCTTTTCCCGCTGCTCTTTTCGGTTACGACGACTTCTGCTGTTCTGTTTTTCGGCCACTATTCTTTTTGGCTAGGGCGGAGACAGGTGAGCTGTCCCCCCTGGGCTACACGTCGCCGTCACGTCCCGTCCTGTCGAGTCCGTCGTGCGCTGCGTGTCCCGTTCTGTCGTGGTCGTCTGCGTCCCCAGCGTGCTCGTCCCCCGTCGTCAGTTCGTCCGCAAAAGTTCTGTCGGCCCCTATGTCAGCCCGTTTCCGGAACCACCCGGCTGCGAATCTCTTGAATGCGGAGAAGTTCTCCTCCGACGAGACGAGGTCCGCGTAGTACACCGGCCCCCCGTTCCGCGCGGTCACCTCTGCCACCATACTGTCCCTTTCATTCTCGTATAGCACGCAGTGCCATACGGCGTGGTCGGCATCCTCTCTTCCGGTCCCGCATTCGCACATCTCACTCTCAGCCAGTCCCAGGTCATACAGCTTACCCCGGAAGTTGCCATGTCCTGTGAGGAGCTGCGACGTTCGGTGGTCTGGTTGCACCCAGTGACTTCTCAGCCTCACCCCGACGTGTGGAAAGAACCTGTGGAGGTGCCTACCTGTCGTGGCCGCGTCCCACCTCTCCTGCCAGAGGTCTAAGACCTCTTGCCTGATGGCTCGCCTGCTACTCAGGAATTCCTCCCGGCTCCCCGCCCGTTCCTTTGCGCACCACGTCCTCCCAGCCTGGAGCACCTCCAGGTCTCCGGGGAGGACGCCCGCAAGGACCGGTAGGTCCGCTGTGCTGTTTGTCCTGTAAGCCTTGGTCAGAAGGACCAAGGCCTGCCTCTGCGCGCGTAACAACGGACTACGCACGGCATGCTGTCCGGCTCGGTCGAACCAGCACGCAGCAGCGTAAGTCACCGTGGAGACCCAGGTGCCCGTGTATATAATTTTCAGCGTCTTATATTGGATGCCCCAGGATGCCCTCGACACCCGGGACATTTTGCCGAATGATTTGTTCGCCTTCTCCCCGATAACTCGCGCGTGCTGCGCGAAGCTAAACGTCTGGTCGACCTCTAGGCCAAGAAATGTTGTTGTGAGTTCCGACTTGATGCTCGTCCCTCCCATGCGGACCGTTGGCGGTCGGTTGACGAACCGCCCCTTCACCGTCATAGTTTTTGATTTGTTTGGCGCGAAGGCCAGTCGGTTAACTCGGCCCCAGTCTGCCATTAACTCGAGAGCTGCTGCAGCCCTGCTCTCGATCCCCGCACGAGCATCCGCTTCCACTGATAGGACCACGTCGTCGGCATAGGCCGCGACGTGGCAACCGTCTGGCATGGGAAGGCACAGCAAGTCGTCGAGCAGTATGTTCCAGAGAAGCGGGCCAAGGACCGATCCCTGCGGGCATCCCATCGTTGAGCGCTTCCATCTCACCCGGTGGCCGCAGAACAGCCCGACTCGGCGTTTCGCGAAATACCCCAACAGCATCCGATAGATGTTGGGGGGGCATCCCAGCCGCCGTGCCTTGACCAAGATCATCGGCCACCAGGCGTTATCAAAGGCGCCGGAAATGTCTAAAAAGACGACCTGGAGGTATTACCGCCGCGTGGTCTTCGCCCTGCTCATCAGCTCGGTGACAGCGCTCACGGTCGATTTCCCCTTGACGAATCCGTGCTGGTGGGCCGACAGCCGCATGCTCACGCATTCCAGCCGCCGGACCATAAGCCTCTCCAATATCTTCCCTAGGATCGGGAGGAGGGTAACAGGTCTATAGGCCTTGGGGTCTGATGCAGGCTTACCGTTCCCCTTGGGGAGAACGATAAGCCTCCCGTCCTTCCAGCAGTCGGGGAAGAGGCCGGCCGCCATGCACTTGTTGAACGTCGTTAGAAGCTCCCAGTTTATGACCTCCCAGGCTTTCTTTACGATTGTGGCTGTAATACCGTCTATTCCCGGGGCTGTGTCTGGGAGGTCTTTTATGATCGCTCCCAGCTCCTCCATTGTAGCCGGCGGGGCCCCCTCACCACTCGGGGGCACTAGGGCAAGCCCACGTATCCTCGTGTGCTGAGGGGTGTCCCGGAGGGGGTTGTCGTCCGGGCAAAGCGCGTGCAACAGATTGTCCATGGCGGATGACACCTCAGATGGGGATGTGCCTCCGTGTGTCACACCAATGACAACATTCTCCATCGTTGGCCGCCTCCCTTGTGCTGTGCGGTATGCTATTCCCCAGGGTGCTTCGTTTCCGTCAATGGTGGCCTGCTTCCGGAGGTCTTTCATTCTCGCTTCCTCAATCAGGCTCTTATACTTTCGTCTCAGCGTTCTATATTCAGTCATTGCCTGTTCCAACGCTTGGGGTCTGTCATTCTTCCTCTTTCGCTGCGATCAGACTGACAGACCGCGCTCGGTTCGGCGCGCCGACCGCGTTAGGCGGCGGCGGCGGCCTGGCGGAAAGCGCGGCGGCGGAGGCGCGCCGGCGTGGCGCTCATACCTACACGTGTGCCACGTCTGGTCTAGGCCAGCGGTACTCGAGATATGATCTTTTAAAAAAAAAAGTTACTCCACGATATACACTACCACTAGGTATACGAAGTTTCGTCAAAAAATCCTAAGCCTTCTAGTTCTCGCAGAAAACGGGTTGCCACGGAACCCTCTTTACGCGAGCTCGACTTGAACTTGACCACTTTCCCATGATTTAAACATATTTGCCCATGATATAAAAAATCTTCAAGATTTGAAACGATGACCTATCGGGTCGTAGGCAAGCCCTTTCGCGCTGCGCTACATGCAACTTCACTAATGCGTTAAAATTTTCGTATCTGTTGCTGAGCTCGACTCACAGCTACCTATTAGTTTCGCGGGGATCCTCGCCCTTTCCCCACCGACGACGTGGCCGAAATTCAAGGCCGCGTTCACTATTATTTGCGCCTTAAGGTTGATTTTTAGTTTGCTGGTGAGTACATACATACATACAACTAACGAACACCTGCGCTGCGTCCGACCGAATCAAAGAATCCGCCCGCACCGCCAAAGAGAGCACGCTCCGCGCCGCGCTGCGCAGCGCTCCGCGTACATACGCACCCCTTTGTCGGCGCTAGCGGCGGCAGGCAGTCGCTTTGTGCATTCGGTCTCTCTCTTTACAGAAGGACTTGCAGCTTGAGCGGCTGTGCTTTGATTTTTTTGTTGCCACCAGTCAGTCTGATTCTGTCATTCCGTAAAGCAATACATACGCCACGCGCGCGACACATCCCCGCGAAAATCAAAATGCCGCACACTGCGTGCGAGGTCTGGCAACATTTTCAAGTCTTAAACACTTCAAATGGGAAGAATCATGTTGCGAGTATATATTGCAAGTTAACATAGTCAAGATAGTGATATTTAGCATAATACTTGTCAGCTAAGTCAGTACAAACTCCATATATTGGAGCACAAACTTGATTAGTTCACGAATGTGGTTAGTCACCAAAGTCACGGTGATCTATTGGTATTATACCGGTATTAAACCGTGTCTTATTGAATCATACCGTGTTTTTACAACTCTAATCCCACGCACGCGGGCTGCTCGCGCGGATTTCCAAATGCAATCTCGCGGCCCCCCCCCCCCCCCCCGGTCCCTCCCCCGTGCCACCTGCCGCGCGGCTCCGAGCGCGCTGCGAGCGGCGCAGTGTTGTCTCCCTCGCACGGCGGCTGTGCAACAGAGACACAAGGTACTACACTACTTTCACCTCACTCCGCTCCGGGGAGATACTGTAGAGGAGTTGGTCTGAGCCGAACAAAACAAAATCAAATCAAATAATTTATTCGTAATCAACTGAGTGCAATGAATGGTGGCATGCATCAGTCTCGACCAGCGACCAGCGCACGCCGAGTTGGATAGTTCATGATTGGTGGACTACGAAGTACGAAGTCTCTCCCGCTGCTTCCCCGCACCGCACCCCACCCGCTCCGCACTGGCGACATGTTTTCTAGAAATAAATTAGACTAGCGACAACTCCTCTCTACCTGTCTGTCTGGTGGATGGAGCCAACGACTACACGGCTACACCACACACCACCAACTACATACATAAGGGGCACTCGGCCGGCAGTAGCAGTACACGCCCGCGCCCCCGCCGCCGCCGCGCCGCTCGCTCGCGAGCGACTTTCGGTTTGGAGAGTGCGATGCGCGAACCATGGATACTACAAACAACCTAGATAGGTAGCGTGCTCTGCACCGTGGCTCCCATAAAGTGTGTGATTGTCACACGTTGATGGGTGACGCCCGTGGACATTCGGTCGTACGCGCGGGGGTTGCGAATGCCATGCCGACCTGACAGGTGCCTATTCACCTCTCTTGAAGAAACCGATTGTCCTTCCTAATAATTCATAACATAACGTACAGTGCACGCCGGTTTATTATTTTATATGCATATCACACTTCTGTATTAATGAAGAAGTTACAAAAGGTCTTTCTCTTTCAGACTTGTATGTGCCTTAGTGAATGTACATATTATGTATTGTATAATGTTTGATCTATGCGTGTTGTAATGAATGTTTTATTTACGCACGCAGATGAAATAAGATCCACTATTTAGTTAGAAGTGAGATAGCAAGTGTTAGGTAACGCGACGCGGCGAGGTTATGAAATGAACGGAATTGGTATTTCCGTGCGATTTCACCTTGAGAGACGGCAAGCGGCAAGCGCAGCGCAGGCGTCTGGGGGAAACAACTAGGGCTGCCACCTTTAAAAAATTGCAGACCCGGAGTATTCAGGAAATTCAAAATTTGGGTGAGTATTTGATTAGCGGGAAATAGATCGAACATTGCTGGTATGCTTATTGTGTCGGCCTAGATAAAAGATGAATTATAGTGAAAGAATTGTTTGCCGGAAATGCGTAGTTTCGGCGAAAAAAAAAATTAAAAAAATATTTTTAATACAAATTAAATTTTCGATTTTTTTTTTAAATGCACCAAAAAATTTATTTTTAATAGGAATTTATGCAAAAACGACATGCGCCGCCTCAACATTAGGTTAGGTTATAAATTAACCCTGGTTATTTTTTTTTAACCACCAAAACATTCACCCATACCACTTCCCTTGTTTTTACATACATTTATATTCAAAACCAATGGTTTGGTGCTTTAAAAAAAAAATCTTTTGTATGAAAAATTAATTTTGTATGGGAAATTTTTTTTTTCTCCGAAACTACGCAAAAAAACTTAAATTTTCAGAGGTTTCGTTAATTAATGCATGGCGCGTCCGATTCGTCCGATGTCCACGCACTCCGCTCCGATCATTCAGTCCAGTGATTCAGTCAGTCAAGCCGAATCCACCGCTCGGTTCGACTCGAGCGGCGCGGCGGGCGAAAGCCGGCTTTAATTGGCGCTCGCGACGACGACGACGTGCGTGCGTGCGTTCCACGCACCGCCCGCCTGGTCTGACCCGGAGAAATACGATGTTAACCCGTAGCCCGGATATACACCATACAAACCCGTAGACTCCGGGTCAAACCCGGAGGGGTGGCAGGCCTAGAAACAACACTCACACTAGGTATACAATACGGTTTGTTTTATTATAAATATATATTTGTATTGTATTAATTTTCTGTTAATGATATAAAATTAGCACAAAGATATTTGGTAAACGAGTTTATTGTTTATTGAGCAGTTAAACCGCACTCGAATTTGTCATAATTTGTTCTATCCGGTTCGATTACACCCACGAAGAGCTGGCAAGAAACTTCGCAGGTCTTCTCATCATCTCACTTCTCACTAATATCATAAATGCGAAAGTATATTTTGTTTGTTTGTTCCTCTTTCACGCCACGGTTGGACGGATTTTGGCGAAACTTTGTATGTGTGGTGTATATACTGGAGTAATATAATAAAAAAAAAGTGGTCAAGTTCGAGTCGAGCTCGCGTAAAGAGGTTTCCGTACCATCCCGTTTTCTGTGAGAACTATAGAAGGCTTAGGATTTTCGTTTAGGGAGAGAGGGAGGTAGGGGGAGCTATGAAGGGGGAACGAAGGGGGAGGAGGGGGTAATGACAGGCATAGAGGGAGAGTTTATTATAATATTTGCGTTTAAATCGGATTTGCTGTTAAATCGAGTCTACAGCGAGCGAAGCCGCAGGCAAAAGCTAGTATAGTACAAATTATTGTCAAAAAAGTTAACGGGTACCTACTTGCAGACAGGTTGTGTGGGTTTGGAGGGTTGGAAAGGAAAAAGTGGATCATGTAAAAATTATTGTGTACCTCCAAGAGTGTTTGCTGTTTATTTTCCTGCTGATACTTTGAGGAAATATTATGTATGTAATATATGTTTGTGCTGATACGAGTATCTTCAACTCGCGCTTAAGACGAGACGGAAGTTCTCCATACAAAATCGTCTTTCGGCATTTATGTTGTTAGCTCCCTAAAGCTTATCCGATTTTTGCAATTATTTGTTTTCGGTCGAAATACAAATTTTTAGCTCCGGCGTTGTAGGTATATTTCAGCAAAAAAAGTGACAGTAACGTAGATTGGACTGTCCTTAAAACAAGAAAAAAAATTGTATGTGCAATTGTAAAATTGTAATTTTCTCGAGAAACGCTCGTGTAGCTCTGGGTCCGATCCGAGGTTCGTGCGAGTGTTGTTTGATTGCCCAAAGATAATATATTACTACCACTGATTGCCGGCCCTAGTTCAGTTAATATAGATTTTGACCCGTGAATAATCAGTTCTTGGATTATTTTTTTCGTAGGTCCCTCGAGGGGGGGGGGGGGGGGGGGGGGGTCACTGGGAGTGTAAATTCAAAAAGTAGACTGAATCAGGCTCCTGCGTATATTCGAAAAACAGTTTTTCTTGAATAACTCGGCCAATTTTTTATTTTACAGTAAAACCGTGAGGACAATTTCTTTACAGATTCTCTACAAGTTTGGTCCTCACAATTTTTCATCTAGGATCGATATTTTGGAAATTAAATTTGAAAAAAAGCGACAAATTCAAAATATTTTCATCATCTCGTTTATTTTCAACTTTACGGCATAAATGAAGAGGACTAAACTTGTAGAGAATCAAATTCTGAACAATTTTTATTCCCACCTTTTTTCCCCCAAAATCGATATTTTGAGGAGAAATTGTGAGGACCAAACTTGTAGAGAATCAAATTTCCTACAATTTTTGTCTTCACGGTTTTACTGTAAAATCAAAAATGGACGAGTTATTCAAGAAAAACCGTTTTTCGAATATACGCAGGAGCCTGATTCAGTCTACTTTCTGAATTTACACTCCCAGTGACCCACCCGAGGGACCTACGAAAAAAAAATCCAAGAACTGATTATTCACGGGTAGGGTCGGTTTTTTGGATATAATGACTGGACTACCCATAGATTTTTTTTTGTTGGTTATGTATATCCCTTTTCGGGATAGACAAAAAGTAATTTATCTTTAGATAATTTTTCTTGTCTGTTGTTATTCTTCTGGTAGTCGCGAGAAACGCAAAAATATGTTGATTAGCTGCGCGTGGGCGGGCGGGCGGGCGCGGCAGCTGCCAGTGCCAGACGCACGCGCTCAGCCGACCGACCGATGTTATGAAAACTGTCCACAAAGAGATAGGTACCTATACCCACTAGGTAGAACTACTGTCCAGTCCGTAGATAAGTGAAGCAAGATGGAAAACATAACTTTTCAGCGAATGTCACACTGCCATATTGAAAGCAAACATTTATTATTATTCTACTAGCTTTTGCCCGCGGCTTCGCTCGCGTGAAACTCGTATTTAAAAAAAAGAAAGTAAGTAAGCCCGCTACCGTACCTTTATTTCGGCGCGCGGAACATTCCGGTTTGTATGAGAGCCACATCTTAGCGTAACCGGAAGTGAATTTTATTTAGCCTATCCTGTGCCCCATACATAGTTAAATGTGCTTGTATAAAGTTTCATCGAATTCGGATGATCGGTTTAAGAGTTTTGGAGGAACATACATACATACAGAAAAGATTTCTAAAAATAATCAATTTAGTTTTAGTATCATTAATAGTGTCTACAAACGCAGTATTTCATAAACAAAGTAACTTACTCCGCCACAATCCCTTACAGTTTTATTATTAGTATTGATGGTTGATTGATGATGATGATTGATTGATGTTAATATTATGCAAATCAACTAGGTTTGTCCACCCACACGGTAGATCTAGAATATCGTGTAACTATCTACAATACATAGATCTAGGGTGCACACACCCTCTCTCGCCCCCTCTCTCTCACAGGCAACCTCCACCCCCGCACGCAGCGAGGTGAGGGAGGATGCGCCTAGTAGAGTAGGCAGACACTAATATCGTACCTAAGTATTTAGATACATAGGTCTGTCTGCCCGCCTTAAGTGGGTTAAAACTTAAAAGTGCACCGAAACTGTGAGGTGTAAGTAAGGAGAACAGAGCAGAAGGGGCGGGAGGGAGTATAGGCTCCGAGAACACTTGACGCTACTTTCCTCTCGTGGCCGGCGCGGGGGCGGAGGAGACGGCGCGGCGGCGCAGAGGAGGGGGGCGGCGGCGCGGCGCGTGGCGTGGCCGGCAAACTTCTCGCTATGCTCTGAGTTCTCACTCTGACTGACTTCCGGCCGACACTTTGGTGCTCGGGCGGGCGGGCGGACCAATCATACAGCAATCTGAACCTGCTTATAAAAAAATAAGATCTTGACTTCATAGTAAGCACTCTTCATACCTACTTTATTTTATACAAATCGCAAGATAAAAGATAAAACCGCAACACGAAGAGTTAACCTTGTGAGTTGTTGTAAGTAACGTAGTTCGCAAAATGTTTTGAACGTGTGGTGTGCCATTCTATTTCTCTTTTCATACAAGTACAAACGCGCAATATAAACTTTGCAAACCCACCCGCGCGCAAACCCTTCTGTCAAATGTGTCTATCTACGTACCTGCTACCTACCTACCGTGCGCTATGTATCACCTTGTACCGTATGCTGTGTGCCACGTGTGTGGGACATAGGTTAGTTGGTGGTGGAAATAAAATACTGTGATAGCTACTACGTGCTGTCCGTATATAATATTCTAACTTCTCTACCTACTTGGAGTGGCGGCCGACCCGAGCCCGACACCCCGCCCGACACGTGCACCGGACCGGAGGCTGTGGCGGCGCGGCGCGGGGGAGGCGGCGCGGAGGGCGGTCGGTCGGTCGTGTCGCATAATCACAACCAGTGCACATGTGCGTGCGCATTTCTCTATCGCAGGATTGACTCTACTATATTATGGTCGTGTGGTGTCCGCGCCGCGTGCGCAACCTTGTCTCACCTCACCCCCTGCTCTCGTCATATCTATTTATATCGCACATTCTGCACAACTGCCAGCTATTATCACCTACGGCGCGGCGGTGTGTTGGCGTTCCTCTAGCCGCGACCTTGGAACGTGCAGCCTCCCCCGCACCCGCAGCGCCTCCGCCGCCGCCGCCGTGCCGCCGCCGGGTTTGGGGACGCGGAGGAGACGGTGCGGGACGGCAAGAGCGCAGGGTTCCGTGTTGTGTGGAGTGGGCGTACTTGGAGCAAGTTGTGTTTGTAATAAATAACCTAGAGGAGGAACCTTAGTTGGATAGTAAAATCCCCTTTGCTTACATTTTAGCGGAATGTTCGCCACGGAGTCGTCTATATACTGTAGGCGAAGTTTATACTGTATACCCGGCGGCAGTAAGTAATGAATGAACATCGACTGGGACGCTGCTGTACGACTTGACTGTCTCTTTCTAAAGCTCGATGTTCATTATTGACCCGGCCGGGCCGGTTACTGTAGGTACAGTGGTGTCGCATCACGGTCGCGGACAGGATAATGACCTCCGCCGCGAGCCGATGAACCAACACGTCATATTGTATGTTTTTCGTTATTATTTAGTTATCGTAGTTACTGCCGGTAGTGCCGGTATCGTACATGACATTAAGTACAGCGCTGCTCGCGACTGATAGTAACGATAAGTAATTTATTTCATCCACATACCTATCTACCAAATTCAAATACCTACCCTGTAGCTACACCGGGCGGAAACTGAAACTTGCTTAGTTGTAGGTACTACGGATACGGAACCCTACAGTAACAAAAACTACATGTTGGATGTGATGTGATGTTGGTTTGTATGCGTGCGCAGGTAGTCGACCGACCTCGCTGTACTATTCACCGTATGAGAATCTTGATGTGAATAGATTCTCCTGTCTCCGCTCTGCCTGCACCACCATATACCCGTCCTACCTACCTACCTATCTATGTTCCTGACACCTCACCTAGATCCTTTCTACGTCGCGTCGGCCTGCACGGCTGCACCTACTGTTCTGTTAACCTTTTTGTGGGCCTGCGTTCTTTTTTATTTTTTATTTGTGACTTTGGGACGCTCGATTGTGCAACGACTGACAATGTAAATGACTTGCATTGTGTCACGCGCTCACTCACACTCACGATAATGCCGGCGCATAATCTCTTGCACAGTTCTGTTGCACTTGCACCCGTCAGCCCCCATTCCACTATTGTTGTTGTTGTAGGTGCGAGCGAGGACAAAGGATCGCGTTTCGATCTTGTTCCTCCGGGCGGCGAACTATAAAATTATAATTATAATATAATATACAGTCGGTGCGCCGCCTCCACCCGCGCGCCGCCCGTCCTCACCAAGTCCTGGAAGTGGAATCTAAAAACCTGTAAACTAGTAATATGACTTAATGAATGAATGACAATGAGAATCTGCCGTGCGGTTGCTCGCTCATAGACATATGCCTCGTACCCAAGGTAATAATAATAAAGCGCGCGAGTCATCGACCTTCGAAAAATCTGCTCCGCGCCCCGCCCGCGCCTCCCCGCCCGGCCCGCACGCACGCTCAAGGTTACCTCCTCCGCCCGCGCCACCTCCTCCGTCTCCGCCGCGCCGCGTCTCCGCGCGACACTGTGCGCTGCCGACGACGATGCACGATCACGAACCATTCTCACCTCTATGTCCGCCTCGTAAAGATCACAGTAACTGCGAACTGAAACCTAGGCAGAGTAGGCATTCTATCTATACACGACACGAGTAAGTAGGAGCCGGCGAAGCAAAGCTCGGCTCGTCATCGATAAATGGCCGACATTTTGCAGCAGTTCGCAAAACAAGGTTGCGCGTTGCGCTGTCGAGCTGGGAGGCCATGCGCGGCGCGCGCCATACAGTTATAAACTTGATACGTCTATGGGTGAGGCTATTGCAAATTCTGAAGTTTGTCGTAATGAAGCTCGACAATGAGCTCTATTGCGTTTATGAAAGCTATAATGTGGTAGGTTATGTAGGTATACATGAAGCTGTAACACTCGCATGCCGACCTCACGTCGCTCGTCGCGGACACATTGCGCGCTCGGCTCACCTTGGCGAGTGAGGAGGTTGAATGCACTGTATACCTACTGTACGGCGGCGCTGCTGCATAAATGCGCTTCCGCGTGCGCGCGCTCTTCGCGAAAGGTGAACCGCTCCGTGTCAGGTTGGTCGGTCGGTCGGTTGCCGCTTCTAGCTAACCCGGCCCCGCCCGGTAGGTGTGGGTGCCGGCGAGCGGGGCGAGCGGGGCGCGCGGGGCCGGCGGCGGAGGTCGGCAGCCCCGCCAAGGAGAACCGTTGAACTCTGAAGATAATATGTCACGGCATCTCATCGTGATCGAATACCCCTTGGAGACTGTCGAAGAGAACGCCTAATGAGATTGTATACGCCCGGTATAGAGGTCGAGTAAATCTAGATTACAAGCATATTTAATAGGTGGAGACACAACACAACGGGTTAACTATGTAATGGTTACTTAGGGTTCATGCGAGTCCGTCGGCACTAGGCAGGCGGCAGCAGCCGAAGGAAATTATGAAGCGATGTCCTGTGCCTCCACTACATTCGTGGTAGCTGCTCCGCCGCGCCGCCGCCCCGCAGCTGTGTCTCCAGTCTACTCGTAGTGGAGACGCCCCCGCACCGAGGAGCCTCTGACTGCTGACCGCCCCGCCGCCTGAACGAGTTGAAGTAACGCACACTAGAGAGTGTGCGAAGACTGCGACAAGAACATAAGTACTTGTAGAAGTGGGATCAGCCAGGGCGGGGCGGTCAGGTCAGGTGCGCAGACACGCGTGGCGTGTGCGCCGCTCCGCAGTGCCGCGCGGCAGTGCTCGCGGCGGCGCGGAGAGGCGGTGACCTTCTTCGACGCAGCACTCCCGAGGCCAGACAGGTCACCGCTCATTGTGTATTCCCGGAACACAGACGTACCGCCGCGCCGCCGCCCCGCACCGCCGCGCCCGCGTCACAGCATATACAGGGTGTCCCAAAACTCGACGTCCAAACGAAAGGAGGTCATAGAGGAGGTCATTTCCAATCAGAATCACCCTATTTGTAGTTATCCATTTCTCAGTCGTTTAGAAGTTATAGCTCTTTTTCTGGGTTTTTCTAATTACAACCCCAATTTTCGAATAAAAAATCGTAAAAAAAATTACATGTAACTTAGGTTCATTAAATTTTTTGGGGTTTTATTGCAATTAGTGTAGCTTTGTGAAAACATTTGTTTTATAACATTTTCTTTCTTATTCCAATAGTAAAGCCTATTTCAATTAGAATTTTTCATTAATTCATCAATGAAGCCTTGACTTTGATTGAAGTTTACTTTAAAAAAATGTACTACAGGAAAGTGAACCTGCTTTGCAAAAACATGTACAGTTCATACGGATTCCAGAAAGGTACAATTCATTAGATTCATTACCATAAAACTTAATCTTTAAGAGGAAGATATGAATGAAACAACTAATCCGGTCTAACAAATTTAAAAGCGTTAGGTACTTTCTTAGAAGAGAACAATGGAGGGCCTCTCCGTTGAACCCGTGAAAACAATGGGACCGGTCGCCAACATGTTTCACCTACCCCCTCCCCTCCCCTCCCACGCCTTTAAGCCGTTCATCTGCGCCTGACCCACTCTTTCAGTTTAAGTGACTCGCTAGCTTCTTGTAACATCGTCGTTCCGCTATTCTATCATATTTTGTGTTTGCGAATACATGATATTGTATCTCTCTTTTATGGACGGATTGATACAAAAACGTGACCTGCCTGAGCGGCGCAGTGCGGCGGACTGAGTGCTCGCGAAAGAGTGTGTGCCGAATGCTCACAAATAGCGCGCCTCAAGTCGGTGCGTTGTATGCCACTTCCCGATACTTTTTAATTCGTTGGGATCGACGGCGAAGAAGAAGTGCTCGACGTGCTCCACCTACTCGATGGGTACCAGGAATTTCACCTTGAACGTGTGTGTTGTGTACATTTATGAACACTCTATGATCGGGATAGCGTTCGCGTTCCGGGTACCAATCGCAGTATTCCCTCGCAGCATTACGAGCGTTGTCGTCACATAAACCGTAAATAAAATGCATTTCTGCATATTCACGGGGCGTGTAGGCTGCCATCTCTACGCAGTTTTCAGTTCAATTCCAAATCACAAGCGCAGGTTAAACACACAGGATAGGGATCAAAGTTCGTAAAGAATAGCCAAATCGTATGTAAAGAAAGAAAAAGAAAACAGAATAGCGGAACGGCGATGTTACAAGCAGCTAGCGAGTCACTGAAACTGAAAGAGTGGGTCAGGCGCAGATAGGTGATGAATGGCTTAAAGGCGTGGGAGGGGAGGGGCGGGGGTAGGTGAAACATGTTGGCGACCGGTCCCATTGTTTTCACGGGTTCAACGGAGAGGCCCTCCATTGTTCTCTTCTAAGAAAGTACCTAACGCCCTTAACCCCACCTTATAAGTTACTCTATGCTAACGCTTTTAAATTTGTTAGACTGGATTAGTTGTTTCATTCATATCTTCGTCTTAAAGATTAAGTTTTATGGTAATGAATCTAATGAATTGTACCTTTCTGGAATCCGTATGAACTGTACATGTTTTTGCAAAGCAGGTTCACTTTCCTGTAGTACATTTTTTTAAAGTAAACTTCAATCAAAGTCAAGGCTTCATTGATGAATTACTGAAAAATTCTAATTGAAATAGGCTTTACTATTGGAATAAGAAAGAAAATGTTATAAAACAATTTTTTTTACAAAGCTACACTAATTGCAATAAAACCCCAAAAAATTAAATGAACCTAAGTTACATGTAATTTTTTTTATGATTTTTTATTAGAAAATTGGGGTTGAAATTATAAAAACTCAGAAAAAGAGCTATAACTTCTAAACGACTGAGAAATGGATAACTACAAATAGGGTGATTCTGATTGGAAATGACCTCCTCTATGACCTCCTTTCGTTTGGACGTCGAGTTTTGGGACACCCTGTATATGGCTATGCTGTGCCCGCGTCAACCTGTCGCGTTGCCTATGTTAATCTATTTTGAATCGCAAACGACGCCACTACAACCAGCCACCTGATTACTGGCTGACGAACTTTGCAGCTTGCCGCGCGCCGCCGCCGCCGGCACATTATTTCCCGATGAAAACGTCGCGTCGACGTCTTCGTCGTGCTTACAATAAGGATGAACACTATGCCAGGCCTCACGCACTCTATGTACTTGCGCGCGCTAACTACCTACCGCCCGACGGGCCGCCGGCGGCGGTCTTTTTCAGTAGAAATTCGTCTGCCGCGCGAAGTATACATAGACGCTCGCCCACGCAAGTGCGCGCAGCTGCAAAGCAATAACCACTTTACACTCGATCGTTAAGGTACATTTTCGCACGCAGCGATTGGCGTTGTGAAAGAGTAGGCTATTAAAGCCCGAAGGTAGGAACATTTTCTATGGAGTGATTTATCTGTTACGAAGTAACTATTAAGTAATCTGTGACTATGCAGCGGTCTTCTCGTCAAATAAAATGAAAAGGAAAACATGCAAATATTTATAATTTGTTTCGCAAGTAGGTAATCGGGTAAAAAAGTCAATGCTGGTCTGACGAGTCGGTGTATGTGTGTGTGTGCGTGCTGCCATTACCACAGAGAATACTTAATAGGTACTCCATTACATTGAAATCAATTAACATCAACCAACCTCATTACATTACTAATGAAATCAATTTACGGCTTTCTCACCACGGTCCTTTCCGAACGACGTGGCTGTACCTGGCTCGACGACGTTTTGGGCCATTTTCATGAGCGCCCTGCCGCCGCGGCGGCGCAGCGCGCCGTCGCGGCGGTTGACAGGAACTGTGACTGCGAGGTCTCCGTCCGTCGCGGATGAAGAAGTTTGTAGCCGCGCCTTGTCGGTCGGTCGGTCGGACGGAGTTGAGTAGAGAGCGGACGGTGCGGGCGCGCGCGTCTCGGGCCCTCCCTAGTCACCGGTGCGGTGACGCGCGCCTAGAGTTGTAAAAACACGGTATGATTCAATAAGACACGGTTTAATACCGGTATAATACCAATAGATCACCGTGACTTTGGTGACTAACCACATTCGTGAACTAATCAAGTTTGTGCTCCAATATATGGAGTTTGTACTGACTTAGCTGACAAGTATTATGCTAAATATCACTATCTTGACTATGTTAACTTGCAATATATACTCGCAACATGATTCTTCCCATTTGAAGTGTTTAAGACTTGAAAATGTTGCCAGACCTCGCACGCAGTGTGCGGCATTTTGATTTTCGCGGGGATGTGTCGCGCGCGTGGCGTATGTATTGCTTTACGGAATGACAGAATCAGACTGACTGGTGGCAACAAAAAAATCAAAGCACAGCCGCTCAAGCTGCAAGTCCTTCTGTAAAGAGAGAGACCGAATGCACAAAGCGACTGCCTGCCGCCGCTAGCGCCGACAAAGGGGTGCGTATGTACGCGGAGCGCTGCGCAGCGCGGCGCGGAGCGTGCTCTCTTTGGCGGTGCGGGCGGATTCTTTGATTCGGTCGGACGCAGCGCAGGTGTTCGTTAGTTGTATGTATGTATGTACTCACCAGCAAACTAAAAATCAACCTTAAGGCGCAAATAATAGTGAACGCGGCCTTGAATTTCGGCCACGTCGTCGGTGGGGAAAGGGCGAGGATCCCCGCGAAACTAATAGGTAGCTGTGAGTCGAGCTCAGCAACAGATACGAAAATTTTAACGCATTAGTGAAGTTGCATGTAGCGCAGCGCGAAAGGGCTTGCCTACGACCCGATAGGTCATCGTTTCAAATCTTGAAGATTTTTTATATCATGGGCAAATATGTTTAAATCATGGGAAAGTGGTCAAGTTCAAGTCGAGCTCGCGTAAAGAGGGTTCCGTGGCAACCCGTTTTCTGCGAGAACTAGAAGGCTTAGGATTTTTTGACGAAACTTCGTATACCTAGTGGTAGTGTATATCGTGGAGTAACTTTTTTTTTTAAAAGATCATATCTCGAGTACCGCTGGCCTAGACCAGACGTGGCACACGTGTAGGTATGAGCGCCACGCCGGCGCGCCTCCGCCGCCGCGCTTTCCGCCAGGCCGCCGCCGCCGCCTAACGCGGTCGGCGCGCCGAACCGAGCGCGGTCTGTCAGTCTGATCGCAGCGAAAGAGGAAGAATGACAGACCCCAAGCGTTGGAACAGGCAATGACTGAATATAGAACGCTGAGACGAAAGTATAAGAGCCTGATTGAGGAAGCGAGAATGAAAGACCTCCGGAAGCAGGCCACCATTGACGGAAACGAAGCACCCTGGGGAATAGCATACCGCACAGCACAAGGGAGGCGGCCAACGATGGAGAATGTTGTCATTGGTGTGACACACGGAGGCACATCCCCATCTGAGGTGTCATCCGCCATGGACAATCTGTTGCACGCGCTTTGCCCGGACGACAACCCCCTCCGGGACACCCCTCAGCACACGAGGATACGTGGGCTTGCCCTAGTGCCCCCGAGTGGTGAGGGGGCCCCGCCGGCTACAATGGAGGAGCTGGGAGCGATCATAAAAGACCTCCCAGACACAGCCCCGGGAATAGACGGTATTACAGCCACAATCGTAAAGAAAGCCTGGGAGGTCATAAACTGGGAGCTTCTAACGACGTTCAACAAGTGCATGGCGGCCGGCCTCTTCCCCGACTGCTGGAAGGACGGGAGGCTTATCGTTCTCCCCAAGGGGAACGGTAAGCCTGCATCAGACCCCAAGGCCTATAGACCTGTTACCCTCCTCCCGATCCTAGGGAAGATATTGGAGAGGCTTATGGTCCGGCGGCTGGAATGCGTGAGCATGCGGCTGTCGGCCCACCAGCACGGATTCGTCAAGGGGAAATCGACCGTGAGCGCTGTCACCGAGCTGATGAGCAGGGCGAAGACCACGCGGCGGTAATACCTCCAGGTCGTCTTTTTAGACATTTCCGGCGCCTTTGATAACGCCTGGTGGCCGATGATCTTGGTCAAGGCACGGCGGCTGGGATGCCCCCCCAACATCTATCGGATGCTGTTGGGGTATTTCGCGAAACGCCGAGTCGGGCTGTTCTGCGGCCACCGGGTGAGATGGAAGCGCTCAACGATGGGATGCCCGCAGGGATCGGTCCTTGGCCCGCTTCTCTGGAACATACTGCTCGACGACTTGCTGTGCCTTCCCATGCCAGACGGTTGCCACGTCGCGGCCTATGCCGACGACGTGGTCCTATCAGTGGAAGCGGATGCTCGTGCGGGGATCGAGAGCAGGGCTGCAGCAGCTCTCGAGTTAATGGCAGACTGGGGCCGAGTTAACCGACTGGCCTTCGCGCCAAACAAATCAAAAACTATGACGGTGAAGGGGCGGTTCGTCAACCGACCGCCAACGGTCCGCATGGGAGGGACGAGCATCAAGTCGGAACTCACAACAACATTTCTTGGCCTAGAGGTCGACCAGACGTTTAGCTTCGCGCAGCACGCGCGAGTTATCGGGGAGAAGGCGAACAAATCATTCGGCAAAATGTCCCGGGTGTCGAGGGCATCCTGGGGCATCCAATATAAGACGCTGAAAATTATATACACGGGCACCTGGGTCTCCACGGTGACTTACGCTGCTGCGTGCTGGTTCGACCGAGCCGGACAGCATGCCGTGCGTAGTCCGTTGTTACGCGCGCAGAGGCAGGCCTTGGTCCTTCTGACCAAGGCTTACAGGACAAACAGCACAGCGGACCTACCGGTCCTTGCGGGCGTCCTCCCCGGAGACCTGGAGGTGCTCCAGGCTGGGAGGACGTGGTGCGCAAAGGAACGGGCGGGGAGCCGGGAGGAATTCCTGAGTAGCAGGCGAGCCATCAGGCAAGAGGTCTTAGACCTCTGGCAGGAGAGGTGGGACGCGGCCACGACAGGTAGGCACCTCCACAGGTTCTTTCCACACGTCGGGGTGAGGCTGAGAAGTCACTGGGTGCAACCAGACCACCGAACGTCGCAGCTCCTCACAGGACATGGCAACTTCCGGGGTAAGCTGTATGACCTGGGACTGGCTGAGAGTGAGATGTGCGAATGCGGGACCGGAAGAGAGGATGCCGACCACGCCGTATGGCACTGCGTGCTATACGAGAATGAAAGGGACAGTATGGTGGCAGAGGTGACCGCGCGGAACGGGGGGCCGGTGTACTACGCGGACCTCGTCTCGTCGGAGGAGAACTTCTCCGCATTCAAGAGATTCGCAGCCGGGTGGTTCCGGAAACGGGCTGACATAGGGGCCGACAGAACTTTTGCGGACGAACTGACGACGGGGGACGAGCACGCTGGGGACGCAGACGACCACGACAGAACGGGACACGCAGCGCACGACGGACTCGACAGGACGGGACGTGACGGCGACGTGTAGCCCAGGGGGGACAGCTCACCTGTCTCCGCCCTAGCCAAAAAGAATAGTGGCCGAAAAACAGAACAGCAGAAGTCGTCGTAACCGAAAAGAGCAGCGGGAAAAGAGGGGTGGCTGTCAGCGCCCCCACGACGCAGGGCGAGGCATGGTGAGCTCCGCTAGAGTACTAAAATAGGCGCGAGGACCGACTGACGTACGCAGACGCTGGGGCGAATTGGGTCGCGAGGACCGGGTAGACAAGTCGCTGTCTTGTGACGTTGTCTCCCATCAGGGACGCAGACTGACGGACGCATGACGTAGATGGGGGCAATCTTCGGAGTCGGTGCACTCCAAGGGGGGGACTCAGAACGCCTTTATGAGTCCCTCCAAGTGGGAGGCTGGACCGCAATCAATGCGCGTCACCTGAGCCAGACCATCGGCTCAGGCAGCGGGCCTCCCTGCGTGCAGCGGCTCTCAAATGATTGTTCCATGATGAGGTCGCGGCGCTGTGCGGGTGCTATGGCCGCAAGGCTGGTGCACTCGGGTCAGTGGCGGGTTAAGATTGATCGCACCGATAGACTTTTCGAAGAAAAAAATATGTTAACACAAAACGATATTGTCTTGGTGACCGACTCGGGCTCTACCATTAAAATAGCTACAAATTTAATTAATAAGTATACAGAATCATCTTTATCTTGGACGCGCTCGCATATGGGCGCGTTCAGGTAGAAAGCTGGTAGCCGGCGCCGATGTACCAGCGCCGACGGGCGCTGGTCGGCGCCGGTCATGGACGAAATATACTGGACCGATCATACATAGGCGAGCGGGAGTAACCACGCACGGGCGTCAGGCTCACTTACTGCCTGAACTGCATCTCGCTCACTCACGAAGGCACTCGATCGCCTTATCTCTTTCTCCTCTTTAAGTGTGTGTAGGTGAATTCGTAGACGAGGAAAGAAATACTGTGCGACTGCGTGATTGACAGAGATGGAAAAACATCGCATACGCAACGTCCCCGCTCCCTCGCCGTCTTCTTACCCCTTCCGCGGCGACCCCGGTTGGCTTTGTTGACGACGTTAATGATAAGTCCAGTATATTTCGTCCATGGCGCCGGTAGTTGCTACATAAAGAAAGCCGGTAGAAGCTGATAAATCTGTGTGACTGAGTAGGTAGGTAGTGTGAAAATGAAAATCTCGGGCTCATCGGATGAAGACCTTTTTCTATTAGACAATGTGTTTCTCAAACTCAGAAAACATTCCAACATTTATCCACCACGTATCTATTTTGGTGTCTTCTATCTCTTTTATCCCACACTACTACAGGTCTACTAAATACTAACGAAATCAAAATGTCAGTACACATTTTTTTACAATTTTAATAAACATTCACGAACAGTGAGACACGTTCGTTTCTCGCAAACGACAGCGCCGATCCGCGTTTCTCGGAGTTTGTCGGCGCTTATAGGCGCTGGTTCGGCACGAAGTATGGCGACTGTCTGCCTTAACTACCACCGCTGGTCGGCGCTGGTACATCGGCGCCTGCCACCAGCTTTCTACCTGAACGCGCCCTATGGAGACTGTCTGCGTCAACAACCAGCGCTGGTCGGCCCCGGTCGGCGCTGGTACATCGGCGCCGGCTACCAGCTTTCTACCTGAACACGCCCTATGGAGATTGTATGCGTCAACAACCAGCGCTGGTCGGCGCCGGTCGGCGCTAGTACATCGGCGCACGCTAACAGCTTTCTACCGGAACGCGCCCATACAAAGTCGCGCCGCCGACAACGCCGCCGCCGCCGACAATTTTGAGTCGGCGCGCCGCCGCCGATCGGGTAGTTATCGGCGCTCATATCTACACACGTGTCGGAAATGGACACGAAACTGAGCACGAACACGAGTCGTGACAGATCGTGTCGTCATATCGCTAGGCCAACCGGGCTAGCCGGGCTAGCCCGCCAACCGGGCCAGCCCGGCCGTCACGAAATCACGAAATACGTCATAAATGGATGTTGTCATTCGACAGTGTCAAAAATTTTATAATCCTCTTTTCTTCTTCAACAGCCCTTTTAATGTCTCACTGCTGGCCACGGACCTTTCCCAATGAAATGGGAATGAAACTTTCCCAATGATGAAACTTTATACAATACGCACTACGAGTAAAGCTTATGTTAATGCCTACTGTGTCATTCATTTCATTACATTAATCAGTATTATCGTACTTTTATTTATTTAAAAGTAGATTTTTTTTTACAATACCTACCTACTTACTTACTACCTACTACTTTAATAAATATACAAAAATTACGTAATTCCTAATCAATACATAATTATACATATTCATAAATATAATACATTGAAACTGCATGTGCATATTAGATATTAGTACCTATTTCTGGTTGATTCCTCATTGTGAGTAGCGCGCTCTTCAGCTCTATGGCATGGACATAAAGTACAATTTCGAGAATACCGGAAGTATTAAAGCTTTGACATCTACCAAGTAAGCCGCTCGACGCAAAGCGTGCCGCCGCGCTTTGACGCTCGCCGCCGCGCTTTGACGTTCGCCGCCGCGCTTTGACGCTCGCCGCCTGCGGCGGCAGCGCGGCTAGTCTAGCTAGGCTTTCTGTTCTTTGAGAGCGCCACCGCCCCGCTTGAGTGTTATTTATTATTTTGAACCTTAATCTTTACGAAATAAAGTTATATGTACTACTGACAATATAATGTTATGAATGCATAACTTGTAGGTTAAGGCTAATTTACATTGTGGCGTAGCATAAATACAAAACATAAAAATTTCACCCTGTATTGTATAGTATTAATTAAATTGCATATTTTTTTCGTTTGACCACACCATTTAAAAAAAACAATTTAATTCTAACCCAGGTAGGTACTTCTATCTAGAGATGCCGCACCGCGCACGCCACATGTCAATCGAACCGTCCCATTCCCATACACACGTACGGCGTGCGGTGCGTGCTTGGATATGCTTGTATTTTGTTGAATGTTGTCGCTGTTTAGCGTGTGCAACATCGATCAACATTGTTGCATGCTACAGTGTAGCATGCCACAATGTCGGCCGTTGTTGCCTCAGTGTAAATGAGCCGTTAGTCACCAAAGCAACGGTGACTTATCCGTTTTATACCGATCTAGGTGCACGCGCTCTTTGGCGTTACGGGCGGCCTCGCGGGGGCATACTACCTACCTACTAAACCAAGAATCAACCTTATGCGGGAGTACTAAACGTCCTTTTTAATGTTATTTATGCGCTAATGATTTTTTTACGTTAGTCACCAAAGCAACGGTGATCTATCGGTATTATACCGGTTTTATACCAAATTTTTGGTATTATTCGGTGTGCAACTTATTGTATTTAAACCGATCGGCATCTCTACGCGCGCCGGCGAGGACGACACGCGCGCGCCCGACTCCGGCGGCATGCTCCGGCTCCGGCTCTGTCGTCGTCGGTCGGAGGCGGCGGTGGCGGAGGCGGGGCGGGGTGGGTCGGTGTAGGTATGGGTATGGTGTAGGTCGCGGGTCGGTCGGTCGGTCGCCCGGGCGGGCTAGATAAGATAACGAGTGATGATGATGCCACTACAACGTAGCGCTCGCTCGTTGATATAGATACTCGTACCTAAGTATATTATATATATAGTATAATACCTACCTACTATTGCGGACAAACATTATGTACCAGTATTACGTAAGTAATCCTAATTAATAAGCGGACAATCTGTTACCTATGCGCGCGCCGCCGCACAGTGGGGCGATACCGCAAAAACCGGGACATAGGGCGAAATGACTACGCAAATAGATTCTACTATTAATTACGAACAACTTTCATTCTGTGAGATTTTTTGATAAAAAAATTATTTTCCGAGATATAAGCACTTATAAAAACATTTATAATATAGTAAAAAGTGAGTATGTTAATATATTCTCTTAATGATTACAAACTACTTTTATTCTTAGAAATTTTCCATTTTAAGTCTTATTTTCTGAGATATAGCAATTTGCACTTTAAAAAAAAAACATTTTCTTGTAACTAGTATTACTCTTCCATATTTTCGGTTTCAATTGTTATTTTTTAGATATATCACATTGAAAATTCTTTAGTAAAAAAAATTGAGATATGTGGAAAACTGAATATATGAATACATTTTACCAGCATTTAGAAAAACCTTTTGTTCTCAGAGATTTTCTGTTAAGGTGTTATAATCCTTTTCAATAGTTTGTATAATGGAGATTTAGTAACTTTTTTTATTGAAATGCTTAAAATAACTAGACCTGTGGTTACTTAATAATGATTCTTCAAGTTGAGTAGTCTAATCTGAATAAAATTATTGTAGTGGAATGGTACGTTTATTACACACAAAATACAATCAATCAGACGGCGCATATTTGCATAAAATATTACAAATTAATCTGGCGATAGTAATTAAACATATATAAATTACTACATATTTAACTAACTACATATATTTTTGTATTTACGGAACTTACCGAATTATTAACTTATTATAAGTTATATATATCGTTGTGTATTTTCATTTCGTCATTTTGGTGGCTCTGCACACTTCGATATATCAAACTTACTATAATTTATTATAATTAGGCAAAAAATTGCCCCCGTCAAAGTATATTATAAACCTACTTCAAAGTATAAAATTAATAACATCAACATTAAGAATAGTGATTAATGATGAGAAAAGTAATAATACATTATTAAAAGTAATAATAAAAGTTTTCAAAGTAATAATACATTATTACCCAAATACCCATGGCTTTTAACGGAGCCTATTTAATGTAAAAATACCAATCATCAATAAAAATTATGGTCAAGAATAAAAGTAATTTTCTGAAGTATGTTTATCGTGCATAACAAAAAGAAATTCAAACTTCATATTTCTGAGAAAAAATCTTATTTCAATCTTACAAAAACCTTAAAATAAAACACACTTAATAACTTTTAAATAAATATTTTTAAAGTACATAAAGCTTCCTATTTTTATTACAATTTATTTACTCAATATTTCTACAAATTTTCATTTTCATCACTGGAACAACCTAAAGCGTCTTCAGCGTCAGAATCATCATCATCCTCCACATCCGATTGAACACAGATAATACTGGTATCAATAAATTCAATATTTTCCTTATTTTTATCGTCTATAATTAGCAAATGTCGCACTTCACTGGATAAGGGCTGCTTTTGTTTTTGAAGTTTTGGCTTCATACTAGACAAATATGGATCCGACGATACGAGCAAGTTGTTGAGAATGTCTTGATTAGTCGATTTGCGATCGCATTTTCGAGAGTAGTGTTCCCTGTACTTCTTGAAATCTTTATTTCTTGCTTCTGATGCCTCTTCGGAGAGTATGCCAATTGGAATTACGTTAAAATGCTTTATTATTTCAGATCCATGGAATAAAAGTTTATGAACACTTGCTGGCATATGATACCAGCTATACAATGATATATAAAGTTGAATTGTTTCTTGAGCATAGATTTCAAAGTTTTGAGTGCAAAATTTTTCTCCCGAGGAGATGGCCTTAAGGATCACCGCGAATCTAAATTAAATCCTTATCGAGACCGGTAATAGAGGCAGTTTGCTCGGGATTCTGGAAAAAGCGCCTTGCAGTGTTGCCATCGTTCGTGGTTCCTGAACCTTGTTTTACCACGTCGATCAATAAACCAGTTTCTTTCCTGAAATTATCTTGAATTTGTTTTTTTTTCTCGGTCATAATTTCTTTATTATTACCTTTGGCCGACCACTGCTGAAAATCCATGCGGTATGCAATATGGAGAAGGCATTCCATGCATCGAATCCAGGCATGCAACGTAGATAGTCCGAACCGGTACATATTTGTGTTTACTTCTTTACTTTTAATTATATTAACGTTATTCATCTCAGACGGTTTAGCTCTGCAAATATCACATGACTGATTAGAGGTACCGGAGATAATCGACGTAATTTTACCATCGATCATCGTCATAATTAACGAATGCTCAATCAAAACGCCTTCGTAATCGCTGGTTTTGAGATCTCGTATTTCGGATTCTATGGTAGCCATTTCACTTTTCACGTTATCGATTGTCTCCTTCATAAATTTGAAGAAGATAGGACGGCAGTAGTTCGTCGAAGATGGCGTCTCATTTTCCCAGATCACTTCGTCTCCATAAACCAGTTTTATAGGAACCAAACTTGCCATGAAAATGCTTGAGTCGTCTCCTTCGTTCAGTTCTTGAAATCTTTGTTTATATGTACTTTGGCCAGAAGCGCCATCGAATCCCCACTTGCTTGTTAATGTTAGCTGGCAACCTGTGAGGTTTCGGTTCGCCACTTTCAAAATTCTTTTTGCAGTATGGTCCAAAAGCGCTTGCAGTTTAATTTTGGCCTGTGTTTCGGTAACTTCAATGTCCTGTTTTGGGGGGTAACACTCAATTTTCGCATGTTGAATTTTATAATAAGATGGATAGAGGTCGGAACCTTCTTCCTTAGCCATGTCTCTTAAAGTTATATATTGCCATCTTGATAGCTTTAAAGACACCAAAATCGCAAGTGCTTTTTCAGATGAATAAACAGTCTTGGACTCCTTTTTTTCAATGAATTCTTTGACTTTTTCGATTTCGCCTGGATTCTGAAGCAAATGGTCCAAAACTTTCCCCAGGTCCTCGTTCCCATTTGCCTTCAAACGCATTTTGGTCGCAAATGCTAGTTCCTGCGATGTATAGTTTGTGTGAATGTCTTCGGTTCTTCTTCGCTTTTGTTTGGCTCCTAAACTTTCAAATGGTTTTCTCGGCGATGATTTATGTGAAGATGCTACAAAGATAGGAGGCGCTGTCGATGGTCCCGGAGAAATTATTTGAGAAGTGCAAACCTTTTGGTTATCCGCGAGGTCGCTACTCGCTGAAGGCAGTTGTTTCTTTACGAATTCGGGCCACTTGATGGCCGAGTCCAACCATTCTCGATTCTTCTGTAGAAAACGTTCCTCGTTGTAGCTTGACTTCACCCATCGTTTGTGTAGATTGTAACAATATTTACGACAAAATTCTTTCACTTGTGTCTCTTCGGGCAAATTTACACTAACTATTGAGGCAATAGCGGCAACCAATACCGCGTAATTCAGAAAACTGTCACAATTTCTCATAAACACGTAAATATCAATGTTATTAACAAAAGACTCCATGTTTTCGTATTGAATAGTTTTAAATATGTAAAGCACGGGTAGGAAGACTGACTCGTGCAAACGACTGGAGCAGACTGAGTGCCAGATTGATTGTGTTGTTCACTAATGAATACTGCTAATTAGTTCGCACAGTTTGCAGTATTCCTGGTATATCGTTAATCCTTGTTAAGTAGATAACAATTAGCAATGCAGTGTAATTGTTTCTTCGAGAGCTTTCATGGAAATACGTGACAATTCACATAAATATCCCTAATCCGCTAATCCTCGCGAAGTTGAAAATATTCCTAATATAATGGTAAGCATTTATAAGAGATATTATAAGTAAGTATAGCAGCCGATAATAGCGGCTCCGTAGATTATTATCAAAATAGACCAATGAAACTAAAAGTACAAAGTTAATTAGATGGGCGTCGTTTGTCACCTTCTGGGTGCCTCAGCGCCATCGCGCTTTCAATAAAAAAAAAATTAAACATTTTCATCAAGTTCAAATATATAGGTGATATGGAGAAATATATTTACCATTAAAATACAAATATATACATCCAATGCAAATAAACAATATTTGTTATTTGAATATAGCTGAAAGTTACGAATATAGTGAATTCCTCGTAATTCGAGCGGATTCCTCGTAAAACTGTAGGTCCCTTCCCTCCTAATCTTACTTGGTGGTAGGGTTTAACCCGCCCGGGTTGGTACCACCGCACTGAATGAAACGTCGGTCGAAACGGCTATGTAAATAGTTTGTGTTCTCCGACCAGTTCAGTGTAGCCGGCACGATCAAAGGGGGAAGCACTGACATGGCACCTAGTTCACCCGGTGCTATGGGCTGACATCACGGACGTTGTAGGTGATGTAGCCAACCGTGTCAGTTTCAATAAAAAAGAATAAAGGTGAGCTTTGCAGGAATAAATGTTATTATAATATTAAAATGGCATTATACGGAAAAGTCGGACGTCGTCGGATACGGTTTTTACACAGTAATAATCTTTTTAACTTGGGGAATCATTATTTAGTAACCACGGGTCTAGCTATTTTAAGCATTTCGAGAAAAAAAATAAAGTTACCCAATTTCCATAGTACAAATTAATAAAAAGTGGTATATCTCGAAAAATAAGGCTTAAATGAGAAAATATGAATCTATGAATGTTATTTATAATGATGGGTAGATTAATTTAGCGTACTTAAATTTCAGAAATAAAAATAAAAAAATTTAATTATCCTATGTCCCATTTTTTACGGTATCGCCCCACTGTGCGCCGTCATCAATTCCTTCGCTTTTAAGTCGAGGGCTACTCAATCAAGTGACATGGGAAAGCCCCATGACATTTTCTGGTACGTCTAAAGATAGTAATAGCTATAGGCGTGGTATATTAGTGGTCCGTGGGTCACACAAGTACACAACTCAGCATGCGGCGCGGACAGACGGGCGCGGGCGGGGCGCCGCGGAGGCTCGGCGGCGCTGTTGCCAGATGTCCGGTTTTGGACCGGACAGCCCGGTTTTTGAGGCGTGTGTCCGGTTTTCAAAATAGCTAAGACCGGACGTAGAAGCATCTCGTTTTTAGGTTTCCGTATCCCGTACGGAAGCCCATTACTAAGCCTACGCCGTCTGTCTGTCTGTCTGTCTGTCCCCGGAGTGTGGGACGAAATGTCGACAAATAAAGTGAGTCGCTTTCAGTTATACCGCGTAACCGAAAACATTGTCATAATGCTACCTTGTATTTATTTATTCCGTTTCTACCGAGTAAACTGTCATGTCGTACTCTCTGTCTCTCTCCTATTTTTTCTGAAAAAATCACCGAACTAAATACTAGAAGACGTAGAACGCGATGCGTGAGCACGTGGTGTGGTGTGAGTAAACAAATGTGTCCTTCACTTGCAATTGTCAACACGAATACATTCAATGGATTGCATTAATAATCCATGCTATGAGTGTGCTAACGTTGTTACTCACTGGCGTACTTGCGAACATATAGGCGATAAAGTGAACCGCACAACGCAAGCATCGGACATTGTGAACTCAGCTTGTAAACTGATTTTGTCAGTGACATGTTTTTTTCGGGAGTGATATTATATGAGAAAGAAACCCCATCTAATACTATTGATCAGTGAATAACGCGATATACAGGGTGTTTGGTAATTCGATACATTCCTTCTAAGGGGTCATTCTTGAGCTAATTTGCAACAAATTTGTCCCAATAAACTATGGGTCGAAAATCAATAGTTTTTGAGTTATTTAGGTTTTAATTTTTTTTTAAATTTTCTGTCTTGTTACCAAAAAATGATAATTATAAAATAACTACTCCACTCTGGGTACTTAATCAGCTATTTTCTAATAGCTGACGAATGAGAAACTACTTTAAAAAAATATGTGCGCTGAAAATATCCGTAATCTCAGAAATAAAAGGTCATAAATCACAGGTTATGCAAAAAAACCTACAAAATGTATTAAAATCGAAGAGGATTACTAAAAAAAATTGTATGACACGTGGCATGAAAATTATGGGAAGAACTTCATCATTTCATAAGCTTTCAGAAAGAGTACAAATGTTGTACACTTGCACACAAGTTACATTTTTTTATCAGATATCAAGTATCAGACTCGGGCTCAAAATGAACGAAAAATGAATCGTCTGACACAGAGAGAACGTTTACTAGGGATCGGCCATTTTGTCTCTCGCCAAAATTAGTAAATTAGTAATTAGTAAAACGAATTCCACGTTGTTGATTCCTTGTTGTTGTTCTAAATTGTTCGTTATTTTTAAGTTGTGCCTGCAGTAATGGCTGCATTCACTCGTGAAGAATACGCTGATATTCTGTTTTGCTATGGATTTTGCGACGGCGGCGTTGACGCTGCGGCACAAAGGGAATACGCGCATCCTTACCCTGATCGTTGTATACCTAATGTAAGAGTGTTTTCTGGGGCATACCGGCGCCTCCGAGAAATCGGCAGTATTAACCGAAGGCATGCAGATGCTGGCAGACCAGGTGTTATTCCGCCTGAAGATGAGGGGGAAGTATTGGAGTTTTTCAGAAGAGATCCTACTACTTCAATTAGAGCTGCAGCCAGGCGTCTTGGATTAAACCAGTAGCGAGAACTTCGATTCGTCCATCCACAAAATCTTACTTAAATAATTGCGGTTCTCTAGGTCGATAAATTTTAAACTTTATCATAAAACGACAAAAATCCATCCTTCTAGCAGGATCTCCCTCTTCGATAGCATGCACGGGCGTGCAGTGGAATGGGTACAGCCGTGTTGTATGTACAATAAACCACACTTGCCACTGGCTTAATCCAAGGCACCTGGCTGCAGCTCTAATTGAAGTAGTAGGCAAAACTAGTGTTGTAAAGGCAGAAAAATACCGAAAAATACATTTTGAATAAAACGAAAAACACAGGGTTTTTCCGTTTCTTTCATGTATGATACCAATACTGGATGAAATTTTCGCCGCGAAAAGCTCCGCCCCCTTTCCTGATTTAATTTCTCGAATGTTGATATTTTTTTGCCTGTATCTTATTACTAGACGAAATATAAGACACTTTTTATCTTACACATTTTTCAATAAAATCGATATTTCCGGAGAAAAAAAAATATAAAATTATTTTTTCCAAAATGTTCTCAATTGCTGATGTTTTTTTGGCGGATTCTTATTTCTAAACGAAATATAAGACACTTTTATTCTTACACGTTTTTCACTTAAGTCGATATTTCCGGAGAGAAAAATAAAACAACTTATTTTTTCATATTTTCTCGAATGTTGATGTTTTCTCGCCTGAATCTTATTTCTAGACGAAATACGAATCTGCAGTGAACATTTCAAAAAGTGGCCGCCATTTTGAACTTTTTAGTTACTGGACCGATTGCTTTCAAAATCGATATCTGGGTGTCTGTGTGGGCTCTGAATACGAATCTGTAGTCAAAATTTAAAACAAGTGGCCGCCATTTTGAACTTTTTAGTTACTGGACTGATTGCTTTCAAAATCGATATCTGGGTGTCTGTGTGGGTTTTGAATACGAATCTGTAGTCAAAATTTAAAAGAAGAAGCCGCCATTTTGAACTTTTTAGTTACTGGACCGGTTGCTTTCAAAATCTATATCTGGGTGTCTGTGTGGGCTCTGAATATTAATTTGTAGTCAAAACTAAAAGGTTCAAAATGGCGGACACTTTTTTTAAATTTTGACAACGGATTCGTATTCAGAGCCCACAGAAACACCCAAATATAGATTTTGAAAGCAATCAGTCCAGTAACTAAAAAGTTTAAAATGGCGGCCACTTGTTTTAAATTTTGACTACAGATTCGCATTCAGAGCCCACACAGACACCCAGATAGCGATTTTGAAAGCAATTGGTCCAGTAACTAAAAAGTTCAAAATGGCGGCACTTTTTTTAAATGATTCTGAAAATAATTTAAATGATTGAAACTACAGATTCGTATTTCATCTAGAAATAAGATTCAGGCGAAATCGAGAAAATATGAAAAAATAGGTTGTTTTATTTTTCTCTCCGGAAATATCGACTTAAGGGAAAAACGTGTAAGAATAAAAGTGTCTTATATTTCGTTTAGAAATAAGAATCCGCCAAAAAAACATTAGCAATCGAGAACATTTTGGAAAAAAAATATTTTAGATTTTTTTTTCTCCGGAAATATCGATTTTTTTCAAAAACGTGTAAGAATAAACGTGTCTTATATTTCGTCTAGAAATAAGATTCAGGCGAAAAAATATCAGCATTGGAGAAATTAAATCAGAAAAGGGCCGCCCCCGCCGCTTTCCATACAAATGCCGTCCTGGATAATTCAGAATCGCGGCGAACAATAAATCGAGAACCAATGATGGTACGACAACAAATTAGATCTTTTTTTGTAAGCAGTTCGGTACACTCTTAGATTATTTTATAACATCTTCCCCGGTTTTCCTGTAAATTGAGTAGAAATAAAAATTTATGAAAAAAATTATATCTCCATAAGCGGTCACTCTAGAGAAAATCATCTAAGAACAAAAGAAGCTTGTATTTAGTCAATAAATACGATCCCGAAGAAAAATCCAGTCCCGGAAATTTCCCAGGAAATTTTCAGAATTCCCATACAAAGTGGTAGTTTTAACAACTCCATATTATATCTTCTCGCGAACTTTACCTACTTTGGTACCAAATCACTCTACCTAATTCCGATCCCTGATAATAACACATACCTATTATGTGAAAATTTTCACGGGGTACCTATCTATTACGGTTCAAGAGATACAGCCCTCGGACAGACGGACAGACAGACAGACAGACAGACGGCGTAGGCTTAGTAATAGGGTACCGTACGACGGATACGGAACCCTATAAAACACAAATTAAAACAAGATTCCCTTGCCCCTTACTAGGTGGTAGGCTCAAATTGTAGCCGACTGGGTTGGTACCACTGTACTGGATGTAAGATGGCCGCATTGTAGCCTCGGTTGTGTTCTCCTCTAGTCCAGTATAGCCAGCAATCCAGGGAAGTCTCCGATATGGCACCTACCTTCTAGGAGGTGCTATTGGCTGGTTGGATTATGCGCTCTGACCCCTCTGACTCAGCCAGCCATACCGGATTACATAAAAAAAGAGTTATTATGAGTACCTACATAATTTGGAAATGATAAGCTTCTCTGCGGTAGAGCTATTTGCGACTCTTATTTCTTTTCCTGTTGAATCTTTCCGTGTTTTTTACGGTGTTCCTGTTCAATACGAACTTTGGTCACTCACTTTTTGGTTTCGAGCAAAGAACAGGAATAAAACGCGAAAAGTGCAAGTAGGTATCTCATATGAAAATACTTTTCGAATCTTTCCGTGTTTTACGGTACCTAAGTCAAATAAATCCGTATCAAAGTGCAAAAAACGGCATCTTTACAACTCTAGGCAAAACTCATGTCATAAATTTTTTTTAGTAATCCTCTTCGATTTAAATAAATTTTGTGGTTTTTTTTGCATAACCTGTGATTTATGACCTTTTATTTCTGAGATTACGGATGTTTTCAGCGCACATATTTTTTTAAACTAAAGTAGTCTCTCATTCGTCAGCTATTAGAAAATAGCTGATTAAGTACCCAGAGTGGAGTAGTTATTTTATAATTATCATTTTATGGTAACAAGACAGAAAATAAAATAAAAAAATTAAAACCTAAATAACTCAAAAACTATAGATTTTCGACCCATAGTTTATTGGGACAAATTTGTTGCAAATTAGCTCTAGAATGACCCCTTAGAAGGAATGTATCGAATTACCAAACACCCTGTATAAATACCACCGGAGATGTCACCCCATCACACCTTCCTTGGTGAACTAGGTGCCATGGCTAGTAGCTGGTAGTGCTTACATTTGGCCGCGTCATACCGCCGGCTACATTGGACTTGAGGGAAAAGGCGATCTATTTTCATATCCGTTGCGGCTGATCTTCATTCAGATAGAATAGTTGAACCATAGCGGCCTAGGTGGCTAGTACGCTCGCTACTTGGGTGGTGGTGTTACCAATTACCACCTGGTATCACCCATCGCAAGTGCGAACGCGACACAGCAGCAGCATCGACCACCGAGCTCCGAGCTACGGAGGAGGGCGACAGGACAGGTTGCGTGCGGACTGCCTGCACGGTGGCGGCGGCGGCGGCGGCGCGGCGCGGCGCGGTGCGGTGCGCGCCTCGTGTCGTCGTGAGCGATGCTACAGGGCAGAGGGGCGGCGCGGCGCGGAGGGGCACCGTCTGCGGCGGAGGGGGCGGTGGAGGCGTCAGATCAGAACAGATGTCGTTGCCCCGGTGTCGGCGCGGTGCGACGGCGGCGGCGAGGGGTGCGTAGAGTTCGTGACCCCCGTCCGCCGCCGCCGCCAGCCCCAAAGTCCTTCCTACATTCATGGCCTGCAGCTCCACGCCGCCGCCGCCGCCGCCCCCTGCACCGTCTCTCTTGAGCTCATTCTCTACGAATTAGAAACAATTTAAAGCAGACCTAGATCAGTTCAACTTAATATAATAAGGCCCACTTGCACCAACACAAATTTAATATATAAACCAGTTTAACTCGTTAAACTAGCACCCGTTGTATGTGTGAACCGCGTTTAAATCCATAACTCGCTACTTATCTTTAAACTCGTGTTGGTGCAAGACGCGCTAAGGCTCACTTGCACCAACACGAGTTTAAAGTTAAGTAGCGAGTTATGGATTTAAACGCGGTTCACACAGTCAAGGGGTGCTAGCTTAAACTGGTTTAGCGAGTTAAACTGGTTTATATATTAAATTTGTGTTGTTGCAAGTGGGCCTTAGTTAATACTTACTTGTATTACATTGAAAACGAAGAGTAAACAATCTCGTGTCTATTCAGAGTGCCACTTAAACCGCGAACTCAACTTAACTTGGATATTTAGCTTTCGTGTTGCAACACAACATAACATTGTCGCCTCAGATTGTCTGTACTCTGTGGTTTCTGAGGTTTGTTGACATTTTGCGCTAGTTTTTTTTTATGTATTCCAGTATGAGTGGCTGAGTCGGAGGGACCAGAGCACATCCTCCGACCAACCAATATCACCTGCGAGAAGGAAAGTTCCATACCGGAGACTTGCTTTTGGATTGCTGGCTATACTGACTAGAGGAGAATACATGCTGTTATACAGCTACAGACAACAGGTTGTGTAGTCTGTGTATGCAGCCATCTTACATCCAGTACGGTGTACTAACCCAGTCGGCTACAAGTTAAGCCTACCACCTAAGTGGGCAAGAAAACTACATATGAAAATTTATAGATGGACCCTTTTGTGCTTTTGTACTCAAGATCAAAATATTTTCTAATACTTTTTAGGGTTTGAAGTAGGTTCAATGTTTTTTTAAAACTGTTTTTCTTTGATTAACTTTTTGTGAACGGCTAACGCCTTCGGAACTCGCGATCGGTAGATTGATCACTGGATCGATCCGCTCTCGAGTCCCGATACATTCTTGGCTGTTCAAATTTAAAATCGTATAACTCGTCGAACTCGTGAATTTCCGCGAATTCTTCCATTACAACACTATTACGAATCTATATCACTTGTAATTACCACAATCCACAAAATCACCAACTCATAGTCACGCTTCGAAAAATCTGCACAACACAGCTGTCCAACAAACATGGCCACCGCCGCCGCCGCCGCGCCGCTCGTTAGAGATCGGGTGTAAAGCTGCCTCTACCTGGTTTAAACAATGAATGGAGCTAATTCGCTGCAAATACGCGAACCAAAGATAAAATGGGGGTGTGGCTGTGTCGTGGACAGGGCCGTGTGTTTTACGTGAATACGTGTACGTAACGGGTAATATTTTCCTAGAGCGTATTACGTAACGAATTATTTGATCCTTTAGCTATCGAGTGGTGTAATTAAATTTTGGATGTAGATGATAGATACATATGAAGCTGCAACACCAAACTCGTATACCCCGATTTTGTTATCATCAGTTTTCTGGATTGGCTCCCACTAATGGAAGCAAATTTAAAGACGTATTCACGTCAAAACTGCTCTCTGAATAGCTTTTTTTATTAGCACGGTCTAAATATGCGAACTTACTGTGTGCTATGCCTGTGGCTATACTAACTTTAATCTGGGAATTCTTAATGCTGGTAGACGGGTCTCAACCTAGAGGCCAAAAGACGAGAGTCTTCAAAATGTTAAAAATACAGACAAGAAATGCAGTAAACATTTTGATAATCCGGCAACACTTCATCGCGTCGCGTCGCAAAACTGTTTTTTTATGGATAGCGCGACATGTGGCATCGCTTCACCTACAAGTAGGTGTCCGATGCATGCCCATGAACATTCTGTGATGCATGGGGATTGCGAATGCTATGCCGGCCTGACAGGAGCCTTTTCACGCCCCTTTTGAAGAAGGAAATATCTGCAAACATCTCCCTGCCCATATGGGCAGGGAGATGTTTGCAAAAGGTTGTGTGTGTGAAGAAAACGGTTTGTAGTGAAGTAAACTGATGAACGCTTATGTTATTGTTACTGTCTAAGAAATAAGTGAAACGTCATTGATTAACCAATAGTACTCGGCGTGGCACTGGAGGCGACTAGGCGTGGCGTGGCGTGTTAACGGATGTATATCGTGTCTTGTGTGCTGTGTCGTGACGTGACATCCCCAGCCAGTAGCTGCTTTTACGCAAAGAGGCGATTACGTCGCGTCGCGTCTCGTGCCGCCGCCGCGCCGCGGAGATTAAATAATGCATGCATACCTGCCTACCTGTATACGTTACAGTGCAAACGTACGAGTATGCACTTAGACCAGCGGTTTCTAAAAGGTGTGCCGCGGAACTCCGGGGTTCCGTGGAAGGAGCACAAGGGTTCCGAGCGAGTTAGGGCGTATTGTCGTAAAAAACAGGCAGCCGACGACGCCCTGGCGGCGCTTTTATCGGTACCCACCCGCGCACGTACAAATCACCACCGCGCTGGTGGTGACGCCACCTGAAGCGATGATCTGCGGATACTGTGAGAGTTAGTTTTACAAGTGGCGAAGCACCCTGCTGGCCACCGAGTCGCCTCCGCCCTCGCTCTACCCAAACCGTACGGGGCGCGATCTCACGCGTCGCACACTGGTCCCAAATTGAAAAAAAGCGGACTTACGAATTTTGTCGGGATTTTCGGGTTTTTTTGTTATCTGTCTGTCATATTATGTTAAAAAGATTCGTATAAAGTACAAATTGACCTAACTGAATAGAATACTTCGAAAAAAAAAATATTTTTCTTTTTTTACTATGGAGAAAAACACATTTTCTCTATTTGTCTTCGTGGAACCTAGTGGAACCTCACAGTTCAATATGATAATAATGTACTAGCATGAGGTCTTCCAGATGGCTATCAAAGTTGCTGCATCGGCTTGCATCGGAGCGACTTTAACAAACTTTTGTTTTAAAAAAAAATACATACTATTATTATTATTGTAATCGGTGTAGTTTCATATGTATATCAAAAAGTTTCAAGAACGTCCATTTGTTAATTGCACACAAACGTAAATAAAAAAATAAAACAATTTTTTTCTGTCTTTTTCTTTGCGGAACCTAGTGGAACCTCACAGATTGATATGTTAATAATGTACTATATCATGAGGTCTTCAAGATGGCTACTAAAGTTGTCACAGTAGCTTTCATCTGAGCGTATTTGATAAACTTTCCATTAAAAAAAATCACAATAATGTTATTATTATGCTGATAACTAGTAATAACTGTAAAGACTTTGTCAATTCGTGAAACCACTTAAAATATTAACACGAAAAGTGGACATTTAATAGTTCAATACACTTAAACGCGAATATCTCAAGCGGTTTCACGAGAAACCTTGTCATCCGCACTGCAATTTCCAACCTGAAAAACAAAAATAATGACGATTTAACACTGTTCATGAAAGAAAAATTACATAAAGCAAGAGTGCTATTACGAAAACATATGTTTAACTTGCCTTTATAACTTGAATCCATTATGATGACAAATAAGCCATGGTTCAACCGTCTATGCCGCATAGCTGTCGAGGCCAAGAACCAAGCCTACAGGCGGTGGCTCTCCGCACGTACCGCTGAGGCAAGGCGCGCACTTAACGCCTCCTCCAGGTCTTGCAAGCGAACACTCATCGTGGCCAAGTCCAAGCACGATCATAGAATTGGCGATAGACTAGTGCGATGCCCGACCGGCAGCCGCGCATTCTGGTCTCTCGCCAACTCTATCGGACGAAACTTCTGTCGCTCTGCTACACCACCCCTGGAACGGTCCGACGGATCACTCGCTATCCTCGCGAAGGAAAAGGCGAACATTTTTGCTCGTCTTTTCGCGTCTAACTCAACGTTGTATGACCAGGGTGCTCCTCCCTCGATACCACGCTGTGGGATTTCGATGATGGAGCCGAAGATGCACCCTAGACAGGTATTCAAATGTTTGAGAACGTTAGACACTTCGAAGAGTAGTGGTCCTGATGGCATTCCAGCCATAGTGCTCAAGATTTGTGCCCCTGAGTTAACACCAATAATCTCCCGTCTTTTCCGTCTCTCCTTCGCCCGTGGGATTCTCCGCGAACCCCTCCAACTATCGGCCCATTGCGATAACTTCACTATTATGTAAAGTTATGGAGCGCCTTATTAACACCCAGCTCCTAACGTACTTAGAAGCAAATAAACTCCTGGATGACAAGCAGTACTGATTCCGGAAAGCGCGGTCAACAGGAGATCTTCTAACGTACGTTACGCATATATGGGCCGAAAGATTGGACAATTTTGGGGAGTCGCTGGCATTCGGCCTGGATATCTCCAAGGCTTTCGACCGCGTTTGGCACCGAGGCCTCCTAGGCAAGCTTCCGTCCTTCGGCATTCCACCCAAACTCTGCACCTGGATCGCCAGCTTTTTGGCAGGTCGTTCCATCTTCATTACCATCGATGGCTCGAAATCCGACGACTTCCAATCAACGCTGGTGCTCCGAAGGGCTCTGTGCTGTCGCCTACGCTTTTCTTAATATTTATAAACGATCTTCTGTCCTTGGGCATGATACACAGCTATGCAGACGACAGCACGGAGCACGAGGGCTATGTTAAGGACTGGAAGAGTAGAGATTCGCGGCACAGGGAGGCTCAACGTTCAGTTGTTGATAAGGTCGATAACGTTCTCGGAAAAGTAGCTTTATGGGGCCAGGAGAACCTTGTCGCCTTCAACGTTAGTAAGACTCAGTGCTGCGCATTATCTGCTAAGGTCGATCCTTTTCCTTTCCAAGCTAGTTTCCAAGGTAGCGTTGTACCTGTCTCGGAGCACCTGGACCTCCTGGGCACCACTATATCCAAAGAAGTGGGTTTCCGGCAACTAATCGAGTCTAAGGCCAAAACTGCATCCAGAAAATTGGGAATACTTTTCCGCAATCGGCGGTTCTTCTCACCGGCACAAAGATTCCTTTTGTACAAAACACAGATTAGGCCGGTGATGGAGTACTCCAGTCACATCTGGGAGGGTAGTCCGCATTATCTGCTTGCGTCCTTGGACTCGATACAGCGCCGAGCCATCCGTCTTGTTGGTGACCCGAAACTTACAGATGGTCTGGAGTCTCTGAGTCACAGACGATTTGCCGGTTCGCTTAGTCTGTTTTACAGATACTATCACGGACGCTGCTCTGTGGAACTAGCATCCCTTATTCCCTGCCACCCGTCCTATCTCCGCATGACTCGTCGCAGAGAGACTCAGCACCCTTTTGTTGTTGACATTGGGCTTTTGAGAACCAATCGATTCTCTAAATCGTTTCTTTGTCGCACCGCTAGAGTGTGGAACTGTCTTCCGGCGAGTGTATTTCCTGAATCCTTTAACCTGGGTGTCTTCAAGCGTCGTATTAACGGGCTAGACAGCCTAGCAACAGTCCGCAAATCTGCTGGCATGGCCCCTAACAGAGCGTGGTTTCGCGAGAAGAGGTGATTTTGGATCTGTCGACTGCACCATTGGTCTCTCGGCACAGCCACCCATGCTGGTTTACATAAAAAAAAATACTAAGCTGCTATATACAAGAAATAATAATAATAACCTATATTTTAAATCTAGATTTGCTTCCAGAAGCAAAAGAGTTGGTAGATATACAGGAGTCATATTCATTCCTCGATGATGACGAAGAGGAGACATACGTAGTCACTGAAGTAGAAAAAGAGAACGACCCATTAGACATTTATTTGTCATCATAATGGATTCAAGTTAAAGGCAAGTTAAGGCAAGTTAAAAATATGTTTTCGTAATAGTACTCTTGCTTTATGTAATTTTTCTTTCATGAACAGTGTTAAATCGTCATTATTTTTGTTTTTCTGGAAATTGCAGTGTGGATGACAAGATTTCTCGTGAAACCGCTTGAGATATTCGCGTTTAAGTGTATTGAACTAATGTCCACTTATCGTGTTAATATTTTAAGTGGTTTCACGAATTGACAAAGTCTTTACAGTTATTACTAGTTATCAGCATAATAATAACATTATTGTGTTTTTTTTTTAATGGAAAGTTTATCAAATACGCTCGGATGAAAGCTACTGTGACAAATTTAGTAGCCATCTTGAAGACCTCATGCTATAGTACATTATTAACATATCAATCTGTGAGGTTCCACTAGGTTCCGCAAAGAAAAAGACAGAAAAAAATTGCTTTATTTTTTTATTTACGTTTGTGTGCAATTAACAAATATACGTTCTTGAAACTTTTTTATATACATATGAAACTACACCGATTACAATAATAATAATAGTATGTATTTTTTTCAAAAACATAAAAGTTTGTTAAAGTCGCTCCGATGCAAGCCGATGCAGCAACTTTGATAGCCATCTGGAAGACCTCATGCTAGTACATTATTACTATTGAACTGTGAGGTTACACTAGGTTCCACGAAGACAAATAGAAAACATGTGTTTTTCTCCATAGTAAAAAAAGAAAAATATTTTTTTTCTGCGAAGTATTCTATTCAGTTAGGTCAATTTGTACTTTATACGAATCTCTTTAACATAATATGACAGACAGATAACAAAAAACCCTGAAAATCCCGACTAAATTCGTAAGTCCGCTTTTTTTCAATTTGGAACCAGTGTGCGTCGCCCTCCGCAGCCTCCGGTTTCCAATTTCCGTCCGATCGAGCTGCATAGGTAAACGATGCTGTTGACGGTAGTGAGTAAACAACGTTTTGTTTCGCTTCGTTCCATCTCGTCCATAGGCACACTGTAAAAAATGCATTGTACGGCCGGTCGACAGTATGGGTAGAGTAGAACATGTTGCTAGCACAACTGTTGTCTCTTTCTCTCATCTTGTACATAATGTTCAAATACCAATTTGGTAGTTTTCCTTGACTTGGGTGCTCGGTCACGGCCGCGCCGCCGCGCCGCCGCCGGTCTCGCTCGCTGACACGGGGCCTCACGGTCGGCAGTGGATCCGATCTGCGCGGACGGACGGACGGTCCGATCCGACCGTCTATCTGGCCGACGAGCAGGCACGGTCGCGTTTCACGATTCGTCTGAAGAGTTTTCTCCTTGGACTACGAGTTGGTTGAAGTATAGCTGAGTAGTATGTTTGTTTGTTGCAGGCGCCTGCGCGGAGAGGAGAGGATGTGCTTGTACAGTGACTAGTGGTGTGTGTGCTCGTGTGTCGGCCGGAGGAGGCGCGCGGCGCGGTGCGGCTGTTGGTTGGACACAAGCTCGCTATTGCCTGCCACTATACCTACTGGTAAGTACACCTACATACTTCCATGCACATAATACACTCCATACAATTAGTCAATGTCGTTTTTAGCGGATGGTAGTCTCAAATGATAGCTGACTGGGTTGGTACGACCACGGCCACCCCTGGAGGCAGGGTCGCCGCACGGCAGCCTCCGAGGCCGTTCTCTTCTTGTCTAGTTCCGTATAGTTAGTAAGCCGGAGGGAAGTCTCTGCGGTGATGTTGGCCGGTGCGGTGCGACCGGAGATCGGTCGCCTCTCACTTAGCCACATATATGTAGTAGGTACCGGGATTACATAACAAATTGCTATCTATCTACATAATATACAGTGAGGTACCTCGGCATAACGTCAAACTGCCATAGCTAGAGCACGTCGAGTCAGAAGAAGCACTGCGCTGTTCCTTCCACGAAACTATCACAGCATATTAATTGCCAAGTCTAACACCTAATGAGAATGAGATAATTTGATATAAGATAAACAGACAACGTGCGACGCGCAGCGCGGCGCGGGGGGTGAGGGGGGAGAGGGGGGGAGTAGCTCTATAAATAAATGTGCCGCCTACTAAAAATAGTTAAATAAAGTGGAACAGAGTGAATGTGAACGCGCCGCCGCCGCCGCGCCGACACGCCGCGCCTGGTGCCCCGGCGCACAGTGGTTCATTTCTAGCTGCAGATGCACGAAATACTTAACTGCGTGTCCTGCAGTTAAGAAGAAGTTATATCATCATCAATCAAACTATCATCATCAATTAATCAATCAATACTAATAATAAATCTGTAAGGGATGGTCATGGAGTAGTTACTTTGTTTTATGAGATACTAGCTTAACCCGCGGCTCCGCCCGCTCTCATATTTCACTTCACTGCTAACCTCGTAAGCCATTTAGCGTGATAGTAAGTAGCCTATAGTTGATGGGAAGAATCAAGCTATCCGTAGATTTTTTTTTATTAAAATCGGTTCAGTGGTTCTCGACAGACATACATACACTCAGACACTCGAGACAGAAAGCAGACGTTGGATTTTATTATAGGTAAGGACTGCGTCTGTAGACTCTATGTATGATACTAAAACTAAATTTACGATTTTTAGAAATCTTTTCTGTATGTATGTATGTATGTTCCACCATAACTCTTAAACCGATCATCCGAATTCGATTAACTTAGTACAAGCACATTCGATTATACGGGACACAGGATAGGCCCTACATAAAATTCCGTTCCGGTTACGCTAAGTTGTGGCTCTCATACAAACCGAATTGATCCGCCCGCCGAAAAAATGTACGGTAGCGGGCTTACTTAATTTCTTCTTTTTAAATACGAATTTGACGCGAGCGAAGCCGCGGGCAAAAGGTAGTAATACTGCCGCGCCGGCTCTCGCCGCGTGCACTCGCGTTCGCAAAGCTGACTGAACCGGCAGCCGGTGGTCGACTGACCCAGTGACCTAATTCCTCGTCACCTGTGCTGCGGCTGCGCGCGAGAATGAGAAACATCGCGCGGTGATACTAATGAAAAGAGATAATTTAAATTTAATACCATGTATCATGTTGTTCCTATGGGAAACTGAATTCCTTTTCACAGCGTAAATACAAAAATTAACAAGATTTCGAAACAAAAATCTTCGTGTAAAAATACTTTAATAAAATTGTGTGCAGTCAGTTGTTTTTACAGTGAAACTAATGGTTATACTTGTATGTATATATTTTTTTTTTATTGAAACTGACACGGTTGGCTACATCACCTACAACATCCGTGATGTCAGCCCATAACACCGGGTGAACTTGGTGCCACGTTAGTGCTTCCCTTCGGTCGTGCCGGCTACACTGAACTGGACGGAAAACACAAACTATTTACATAGCCGTTTCGACCGACCTTTCATTCAGTGCGGTGGTACCAACCCGGGCGGGTTAAACCCTACCACCTAGTAATATAAGAAGGGATTCATATCCCTTAGTCGCCTTTTACGACATACACGACATACACATATTGGAGCTACTTTACATTGAGATCAGTTACAATGCAAACTGAAGTGAGGTTATTAAAAGTATTTTTTGGATGCCTACTAGCCTACTAGCGGGTTTATTGTACGTGTGGAGGTAACTTTGCAATTTTATCTATCGAGATTATTTTATAGAATCGTGTTTTTGCCAAACACAATATCTAACATTAGTACTCAACTTTACCATATTATATTTATTACTAGCTTTTGCCCGCGACTTCGTCCGCGTGGATAACTGAACATGACAAATTATTATTTCAGAACTAATTATAGCCTATATGTTATTCTGATGTATAAGCTATAGTACTGTAAAATCTCATCAAAATGCGTTCAGTAGTTTTTGCGTGAAAGAAGAACAAAGATCCATACATCCATCCATACTCACAAACTTTCGCGTTTATAATATTAGTAGGATTTATTACAGAGTGCTTGTTGTGGCGCGATCAGGGTTTGACTCTCTGTACTCGGGTCGTAACGTGCGTGTTGATGGTTCAGACGGTCCGTGCGACTGAGCTAGTCACTCTGTAAAGGTTCCTCCTGTTGATGGAAAACGTAGAGTTGTTGCTAAACGTGTCTCGGCGTTAACTGCATCTCTCATCAAAGTATCTTGTTTGGTGATCTGTGTTCTTATGGCCTCCAGTAGTTCATTATACGTTTTATTATTCCTTCGAAAGTAATTTTGGTCACCGGGTTATTCTGTAATTAATGCACTAGCAATTTTACTCATTCACCGAGCAAGCCCCAGTCATTGCATACATTTCTTTTAAGCAACCCTTTTTTTTTACCACTTGAATTTTTTTCTTTCATCCATGCATGCACTCTGATAATAACTAACTCTAGTACGCTAGCAAGTACTGCTTTTGTCTTCTAAGTACGCATAATGGTATGGAACATAATGGCGTGAGGTGTCTGCTCTCGTAGCGGTGCTGCATTCAACAGGTATCAATGAGTAGTATGTGAATTATTTGTTAGTGATTTTATATTTGTGATGTATTTTAACATTGAAAATGTTTTTACGATCGCTTCAGTATAGCCCCCCATTTTCGCTGAAGAGTGTGAAATCGTCCTGGTGTCGCGAGTTTTGGGGCTACGCGAGTGGTTGAGGTACTATGGTTGAGGGCTCAAAAGACGCGTATCGGCTAGGGCTACGAGATGGTACAAAAGCACAAAAGGGTCCCATCTATAAAATTTTAGGTGTAGTTTTCTTCTCTTGCTTGCCTATTACTAGGTGGTAGGCTCAAATTGTAGCCGACTGGGTTGACACCACCGTACTGAATGTAAGATGGCTGAATAACGGCATGTGTTCTCCTCTAGTCCAGTATAGCCAGCAATCCAAAGGGAAGTCTCCGGTATGGCACTTTCATTCTCGCAGGTGATATTGGCTGGTTGATTGGTGGAATGATGATTCACAAATATTTTGTAGGCAGTTTACTTCTGAGCTGCAGTTGTCCTCTTCACGTGCGTGGGCAGCGGCGCGGCCCACAGCGACAGCAATACGATGAAGGAAATTCGAAATTTGAAAACGGTTTGTTCTACAGAAATAACAATTCTGTAAGAACTGTGTGTCTATTTTTACTGCAAGATTACGGTCAATTTAAACAGCCTACTGAACCACCTGATTAAATTGAAAATCATTTTGCCGCAAAACTGCACAAATTAGAACGCGCCGAGCGGAGGTTAAGCGACTCATTTCGTTAGTGTGTTGTTTCAAACTACTCGTATTAACATTCGACGTAACAAACACGCACCATTATTAACAGCTGTTTAATTGACAGTGTTGCCAATATAGGAACCTCGGATTGGATCACCTATACTATAGAATAACATTCATCTCTTTATCCTCCTTATTATATCTATAGATATAATTATATCCTTATTATATCGTCTACATCCAAAATTTGATTACACCATAGTCCGGTCGCCCGTAGAACATTCATATTACCAAAAAGGTTACCGCTTGGCTTAGTGAAATTGTTATAAACTACGGCATTTTAAACACAAAAACCCAAGTCTTAAAGATCGCGAATGGGCGCAACCGTATTCGGTGACAAGTCGAAAATCGCCAAAAATGTCGGTAAATTACTTTTTGAGGTTACCGATTCTTTTCACTATAGTTATGTTCTCCAGCTTATTTCAATTACCACACGTCATCGTAAGACCATGGCAAGTGGGCATACACTGGTTTAAGACCACATGAAGTCAGCCGATTTTGACGTTAAATTACTTTTTGAGGTTACCGCTTCAAATTAATACAGCAGCTAATAGACCCTCTGTACAAACCACATACCCAATTTAAGACCCTTTCTGTGGGCGCTTTAGATTTTAAGACCCATTTTGTCGGCGCAGAAAAATTTCAAATTTTTTTATTAAAGTACGTAAATACATACATAATGTACATACCACACGCTGTATTCCGACAATCAGGGTAAGCAGAGTAATCGGCGTTGTGCTGCAAGTACACCTATAAGTCCTGTCGCCCGTAGAACATTCATATTACCAAAACGGTTACCGCTTGGCTATGTGAAATTGTTATAAATTACGCCATTTTAAACACAAAAGCCCAAATCTGAAAGATCGCAAATGGGCGCAACCATATTCGGTGACAAGTCGAAAATTTCCAAAAAATTCAGTAATTTACTTTTCGAGGTTACCGCTTCTTTTCACTGTAGTTATGTTCTCCAGCTTATTTCAATTACCACACGTCATCGTAAGACCATGGCAAGTGGGCATACTTGCCATGGTCTTCATGTCAACATAACCACAGTGAGAAGAATCGGTAACCTCGAAAAGTAAATTACTGACATTTTTGGAGATTTTTGACTTGTCACGAATATGGTTGCGCCCATTTGCGATCTTTCAGATTTGGGTTTTCGTGTTTAAAATGGCGTAATTTATAACAATTTCACATAGCCAAGCGGTAACCTTTTTGGTAATATGAATGTTCTACGGGCGACAGGACTAGGTGTACTTGCAGCACAACGCCGATTACTCTGCTTACCCTGATTGTCGGAATGCAGCGTGTGGTATGTACATTATGTATGTATTTACGTACTTTAATACCATTTTTTGAAATTTTTCTTCGCCGACAAAATGGGTCTTAAAATCTAAAGCGCCCACAGAAAGGGTCTTAAAATGGGTATGTGGTTTTTACAGAGGGTCTATTAGCTGCTGTATAAATTTGAAGCGGTAACCTCAAAAAGTAAATTATCGTCATAATCGGCTGACTTCATGTGGTCTTAAATCAGTGTATGCCCACTTGCCATGGTCTTACGATGACGTGTGGTAATTGAAATAAGCTGGAGAACATAACTACAGTGAAAAGAAGCGGTAACCTCGAAAAGTAAATTATTGAAATTTTTGGAGATTTTCGACTTGTCACCGAATATGGTTGCGCCTATTTGCGATCTTTCAGATTTGGGCTTTTGTGTTTAAAATAGCGTAATTTATAAAAATTTCACATGGCCAAGCGGTAACCTTTTTGGTAATATGAATGTTCTACGGGCGACAGGACTTATAGGTGTACTTGCAGCACAACGCCGATTACTCTGCTTACCCTGATTGTCGGAATACAGCGTGTGGTATGTACATTATGTATGTATTTACGTACTTTAATACAATTTTTTTAAATTTTTCTTCGCCGACAAAATGGGTCTTAAAATCTAAAGCGCCCACAGAAAGGGTCTTAAAATGGGTATGTGGTTTGTACAGAGGGTCTATTAGCTGCTGTATAAATTTGAAGCGGTAACCTCAAAAAGTAATTTAACGTCAAAATCGGCTGACTTCACGTGGTCTTAAACCAGCGTATGCCCACTTGCCATGGTCTTACGATGACGTGTGGTAATTGAAATAAGCTGGAGAACATAACTAAAGTGAGAAGAAGCGGTAACCTCGAAAAGTAAATTACGACATTTTTGGAGATTTTCGACTTGTCCCGAATATGGTTGCGCCCATTTGCGATCTTTCAGATTTGGGTTTTAGCATTTAAAATGGCGTAATTTATAACAATTTCACATAGCCAAGCGGTAACCTTTTTGGTAATATGAATGTTCTACGGGCGACAGGACTAGGTGTACTTGCAGCACAACGCCGATTACTCTGTTTACCCTGATTGTCGGAATGCAGCGTGTGGTATGTACATTATGTATGTATTTACGTACTTTAATACCATTTTTTTTTATTTTTCTTCGCCGACAAAATTGGTCTTAAAATCTAAAGCGCCCACAGAAAGGGTCTTAAAATGGGTATGTGGTTTGTACAGAGGGTCTATTAGCTGCTGTATAAATTTGAAGCGGTAACCTCAAAAAGTAAATTATCGTCATAATCGGCTGACTTCATGTGGTCTTAAATCAGTGTATGCCCACTTGCCATGGTCTTACGATGACGTGTGGTAATTGAAATAAGCTGGAGAACATAACTACAGTGATAAGAAGCGGTAACCTCGAAAAGTAAATTACTGAAATTTTTGGAAATTTTCGACTTGTCACCGAATATGGTTGCGCCCATTTGCGATCTTTCAGATTTGGGCTTTTGTGTTTAAGATGGCGTAATTTATAACAATTTCACATAGCCAAGCGGTAACCTTTTTGGTAATATGAATGTTCTACGGGCGACAGGACTTATAGGTGTACTTGCAGCACAACGCCGATTACTCTGCTTACCCTGATTGTCAGAATACAGCGTGTGATAAGTACATTATGTAAGTATTTACGTACTTTAATACAATTTTTTGAAAATTTTCTTCGCCGACAAAATGGGTCTTAAAATCTAAAGCGCCCACAGAAAGGGTCTTAAATTGGGTATGTGGTTTGTACAGAGGGTCTATTAGCTGCTGTATAAATTTGAAGCGGTAACCTCAAAAAGTAATTTAACGTCAAAATCGGCTGACTTCATGTGGTCTTAAACCAGTGTATGCCCACTTGCCATGGTCTTACGATGACGTGTGGTAATTGAAATAAGCTGGAGAACATAACTATAGTGAAAAGAATCGGTAACCTCAAAAAGTAATTTACCGACATTTTTGGCGATTTTCGACTTGTCACCGAATACGGTTGCGCCCATTCGCGATCTTTAAGACTTGGGTTTTTGTGTTTAAAATGCCGTAATTTATAACAATTTCACTAAGCCAAGCGGTAACCTTTTTGGTAATATGAATGTTCTACGGGCGACCGGACTACCACTCGATAGCTAAAGGATCAAAGAATTTGTTACGTAATACGCTCTAGGAAAAGATTACCCGTTACGTACACGTATTCACGTAAAACACACGGCCGTGTCCACAACACAGCCGCACCCTGTTTTTTTTAATGGTATGCGAGTCAGAGGGGCTTGGGAACATGCTCCGATCATCCAAGGTGTGCATACCGGAAACGTCCCATTGGATTTTTATATATTTATTAATTTTTTTATGGAAAATTACACCGCTGGCTACATCACCTACTACATCCGTGATGTTAGCCCATAACACCTTGGTGAACTAGGTGCCATTTCAGTGTTTCCCCTCGGCCGTGCCGGCTACACTGATTATTATAATTATAATCTATATTATTATAATTAATATCTCCGATTTATCTCGATATCCCTTTAGGTATGCGTATTGACTCGACATAAGCGTACATACATGGTGGCAGTGAGTGATATTATTCGATGCGATGCAATGCGGCCTTGTGTGGGCCCGGGGGCAGGTGGCGAGTCTAGTCACTCAACAGTCCTTGGTTATCACTGAATTGGGAATAGGCCTCTTCCCAATTCAAAGGTGGCGATAGACGTGTAAGTAGGTCCCTACCTCCCTAAAAGCTGACCGGATTGTGCACGAGGCTTGATGCTGTAGTTGTGCTGTGTCGCGCGCGCCGCGTCCTCTCCGCGCCGCCACACGCGGCTCACCTGGATGGAGGAGCGAGCCTTCCTCCGTCACCATTGGTCCTAGATATTTTTTGGAGTATTTAATTAAAACAATACGCGATTTAAGCGCCTCGCAGGAGGGCGGCGGGCGGGGCGGCGCAATTTGTGGCCCTGGGCAGCGCGCCCTGAGTGGAATTTGCATTGTAGATATGTCGGAAAATAAACAAACAACAGAAGCTGATAAGGGCAATGCACGCGGCGAGGACGCATCGACTTACTCTACACCCACTGCACCGCCGGCCGGCCGACACCGCGCGCAGCCGCGCCGCCGCCGCCGCTGTGATCTGGGTCAAGGCGCCGCGCCGCCCCGCCGCTGCATACAACCGGCGGAGCGCGGAGGAAGCGAGCCGAGGGGTGGTGGGCGGCCATTTTCTTCGCATTGCCTCTCCTCCACTGGTTTCGCCGCTCCTCTGCCGCGCCTCGCCTCGCGCCAACTGACCGGCTTTTGATCTTTGCGATAGACTTCCGTCACTGCTTCCCCGGCCGGTGTAGGTAGAGTGGCTCTTTTCTCCACTGTTAACTAGCAACGCCGACAAACTGTGCGTTGTCGTGTCGTGTCGCTCCGACCGCGACGACCGCGCCCATGTACCGTACGTAACCGCTGCTGATATAGAGTCGCCAAATCTAAATTAGGCAACCAAAAAAATACATATTACAAAGAGGACGTCCATGCTATATATAGTACATACAACCGACAAGCGTCGTAGATACGTGTGTACGGTTAGGGCCAGCTCACACCAAGACGCGACGCGACACGACGCGACGATGCAATCCACTGTTCAAGATAGCGATGCTATATAATATATACTTACTAGAACTTGTTTACTACACAAAAAGGTACAAATTTTAATGAGAACCCGAAAGCGAACTAGATACACGTGCGTGTCAGGTCGCGCGGCGCAGCGGAACGTCTCGCCTCCGGTCCGGATACTTGAGGGAACACGCGAGGCGCCCGCGGTTGCCTCCACCACTGAGGTACACGTAGCGAGCGACCGACGACGACGATGCGTTCAGATACCCCGAGCGGCACTGCGCTGTGCAGCGCGATGCAGCGCTACTTACTTTTACTTACCAATAAATAGGTTTTTTTCAATCTGCGTCTGTAGAAAAGGTATTAGTCGTACGACTTTTACACCGTTACCGGGCTTTTTGGCGCGGTTTGCCGCGCGAGGCCTGCCGACATTTTGTCCGCTCTATGTAAAATAGCGCGGTCGTAGTGGCCGGCTGGTTGGCGGTATAATCGTCGGTCACTTTGTCCTCCCTAAGTAAGGGGGTCGCCGTGACCGACTGCTGGCTAGGGGCGAGCGGCATCGAAGCCGCTACTGCTGCTGGCACGTTCTGCAGTCTCTCGACTGCTGCAGCTGCCTGTGGTGAGGAGAACAGCGAATGAATCGGCGATTGTCAATAAGCAGGTACTACACGGCATGTGCTTCGCGACATTGCGATGCACCTCGCCGCCGCGCCGCCACGCGCGGCCTCTTGTCCTTCTTCATGCATCTTCTCGTTTCGTCGCGTCGCGTCGCGTCTCGAATCGGTGTGAATTGACCCTTACTGGTCAATTGACACTAATGAATGATGTCATCTTGTCGCGCTCGGCGCTGGCAGCGGCGGAGAGCGGGACGGGACGACGGGCGAGCACGATAATATTGTGAAAAGTGTGGTGTTGCCGTGAAGCGAGTCAAGTGTGTCGACTCTCGACCGCACCGCTTTCATCGACGACGTGTGTACCTACACGTACATACCTACATTGTTAGTGTTGTTATATGGTGCTCCGCTGGCCCACATAGATACCGAGCTCGCGCGGTGCGGTGTGCGGTGCGGCGGGATTGCATTATTTGTGCCAACATTGGGCGGCGCACGCAGAGCGGAGGAGGCAGCAGGCACACAAGCCGAATACATCTTTTCTGTTTTTTTTTTTATAGAAACTGAAACGGTTGGCTACATCACCTACAACGTCCGTGATGTCAGCCCATAACACCGGGTGAACTTAGTGCCACGTCAGTGCTTCCCTTCGGTCGTGCCGGCTACACTGAACTGGACGGAAAACACAAACTATTTGCATAGCCGTTTCGACCGACCTTTCATTCAGTGCGGTGGTACCAACCCGGGCGGGTTAAACCCTACCACCTAGTAATATAAGAAGGGATTCATATCCCTTAGTCGCCTTTTACGACATACACGGGGAGAGATGCAGTGGGGCTATTCTTTTAAAGTACCGGCCCCACACTGCAAGGCTGTTTCAAGAAACAGCCTTGCAGAGTGAAGTCGGAGATGTTGGCGTCCATTAAAACCGGACGTTAAATCCTGTACATCCAGACGAGCGGATTAAATTCATGGCGGCAGCCACGGACGGAACACGCTGAACCAGAGTAATATTGGGCCGGTTATCCATCAAATATGGTTCGACAGCGGATCAAATCCGAAGTCTACATAAACCGGATCGTATGCTCTGTAATGTCGTTAGTAGAGAGCGTTTCAACTAAAAGTTCCCTTCGCCGTTATTTTGGTTCCATTGTCTATCTATCAAAACGGCGTTGAGGGTTCCTATGTGTACAGATTTACCCGTAATTATCGGTATTTAACGTATTTATTATATGATATACCGCGCGGCACGTAACTTGGCCTCTGTGCGAGAGGGACGACGTTATACGCATGCGATCGTTGGTATAACGCTGTCCCGCTCGCACAGCGGCCAAGTTACGTGTCGGGCACTCTAATACCGATTACATTATTAGGTAATATAATCTTCACAATCTGGCAACACGAATTTAAGTACTGACAGTGGAGCCAACATAACGGCGAAGGGAACTTTTAGTTGAAACGCTCTCTTAGCCGCCAACTCTTGTCTTCGAGAATAGAACCTGCGTCAAACTTCTGCACGGAGTAAAGAAAACCTTGGTGCGCGCGCAGACGGCCGCGGTGGCGCGAAGCTCACTCGCTCGCGCGCGTCTCTTTACCTATGTGGAAGAGTTAGCTCATTAATTAATTATACGTGGGGCACACTAAAAGTTTCCGGAATTAATAAGAATAAAATACTATTAAAGGTCAAAAATGAATTTATTGTTTCTCAAAATATTCTCCCTTTGCGTAAATGCACTTTTTCATACGATTAAACCAATTTTGAAAACTTTTGTGCCACTCCTCCGGTGGTGACCTCAGAAACGTGTTTTTCATATTCTTCGACAGCCTCTTCTGGTGATGAAAATCGTTGACCGCGAAATTGGTTCTTAATTTTTGGGAACAGAAAAAAGTCACAAGGTGCCGTCACCTGTTACTATTTCCCACACCAAATTTGAAGCGCCTTTGTTGAATCTGGTAAGCATGGCATTGCACCAAGTGACGCGGTGCGTTTTTTGAGCTTCGGTCAAATTGTGTGGGATCCACCGCGAGCACAGCTTTCTCACACCCAAATGTTTGTGTAGGATTGATTGTATTTGACTCATGCCTATGTCTAAGGATGCCCGAATCTCATGGTAGGTCACATGCCTGTCTGTTTCGATCATACGGCGCACAGCATCGATGTTTTTGTTGTTCACAGCGGTGAACGGGCGACCATCGCGAGATTCGTCACTGAGATTAACACGACCGCGCTTGAATTCTGCAAACCAGCAATAAATAGTCGTCTTGCATGGTGCTTCATCGCCAAAAGCAGATTGAAGCCGAGCGAGGCTCTGATGAGCTGTCAAATTACACTTAAAATCGTAGAAAATCATACTACGAAAATTTTCCCGGGTTAAATTTATGTTAATGTAGACACGCAATTTTTAAAATGGCGCCACAATGGAAAAACAATTGACAGTCAGATGAAACAAACTGCATTCTACAGCCAAAGAGTTCCATTTTCAAATGTTGTAATTACTTTTTAAATATTGTTTATGTAAGTGGCCAATTCCGGAAACTTTTAGTGTGCCCTATGTACTAGATAGTGATAGAGCGAGGCGATGTGTGGCGGTGGGTAGACTATCGATGGGGTAGTAGACGATGCTGAAGTATCCTGCGGTGGAGATGCGGGAGTGGTGGAGATGCGGAAGCGGTGGAGTAGTGATGCGGGAGCGGTGGTGATGCGGGGGCGGTGGAGATGCAGGAACGGTGGATGATTAGTACGTTAGCCCGTTGGCGGCTTACGCAATATTACGCGGATTGGAAACGACGACGTTTCGTTACGTTTCGTCACCGAGTGACGAAACGTAACGAAACGTCCGCTTTCGCTGGCGTGGAGAGTGAAGCTCGGGGCACTTTCACCGCGCCGCTCGGCGACGACGACGACCGAGGCGGTCGGTGTGTGCGCGGGCGGGGTGCGGGCAGGCGGGGGCGCACCACGCAACGGTATCCACAACGGTACAGCCGCGCGGGCAGGCAGACGGACCTGCGAGTCGCAGGCTGCGACCGTAGTTCACCTACACAACACCTGCACCGCTTCACCGCGCGCTCCGTTTCCGCGTTACCTACTCGCGTGCAAGACATTAGTACTCGTAGGAGTAGAGTATACACGCTATAACCGACCGGCAGACCTCGTCGTACTGTCGTCGTGCTTGCCTCTACCCTACCTGCTGCGCAGGCGCAGGCTTCTCCTCATCTCCCGATCTTTATCATGCTCCTATCTCGCAGCGCACGGCGGGTGTTTGATATGGTAAACCTAAACACCTATACTTGGACCCCGGGGATTTTTCTGGGTTGGAGTGAATTGCGATTTGGTGAGTGATATTCACCCACCACCTGACCTGCCGACCGCGAGTGCCGGCGCGGCGCGGGCGCTCACTCTCTTCGGACCCAACTGCAAAGTGCACCTTGTCTTCTGTTACATAATATGCTGAGTTAGGCCCAATTTTGTTTGTATGTTTCTCGCAAGAGTGCAGGTAGTAGACGTCTGGATTTTGTAGCCGAAAGGCTGGTATCTCCGGACGTCTATAAACAAAAAACGTAAATCAATAAAATGATAGAAAGAAAGTTGTATGTTTCTGGTTTGTTAAACTGGCGACCGATAAACTCTCATAGCTCTCTTAATTTTTGAGGGATCCGTAGGCAGATGCTGGCATGGACCCTTATAACATTGTTCCAGTCTCCGTCCGCCCGTCCGTTTGTCTGTCTGTCTGCTGTCACGTGCCCTGTCCAAGCTCCGGCGGGAACGTGAAGCTCAATATAGAAATAATAAAAAATAATTATAGAGTGCGCGTGCGACCGCGTGCTGGTTGCGCGCACTCGCTGTGCATGCAAGAAGGAAATAGCTGCGGAACCCTCTGTGCGTGAACAAGGCTCGCGCACTAACCCGGCTGCCTCGTGTAGATATGTAACGGAGCGTTCATAAACGACGTGACGGATTTTAGGCTAATTTTGGACCCTCCATGTAACCTGAAGTGACAAAAGCCGAACCAAAAGTACCTTACTTCTACAATTTAAATTGTGAAAATTTTCGTATCGCGTGTTATTCTGAACTACGCATTCTAAATTCCAGACGCGCTGAAGGAAGGTTGAAGAAGGAAGAGCATGAAAAGGCCAACATAGAGGTTGAGCCGTCACGTGGTTTATGAACGCTCCCTAACTTCACGGAGCTCTTAACATTTTCAATTTATGGAATAAATCTTTAGACAAGTGTGATTCGTGAATACATCTGTAATTCCTTCTACTGGCGTGCACTCACGACGCTGCACACACTCCTCTGTCTACTGCGCGTCGTAGTCACTCGTCACTCGTCGCCCTTGCTGCGCGTTGCTTGCGCAAGCTCGCTCGAGTCTGCGCGCGGGCGCGCGGGGACAGCAGAGAGCTCGCTCGGTTGTTGCGAATATCGCACACTCGATATTGACCTACTGACACACTAACGAACGGTTTGGCTGAGTCGCCACCTCCCCCCCGCCCCGCCTCTACCGACTGCTGACCTGATAATAACCGATAACTTATTATAACGCGATTACGATACACCGTTGTATTTATTATACATCATGGTACATACATCGCGGTACGCCTCCTTTCCTTGCTCTCCAGACTAGAAGTGAATTGTTCCTTTTCTCTGGATTGTTCCGGGCTAAATAAAATATGATGATGATTATTTATTATACAATAGTATATTGACTCTTGCGATGCGTGTTTTAGCTATTACGAGTGCGCTGCGCTGCGACAGAGAGACGTTCTAGCTAGGCTATAAGCATAGTAAAAGGAGACTGTCTTAACTATGTTATATATAAGGTACAGTATGTACGCGAGCGAAGCTGCTCAGCTCAGCAGGGTGTTAGCAATATGTGCGCAGGCAGCAGAATGACAGAACAGCGGCCGCGCGGCGCGGCGGCGCCTGACCTCATTCTCTCCTGCCGCCGCCGCCGCCGCGCCGCTAGCTAGCCGTGTCAGGGTCGCGCGGCGGAGGTCGAGGGCGGCGGCGGAGCTACACCACACCACACAGCTGTGCGGCATGTCCTAGCTTCACTCTTCTACTGCTGTACTGGAGTCAGGAACTCTAACTTTGTTACTTGCTTTATGCCGACACTTCACTTGGCTTAGCGTATTCGTGTATTTGGCAAACATTTCCGTTTCGTCTCCCTCTAATGGCTTGTTTAGAGCGAGATAAAACTAAAATGTTTGCAACAAACACGAATACGCTAAGCCAAGTGAAGTGCCGGCTTTAGACATGGAATCAAATGTTACGTCTAACTCTGGCGAGGTATTTATTCACTGCAACTTGAGCGCAAAGAAAACGTGTTCCGGGAGAACTGCTACATCTCAGAAAGTATAATAGCGTGGAGTACAATTTACTCATGGACTTGTGTTAAATTCAAACAGTTTGTATTACGCGAGTACGCGACGTAATACAAACTCTTTGGTTAAATTAAAGTATTATTGATATTTTAAGAAGTGAGGTCATCAAAGCTTCGCAATTATTTTAGAGTTCGCCAGCGAGCTGGTTCTGAAAAGTTGAAAAATCTCGGTGATTGTTGTAACATAAATATTGAAATAACAAAAATACCGTTTTATAGGTGTACTATCGACCAAAATGTCAGTAGATTGGAGCTGTGAACGTTCAAAGTTTTAATTCGGGATTATGGTGTGACTAAAGTCGAAATATCTCACACAAGATAAACCTAAGAATGTTTAGTCATACATAACCTTTAGTCATAAAGAGAGGGCTCGTCGCACAGTGTTTTTAGCCCAAAAAAGTGACATTCTCATTTTATTGAATAAATCTACTGAGCTTTCCATTCCAAATGCACGAGTAGAACTCCCAGATGTCAATTTCGATTACTTTTTCTTTTATTACTTAAATATCAAAGTTTTTGTGACCTTGACGATTGAAACAGCAATAAATTCTTATAAAAAAACTAAGTACGATTAATTGTTCGATGCATCGTAGGTGTATTTAGCAATTCCTGGCGCATATTATTCCGTTTTTATTTAATCAAAAATGAGGAGAGAAACGAAAATAGTGGTTTTTCTCTGATTTTTGGATTTATTTTTTATTATTTCTGTGCCGAAGTGGAAGCTCTGTCTAGGTCAAAAATATTCGTTAAACTGAGTTCTACTACCCACAAAAATACTACATTCCAACTCCGCGTAGGTTTTGAGAGTCACTATCGTTAAATTAACGTAAAAATTCACGTGAATCGGACAATTTTGACAGGAACCAAACGGGTTCGAGTTCGAGTGCGCGTAGCGAAAATTTGAATAAATGGAAATATTAGCCGCGTTATGAAAATGGTAAACTCAGAGAAAACGAGAGGTCGACTGGTCGAGCGGTTGAGGGGCGAGTAGGGAGTTAGGGACGGAGGTGATCGGCGGTGAACGGTGGTTCTTCGGTAAGCGAGCGCGGAGCGAAAAAAAACCTACTAAATCTTGATAAAATGTTTAAGCCGCGCGGAGTTGATCACGTAACTTCCGAATTGTCAAAGTAAAATTGTCCCCTAAACCCTAAACCACCTAAACGTTCTTCCAAGCTGTAACGCACAATTTTCGTAAATGTATGTACATACATAACGTCACGCCTGTTTCCCGGTGGGGTAGGCAGAGACAACGTATCTCCACGTGCCACGATCCTGACACACCTCTGCCGCCTCTTCCACTCCCATAATGTTGTTCATGCATGCTCGTCGGTTACGGGTACTACGCACTTGACCCTTTTTGAGCACATGCCCGATCTGGTCGTACGTTCGTCTAGTCTAGGGCGACCCTTCCCGACTTACGACCCACTCACATTTGCTTCATAAATTTCTTTCGTTAGTCTCCTATCATCTATTCTTCCAACATGACCGAACCACCGAAGCATTCCTTTCTCAATCCTTGTCACTATATCTTCTTTCAGCCCACAGCGCTCTCGCACTACACTATTTCTCAATCTATCTTTCATTGTAACTCCACACATACTCCTCAACGCGCGCTTTTCACAGCATTAATCCTGCTTTCATGCTTCGTTTGCCATGCCCAACTTTCACTCCCGTACATAAGTGTAGGGGCCAGCACTCCACCATGGACAGCCAAACGTGCCCTAGTTGACATGCTTTGGCTGCTCATAATAGCGAGCAACGCCCCATTCACTTGGATGCCGGCTTTCAGTCTCTTTTCTACATCTCCTTCACATTTTCCATCCCGTGTGAACATATTCCCCAGATATACGAATTCGTTCACTTGCTCCAGTCTCTCATCCCCAATCCTTACATCGCATTCGGACACTATTTCATTCCTCTGCAGGACCATTACTTCCGTCTTGTTTACATTTGTCACGTAGTGAATTTCAATAGCGGACTGTCGAAATGCGTTTACCGAAGTGTCAGAGACACATTGCCAGTACGGAGGAAAATGCTCCGTACTAAGGCTACGGTACACGTGAGACGTCCGTTATGTTCAACATTATTACTGACAACCTACATTTCTGAAAATTCAATCACACATATCTCGGCGTACTACACTCTCAAGTCTCACTACGTAACCGAGCACACATTGTTACACCATTTACCGAGCGTGAATTTCCATGATCTCTTCCCGCTGTCAGCCCATACTAAAATTATATATTGTTTGACGTAACGAAAAAGATCGCAAGCGTCTGTATGGAAATCGATTTGCCGAAGGGGGCAACACCGCACATCGCGGTGTTGCCCCCTGTCTTGCTTCGGACAGCCGGACGAGGAGCAGTGCGCAGGTGGCTCGTACCGGCTGTGCCGACGCAGACGATGCGGGCGTCCTCGGACGGAGAACGTAGAAGTACAGTAGAAAAGTAGAAACGTAGAAGTCTACGTGGAACGTAGAAATGTCTACGTGTAGACGTAGAAGGAACTAGTAGAAGCTGCACACACACACAAACACACCCACATTATATAGTGCACACATATCACGGTGCCCTGTGGATGGGAAGAGAGAAAAATACACAGGGGCGTTATACAATTTTGTGCGTGAAGCGCAACGACAACCGCTAGGCCGGCGGTGTCTCACAAGCGACAGGCAAGGCAGAGCTGAAGAGAGTGTAATGTTACCCGTAACCCTGGATGTGGGGACTCCTCTCTCAACGCTGTGTTGCACGGCTGCAGGCGTCCGTGAGGGAGGGCTCGACAACGCGTGACCGACGGCGGTGGTGCAGAGCCGCGGCTCGTCGGCAGCGGCGCGGTCGCGAGGGAGACTAGTGAAACTCACGGCGGCAGATCGAGCGCGTTATATTGTTATTCGAAGCGGAGAAATAATGCAAAAGAAGTGAAGTCTTAGTTCACCGAGTCCCGCTTTTATAGATGACAGCGCGCGTTTGTAGTGTGGCTGCGGAATGAAGTCGGCTAGCACGCAGCGACGCGCACTGTAGGTTGTTACATGGATATAAGTGGCTGAAGGCCTGTAACACCATTTGTTAATAATAATGGACCTCTGCTAGGGATCCTCAGATGGTGTCTGACTTAATAAATTTGATTTAGACTAGACTACAGTTTAGACTACAGAAGAAAGCAATACAAATAATATCAAAAGAATCATGGGATACCCACTGCACACCACTATTCAAAAAACTAAAAATGCTCACCACATACGACCTATACATAAAGAAAGCTGCGTTGCATGTGCGAAAAAACCCATCACATTTTGAAGACAAAAAACATAAATATGACACCAGATATAAAGATAACATAGAACAAATTGCACACAACACTACAAAATATCAGAAAAGCCTACAATTTAATAGTGCAAACATTTATAATAAACTACCAAAAAACATCCGTGACGAAAAAACATACACACAATTTAGCACCCGACTACATAATTGGCTCCTAGAAAAAACCTTCTACGACCTAAAATATTTCAACATAGTAGTCTAGAGCCATTATGTGGTTGGAATGACGACGAGGAACATTATATAGGTAGTTGTAGGCAAAAGCTAAAGTTTGTAAAACTGTATTGCTGTAAGTACATGCCTAATTATGTATCCAATAAATGATTTGAATTTGAATTTGATGAGTGTAACCGAGGCGAGTGTGAATTCCCGTCTATTTAGGATATATTTGAACCGCCTGGCAACCCATTAATCAACACCGCGATGTGCGGTGTTGCCCCCTTCGGCAAATCGATTTCCATCTTTTTCGTTACGTCAAACAATATATAATTTTAGTATGGGCTGACAGCGGGAAGAGATCATGGAAATTCACGCTCGGTAAATGGTGTAACAATGTGTGCTCGGTTACGTAGTGAGACTTGAGAGTGTAGTACGCCGAGATATTATGTGTGATTGAATTTTCAGAAATGTAGGTTGTCAGTAATAATGTTGAACATAACGGACGTCTCACGTGTACCGTAGCCTTAGTACGGAGCATTTTCCTCCGTACTGGCAATGTGTCTCTGACACTTCGGTAAACGCATTTCGACAGTCCGCTATTGAAATTCACTACGTGACACATTCATTTTCATTTCATTTAAAAGGAAAGCCTTTTAAATGCTTCAATCATAGATTCAGATTCAGATATTTATTTCGCCATAAAGAACACACAACAAAACAATATTTCATTGAGACATATGCATGTTCAGTATGGTTCCTCATCATTTTGTTTGTCATATCCCGTTCAGTAGAGCAATATATAAGGGAGAACCGGGTAAGAAACCTAGAGCTTTTTTTTAAATATAACTTACATACTAAGGAACACTTGCACCAACACAAATTTAATATATAAACCAGTTTAACTCGTTAAACTAGCACCCGTTGTACGTGTGAACCGCGTTTAAATCCATAACTCGCTACTTAACTTTAAACTCGTGTTGGTGCAAGTGAGCCTAAGTTTACTAAGTTTCATTAAGTTAAATGTAACATACTATATCTAAGCAAAAAATTTAAAATATTAAGTCAAGATACACCCATTAAAAAAGATAATAAAATACAAAACAAAGAACATAGGGTTCAGTCAAGTTATTAATAAAATTTGAGTTTATTCATATAAACAATTTGAAATAATCAAAGGTAGCAGAATTTTTATTTACAGCAAGAAAACAATTCGCTTAACTTATAAAATTGATTGTCTAAGAGAAATATTTTCAGTTGACTCTGGAACACATTGTCACTATTTATTGATTTTTTGGTATCAGAAACATTTTCGTACAATTTGGGTCCAATCACGTCAGGGTCTTTTCAGCCATCGCCGATTTGTGCGCAACAGATTTTAGGCGCTCTGAGTTACGGGTGTTATAATAATAATTGTGACTTGCGCCATTAAACTCAAAAGAATTAATGTTCTTGCGTACATATACCACTAATTCATATTATAGAGAGCACACAGTTAATATACGAAAAGATTTGAAAAAGTCTCTACAAGATGTTGTTCGCGGTACACTGGCTAATAAATAACCATATCGCTCGTTTTCGCAGTATTAGGACTCTTTCAGCATCGGTTGAGTTACCCCACAGGATTACTCCATACTGATCGGATGTACATACGATAGTAGTGAGTGAGTGTAGGTACATATGCGTAGTAGGACTGTCTCAACGCCTCCGGATTCCGGATCCGGAACAATCAAGCGGCGGCGTAACTCTCTTAGTGCATAAATCCATCTTGCTTGTCACATAGTTTGTCTATATGACTTTTCCAACTAGTTGGATCAGATTCTATCCATCTTGTCACATAGTTTGTCTATATGACTTTTCCAACTTAGGCCTAATTGCGCCAACACGAATTTAGAGTTAAGTAGCGAGTTAGCGATTTAAACGCGGTTCCCACAGTCAACGGGTACTAGCTTAACGATTTAAACTGGTTTATATCGTTAAATTCGTGTTGGCGCAAGTGAGCCTTAGAGTCGGATCAATATAGAATCCTAAAAATCTTATGCATGACTGGGAACCAATAGAGCCGGAGGAATTCGAAATAGAGAGCTCACGAAACTGTGGTAGTTTCGTCCTGAAGCACCACTGTCTACAAAACCCTAAGAGCGGCTTGGCTCTAGCTTGGTCTGCGGCAGACAGCCGCAATGTTTCACCACAGAGTAATGAGCACGGCCGCCGATCACTGTTCTGTGTGCCCCACGAACATAAAGCTGCGCCCCCCGACCCCCGCGCCGCACCGGCCGGCGGGGCCGCGCGCGAGCTGTTTCAGCTGGTGTCAATGTTTATTTGGGTTAGCGGCTTTCAGAGTTCAATGCTCTGCCCACCGATCCGCGCCGCCGCCGCCGCCTCCGCCGCCGCCGCCGCCTCCGCCGCCGCGAAGCGCCCTCACGCGAGCCCCACACAACACTCGCTAGTCGCACCGCGCCCCCCGCGCCCGCCCGCACACCACTCATTATTACTCAACATTCTCCTAACATGATTGTTTAATTTTCTACAATGATCTTAACTCAATATCAGCGGGGAACGCTGCTTCGCTCCGCGGAACTGCCGCCGTCGTCAGTCCCAATGAAAGAGTTTTTATTTTAATTTATTCATTAGTTTGCTTATACTCTCTTGTTTTTTAATGAGTTTAATAATATTATTGTAATTATGTTTTAATAAAGAGATTTACCTAAAAAAAACTCAATAATAATATTTCGTACACATTTATTTACCAATATACATTCTCGGTAAAGCATAAAACGCAAGGACATTTTTATAAATTGAACACCTCTAAAACTAAATTAAAAAAATTGTTTCATCGTATCGTGTATCGTCTTGCATCTGTGTTGAGCTTGTATCAATCAATATCATCAAAAATCTGTAAGGGATGGCCATGGAGTAAGTTACCTTGTTTTATGAATATATAAGTCAATGGTTTTATGATGAGATACTGAGTTTGTAGACTCTATGTATGATACTAAAACTAAATTGGCGATTTTTAAAAATATTTTCTGTATGTATGTTTGTATGTATGTTCCTCCATAACTCTTAAACCGATCATCCGAATTCGCTGAAACTGAATACAAGTATATTGGCTATACGCGACACAGGGTAGGCTCTACATAACATTTATTTCCGGTTACGCTAAGATGTTTCTTCTTTTAAAAATTTTTTTTTATGTAATCCGGTATGCGTTGCTGAGTCGGAGGGGCCAAAGCGCATGCTCCGACCAGCCAATATCACCTCCGAGAAGGTACGTGCCATACCGGCGACTTCCCTGGATTGCTGGCTATACTGGACTAGAGGAGAACACAACCGTGGCTGCTATGCGACCATCTTACATCCAGTACGAATTTCACACGAGCGAAGCCGCGGGAAAAAGCTAGTATTTTATATAATGATCTGTCAAGTCTCTTCACTTTCGAAATTAATCAAATGACTGCTAATGTATAGCATTAGCTGTCATTTGATTTCGTACATACATATACGACGTATGTGTTGTGTACAACGGCGGCGCGGTGCGGCGGGTGCGGGGCGCGGGGTGCGGGGTGCGGGCGGGTGGTGTGGCGAGTGACCGACCACGCACAAACAATGCGCATCTAATAATAGTAGGTAGACCTGCGCGGTGCGGCGGCAGTGGCGATAGTGGCGTGTCGGCGCGCGGTAGAGCGGCGGCGCGGCGGCGGCCGCGGTGTGGCGCTCGCTTCCAAATCTATCACGCAATAACTGGTTGGTTGGACGGTGGATCACACCGCCCCCGGGGCGCCCTGCTGTGCCAAACATTTGATACTTTTTCAACTATTCGGCGGAGCACACATACCTACATAGTTCGCCTTCTGCTCAGCAGCGCACAGTTCAACGACTACCATGTCCGTCTCCTGTTGGGTGGCGCGGCGCGGTGCTGCGGCTCGCTTGGAAATAGAACAAACATTATTTTATTCATCCATGCACCGAGGTGGCGGCGGCGCGGTGGCGGCGGCGGCGGCGCGGAGGCGGCGCTACTATACTACTCACTGATACAAAACAAATTAGCATCGGGAAAGCGCGGCGACGCGGGGGCGGCGCGGGGGCGGCGGAGGCGGCGCGCCTGACGGTCGTCGACCGATAACAACCATAAAATTATCTGCGAATCAAATGCGCATGTATACTAATCCAAACTTGATCAATCTCCTTCGTCTTTTGTCTTTCAATGTGGGTTGTCATGCGTGGCCACATATCCGCCTGCTCGTCCGCGGCAGCTTGAGCGCGACGTGCAAGCCACGTGCAAGCTCGCTTGTACTGTGTGTGGGGGCTATCTTGAATGTCCGCTGAGTGGTTAGTGTTTAAATCCCAACAGGACAAATGATCTAGTCCGCTAGTATACTAATTTGACTCTTTAGGAACACATAAATTAATTTTTGTCATTTCTTTTGCGCGGAAATCACTGGTTCATTAAAAAAATATTCAAAGATTAGTCCTTCATACTCGAAATCAATTATTCTATTCTAGATGGCTAGATGCCGAGATGCGCCGCACGCACGCGCGGTGCGCTGTAGCCTGCCCTGCACTCGGTCTTCAGTGCTTCAACACGAATAGCTTTCATCCAAGCGAGTGCACGTGCGTGCGCGGATTACTTGAAATACTCATTTATTATCATCCTCGATAATTACGGAATGATATTATAAGTTTTCGAATCTGCCTACTTACTGGAGAGAATTAAATTCAGGTTTCCAAACAAATGAACACGTTCTAACGACACTTTCGTTTTGTATAAAACCCACTGTGACCGCGAGCTGTGTGTTGTTGCAGGCGGGGGCGGGGGCGGGGCGGGGGCGGGGCGACATGAGCTCCGCATCGCACCAGCCGGGGTAGAGCACACCGCACGCAGGTAATTATTTATTTTCAATTAGACATCATCATCATCATTAATATCATCAATCATCAATACTAATAATAAATCTGTAAGGGATGGTCATACTTTGCTTTATGAGATATTGCGTTTGTAGACTCTATGTATGATACTAAAACCAAATTTACGATTTTTAGAAATCGTTTCTGTATGTATACATGTTCTTCCATAGCTCTTAAACCGATCATCCAAATTCGATGAAACTTAGTACAAGCATATTAAATATGCTTTTGATTCGTCCCGTATAATCAAATTTTGATTATACGGGACAAAGGATAGGCTAAATAAAATTCAGTTCCGATTACGCTAAGATGTGGCTCTCATACAAACCGAAGTTTTCCGCCCGCCGAAATAAGGGTACGGTAGCGGGCTTAATTACTTGTCTTCTTTTAAATACAAATTTCACGCGAGAGAAGCCGCGGGCAAAAATATTTAATATATGTATGTATGTATATATTCCTTATTGAACACCAGTTTATAAAAATTAGGTACAACAGGCGAGCTTAATGCCGCGAGGCATTCTATTCTAACTAACCTTTGGGATGTGGGAGAAGTACATGCAGGCGAACAAGAATAGTTTGTGGCAATGTGTTAAGACTGTAAAGAAATATGTATGATAAACTACATACGAATACTACATAAATACTTTAATAAGCATATATATGTATATAATAAACTTACATATTATGTACATCGATCGGTGATAGATAACGTTGTGCGACACAACCAACTGAATGACAGGAGAGTAAGAGAAGGAGAGTACCTACTTAAAGATATGTATCTAATATTATAAATTGCATTTACAAAGGAGAAGTTTGTTTAAATTAATCTTAAATACATTCATAGATGTAGAGGAGCGTAAATGCACGGGCAGATTATTCCAGAGGCGAGCTGTTTGTACTGTGAAAGAGTCTGTGTAGAACGAGCTTGAGTGAGCCGGTATTGCCAAGAGTAAGTTGTCAGCAGATCTTAAAGCCAGACCGTGCGAAGAAAAAAATTCAAACCGTTCACTCAAATATTTGGGAGCAGCAGGATCATTAAGTGTGCGGAAGAGAAGAGAGAGGGCGTGAGAATTCCTGCGACCACGAACATCGAGCCACTGAAGGCGAGCTCGATATTCAGATATATGGTCATACTTGCGCAATCCGAAAATATAGCGAATGCACAAGTTGAGGATACGGTCGAGTTTGTTGAGGAGATCCTCATTTAGGTCAAGATAACACACATCGGCATAATCTAGAATTGGTAATAAGAGGCATTGAGCAAGCGTAATTTTTGTGTCAATGGGAATGAAGTTTTGCAAACGCTTGAGAGAGTGCATGCTCCCGAAGACCTTTCGACTGACCTCATTAACCTGCACACTCCATGTAAGAGATTCGTCGATCATAAGCCCTAAATTTTTAACGCACTTGCTGTAAGGGATAGCTATGCCATTGAAAACAACGGCGGGGCGAGTATCCCTGTCCAGCTTTGCCAACAATTTAGGTGATCCGATGATTATGACTTGTGTCTTAGCAGGATTAACGAGCAGTCCGAAGCGCGCAGCCCAATCGAGTACAGACTCAAGGTCTATATTCATGAGGGCTACGGCAGTATGAGTATCCTCGAGACGGAAGTGACGGTAGAGCTGCAAGTCGTCAGCATATAGATGGTAGAAACACATAAGAGAGACAACAATATTGTTGATGAAAATGGAAAATAGTAATGGAGAGAGCACACCGCCTTGTGGTACGCCGGCAGTGATGTCGCACCACTTAGATGTGTAATGTATATGTATAACTATACATGTATTAAATGTTTGTTGTCTCCTTAAACTAAACATAGTTCGCGTCCACCATAATAAATAACACATATTCTGTGAACATTTCAACAGGCTAGCTATTTATTACTGTTCAAAAGATACGTTTGTAAAGATGAGGTCGGAAGCGAAGTCGGAAGTGAACTCAATTCAGATAAAATTCGCTACTTTGGTTTGCGTTAAAATGATTTACTCTAAAAATACTCAACTGCCGGCCGATCGTGAAGACGAGCCATGATGTTTTGCAATTACTGAAATGTTTGTAACATTACGGTGCGCCGGCCGACATCACACGCACGGCACATATTATGTACGAACTTGTGTATGTAGCTTGGAGGTATGTAGTATATTCACTCTACTAGGAATGCAATGCACATGTGCACTATTGTGCGACGCTACCGACCACCCCCGCGCACCCCCGCGCACCCCCGCGCACTCCCGCGCACCCTATGGCGCGCGTAGTCGCCTCGAGCTAGAGAAGCTGTAGAGAAGTTGTCTCCTCTTTAGTGAATATTTAATTTAGGGTAACCTCCAGTGCAACTGATATTACTGGAAGTTGACTGTGCAAGCGCTGAAGCACGCTGAAGCTAAATATATAAAGATGCATGTTGGGCGCTGTTGTGTTGAGCGCGCGCGTGGGCGCGCACTGGCGGCGGCTGGTGTCGCTCCGCCATTAGCTAAAAATATAAATTATTTCGCCAAATTGTAATAAAATAACGCGTTTTACTTGTGCAATGTTATTATTACTTTCAATGTTGATGTGTTCATGGCAGTATCGAACATTTTAAATGGAAAGGTAGGTCGGCTCGGTATTCACATACTATCGCACACACGCATTACTACTGACTACCACGAGGACTACCATCACCATCACCGACCGCCGCCGCGCCGCGCCGCGCCGCGCCGCGCCGCGCCTCCGCCGTAGGCCTATTCTGCATGTCAAATGACAATTCCCAGTTGACGGTATATTCCCAGTTGCATGCCAGTTTTCGCAAAACATTCGTATTCTGCACGCAAAACTGGCGATGAACGTATAATGCCGTTAGCTGGATGACTACTGGGAAATCTATAATCTTTGCGCGCCGTTATCGTGAATATATATAGTTTCATCTCGCTCGGTTATTCGAAGGAAAAAGGGATGTATTGTGAGAAATGCATGAGTCTATCACAAACACGCCAAGATTATGGAGCATGTGCAACACTGCGCTGCAGATATGTAATATTGTATTCTTTGGCTGCAGCTGTCAAGTTTAAATTATAGGACTGGTGTTTTATCATAATATAAATTTGCAACATAGACTGAATATTTCAAGTAATATCCATAATATTAGATAAAATCTGTGTGTGGAAGTGTTATATTCTATATCCAGCGAGCCAAATTCAAGAAATACTACCATAAAAAAAGTGACCTTTAAAAAATGCGATACGTATTCGCTCCAAGAAATCAATGTTACCGGTGAGCCAAGAGTGAAGAAAATACATTCCGCGATACGCTCACGGCTACTGCAACATACCTATGACAAGGAAGTAGCGGAATACTGCAAGTTTTGATGTTATCAGCTGAGACATACATAACCTACAACGGACATACATTTGGAGGGTTCTCTGGACTAAGGCGCTTGCAGAAGTAAATAGGCTGAGCCGGAAGTGTTCTTCGACTAGATGGCGTGAGTAACGTGATATTTATTTATAATATAACACGACCCATACCCAATCTTCATTACATAACCTAACTTTTATAGATATACTTATTGTACTTCGGCACCATTGAGCTATACGTTGTACCATTGAGCTATACAACGTACATACATCTCAATGTTCGGCACAGATTGGCTCGAACTTGCTAGGGGCATATCGCGGTACCTCCGAGCACCGCAGGCGATTAGCCCACGACCCGAGGGGCAGTAGCTAGATTTTAGAGTCCTTCACTCCTGTTGCAGTACAGCTATATACCTGCCGGTAGATCTACGGGACAAAGAGCCGATCGCAAAGCCAAATAATATATGCATGATTAGCTAGTTAATTTAGTCTACACACTCTTATATATTCATACACTGTTAGGTATATTATGTTTCACTGTTAAAATTGTTATATTATTATTACAGTACATTAGAAAATTAGGTATAACATTGACTATAAGTATAGATATATAAGTACATACTTAGTGGAATATTAACTGTAAAAATAGAGCACACATAGCGGTACGTGTCACAGGATATTGTTGTTTATTATACACTTATATACACATACATATAGACACTTGTATTTGTACGTATTAACCATAGAATTATTGTTGTTAATTATATGTGACACTTGTATTTGCATGTGCTGACTATACCTAAGAATTCTAAAAGGATAGGTAGTACTACATAAATTATATATATATATAAACATAGTGACTACTACTGACATACTTGTCGTGTTACTTATTCTGGTTTCTGCTAACCGAGTTGACCTTTTTTTTTTTCATGCGCACACGGAGCGGCGCACGGGCTGCAATGGTCAGCGAGAGCGACGGGCACCTGCAGAGCCTGCTACAGCAGACGGAGGAGCTGCGCGAGCTGAACGGGCGCCTCCTCACCGAGCAGGACGACAACTCTGCCGCGTTTGAGAACGTCTTGGCAGACAACGCTCGGCTCCAAGCGGTGCTCGTCAAGAAGGAGAGGTGCCTCGCGGAGCTCCAGGAGAGTGAGGAGAAGTGCATGGACATGATCTACTGGTATGAGAATAACCAGGAGTTTGAGAAAGTCTGGACTCCAACAACGCACTGCACAAGGAGTTGCTGGAGACGCGGAGCAATAAGGACAGCAGCTGCTCGTCCTCCTACGACGGGGCGGTGGAGTAACTGCGCGACGTGAGGGACCGGCTGACCATTGAGAGGAAGCAGAATGTCGCGCTGCGGATAGTTTTATCATTTATTTATCAAGACGGTTTATCATGCCTATTTTGAGAGCATCATGTCATATGGCATTATGTTTTGGGGAAATGCAGCAGATTCAAATAGAATATTTTTATTACAGAAGAGGGCCTTGCGGTACATGTTAAATATGAAAACTAGAGATACTTATAGGACAGCGTTCGGCGAGATAGGAATCATGCATGACTTTACCAAGTGCATATGTTTACCAGAACATATGCTATGCCAGAAAATACATTCATGATTGCTCTCTTAATTCCGACAATCATAACTATGATACACGGTGTAAGAATAATGTACAACTAATAAGACATAGATTAGCTAAAACGTCAAAAAGCTTTATTTTTAATAGTGTTAGATTTTATAATAAACTGTATTCTAACATTAAACAATTAGATGATAATAATTTTAAACGACGGATTAAAATAATGTTAATTGAAAAGAGTTATTTTATTACACTATTAAGGATGCATTAACTGACCGTAATTTTATCTAAGAGTTTGACTACTGTTTTCCCCACTTACAAATTTTGACAATTGGATACACTTTGTATCATTAGATTTTTAATATGACTTATTACATTTCTTTGTAATAAATGTAAACTACTTGTTTTTATTTGACGTGATATATGAAGTATCAAAATTGACGATGGCACTATACACCAGATACCTATAGGTAATTTAAATAGGCAGTGTGCTCATATTCTTGAGTATTCATGTTTATGCTGTAAATATCAATGTTCTTGTGAGCGGTAGTATGGGTTAATTATTGGAAATTACTTTAATATAATACTTATTTACTAACAAAACATTGTGACTTGCAAAGTTTGTTTGTCAGTTCTTCTTCGCATTGAATTTATTTAGAACTGGCGGAATTTTCGACATGACCAAGCGTTGGTTACCTACCTATGGATGAAATTATACAATAAACAATAAGTATTGCCAGCCTAACGTTTTTAAGGCGCTTTCTAGAATTTTGCATTCGCACGGCTGTATTGATAATATTTTAAAAAATATAATCGATACATTTTGTAGGTAGACGACGAAACATCTTATTAATTAATTACTTATAAATTAGATGTTAATTTATGTTTTTCTCGGATACATTAAAAAAAAGGTTATAAAATTTTTGACAAAATTTTGATAAACAAGGTGGCAACACAAATCATTGTCGTCGTAGCCAACCTTTGTTTTTTTTTATGGAAACTGACGGTTGGCTACCTCACCTACTAACTCCGTGATGTCAGCCCATAACACCGGGTGAACTAGGTGCCATGTCAGTGCATCCCTTCATTTCATGTCGGCTACAATGAACTAGACGGAAAACACAAACTATTTACATAGCCGTTTCGACCGACATTTCATTCAGTGCGGTGGTACCAACCCGGGCAGGTTGAACCCTACCACCTAGTAAGGTAAGAAGGGAAGGGACCTACAGTTTAACGTGGAATCCGAACCACAGTCAGCCTCCAACGGTTGAGCGGTCACCCATCCAAATACTGACCGCACCCAGCGTTGCTTAACAATCAATAGCAACAGTCAACTGTCTGCACCACTGAGCTGTCGAAGCTGACAATAGTAGCCTTGTAGTAATTTGTTGTAAAATATATTCATTTGTTTTAGTTTTAAATAATACTTTTTTTTTATTTCTTCATTCATTTACCTTAATACCTTTATTACCTTATACTACTTACCTAAACTTATTTACCTAGTAAGGTAAGAAGGGAGGGGAACTACAGTTTAACGTGGAATCCGAACCACGGTCAGCCTCCAACGGTCGAGCGGTCACCCGCCAGAGGAGAAACTGACCGCACTCAGCATTGCTTAACAACAGTCGACTGACCGCACCATGAGCTACTGAGGCTGACGAATTTCCTTATCCCTTAGTCGACTTTTACGACATGCGACGGGGAGAGATGCAGTGGGGCTATTATTTTTAAGTACCGGCCCCACACGGTAGAACGCACGGTTGTTGTCTTGCTTGTCATTATTTTGGTCGGTTCGTCAAAGAGTTTGCGATTTGTAATGGAACTGCCGTCGCCTCCGCCGCCGCCGCCCCGCCGCCGTCCACGGGAAGGCGAGGCTCCAATGCGGCAGCTGGGAGAAGGGTAGGTACCTATATAAATTTTTTCGTCAGTATATTCACAAATTAAAATTTCCCGACATTTATGCATCATTTGTACCAATTTTATTTATTTTTTTTTTTTTTGTAATCCGGTATGGGTGGCTGAGTCAGAGGGGCCAAAGCGCATGCTCCGACCAGCCGATATCACCACTGAGAAGATAGGTGCCATACCGGAGACTTCCCTGGATTGCTGGCTATACTGGACTAGAGGAGAACACAACCGAGGCTGCTATGCGGCCATCTTACATCCAGTACGGTGGTACCAACCCAGTCGGCTACAATTTGAGCCTACCACCTAGTAAGGGGCAAGAGAAGGGACCTACAGTTTTACACCGGTTCCGAACGGTGAAGCTGCAGGTGTAGTATGCACGTAAATTTGTTTTTCGTTAGAAAAAACTCATAGTTACACGCCGACCGGATTCGAACCGAGGACCTCTCGCATGAGGAGCCGATGCCCAAACCACTCGGCCACCCGCCGCTTATAAACAGAAACAGAATATCGACAGAAATCCTATTTCTATACAGGTAGTCCTATACAGTCACTTGCCACATTATATATATAATAAAAATCATCGGGTTTTCTGATTTAAAAGAACTCGACGAAATATAAGTGAAATTTTATAAGTAGGTACTACGGTCTTTGGTTATAAGCAACGACATACGTTGCCCCTAGACTAGCGGATGAATCTCAGGCGAAATCTCCTGAGAACTCTCAGTGACAGTTGTCAAAAGTGTTTCAAGAATACGAAATGTTTGGCATCCCATTCAAAGTAACGGCGTACTACGTGGCTAAATGTCAAATTCCATGACAGCCAGGTCCAGACTGCGTTCCGCGGATTTCAAGAATACGAATGTTTTGTCAGGCAGGAAAATCGTCAGTTTAGCGTGTAATTTCGCCTGAGAAGCGCCTGAGCGGAGTTGCCGAATAGACCTCCAGTAGGCCTATTCTGCATGTCAAATGACAATTCCCAGTTGACGGTATATTCCCAGTTGCATGCCAGTTTTCGCAAAACATTCGTATTCTGCACGCAAAACTGGCGATGAACGTATGACGCCGTTAGCTGGATGACTACTGGGAAATCTATAATCTTTGCGCGCCGTTATCGTGAATATATATAGTTTCATCTCGCTCGGTTATTCGAAGGAAAAAGGGATGTATTGTGAGAAATGCATGAGTCTATCACAAACACGCCAAGATTATGGAGCAAGTGCCACACTGCGCTGCAGCTAAGTAATATTGTATTCTTTGGCTGCAGCTGTCAAGTTTAAAATATAGGACTGGTGTTTTATCTTTTTTTAAATAATATAAATTTGCAACATAGACTGAATATTTCAAGTAATATCCATAATATTAGATAAAATCTGTGTGTGGAAGTGTTATATTCTATATCCAGCGAGCCAAATTCAAGAAATACTACCATAAAAAAAGTGACCTTTAAAAAATGCGATACGTATTCGCTCCAAGAAATCAATGTTACCGGTGAGCCAAGAGTGAAGAAAATACATTCCGCGATACGCTCACGGCTACTCCAACATACCTATGACAAGGAAGTAGCGGAATACTGCAAGTTTTGATGTTATCAGCTGAGACATACATAACCTACAACGGACATACATTTGGAGGGTTCTCTGGACTAAGGCGCTTGCAGAAGTAAATAGGCTGAGCCGGAAGTGTTCTTCGACTAGATGGCGTGAGTAACGTGATATTTATTTATAATATAACACGACCCATACCCAATCTTCATTACATAACCTAACTTTTATAGATATACTTATTGTACTTCGGCACCATTGAGCTATACGTTGTACCATTGAGCTATACAACGTACATACATCTCAATGTTCGGCACAGATTGGCTCGAACTTGCTCGGGGCATATCGCGGTACCTCCGAGCACCGCAGGCGATTAGCCCACGACCCGAGGGGCAGTAGCTAGATTTTAGAGTCCTTCACTCCTGTTGCAGTACAGCTATATACCTGCCGGTAGATCTACGGGACAAAGAGCCGATCGCAAAGCCAAATAATATATGCATGATTAGCTAGTTAATTTAGTCTACACACTCTTATATATTCATACACTGTTAGGTATATTATGTTTCACTGTTAAAATTGTTATATTGTTATATTATTATTACAGTACATTAGAAAATTAGGTATAACATTGACTATAAGTATAGATATATAAGTACATACTTAGTGGAATATTAACTGTAAAAATAGAGCACACATAGCGGTACGTGTCACAGGATATTGTTGTTTATTATACACTTATATACACATACATATAGACACTTGTATTTGTACGTATTAACCATAGAATTATTGTTGTTAATTATATGTGACACTTGTATTTGCATGTGCTGACTATACCTAGGAATTCTAAAAGGATAGGTAGTACTAAATAAATATTATATATATATAAACATAGTGACTACTACTGACATACTTGTCGTGTTACTTATTCTGGTTTCTGCTAACCGAGTTGACCTTTTTTTTTTCATGCGCACACGGAGCGGCGCACGGGCTGCAATGGCCAGCGAGAGCGACGGGCACCTGCAGAGCCTGCTACAGCAGACGGAGGAGCTGCGCGAGCTGAACGGGCGCCTCCTCACCGAGCAGGACGACAACTCGGCCGCGTTTGAGAACGTCTTGGCAGACAACGCTCGGCTCCAAGCGGTGCTCGTCAAGAAGGAGAGGTGCCTCGCGGAGCTCCAGGAGAGTGAGGAGAAGTGCATGGACATGATCTACTGGTATGAGAATAACCAGAAGGAGTTTGAGAAAGTCTGGACTCCAACAAAGCACTGCACAAAGAGTTGCTGGAGGCGCGGAGCAATAAGGACAGCAGCTGCTCGTCCTCCTACGACGGGGCGGTGGAGTAACTGCGCGAGGTGAGGGACCGGCTGACCATTGAGAGGAAGCAGAATGTCGCGCTGCGGATAGTTTTATCATTTATTTATCAAGACGGTTTATCATGCCTATTTTGAGAGCATCATGTCATATGGCATTATGTTTTGGGGAAATGCAGCAGATTCAAATAGAATATTTTTATTACAGAAGAGGGCCTTGCGGTACATGTTAAATATGAAAACTAGAGATACTTATAGGACAGCGTTCGGCGAGATAGGAATCATGCATGACTTTACCAAGTGCATATGTTTACCAGAACATATGCTTTGCCAGAAAATACATTCACGATTGCTCTCTTAATTCCGACAATCATAACTATGATACACGGTGTAAGAATAATGTACAACTAATAAGACATAGATTAGATAAAACGTCAAAAAGCTTTATTTTTAATAGTGTTAGATTTTATAATAAACTGTCTTCTAACATTAAACAATTAGATGATAATAATTTTAAACGACGGATTAAAATAATGTTAATTGAAAAGAGTTATTTTATTACACTATTAAGGATGCATTAACTGACCGTAATTTTATCTAAGAGTTTGACTACTGTTTTCCCCACTTACAAATTTTGACAATTGGATACACTTTGTATCATTAGATTTTTAATATGACTTATTACATTTCTTTGTAATAAATGTAAACTACTTGTTTTTATTTGACGTGATATATGAAGTATCAAAATTGACGTTGGTACTATACACCAGATACCTATAGGTAATTTAAATAGGCAGTGTGCTCATATTCTTGAGTATTCATGTTTATGCTGTAAATATAAATGTTCTTGTGAGCGGTAGTATGGGTTAATTATTGGAAATTACTTTAATATAATACTTATTTACTAACAAAACATTGTGACTTGCAAAGTTTGTTTGTCAGTTCTTCTTCGCATTGAATTTATTTAGAACTGGCGGAATTTTCGACATGACCAAGCGTTTGTTACCTACCTATGGATGAAATTATACAATAAACAATAAGTATTGCCAGCCTAACGTTTTTAAGGCGCTTTCTAGAATTTTGCATTCGCACGGCTGTATTGATAATATTTAAAAAAATATAATCGATACATTTTGTAGGTAGACGACGAAACATCTTATTAATTAATTACTTATAAATTAGATGTTAATTTATGTTTTTCTCGGATACATTAAAAAAAAGGTTATAACATTTTTGACAAAATTTTGATAAACAAGGTGGCAACACAAATCATTGTCGTCGTAGCCAACCTTTGTTTTTTTTTATGGAAACTGACGGTTGGCTACCTCACCTACTAACTCCGTGATGTCAGCCCATAACACCGGGTGAACTAGGTGCCATGTCAGTGCTTCCCTTCATTTCATGTCGGCTACACTGAACTAGACGGAAAACACAAACTATTTACATAGCCGTTTCGACCGACATTTCATTCAGTGCGGTGGTACCAACCCGGGCAGGTTGAACCCTACCACCTAGTAAGGTAAGAAGGGAAGGGACCTACAGTTTAACGTGGAATCCGAACCACGGTCAGCCTCCAACGGTCGAGCGGTCACCCATCCAAATACTGACCGCACCCAGCGTTGCTTAACAATCAATAGCAACAGTCGACTGTCTGCATCACTGAGCTGTCGAAGCTGACAATAGTAGCCTTGTAGTAATTTGTTGTAAAATATATTCATTTGTTTTAGTTTTAAATAATACTTTTTTTTATTTCTTCATTCATTTACCTTAATACCTTTATTACCTTATACTACTTACCTAAACTTATTTACCTAGTAAGGTAAGAAGGGAGGGGAACTACAGTTTAACGTGGAATCCGAACCACGGTCAGCCTCCAACGGTCGAGCGGTCACCCGCCAGAGGAGAGACTGACCGCACTCAGCATTGCTTAACAACAGTCGACTGACCGCACCATGAGCTACTGAGGCTGACGAATTTCCTTATCCCTTAGTCGACTTTTACGACATGCGACGGGGAGAGATGCAGTGGGGCTATTATTTTTAAGTACCGGCCCCACACGGTAGAACGCACGGTTGTTGTCTTGCTTGTCATTATTTTGGTCGGTTCGTCAAAGAGTTTGCGATTTGCAATGGATTTTGTAATGGAACTGCCGTCGCCTCCGCCGCCGCCGCCCCGCCGCCGTCCACGGGAAGGCGAGGCTCCAATGCGGCAGCTGGGAGAAGGGTAGGTACCTATGTAAATTTTTTCGTCAGTCTATTCACAAATTAAAATTTCCCGACATTTATACATCATTTGTACCAATTTTTTTTTTTATTTATTTATTTTATTTTTTTTTGTAATCCGGTATGGGTGGCTGAGTCAGAGGGGCCAAAGCGCATGCTCCGACCAGCCAATATCACCTCTGAGAAGATAGGTGACTGACTAGAGGAGAACACAACCGAGGCTGCTATGCGGCCATCTTACATCCAGTACGGTGGTACCAACCCAGTCGGCTACAATTTGAGCCTACCACCTAGTAAGGGGCAAGAGAAGGGACCTACAGTTTTACACCGGTTCCGAACGGTGAAGCTGCAGGTGTAGTATGCACGTAATTTTTTTTTTCGTTAGAAAAAACTCATAGGTACACGCCGACCGGATTCGAACCGAGGACCTCTCGCATGAGGAGCCGATGCCCAAACCACTCGGCCACCCGCCGCTTATAAACAGAAACAGAATATCGACAGAAATCCTTTTTCTATACAGGTAGTCCTATACAGTCACTTGCCACATTATATATATAATAAAAATCATCGGGTTTTCTGATTTAAAAGAACTCGACGAAATATAAGTGAAATTTTATAAGTAGGTATTACGGTCTTTGGTTATAGCCTATCTTATAGGCAACGACATACGTTACCCCTAGACTAGCGGATGAATCTCAGGCGAAATCTCCTGAGAACTCGCAGTGACAGTTGTCAAAAGTGTTTCAAGAATACGAAATGTTTGGCATCCCATTCAAAGTAACGGCGTACTACGTGGCTAAATGTCAAATTCCATGACAGCCAGGTCCAGACTGCGTTCCGCGGATTTCAAGAATACGAATGTTTTGTCAGGCAGGAAAATCGTCAGTTTAGCGTGTAATTTCGCCTGAGAAGCGCCTGAGCGGAGTTGCCGAATAGACCTCCTGGGCTCGACTGAAAGGAAGTCTGCGAGGTAGCTGATTGCGACGGGACCAAAGCCCTGTGTCAGCTCTGCTAAATAGCTCAGTGGGTCAACCTGATTCGAGCTGGTTTAATTTGATTTTTCTTTTTATTTTTCAATTGTTGCTACTTTGTTTATGTTGCAATGAATAGTTTTTGGTGACAAACTATATAATATACTTTTGTCTATAAAATAATGTTTAATTTGTCCCAAACAGATAAGTAGTTTTGTGGCTAACTCGCCTTTTAATGAGCGGCGATCGCGCCTCGGCAAATTTTCACAGCAATCTTCCGCAGGTTATGACGTCAGCGCATATTGCTGTGTTGCCGCCGAATTGATCTCTCAAGCGGTACGAGTATTATATCTCTCTGCTAAGACGATGAATGTTTTCCGAACGACCTCCCCGAAACAAAACGTAAGACGTTCATCGAATTCACGCGGAAAAGTGCTATTGTTGGTTTGGCTGTATTAAAATTCGATCTGGCTAAGCTTATATATAACGTAATACCTGTTTAAAAGAAAGTAAACCTAATTATGGGAATTTATTGACTGAGTTGCGTTATTCTAAGTAATCGTTTCTAATCAGCGGAGTCGGTCGGTCGCGGTCGGCGCGGCGGCGGCGGAGGGCGCGAGGCGGAAGCGTCGGCGTCGCGCCCTCCGCCGCCCCCGCCGCAGCGCGGCGCGCCGCGCCGCGACGCCTCGCCGTGCAGCCCATCGATCCGTCTGTTGCACCGCGTCGCCGCTCATTGCCAGCCAGCCAGCACGCAAACAAGTTCCACCACTAGTTGTCTGCTGGCTATTAAATATTCCTGCTACACGTTATGCCTGCGTGCAAAGAGACAAAATATATAAATCAATATTTTTATCCCGTGATTTCGAAAAAAAAAAATTGCAACCGGTGTCAAAAATTCACAGATTTCGTGCCTTACACGACTATCGAGCACATTGAAAATGAATCTTCGGAATTCGAAAAAATTGGTTGTCTGTAAAGTCGGTTTACGGACGATAGTTTTACGTGATGACGTCATAAAGTGGTAAGACTACTGGGAACGGTTCTAAAGTACCAGGGCAGAATAAATTGAAATGAGGATAATTACTATGGTGTGTTCAGTACCTTCAGCAAAACTTTTGTGATGTGGACTTTTTCAGCAATTTGCAGTTTGACACATATGGGGAATCATTCTGTACCACTTCCCACTTCAATCGATTTCGATAACTTTTTTAGTTTTTTACTTTCTCAAATAATTCTTTTTGCACCTTACAGCTCTCATGAATACGCGGGAGGTGTACGTATTTATTTATTCACCGAAGAAGAGAAACTAGAAACCAATTATATTTGTAAGGAGTACGCGCAGGACGCGACAACATCGGACAGTCTCGTCCTCGCTTGCACTTCACTAAGTAGCAGACAATGCTCTCGCTCGCACCCTGCTGCTCGCGAGTCCACGCTACCATCGAGCTGCGGCTCATGTCCCTGCGCCGCGAGCATGTCCACCCACTGACAGTGTGCGCGTTGTCGGTTGCAGGTTCGCGCCGCGGCCTCCGTACTATGGATGTGAGTTTCTCCAATGTGGTGGAGGGGACGCGCCAGTACTTCCTCGGGCTGCCGAAGGCGTCGCCGTCGCAGAGCTCGGCGCCGCGCGACGACGCCGCACCCGCCGGACAGCCGTTCTGGTCGGAGGCGGCGCCGCCGGCCGCGCCCGCGCCCTCCGAGGGCGCGCTCGCGCAGTCCGGCGCGCCCGCCATGCCCACCTCGCGCCCGCCCTCCGTGGCGGCCGCGCACCCGCCCGCGCCGCGCCCCCCCTCCGCCGCCGACGAGCCGCTCGAGCCCGAGCCGCACATCATCCACAAGGCGACCGTGATGCGCGAGGCGCTACAGAAGCAGCGCGAGGAGGAGCGCGCCGAGCGCGACCAGGCCTCCAGCCCGCCCTCGCACATCATCCACAAGCCGCCGCACGCGCTGCCGGCCGCGCCCGCGCCCGAGCTGGCGCCCGAGCCGCGCCCCGCGCAGGTCGCCTCCCCCTACCGGCTCGCCGCAGCGCCCACCCCGCCCGCGCCCTACCTCCAGCGCTACCGGCCGCCCTCCGCGCCGGCCCCCTCAGCGCCCCACTACTCCCACCTCTGCACTCCGGACGCGGCCTCGTCCCCGCGCCACGCGCCCCAACTAGCGCCGCTCGCCACCTACGCCCGGAGTGCGGCGCCCAATCACCACGCGCTCGCGGAGCGCGCGCCTCGCTCGCGCGCCGCCACGCCCCCGCCGCCTCCGCAACAGCAGCACCGCTACCCGCCGCTCAACGACCGCGTGCCTCCAATCCTCCACCCGCTGCAGCCGCAGCGGCTGCCGGCCGACTCACGCACGGGACGCCCGTACGGCGCGTCCGCGGCGCCCCCCGGCCGCGCCCCGCACCCCGCCGGCGGACACGAGCGCCACACGAGCGCGGCGCCGCCGCGGAAGCACGACGTGCACGCCTACGCCGGCTACGCGGCCGCTCGCTCCCAGCCGCCGCCGCCGCCGCCGCCGACGTCGTCGACGCAGGCGCGACACTACGCCGACGCGAGACAGCACGTCGGCGCGGTCAACTCTCACACTGGAGCGAACGGTGCGGTCGGCCACCACTACCCGCCGCGGCCGCCGGAGCCGGCGCGCGCGCCTCCCCCGCCGCCCCCGCAGTCACGTTGTCCCGTGTCTTCTGAAGCCTCCTCGCGGAGTTCCGTCCGAAGCGGCTACCAGTACGCAGTGAGCTCGACTCAGAGCTACGCGAGACCGCCACAGCTCGGCTACGCTCAGCAGGCGGGGCACCGCGCGCCGCCCGCGCCGCCGCCGCCCGCGCAGGCGCAGGCGTCGCCGCCACGCGCCCTCGCCGGCAAGAGCGGGTTCGCCTCGCACCAGCCGCGGCCCACCGTCTCCGTTACCTCGCTCGTCAACCAGATGAACCAGACCAAGCAGAAGCGCGAGTCGCCGCTCGATCTCTCCGTGAAGACCGTCAAGAACTCGGCCGACTCGACCGCGCAGGACGACGCGGACCTCGCTGACGTTCACGAGCACGCGGAGATCCACGGGACGCACGCGTACAGTGCCCCCGCGCGCCACCACCTCGCCGCCGCCCCGTCCACTGCGCCGGCGACCCACTACGCCGTCCGCAGCTCGCACAAGGTCGACTTTTCGCCCAATTTCCATTCGCAATATACAGAGAAGAGCCATGCGGGTCACAGATTCGTCGCGGAGCCGAGCCAAGCGCACGCGGCGGGCACGGCGCCGTCGCAAAGCGCGCCGCACCTCTACAACGGCGCATACGAGAATACGGTGCGCACGCACGCGCCGCGCGCCGTCGGCGAGACTTACATAGTGGACAACCGCTACCAGCCCGGGCACCCGCGCTACACCACCGCCAGCGGCAAGAGGATCGAGCACCCCCTGCCGCGGATAGACCTCACGCAGGCGATGGGCAAGGAGCAGCAGTACCGCGACGCGCGCCACGCCGCCGCCGACGACTCGAGGAAGCGACTCGGCGGCCACGCGCTCAGCAACGTCCCTCCGAAGCTCGTGCGCTACGAGACGTGGTCCGACGACAGCCGAATAGAGCGCAGCGCGCGCCTCAGCCACGCGGCCCAGGAGCAGCACAAGCTCATGAGTCAGCCCGTCTACAGCTACAGCAGCCACAAGCAGTTCGAGGCGTACCAGAGCGAGCAGCGCCGCGCCGCCGCCTACCACGCCGCGCCGCACTACCAGCACCCGGGGCACGCCCTACTCTACACCAGCAAGCCGACCGCCGACCGCTACCCGAGCAACAGCCGCAACGTCATCCAGAAGGTCATAAAAGGAGGTCCGAGCCAGCGCGAGCCGCAGCAGGCCGAGCACAGCGGCGTGCCGGCCGACAAGCGCGTCCTCAGCATCCTCCGCAACAGCCTCGAGACCAAGAGCCTCGCGGAGCCGGCGAGGCCTTCGCGGCGGCTCACCGAGCTCATAGTCATCGACGACGACCCGGTGGTCGACGCGGACCCGCCGCCGCGCGCCGCGCACCCCGCGCACCCGCCCCTCAAGCTCCACACGCCGCGAGCGGTCGACTCCATCCGGTACGATTCCGATTCCTCCCAAAAGTCTAATAACTTCGAGGAGTTTATGCTGAAGCAGAAGAAAATCGACCTGCAGATCTCTCCCGAGGCGAAGAACAAATCGCCGGACAGCGACGTCGCGTCTAGAATACGAACCAAAGCGGAGCTGAAGGGATTCACGGCGCCGCCGCGCGCCGCCGCTGCCGCCCCGCTCCTCTCCCTCCCCCCGCTGCACATAAAGCGCGAGTGCCCGCCGGCCGAGTGCGCGCGCACGCAGCCCAAGTCTCAGAAGGCGCACCTCTTCCGGCAGCTCGAGGTGGAGCAGCGCGTGAGGCTGGACTCGGTCATAAAGAGCGAGGGCGAGGCGCCGCCGCACGTCAAGTCGGAGCCGATGAACATTGATGAGATCGAGAAGGACGCCGTGAGCCCGGTAGAGGTGGAGAAGACGCCAGCGCCGCCGCCTGCGCCGCCTGCCTCCCCGCCGCCGCCTCCTCCGCCGCCGCCGGCGTCGCCGCCCCCGGCCTCGATCCCGACCGAGAGCTCGCTCGTAGAGGATGACTTCGACTGGACTTCTATGTGCGATAGTTTTATTGACCAGCTCAAGACCGGCTGTGGGAAGAAAAAATCGAAACGGAAAAGGATCGATACCGCAGAACTAGATAATACTTTTGACAAATTAAATTCAGAACAAAACACTGTAGATTCAAATTTAGAACAAACCACTTTCAACAAAGTGAATGGGAGTCAATGTAGATTAGAAAAGCCGCCCGTTGCTAGCATTGAATATTCAAACTTAGAGAACAAATTAATAGAACCCTCACAGATAGAATTGGATGCGCAGTGTCATCCTGCGGAAGATATTTCCAACATCAAAGAATTACCAGTGAAAGATGATGCCACAAAGATACTTTATGTGGACTCTGTCAAAGAAGGAAATGAGCCCAGCATTGGCTGTGAAAATAAGACTATAAAACGGACTGAAAAAAGGCTTAGAGATCAAAAAGATGATTTTCCTAAAAGTGATATACCTAAAGATAAGGAATCCATTAGCGATGAAAAAAAGGAAAAAGAAAACACAGGACAGGAGACAGAGAAAAAACGCAAAAGCATAGAAAAAAAAGTGAGCGGTGGCGCGAAGGAGTCAAGCGAAAAAAGACGAAGGTTTCTGGAAAAAGAAACGACAGGAGAAGGAAAACAGAAGGATCTCGGTTCAGAGAAGCAGGAGCGGGATGTCAGAGGTGCGAAGAAGAAGAGCACAGCGGCAGAGGTCGTGGTGAAAACGGAACCGCTCGACGAAGAGGAGTCGCAGCCGCAGGAGCCCACCCGCGAGCAACTCCAGCAGATCGAGAAATCGGTCACGGTGAACGTGGTGGATATAATAAAGTCAGAGCGGGCGGGCTCGATGCTGCTCGACAAGATCAAGCAGGAGGCGCAGGAGCCGGAGTCGACGGACGAGGACGAGCCGCTCATCAAGAGCAAGCTGCTCAAGGAGCAGCACCGGCGGCGGGAGCGCTCCGCCGGCAAAACTCTCTTCGTCAAACTCGAGTGTTGCGCCTCCATGTCCACTGATCTCAGTAAAACCATCAAGGACTCCTCGAAGGACGTCGAATCTAAAGCTAAGCCTAAGCACAAATGTAAGCTCAGATCGAGGAGCTCCGGCGGCGCCTCCGAACAGAGCAGCGCGGCGACCGAGGGCAAGCGGAGCGGCGACACCTCGGCCGCCGAGAGCGAGAGCGACGAGCGGAGCGTCGCGTCCCGGCTGCGCGTGCGCAAGGGCGCGAGGAGCGACGACAGCAAGTTCGGCAGGTCGCCGGGCAAGTCGGCGGGCGGGCGCGCGGTGGCGCGGCCCGGCGGCGAGCCGCTCAAGAAGCCGGGCTTCGGCGACGGCTCCGACTTCCACCCGGGCTGGGAGGAGGAGGTGTGCAAGTACAAGCGCTCGCTGCGCATGCCCACGCGGCTGATCCGCGTGCCGCGCTCGCCGTGGCTGCCGGCGCGGCTCTCCTCCTCGCTGCCGGACCTGGACCCCTCGCCGGTGTCGCCGGCGCCGTCGCTGTGCACCACCTCCGCCCCGCCGCCGGACAGCGACCTCGACTCCAACTCCTCCTACACGCACCAGGCCAAGCTCTGCTACGACTCTGAGGCCTCCAGTTCCACGGTGCTCTCATACGCGCTCCCGCCGCGCAAGAAGAACGACAACATCCTCGACATCCTCATACAGAAGTACGGACGCAAGGAGGAGCCCAAGCGCAAGCACAAGGACGACCCGCGAGCCAAGCCGAGCGGCGAGTCCTGCGAGGCGGCGGAGGGCAAGCCGGAGCGCGCCGCCGCCGCGGCCGGCAAGCGCGGCAAGCAGAGAGCGAGCATCAAGGAGGTGTTCGGGGACGAGCGGCCCGCCTCCGCGCCGCCCTCCTCCTGCCGCGACGCGCGCGCCGACCTCGCGGCGCCGCCGCCCCCCGCCGCCGCCGCCGTCCCCGCCGCCGCCGCCCCTCCGCCCCACCCGCTCCGCCCTAAACCCAAGAAACTCTGCAAGGACAAACTCCGACACAAGTCCAACTCGATCCGCGACGGCCTCCGCAGCACCTCGCTCAAGAAGTGCGACGCCAAGGGCCGCCTGCTGCGCCTGCGCAAGCGGAACAACTTCCTCAAGTCGTTCGCCAACAAGAAACTCAAGGAGCCGCCTCACAAGGCGAAGAAGGTGCTGAAGCGTCCTCGCGGCGAGCGGGGCGACGGAGAGCAGGGCCCCTCCGCCGCCGCCGCCGCCGCCGCCCCCGCCTCCGCCGCCGCCGCCGGCTCCGCGAAGCGGCTGAAGCGACTGTTCGCGCGGCGCAAGCTGAGCTCCGGCTTCGACTACATCCGCAAGAAGAAGAAGCTGCTGAAGGTGCGGGGCGGGGAGGAGGGCGGGGGTGCGCGCCGCGCCGCCGCCGCCGCCGCCAAGCCGCGCCCCGAGTCCGTGCACGACATCCAGAAGGAGATCAAGGGCTGGTTCATCAACAAGAGCGTCGGCGAGACCCCGCTCCACCGCGCCGCCCGCCTCGGCTACACGGTCAGTCTAGTCGCCTCACCCGCTCACCTCACCTGCTCTACACACCCTCTACCCTCTACCCTTACTGCTAGCCCAGTCGCTATGTACCTACACCAATGTCCACTTTGTATGGGGTCAGCTATCAAGGATTAAGTCGAAAATAATGAGTGAAGACAAAAAAGTACGATGACTGACAATCCTACAAGTTTTGTAAGCATTATTATTTATTATAGTCAAAAGTTGAAATGGGCGAGTTATTAAACAAAATCAGAAAACAATTTATAAAAAAATTATAAAACCCGACTGGTATGATTCTTGGTATGTATGTATGATACACTATAAATGTTTCCTTCATTTTTGCAGCAGTCGAGTTTTATATATTTTTTTCATTTTATTTTTTTTAATAACATTTTCGAGCTCTTGACTATGATACCCCACTAGATAGAGTTTGAAGAAAAACTATTTTCAAAGTTTGCACTTCTACAATTAAGATGAATCTAACGACACATCATAGCCGTCCACATCCATCAAGCCGTTTATGCTACAGCGCGGGCAACAGAAATATACATACATGCATGCAGTCGAAAAACATTACCCCCGTCTTTTTGCTTCGCGCAGTCTGGTAGAACCAGATTCCTCTCCTAAATTTCTCTCCTATATAAGTGGTCGACTCACCGAGCATAGAAGGGCTCTCGGTGGCTGCGCTGGTCGAAAATCTGAATGTAGACTACAAAGTGATCTCTCTAACGATTAGAAAACGAAAATAGTGCTGGCGAATAATTTAGATTTGAAATGTGCATTTGTACTGGCTGGGCTACTCGAAGCTGACCTGCCGGTCGGTCGGTGATGAACACAAACAACGTACAAGAATATTGTGGACACTCGCAGTGTGCGCGAGCCAATGATATTGTAGGAAAGATAGGTTATCTATATGACATTCAGTGCTCACACATGGCACGTCCTTGAAAAGTTGAGAGGAAGAACTATAAAGTGATGCGCCGACTCGAATAGTCTTATTCCAATTATTAGAATTAGTACAGAATCTCATCACATCACACACGACAGCATTTTCGATGTGTTAGCGGCTCGTGGTTAGCGGTCCGAACGCGTGCGTAGTTGGTGGGCGACTAACTTCAGACAGGACTATGGTCTTGTATTTAATGTGCCGCTTGGGAGCTCAGATGACCTATCTACCTCCTTTTAACTTATAATATGATTGGTGCGAGTAGTGCACACTGCTCTAGTGGTACTACATAGTTAGTAGTAGAGCGCAGCAGGTCTAGTGGTGGTGAAGGTGTGTGATGCGGTTGCAGGACTGCGTGGCGTACTGCCTGGAGGTGGCGGGTGCGGAGGCGTCGGCGCGCGACAACGCCGGGTTCACGCCGCTGCACGTGGCGGCGGCGCGCGGGCACCTGCAGATCGCGCGCCTACTCCTCCAGTACGGCGCCAACGTGTCCGCCGCCGCGCAGGGCGGCATACGGTACGCACACACTCACACTCACTCACTCACTCTACACTCTCACTCTATCCGATATCCACATAACTAATACCACAGTGGTGGCCATACTTTTTACTATGAACGCTGTAAGTTCTTCAAGACCGGTGGATCCCCGGTCCCCCGCTGCTCGCCACGTACGCGGGCCAGGCGCCCGCCGCGCTCAGTCAGTACGCGGCTAATGATGTATGATGTTGTGTTGGTGTTCAGGCCGCTGCACGAGGCGAGCGAGAACGAGCAGGTGGAAACGGTGCGGCTGCTGCTGTCGTACGGCGCGGACCCGCTGCTCGCCACGTACGCGGGCCAGGCGCCCGCCGCGCTCGCGGACGCGGCCGGCGCGCGCCAAGCCGCCGCCCTGTTGCGCAGACACGTCGCCGACGTGCAGGGCCGCGCCACGGAGCCCTGGCGCTTCCCCCACCCCCTCGCCGGTCGGTACCATCACCTCTCTACTACTCATCTTCATATTATGTTCGCTCTCGGTAGAGGCTACATTATAATTAACGCCATCGCGTAAGTCATGTAGATGTGACTCGCAAGTGTGTGTGTAGAATTCCTTGTGCTTAAGTTCCAGCACCGATAGTTTTTTTTCTAGTTCCACCATCCCCTTTCGAGGTTGACTGTGGTTCGGATTCCACGTAAAACTCTAGGTCCCTTCCTTTCTTACTTTACTAGGTGGCAGGCTTTAACACGCCCGGGTTGATACCCCCGGACTAAAGGTCGGTTGAAACGGCTATGTAAATAGTTCGTGTTTTCCGTCCAGTTCAGTGTAGCCAGCATGACTGAAGCGAAGCACTAGAACATAGTAGTCATTGACCCCGTACAATGCAAGCTACCTACTGTTACACACAGGTTGATCCTTTTGATGTTTAGGTAGCAAACATGTTTTGTTAAATTTCTCGAAAAGTTATGCTAAAAACATATAATTTTTTTTGCGTCACGTGTTTATTTGAGTGTGTATGTAACCCTCCCGAAACATTTGACATGAATAACGAAGCACGTTATATATGACCAGTGCGTTCTCCCGAAAATGTGGACTCTGACGGTCGCTGTTGTCCAAACATTGAAAGTTGCCCAGCAAGCAATGGAGCGAGCCATACTGGGAGTATCGCTACGTGATACGGTGGATGGGCACGTTAGCCGAAGAAACGACGACCGTCGGAGTAACCGTGTCCTACACTGGCGGCCGTAAACAGAATGCGGAAAGTACCTCTCTGTACTGGATTGTGTGATATAGTAGGAAGTAGTTATGTGAGTAAGAGTAGTGCGCTATATTGTTGCAGAGCCGGAGGAGAGCGGGTGCGACGCGCTGGCGTCGCCGCCGCCGCACTCGCCGCCGCCGCCGGACGCGCACCTCGAGATACAGTGCTCGGACGCACCGCTGCCGCCCTTCTACAGCCTCAAGCCTCAGCCGGGCGCCGCCGCGCACGCGCACGACGGCCTCTGGTGTCTCCTGCAGGACGTCACCTCGCTCCTGCAGGTCAGACAGAACCACCACTATACAGAGAGAGAGAACTACACTAGTACACTTGCACACTAGCATACTGGTACACCGATACACTAGCACGCTAGCACACACTAGTAGTAAACTAGTATACTAGCATACTGGTACACCAATACGCTAGCACGCTAGAACGCTAGTAGTAAACTAGTACACTTGCACACTAGCATACTGGTACACCAATACACTAGCACGCTAGCGCACACTAGTAGTAAACTAGTACACTAGCATACTGGTACACCAATATGCTAGCACGCTAGTAGTAAACTAGTACACTTGCACACTATCATACTGGTACACCAATACACTAGCACGCTAGCACACTAGTAGTAAACTAGTACACTAGCATACTGGTACACCAATACGCTAGCACGCTAGCACGCTAGTAGTACACTAGTACACTTGCACACTAGCATACTGGTACACAAATACGCTAGCACGCTAGTAGTAAACTAGTACACTTGCACACTAGCATACTCGTACACCAATACACTAGCACGCTAGCGCACACTAGTAGTAAACTAGTACACTTGCACACTAGCATACTGGTACACCAATACACTAGCACGCTAGCACACTAGTAGTAAACTAGTACACTTGTACACTAGCATACTGGTACACCAATACATTAGCACGCTAGCACACTAGTAGCAAACTAGTACACTTGCACACTAGCATACCTAGTGTGCTAGCGTGCTAGTGTATTGGTGTACCAGTATGCTAGTGTGCAAGTGTACTAGTTTACTACTAGTGTGCTAGCGTGCTAGTGTATTGGTGTACCAGTATGCTAGTGTGCAAGTGTACTAGTTTGCTACTAGTGTGCTAGCGTGCTAGTATATTGGTGTACCAGTATGCTAGTGTGCAAGTGTACTAGTTTACTACTAGTGTGCTAGTGTATTGGTGTACCAGTATGCTAGTGTGCAAGTGTACTAGTTTGCTACTAGTGTGCTAGCGTGCTAGTGTATTGGTGTACCAGTATGCTAGTGTGCTAGCGTGCTAGTGTATTGGTGTACCAGTATGCTAGTGTGCAAGTGTACTAGTTTACTACTAGTGTGCTAGCGTGCTAGTGTATTGGTGTACCACATACTGGTACACCAATACACTAGCACGCTAGCACACTAGTAGCAAACTAGTACACTTGCACACTAGCATACTGGTACACCAATACACTAGCACACTAGTAGTAAACTAGTACACTTGCACACTAGCATACTGGTACACCAATATACTAGCACGCTAGCACACTAGTAGCAAACTAGTACACTTACACACTAGCATACTGGTACTAATACATTAGTACCTAGCAAATTAGTACATAAGTAAAGTTGAGAGAGGAAGATGAAGGAATGGTTGGTTTGCAGATAAAGTCTCGGGACAGCCTGCTGAAGCAGATCCACTGCGGGGCGGGGAGCCCCCGGGAGCTGCTGCGGGAGCTGCGCACCGCCGAGTTCCTGGAGCGCGCGCAGTGCCACCAGCTGCTCGGCGCCGGCGAGAAGGTGAACGTGCGCGCCTCCAAGGTGGCGCTCGTGCGCCTCACCGACAAGCTGCGCCAGCTGCTGCGCATCGAGACCACCGTCCTCAGCTGATACTAGGCCACGCCGTCCGCTCGCTTCGCGAGTTCCTGGAGCGCGCGCAGTGCCACCAGCTGCTCGGCGCAGGCTAGAAGGTGAACGTGCGCGCCTCCAAGGTGGCGCTCGTGCGCCTCACCGACAAGCTGCGCCAGCTGCTGCGCATCGAGACCACCGTCCTCAGCTGATACTAGGCCACGCCGTCCGCTCGCTTCGCGAGTTCCTGGAGCGCGCGCAGTGCCACCAGCTGCTCGGCGCAGGCTAGAAGGTGAACGTGCGCGCCTCCAAGGTGGCGCTCGTGCGCCTCACCGACAAGCTGCGCCAGCTGCTGCACATTGAGACCACCGTCCTCAGCTGATACTAGGCCACGCCGCCCGCTCGTTCCGCGAGGATGCCCCGAGCTTATTGTTTGTTGCTACTTGGTTGCTAAACTCTCTTTCTATAGCAGCCGGAAAAAATAAACATTGAGCTTGGAGCGTTAGCTCCCTTGCACAAGCGTGCCCTCATCTCTTCTGCTGCTTGTGCTGGTGTTTGAGAGAGAGAGAAAGATAGAGAGATATATGTGGTCACACTTGTGCAAGGGAGCTAACGCTCAAACCTCAATGCTGTTTTTTCCGCCTGCTGTGGAAACAGATAAGAGCAGAATAATTAGAGTTAATGGATTGTGTCCGACTGAGCGGAAGTAGGTACTCTCGAGTGATGAATAAATGATCATTTTTAGAATATGAAAATAAAGTTACCACACGATCTATTAGGAGAATGAATGTATTTACAGTAGGACACCGGTGAGTGAGTGAGTGTGCAATAGCTAGCGCTGCGTGCGGGCCGCGGGCCGCGGGAGGCAGAGGTCGCAGCACGTACTCCAGTTATGTTCAAGAGAATGAGGAAAAAGAACTGTTACAATATATTTTGAGATTAAGCGGAACTTATTATTATATCGGCTAAGTGCAGTTTTATTACTATTATTATATATATCGACTGCTCTCCGTTAGTATATTCATTTTGTTAAGTTTGCTCGTTTATCTTATTTTAAATTAATTGTACAATTATTATATTTTTATTTTGAAATGAATTGTAAGCTTTATTTAATTTATGTAACAATATAAAGAAGGTTAGTTAGGTTAGTTAGGTGTTAAAGTGTAGAGACATGTGGTGGAGGTGGAGTGGGGGAGTGGGGGAGTGGCGACGCGGGTGCAGTGATGTTGCTAGACGTAGAGTAAGGTCGGATCTGTGATTCACTAGGTAATGTGTAATAATAGCGGTGGAGCGTCGCAAGTCTTAATGAATCTAATTATTATTATTATTGAACTAATTGTGAATGTAATGTCTATATTGACGCGAAATAATGATGTGATTTCTGTTCTGTCTTATTTTAAGTATTAATCTGAATATTTCCTGTCGATAACCACATAAAAATAAATGCTGTAAATGAATGTATATGTGTATTTAATAATCTTGCCCTAGCTAGCACATTAGGGAGTGTCCAATATCAATAGCGCATGTGGCCCGCTGAGCGGTGGGGTGAGGGGGGGGGGGGGGGAGGGGAGAACCGGGGAAATTTGGCACGCACTGCCTGCTCATCTATTTCCTCCCAAGTACTGCCTGGGGTTTTTCAAAAGGGAAAAGGCTCCTGTCAGGCCGGCATGGCATTCGCAATCCCCGTGCATCACATAATGTCCATGGGCATCGTTACTAACGATCGTTTTACTTACGAGTAGGTGACTAACGATTCGTTAGTCACCTACTCGTAGGTAAAACGATGGCAAATGCTGTGCTTTCGATTCGATTAAAAGAAAATTGGTTATTCGTTGCACCAGTCATGCATGACCTCCGCTAGCTTATCGGTTAGAAGTATTCCGTTTGGGTCAGGCAGGCATCAACTTATATTTTACTAGCATACCTATCGCTAGGGTCTGGTGGTCGTGGATTCAATTTCCACTTTTTCATTAATTTTTTTATAACCACATTATTAGTTATATAGGTACCATAGAGTTATATACAACTTTTTGGTTTCTTCTATGGGAACCCCATGAATTTTTTGCTTTTTCTTATTTTTATTACCTATTTGTTGTTGTATCCGCCATAATAAATAAAAATAACACATTATTCTGTGAAAATTTCAACGGGCTACCTTTTTTTTTTTTTATGGAAACTGACACGGTTGGCTACATCACCTACAACATCCGTGATGTCAGCCCATAACACCGGATGAACTTGGTGCCACGTCAGTGCTTCCCTTCTCCTACCTATTACGATTCAAGAGATACAGCCCTCGGACAGACTGACGGACGGACAGACAGACAGCGTAGGCTTAGTAATATGGTCCAGCCAGTACCGGATAGCATATATCCAAAGTCCACTAGGCGAATGATGCTGATTGGTCGATGCCAGTTTGGCGGAAAATTTTAATTTCGTCTGGCTCCGCCTCCGGCACTCCCAGCGAACCTAGTGAATCCGATATTCGTTAGCTTGTTTATGTGATATGGTGGCCCAGTGGTATGGTGTAGGGATTGCAATTTTATGACCATGGGTTCGAATCCCACAATTTTTTTTTGGTTTTTTTTTAAGCAATGTTAGGGTGTTAAAATTAGGTTAAGGTTATTTTTTTTATAACCACCTAAAAAAACTTTATTTTCGAATATACTTCCGAAATTTAAATTTCTTCCTTTTTTTTGTTAAGTTATGTTAGGGTGTTAAAATTAGGTTAAGGTTATTTTTTTATAATCACCTAAAAAAACTTTATTTTCGAAAATACTTCCCAAATTTAAATTTTCCCGCAAAACTGAGAACGACCAATCAGAGCACTTCGCCTAGTGGACTTTGGAAATAATGCTACCGGATAAAGAACCCTAACAAAATTCGTCCCTTTTCGCGACAGGCAAAACTAATAAAAGTATACAGGCTTTTCTTGTTGTACTTCTAATGTCTGTTGTTTCCTTCTCATAATGTCAAAAATATATACCTACTTTTTATTTAAAAATATATACGACGACGCGGCCGACAAACTTGTTCACCTCGCCTCGTCAACCGACCGACCGTATCGTCGTCGTCTAGCTAGCTAGAACCACGATCAGTATTATATTCTTTGACCACGATGTTATATTCCCTACATCGTGCTAGAACCATAAAAAAGCGTATTCTATTTTTGACGTCTACATACTATGAGACGGTCCGCCACCTGAAAGACCTGCTTGATCCTACAACCGCTCCTTTCGGCAAACTTCGGCTCGAAGGAGGAATGTGTGGTATATGTATGAGTATGAGTGATGTTGTGTAAAAAAATAACCAGGGTTAATATAGAGAAGATGCGTCGCTACGCTACGCGACGCATCTTCTCTATATTAACCCTAACCTAATGTTGAAGCGGCGCATGTCGTTTTTCTTACGTTTGTATTTCCGAAAATAAAGCTTTCTTAAAAAAAAGGAATTTAATTTCAGCATCATACAAGTAGGTATTCAGGTATATTATAAGTAGGTATTATAAAGAAAAAAGAACAACCCGGGACCAATGATATGAATGAGATCTGTGGTTATAAACAAAATAACCATAACCTAATTTTAACACACTAACATTGCTTAAAAAAACAAAACAAAACAAATTTTGACAAAAGGGACACTAACTCATGGTCGAGATCGAAAAAATAAAAACCCTACACTCTTATACCACTGAGCCACCAAATTACATAAACGACCAAACGAATATCGGATTCAGTTGGTTCGCTTTCGAGCGCCGTGTTTCCGAAAGGAGCGCAGGAGCCGCAGGATCCGCCAGAGCTGTCAGGTGTCAAAACATACTATGAGAACCTAAGATAAATAATTTATTAGGTCCTTCCAAGCACTTTTGCCATTTTACTGAAAGTTCATTGATCCTATTTATATTTGTATTTATATGTGTATGTGTGTGTATATGTGTTTGTAGCACAAGTGCACACTTCTCAACTATTAATTCTGTTATTGTTTTACTTAGTAGGTATTTAGTGTATCAATACTCAATACTAATAATAAATCTGTAAGGGGTGGTCATGGAGTAAGTTACTTTGTTTTAGGAAATATTGAGTTTGTAGCCTCTATGTATGATACTAAAGCTAAATTGACGATTTTTAGAAATCTTTTCTGTATGTATGTATGTATGTATGTATGTATGTTCCTCCATAACTCCTTAAGCCATCATCCGAATTTGATGAAACTTAGTACAAGCCCATTTTACTATACAGGACACAGGATAGGCTAACTAAAATTCACTTCCGGCTACGCTAAGATGTGGCTCCCATACAAATCGAATCGAATTAAAAGCGGCGCGGCGCGGCGGCGGCGGCGGTTTGTGGCTAGCTAGCGGAGGCTGGCGGCGGAGGCGGAGGCGTGGGCGCACGCACGGCGCGGGGTGCGGTCTGGCCGAGCGCGGTGTGTGTATGCATTGTCTCGAGCCAGAGGTTTACTTCATTAGGTATCTATGTGATTAATTTTAGGTGCAAACCAAACAAATTTTAGGTAAATGTGTTGTTGCAAGTCGATGCTAGCGGATATTTACTTAACTGGAGTTCCTATTTGATTTAAGTTATTTGATCGTATGTTTATTATATTGTACGTAGTGTAGTATGCGCGCACTATTAGCGAAAAGATACGTATTTTTACCCGACTACGGCGAAGCGAAAATGAGAGTTATGTGTTTGACCGGTATGTATGTATGTATGTATGTATGTATGTATGTATGTATGTATGCATGTATGTATGTATGTATGTATGTATGTATGTATGTATGTATGTATGTATGTTCATCTGTTCCCTCATACATAACTTCGAAACTACTTATCATAATTTGACAAATGGGGTATCGTTGGATGCGTCTTGCTTGACGCTGGATAGAGGCTATGTGACGTCCCTTAAAATTGTATATGGCGCCCTCTAAAGGACATAAAGTCATGACCTAAAAAAATTTTTTTTAATGATGTCCTCTTTGGGATCAAATGAAAGGGCTTAATTAACACATTTCAAAAATTTATATGTTGTTAGCTGTTGCTTTCGGATTTACTTGCATGCATCCGATAATTGGGAATAATTTCTAAAATCAGGCCTCACTCCGAACCTACCCAAAATACATCCTACTAATATTATAAACGCGAAAGTTTGTGAATGAGTTGCGTTCAGGAAGAGGATAAACCTTCTCGAAGACAGTAAGTAACTATGGGCGAGACCGAAGGCCGAGATGTGTTCAGGAAGAAGATAAACATTTTCGAAGAAAGTAAGTAACAAAGAAGTTACTTCTTCAAGAAGATTTATGGTCTTCCTGAACGCAGCTCGGCCTTCGGACTCGCTCACTGTTACTTACATTCTTCGAAAAGGTTATCCTCTTTCTGAACGAAGCTCGGCCTTCGGCCTTGCCCTTTGTTACTTGCTTTCTTAAAGATGGTTTATCCTCTTCCTGAACGCAGGTCGGCCTTCGGCCTCGCCCATAGTTACTTACTGTCTTCGAAAAGGTTTATCGTCTTCCTAAACGCAGCTCGGCCTTCGGCCTCGCCCTCTGTATCTTACTTTCTCCGAGAAGGTTTATGGTCTTCCTGAACGCAGCTCGGCCTTCGGCCTCGCCCTCTGTTACTTTTTTCGGAAAGGTTATCCTCTTCCTGAACGCAGCTCGGCCTTCGGCCTCGCCCATAGTTACTTACTGTCTTCTAGAAGGTTTATCGTCTTCCTGAACGCAGCTCGGCCTTCGGCCTCGCCCTTTGTTACATACTTTCTTCGAGAAGTTTTATGGTATTCCTGAACGCAGCTCGGCCTTCGGCCTCGCCCTCTGTTACTTACTTTCTTTGAAAATGTTATCCTCTTCCTGAACGCAGCTCGGCCTTCGGCCTCGCCCATAGTTACTTACTGTCTTCGAGAAGGTTTATCGTTTTCCTGAACGCAGCTCGGCCTTCGGCCTCGCCCTCTGTTACTTACTTTCTTCGAAAAGGTTACCTTCATCCTGAACGCAGCTCGGCCTTCGGCCTCGCCCATAGTTACTTACTGTCTTCGAGAAGGTTTATCGTTTTCCTGAACGCAGCTCGGCCTTCGGCCTCGCCCTCTGTTACTTACTTTCTTCGAAAAGGTTACCCTCATCCTGAACGCAGCTCGGCCTTCGGCCTCGCCCATAGTTACTTACTGTCTTCGAGAAGGTTTATCGTCTTCCTGAACGCAATTCCGCCTTCGGCCTCAAAAAGTTACTCACTTTCTTCGAGACGGTTTATCGTTTAAACAGCCAAACGAATATCGCCTTCTGTTGGTTCCCGGAGTAGGTTTGCAGGATTGAGGGATTCGAGGGATTGATTAAAGTCTTGCAGGTGTCGTATCGTGTTCTCATTCTCATCAAAGATATTAGGTCCTTCCTTACCTATGAAATTGGCGTTTCTACAAACTTACCACTTTGAACGTGGCTAACTTTTGTTTGCGTACGGATTCCAAATTCGCGTCGAAGCTTGTCTTAACTATAAGTGGTATAATATGAATAGGCACAGAAATGAGGGGATTCTGAATCGGTTTGTCACCTGTGATGAAAAGTGGATCCTGTAAGACAAGCGAAAGGGTCCGTTGCACTGGTTGGACACAGGGGAGGCACCCAAACAATGTCCCAAACGCAAATTGAGTCAAAAGAAGTTGCTTGTCAGTATATGGTGGACCCGTACCGGCATTATTCATTACAGCTTCTTGATACCTGGCGCAATAATTACTGCAGATGTGTACTGTGAAGAATTTAAAATAATGATGGATAAGCTCGATGTCAAACAACCGAGGCTTGCCAATTGTCCACTCCTTCACGACAAAGCTCGCCCACACACCGCACAATGAACCGTCTCAAAACTACGGACGACTGCAACCTCTCTTTCACCCACCATAATCACCAGACCTTACTCCAACTGGTTTCCATTTTTTTCGAAATTTGGATAACTTTTTACAGGGGAAAAATTTCAAATTCGATGAGGCAGTGAAAAACGCCTTTAAAGAGTTAATCGATTCCCATCCCCAGGATTTCTATAGCAGAGGGATTTTTTTTTTATTTTATTGGAAGTACAAACAGGGGCACAACATTATATAATATTCACATTAAACATACAGTAGATGTATATGCGCCCCCAGCACCGCGCTTCCCAAAATATCAACATTATAGTTTTCGCAAGATACAGAAGCAGCAGAAAAAGAATAGGTAAATGCGATTTGAAGAGAAGAAGAAACGAAGAAACACAAAGATAAGCTTATATACAACGAGAACTACCTACACCCTACCTATGTAAGTTATTAAATTTATCCATTAACTAGCTTTTGCCCGCGGCTTCGCTCGCGTGAAATTCGTATTTCAAAGGAAGAACTAAGGGCGAGCTGGATTCAGGTACTTAAGTAATTCGTTAGCTCATTGGTAAGCGTGTAGGGTTTTGTATTTTGGGTGCGTGGGTTCGAACCCCCACAACAACTTTTTCTTTTTTGTTTGTTTTTTAAGCAATGTTACGGTGTTAAAAAATTTTTAGGGTGTCTAGTTTTTTTTATAACCACCTAGAAGCTTTATTTTCGGAAATACAAACGTAACAAAAACGACATGCACCGCCTCAACATTAGGTTACGGTAATTTTTTTTTAAACCACCAAAACACCACTTATTTATCACTTGCCGAAGAACCAAACGAGGGATTGCACGCAACCGGATTGAACAAAGTCTTTCAGGAGGCGGACCGATGAGAACAGCTGTGAGAAGTTGAGAACCAGTGACGTGGGGTTTTATTCTCTTTGACCAGTGACAGCTGTCAGAATATTGATTTGTTTACTCCAATCCAACCAAAGAATCTAATTTAGGTACCGGTTTAGGTTTACTCATTCATTTCATTACATATAAACTGACTGTGCATTATATTATATAAAATACTGAATTTGCTGTGACTTTTTGGTTTGCTCTCAAGTTGGAAATTTATAGTCCGTCCGTCTGTGTCAAGAACTGTAAATAAACATGCTACCATTGCGACGCGCACTCCGTACAACGCTGGTTGTCGCGAGTGGCCAGCTGTCTCAAACGATGCAAAGTACACCAAGTTGCCTCGGTCGCTTCCGAACCCAGGCTGGTAGGTAACACTTATACCATGCTTAACCAAAGACTTACATAAATCACTGCTTACATAAGACTATATACTTACCTGACCCATAATTAGTTTACGTACGATTATTACTTCAATTACAACTTGATACTTCAAGTTTTAACCTATTGACTTTCAAGGTTATAATCTCGCGCAGACCTTGACATAAACACAAAATATATTTAGACTTGCAACTTATTGCTAATGAAATTACCTATAAATAAAACTATGTAACACAAGTGGGGACTTACTTGTTTAGAAGTCTCAGTTGTCAAGTTGTTTAGAAGTTTTAGTTAGAAAAAAAAAATTACAAAAAATCTTTTGAAACTGAGACTGAACTCGAACTACCTACATCTTCTATAGGTACAATAACACATAAATAAGACAATTAAGTTACGTTTTTCCAATATTTTCATAGAAAACACAGTAGAACATGTTTCTCACATGACGTCACATCCGCACACACCTCAAAAATTGCACGCTAACAGCTAACTGACTGACATACGGCGTTCCATTCCATAAGCATTATTTAGTCTCAGGATAGAGGTAATTTAATCGGCCATCGATCTATCTTTGTCTTTCCCATAGGAAACATTGACAGAACTAGCAATGAATGAGAGCATACTCAATATGTTAATATTCATATATACATTTTTTATTTTTTGAGAATTTGTGGTATTTTTTTGCGTAGAGTACTGTTTAATGTACTAACACAATTAAGTTGATATAAGTTACATATAAAAATTTGACAAAGGCTCTTTACACCTGATAATATACTTATAAGTCTTAGTCAGAACTCTCAGTAAAATTGTTAATAGAAGTTTGTTTGTCAGTTCTTCTTCGCATTGAATTTAGAACTGGCGGACTTTTCGACATATCCAAGCGTAGGTTACCTACTTATGGATGAAATTATACAATAAAACAATAATCTTGCTCTCAAACTTTGTTTTCTGTGGTCGATGCTATTATGTGGCTAGTCACTAAAATACTTATGGATGCAAAAAAAATAAACCCCTGCAAAGTTTCTTACCGGTTCTTCTTGGTGGGTGTAATCGAACCCGGTAAAACAACTTGTAACAAGTCCGAGTGCAGTCTAACTGCCAATAGTATCATATGAATGATCAATAAACAAAATTACCTGCATGTTTTCGTTTAGATTTTTCTGTTACGGAAAGCCAGTGAATTAATTGTGTAGAGATGTTCTAACTCAAAGTGGCGCGCCCCTCCACCTCATCTATTATTAATATTAAGGTTTTTTTCGGTACACACAACCAATAGAAATGTTTTGTCTGTACATGGATTTTTTAGGTTTCCGTAACTGCACAACTGCACTAACACTATTAAGGCCAAATCGTTGTGGAGGGGGCGAGCCACTTTGAGTTAGAACATCCCTACAGGTGGTGCACGCGGGTTGGCGGCGGCGCATGGCGCGGGCACGGGCGAGAGCGCACAGCCGGCCGTGGCCGAGTATGAGGAGGTGCTGCGCGCCAGCAGAGCCGGCGGGGACGCGGACTCGGCGCGCCTCCTCGTCGACGTTCGCGAGCCGCCCGAGCTCGCCAAGCTCGGATACATCCCCACCGCACTTAATATACCATGTACGTACTTACGTACGTACGTACCTTTACATTATTTGAAACAGTATAATTGTATGCGCAAATAGAAAATAGACAGGTCACATTATTAGTATTTAACGACATCTTGGCTTCCCAACATTAAATATGCTTACACCTCTTGGCTTCCATGCCATTGTTGCTGCACGGACACGTGCGAAATTTGGTGCTCCCGCGTGTATGTAAACTCAAATATTTCGTAAAGTAATGAAGTGAGATCAATAACCTTTATTGGCACTTGAAACCAATGAAATTTTCCACGAAACGGTATACAACAAGTGAAGATTCACTTAGAAGCGCAGACGGATTTTTTGAACTCCAGGAAAAACGAAAGAATCCCAAAATTTTTCCCAGATTTTTTCTAAACTAAAATTGACAATTCCCCTTTACATGTCATATACCAAATTGAAGGTTAAGAACGCAGCCACTAAAACAAACAACGTACGTACGAGGTAATTGAATCTTATTCACAAAAAAATAAGAAAAACAAAGACAAATAAAAAAGACAAAAAGAGGTGTCAGAATATAGTTTTTTTGTTTCGAGTATAGATTTGTAGGTGTGTTTCATATCAATGGAATGGACTTTTAATCATCTGTCTAAAGTGCTCTCTCATTCTAATAAGAAAATCTGAAATAGTACTTGACGAAAAACCGCTCGGATACTGATGGCAGACGGCTGCGTAAGTAAAACCTGCTTCGCGCGGAGTAGTTGGCAACTGGAGGACTTACAAAATACCTGCTCCTCGCGGAGCAATTGGGAGGTTAAGACCTGGGAATTTTTAAAGTGTGTTCTATAGAAAATATTTTTATCTGTACTATCCTTCTAATTCGTTCTTGTAAGAAAAATTAATATTAATTTTTTTATAATTTTGGAGCGGCCGGCCGGCCCTTCCGCAAGTCAACGGATGTAAGCAGATTGGGGGCCGACTGTTTCAATTAGATTTATGTTCTTGGCAAAAATGGCCGGTTTTTCTACATCACACAAAACAGGCACACACTTGATGTGGCTGGCCTTAGTAGAGAGCTGAGGGTACATTCAAAATGTGTTTGTCTATTTGAACATTTGATGTAGAGAGGAGTGGTGGTGTGCGGTTGCAGTGGGCAGCGTGGGCGCAGCGCTGGGAGATATGTCGGCAGAGGAGTTCGAGCGGACGTACGGCCGCCGCAAGCCCACTCCCCGCACGGACATCATCTTCTACTGCCAGGTGGGGCAGCGCTCGCACCTGGCGCAGCAGCAGGCGCTCCAGCTCGGATACACCAGGTCAGTCACCCACCGAGCCACTCCTCCAGTTGTTGTTAGCTCACGTGGCTAGCTACTGTGCATCGTGCATACTTTGAAACCCTATTTATTTATGACATAAAGTTTTGGGGAAATGCTGCTAATTCCCAGAGTATATTTGTATTACAAAAAGGAGCGATGAGAATGTTGCTAAAAATGAAATGCAGGGCTTCTTGCCAAAGTAAATTTAAGGGCCAATTGCGCCAACATCAATTTCGCAATTTAAATCAGTTTAACTCGTTAAACTAGATTTAAGAAAAGAAGTGAGTTGCACCAAACGTCAAGTTAAAGCGGATTACAATATGGAAATAGCCTGTGAATCCTCTGAGCGTGAGCGTTCGCACTCGCCTTTACAAGATAATAATATACTCATGATGATAATATTTTTCAGATCAAAAAATTACCTCGGCAGCTACAACGAGTGGTCGAGCAAACAGAAATTATAAAGCTACGTCTTCCATCGAGAAACAACCAGTAGGCCTAGGCATGCTGTATGCACACCCTAACATTCTTACAATTCTGTCACTGTTGACAGATGTTTCAATAATTACATAACATTTAGAAAATATTCATTTATTTACTTTCGCCCGCATGTATCGGTATGTATCTACGGAGAGTGAGTCGGCGGCTGGCCGGGGTCACTGCTGCTGCTGCTGGCGGCTCGCCCAGTCCTGCCAGCTGCCCGCGTATGTCTTGCAGCTGAAACATAATAAATGTACTATGACTTTATTTCCGCTAAGATTCTATCTAATGAAGAAATAAGAGTATACAGCCAATCCATGCTTAGTACTAATATACCAACGGCGGCGGGTGGCCGAGTAGTTTGGGCGCCGGCTTCTCATGCGAGAGGTCTGAGATTCGAATCCGGTTGGTGTGTACCAATGAGTTTTTTGTGATGGAATTTACGTGCATACCTACACCTGATGCTTCACCGTTCGGAACTGGTGTAAAAACTATAAGTAGGTCTCTTCCCTTGTCCCTTACTAGTTGGTAAGTTCAAATTGTAGCTGACTGGATTGGTACCACCGTACTAGATGTAAGACGCATAGCAGCCTCGATTGTGTTCTCCTTATGTGGAACAGACTCCCAGAGGAAGTGATTAGTGCTACTTCAGTGAACAGCTTCAAAAACAGACTTGACATGCATATAAAAAACCACAAACTTTAGAAGAACAAATTAAAAAAAAAACAAAAAAAAACAAACAAACAATAAAAATCTAACAAGTGCACCCAGCGTTGCCATATGTACGGATTTATCCGTATTTATACGGATTTTCAATGTAAGATACGGAATTAAAATCCTGAGTTTTCATACAAATTTATCATTTATACGGATTTTCACGCAAGAAGATTTGTATGGAGTACGGATTTTCTATAAAGCTTTTCATAGAAGAAAACACATTTATACGGATTCTCCAATTACATAAACGGATTTTTGAAAACCTGATCTGGCAACGCTGAGTGCACCACCAAATTTACCAACTTCGATGTACACGCATCGAAGTTTAAACCTGCTAGTGTATCTAAACAATAATAATTTAGGGTTTTGTCTTTGCAATACAAGATGAGGTTGTCAAGACGAACAACTATAGGAAACACATAATGAAGGACGGCACCATTGACATCTGCCGCGCCTGCCACCAACCTGGCGAGTCCCTCAGACATGTGATTTCCGGTTGTTCGCAGCTTGCCAACACCGAGTATCTGCATAGACACAACCTAGTAGCCAGGATTATCCACCAGCAACTTGCCTTAAAGTTCAACCTTGTGGGTACTGAGGTGCCTTACTATAAGTACAATCCACCGCCAGTTCTCGAGAACGGTCATGTCACACTCTACTGGGACCGGTCCATTATCACAGACAGGACTATTCTCGCGAACAGGCCTGATATTGTGATAGTAGACCGGGAGGCAAGGCGCGCAACGCTCGTCGATATCGCCGTGCCGCACGATGGTAACCTCGTCAGTAAGGAAGCAGAGAAGATGTTAAAATATCTGGATCTGCAGCACGAGGTTACCAAAATGTGGCCCGTCGACTCGACGATCGTTGTGCCCATAGTCGTTTCGGCGCATGGGCTGATAGCGAAGAGCCTCGACGACCACCTTGAGAGGCTCTCGCTGAGTGGTTGGGTCAAGGGCCAGATCCAGAAGGCAGCCCTGCTCGACACTGCACGCATCATAATGGATGCAAAATACTACTTGAGCGAGGCCAGTATTCCTACCGTCATGATAAAGTCCTCCAAATCATCAGAGAGGCCATCAACCTGTCAATTAGACGGACCAGGAAAGGGCAAACCAGTAGCGGCTTCCAGAAGGTCAACTTTGTGAAACCTGGAGCCAATAAGCTGCCCAAAGATAGGACTAAAGCTTCTTCAATTTTGGGAGCAGCAAAGGATTGGGAATTGTTGATGGACACACATGAGAAGCATTACCAAATGCCTTCGGAAATCTGTACCACAGCATTAAGACCGGATATACTCATATTCTCAAAAGCGACAAAGCATGTAGTACTTGTTGAACTTACAGTTCCATGGGAAAGTAACATACCGAAGGACCACAACATCAAACTTAACAAGTACTGCAACTTAGTAGACCGGATTGTGAGAAACGGATTCAAGACTGATCTCTTCACTGTGGAAGTCGGAGCAAGAGGACTACCAGCAAAGTCGCTCTACAGTCTCTTCAAGAATCTAGGGCTCCCAAGATCGACGCTAAGCTCATATATGGAGAGAGCTTCGAAAACGTCACTGGATATGGATAGGTAGAGAATATGGATAGGTAGAATATGGATAGGTAGAGAGAGGGAGGTCGAGAGCGGGACTGGTGGTTTCCCCGCGTCCTAGTCAACGCAGACTAGCTGACGAGGGCTTGAAGCGAGCCGAAACGTGAAGCATGCGCGGGAAATATAGAGTGGCCACTCGCTAGTCCCGGCCTCGATTAATACCCTCCTCTACTGCCGATGGGCCCGGATATGTTCGGTGAAGCCATCGCAAGCTTAGATCCACACCTTCCCTTCAAGTTTTGCTTTACACATTTTTTCATTTCAATAATGAGGCCGGTGAACACAGAGCGACACATCATAGGTGAGCACAGTGGTGAGCCCTGAGGGACGCGTGAACAAACAATTACTTAGTGTAGCCGAGCTCGAGCGCCTGGTGGAGCGCCTGCGCGGCGCGGCGCCCCGCCTGGCAGTAGAAGATGAGGTGCGTGTCGTGGGACGGCTTGCTGCGCTCGAACTGTCGCCGGAACTCGTCCTCCGACGTGCTCGCGCCCAGCGTAGCCACCACGCTGCTCACTGCCACAGACTAGGAGGTGAGTGGGCGTGCGGGAAGCGGACGAGACGCTCTCTTCCTCTTCCCGATTCGAGTTGATGTGTGCATTTCTTTCATCAAGACGATATTCCGTGGCGAGGTTTAAGATTAGCTTCACCGAATGAAAGTTGCTGGAAACATGATATTAAAATTCATTCTCCAACATTTTGTGCGTAAAGATCTCTCTCCAGATCCGCAAGAGGGCAATGTGGTCTACTATTGTCTGTGGTTCCGAATGAAGACCGCTGCTGCATTGTTGTAGAAGCGGATCACGAGCAGCGTTCGTGATGGTATGGTTTCTCTAGCTCGCGGATCACGAATGTGACTCGTCATCATATTTTGCAATGTTTTTTTCTAAAATGACGAGCACTGTTCATGATCCACATTTCATGTATACTGTAGTTGAGTGTTTTAGCTACACACACACATATACAATTCATCTATAAGAGGTGCGCAATGAGTCGCGACTCTCGAGCGCCGCTACTCAGTGCGCCGCGAGCACGAGTCAGTAAGCCTGGATACGCTATACATAGGAGGACAGGGGTAGCCGCGCGTCGGCGCACACGCGCCAGCGCGTCAGTCTAGCGCCGGCGACCGATCATAATCTCCGTCCGCCGCTCAGGCGGAGCGAACGTGCGCGTCTGTCACAAAATGCCTCATTGTGCAGTGCTTTGGTGCAAAAAGTCGTCGAAAAATTCAAACTTGAACACAGATGGAGTCACCTTTCACGAGTAAGTACTTTCATTCAATTTGATAGCATTTTTCGCTTGAATTTCAGTAACAAACATCGGCGTAAATATGTATGGAGAGCTCTTTTCTGCTTACCCACCATAGGTCGACTATCGTGTTGGATGCAGTTAGCTCTTGTAATTTTTTTTGTTTATTGATAAATATGTATGTTAAATGTATACAGATATTTCATGCATTCTGCCTTATTGCCAAAGGACATTTCTTCTAGTCAACCTCAGCAGGTTTCCTCGTTCAATATTCGTTTATCGCGCTTTTTTCATTCAACCAGTACCTACCGGTTTTTACTTTTGAGCGACTCTAAAGGAATTAATTTCTTTAGGTCATGCGTCTACCGGGAATTAGTCTTGTTATGCTTAGCATTAACAAAATTAATTCATAATGAATACCCCGTTAGCATTTAGCACTGCTAAGCGCCCTGATGAATAAAAATTAATGCTAAATGCTAAGCAATAATCACATTTAATTTTAGTTAGCATTGCTGTTTCGTTCGTAAAACTTTGTTGGTTCGTTTGTTTTGGAACGCACAAAGCAATGAAGTATGTGCTATTTATCTGTGGTACTGCTAAATGCTAAATGCTATATAGCGCCTGCGCTCCGCTGCTAGCTAGCTAGCTAGCATCTAAATGCGAAATGCGATGCGATCATGCGAGTGAGGGGTCGGAATTATCATCTGTCACGTGATCATTAGTTTTGGTCATATCTACAGAACCACTGTTGTTGTATATTGTTTTTTGTTTATTAAGCATTCATTAGACAGCATGACTGTACTCGAATTTGTCACAATTTGTTCTATCCGATTCGATTACACCCACGAAGAAGAACCGGTAAGAAACTTCGCAGGGTTTTTTTTCTCATAATAATTTTTACAAGCATTTAGTGACTATCCACATAATAACACCGCCTACAGTCGATTGAAAATACAGCTTGAGAGCAAGATCAAAAACAGATTTTTGTTTTGTTTTTGAAGTTCTGACTGCAAGGACTTAATTTAGTGGATCAGGTGTAAAGAGCCTTTGTAAAATTTTTTGATACGTCATTTGTATCAACTCAATAATGTTAGTAATAAGTATACATACTACAACGTAGTATTGTCAAATAATAATAAAAAAAAAATTATAATAAAAATATTAAGATACTTGAAGTATCAAGTTGTCAATCGGTTAGTAAATAAATTTGAGTACAAATAGTACCTAGTCATAATAAGTATACATATTACAACGTAGTATTGTCAAATAATAAAAAAAATTATATTATCTAAAAAATTATATTATATTATATTATATAAAAAAAATTATACTGGACTTAGACCCATCGTGTTGGTACTCAAACTGAACGTCTCGGTGAGATCTACCCATCTGTCACGTGTTAATTTGTTTTGGTCATATCTCGAGAACCACTGAACTTAGACCCATCGTGTTGGTACTCAAACTGAACGTCTCGATGAGATCTACCCATCTATCACGTGATAATTTGTTTTGGTCATACCTGGAAAACCTCATTTTACCGTAAAAAAATTAAATATCGAGGTGGGTACTCATAAATTTTTTATGGTAGGGTAGATTTTCGCGAATTTTTCGCGAAGTCATATTGCAATATAATTTGTCATATCGTTGGCTAAGTAATTAGCAAATAGTTGTTAATAATATAATTATTTTTTTTTTGGTTACAAAACTTTCGACTTTCTAACATTATTTTTTTTATTTTGGAAAATTCCAATAACAAATACTCCAATAAGATAATACCAATGTACGAGGTCTTACATATCATTGTTTTGGAAATTTTATGTAGATTTATAATAAAGTATCCGAGGTATCTCAGAACTTAGAACTATTATCGTGTTTATGCGAAAATCTGCAAATTCGCAAAATTGTGAAAGGGGCGTTGCCTTTGTTCATTTAAGAGAAAGTTATATTATTCCCTTGATGTAAAGAAGGGTTAAATATTGTTAAATCCGTTTCATCTTTTCATCGCGAATCGACACAATGAGCGACTTATTGTATGAATCCCGTTCAAACGTATGGAAGACTGGCATCACTTGGCTACCTACTCGCTCGGCCAATCACGGCGTTCCATGCGCCGCTCCCGCCTCAGACTTCACACCCCTTTGGCGGCTACCTCGGTTCTTATACAAACGATGCCGTATTTCGTATCCAGGCTTACTGACTCGTGGCCGCGAGCTACGACACTCTCGAGCGCCCCTACTCAGTGCGCCGCGAGCTACGACATTCTCGAGCGCCGCTACTCAGTGCGCCGCGAGCTACGACACTCTCGAGCGCCGCTACTCAGTGCGCCGCGAGCTACGACACTCTCGAGCGCCGCTACTCAGTGCGCCGCGAGCTACGACACTCTCGAGCGCCGCTACTCCGTGCGCCGCGAGCTACGACACACTCGAGCGCCGCTACTCAGTGCGCCGCGAGCTACGACACTCTCGAGCGCCGCTACTCAGTGCGCCGCGAGCTACGACACTCTCGAGCGCCGCTACTCAGTGCGCCGCGAGCTACGACACTCTCGAGCGCCGCTACTCAGTGCGCCGAGAGCTACGACACAGCGTGCGCTTGTACAATATTTTTTTTTCGTTAAACTTAAATTTTTTATCGCTTGTGGTTAATAAATAAGATTATAATTATAATTGTTTTATTCATTATGCTAAAATAAAAAGATATAACTATTATTTCCAAAAATAATTATACCAATATCTTCATTAGTTCTTTTTCTATAAGCTAATCAATAATGCTGAAAATCGCCCGTGCCCTAGGGAATTAGGGAGCTTTATAATACGCTGCTATTAAAGTGTTAAGGCAAATAGAATGGAGGCACCTATCGTGTTAGTGTAAAGAAAAAGTAGAAAGGTTGTAGAAAATTGTCGAACAATACCAAACAGATATGGCACCTAGTTCTGGCAGGAAGAAGGTGTGATAGGCAGACATTGTAGGTGTAGCAGGGACTTGCTTGACCGAAGGAAGAACACCTCACGTGGTATGTTGATGCTGGAGGGGATGCGGCCCGTGCGGAGCAGCTCGGCCGGCTCGCGCACGTCCACGATGAGCGTTGCGGCGTCGCGCGCGCCGCGCTGCACCTCCTCGTACTGCACCTCGCGCCCCCCGCCCCCGCTCGCACCCTCCGCCATCCCGCTCCTCTGACCCGCGCCGCCGGGCCCCTCTGTGCGTTACTCGTTTCAATTGTATCTGAAAATGAAGAGTTTAATTTTTTATAAATTTAATATCTTTGTTTTATTTTATAAGCAACATCAACCATCACGTCTGCATATCAATTGTGTTTGTTATGTTTGCAATCTCTATGTTTCGTTCATTTCATTTCATCACCCTTTTCCACTTCTTTATTATTTTCTTCTGATAACTGTCCGTTTCAAGACAAATTGCATTTATATTTGTTAAAAAGCACTGTTAAGAAAAGACCTAAATGAATTACCTGGGCCCAGGTCTTAAAAAATATTATGTGTATGTAAATTCATAAATTAATAAACAGAATACACGCACCAGCTGTTAGCTGTCAGTGTTTAAAATAAATAAATAAATAAAACTATAGTTCTAGCCTTATTTATTAATTTCGCAGATTTCTTAATATTATTGTGTCTGTCGCCAACAATATTCTATATGATATTGATAGTGGTCGTGGTAGACATAATTGAAATTGATTATCAATGCAATTAGTCCTAAAATGGCCAGTTATAAGAAGAAAAGAATAAAGAAGAATTATTCAAGTTCATGATCATCTCCCAGCGTGATTATTTCTTTTGTTTTGTTTCTTCGGCGTGTTGTGTCGACAAATCTATCATGCAGTTGTAGTGTGGCTAGGTGCCATCACAGTATTCCCTCCCAGTCATGACGTAGGCATGACAATATGAGCCGTTTAGCCAGCTGTATCAAGATGACGCGGTGAGTCGGTCAGTGGTGGTCGTGTGCGTGCTGCTGGTGTTGTCCTAGGCAGAGCTGTGGTAGGAGGAGAGAGGCGCGGTGGCTGCGGCGTGCGGGGTGTGCGGATCAAGTATGCTTGCTTGCTTGTTGTTGGATTCTTGTTGCAATGTGTCACCGCGGCGGGTTATCACCACTTGTATGTACCGGAGGATGGTAAAAGTGTGGAGAGATGTCAGCGTCCTGTCTCCACTGACTAACACTTGAGTTGACTGTAGCGCTATCTTCCAGCGCGATTGTGAAGGGAAGGTGTGGAACTGTGTAGTAGGTAGTTTCAATATCTTTGGCATCGGCATGGGGTTTACTGAGAGCTGAAAATTATATATTTGGGAATAAAATGGTATAAATATTTGTTGGACGAGGACTCAGCCTTTCCAAACACTTCCATGATCTTACATTTTGCTTGCACTCCTGCTGCTTGAGATAGCTTTTCTTTTATACGAGAAAACTTGGGTTGGGTAGCTCATATGTACTCTGTGCTGCCTTCTGTTTATTTCACAATTCACACTTCATCCATCACATCACTCACACGCGATATTGACAGCCTGTCTTCTTCTTCTTCTTCTTTTTTTAACCCCCGACGCAAAAAACGGAGGGGTGTTATAAGTTTGACGTGTGTGTGTGTGTGTGTGTGTGTGTCTGTCTGTGGCATCGTAGCTCCCAAACGGATGGACCGATTTGGATGCGGTTTTTTTTATTAGGAAGCTTGTTTAATCGGGATGGTTCTTAGCTATGTTTGTAATCAAGTAATCAAGTAATTAAGTAATAAAAAAAATTATTATCTTAAAAAGTGGACCGATTTTCATGCGGTTTCTTTTAAAAAGCTTGAAATAAAAGTTAAATTACAAATTTAAAAAACCCCCGACCCTTAAAAAGCAAAAAATAATTTCCGTTTACTTACTTAAAGGAGTCGGGGGACCGCTAAGTAAATAAAATATAAAACTCAGAGCTGCGCGGGAATTTACTTAGCGGTCTCCCGACTCCTTTAAGTAAGTAAACGGAAATTATTTTTTGCTTTTTAAGGGTCGGGGGTTTTTTAAATTTGTAATTTAACTTTTTAAATAGTGGCAACCAAACGAATAGGAAATTCGTTTATTACTGCCAGTATCATGGCCTGCCTGGGCTGTCTTGTCACTGTCAGATCAGTCCATAGACCTTTTTCTTCTTCTTTTTTTCCGACTTGCAACCGCAAGATTTCAGAGCGGTCCTTGACTTGAGCCGTAATGGCAACTAGACCACAGAATAGACCTTTTTTTTTGGGCTTTTTTACGGGTCGGGCACAGGAGAGAACAAAGGAACGATGGCGCTGTACATAAGCTGTGATTTTTTGGAGGTTAAAAAAAATAACCAGGGTTAATATAAAGAAGATTCTCTATGTTAACCCTAACCTAATGTTGAGGCGGTGCATGTCGTTTTTGTTACGTTTCGTTTCTGCCACTTCGCGTTTACAATCAGCTGATCTACAGCGCAAGCGTTCCTTTGTTCTATCATATGCCGCTTGCCTTTTTTACAGTCCATAGACCACAGACTATATACATAGAGTAAACGAGTGACTCGGGATCAATTCCGATGTCTCTCACTGACAGTTCTCCTCATAAGAAATTTTTATTTTCGGAAATATTCGAAAATATTATACAAACTGTTTTGGTGGTTTTAAAAAAAAATAACCAATAACCTAACCTAACCTAATGTTGAGGCGGTGCATGTCGTTTTTGTTACAAGTTTGTATTTCCGAAAATAATTCTTAGGTGGTTATAAAAAAACTAAACACCCTAAAACAATTTAAACACCGTAACATTGCTTAAAAAAGAAAAAAAAACCAAAAAGATTTTGTGGGATTCGAACCCAGGTCATAAAACTACTAGTCCTAGACCCTAACCCCTGAGCCAGGCCTCACGCACTCTATGTACTTGCGCGCGATAACTACCTACCGCCCGCCGGGCCGCCGGCGAACCATAATTCATTGGGCTGTCGACAGCCGCGCGGAGCAACCTACTACGCGCGCGCGCTCACGCTCACGCTACTGCTTCGTACCCTGTGTTCGTACCTACCTATATCTTAATTCAAGTTGACATGGTTTCTGTTAATAGTGGCTGTTTATGTGAAGTAGATGGATGTAAATCCAGGAAGAGGAGAGATAAAAATTTTCTTTTTTCCATTTACCTGCTGATGAAAAAATGTATATTTGGTTTCTTTGAGCAATAATTATTCTAAAAAACCGGACAAGTGCGAGTCGGACTCGCACACGAAGGGTTCCGTACCATCGTACAAGATTTAACACTATGCACTTTATTTTTATATTTTTACTATTTGTTGTTATAGCGGTAATAGAAATACAGCCCGCTGACAGACGGACGGACAGACGGGCGGACGGCGGGGCTTAGTAATAGGGTCCTGTTGGCACCTTTTAGGTACGGAACACGGAAATTGGTATTTTGGTTTATGTTGTGTTTCGCTTGAGTTTCGGTATGTTCGATATATCTGTCTGTCAATAAATTAGAAAATAGGGGGGGTCTGGTTTGCAGACGTTACATGTGACGTAGGAGGGGGGGGGGGGGGGGGGGGGGGGGGGATCTGGCCGAAACTGACATCATTCTTACAAATACGAATAATCCCAAAATATGACATATTAATTCTAGCTGTGCACGCGCGGCGCGTGACACTTTGAAGAAAGCTAGCGGCATGTGCTAGCGGCACAGAATAGAAAAGAGTCTAGCGGCGCATAGTGGTAGGCGGTTCGCTTGTCGGCTTCCTTTGACTCTTTTGTTGGTGCGCCGCGCCGCCCCGCCGCAACACGCCTCCGCCGCTCAGTCTAATAACACCGACACGTGCGGTCCGCGCTTTCATCTGCTTTAGCAAACGTTGGCTTCCTTAGATAACAAGTCCGCCTTCTGCCAAGCAGAAAGGTGTATGTAAAGGTCGACTGGAAGTAATTTCCGCCGGCAATAAGTCCGGATTCGCTTGACAGATGTATTGTTAATCTATACCGAATAAAATCAGTTATATAAGCATGCGTACAGGTAATAATAATAACATTGTCAAAATGACAGGCCAGAAAAATTTTCTTCTCTCATCCGAAAATTTCATAAACTTAGTGTGAGGAGGGAAAAAGGCGAGCTTGCGCCAGATGCAAAACCAGGACCAGCGGCGCAGCTGCCGCTATTGCATGGGAGCACCGTGCGGCCACCACCACCGCTGCTGCTCGGCATCCCAACACCGCTCCCCACCGGCTTGACAGCTGACAGCCCAGGCAGAGGACTACCGGGGACACGGCCGGCCACCTACTACTACAGCCGAGCCTGAATAGGGCATCAGACGCTGCGTGCTGCGCGCCGCTGCCGCTGCCGTCGCATCATATGCCACCGCCGCTGCGCCGCGCGTCGCCGCGCGTCTTTCCAACACCGTCTCGCCCTCTTCGCAGTTTCCCCGGGTCCAGTGACGATAACTGCCACTTCTTGAACGACCAGCGCACGCCCTTCGCCAAGGTTCGTCGCTCCATCGCCGACGTTTGCCTGCGACGACGGCGAACAACGTCGCGCTTCCGCCACACCAACCACGACGGGACGACGACGTCCGCTACATATAACCGGTCTGCTTGGGGCTATCGGGGCTGCATGCTCCGTCTACAGCCCCCGCTACCGGTGTGGCGGCAAAGTGCGTAACGGTGACGCACGCGCGACAATCATGTTGTATGAAATGGCTGCGTGTCGTCGCTGTGACGAATCACAACCTACCTCAATGAAAATAGCTAGCAATAGGACGTATGAAGGCTGGCTGGTAAAATGTTATAAGGCGTAGGAGTTAGTTTAGCGCCTGGGTAGTGAGTATAGCAAAGAGACCGCGTTGCGTATAAATTGTAGCGGGTGGCATGTAATCAGGCGCAGATAATACAACTTGCATACATTTTGGACAGGAATAGCTAGCAACACCGTATAAGCGACAGATGATGATAGATAAGTATTATACGTCGGCGTGCAGTAAGATATAGGACGAATTGACTGTATTACATCTACTTTTGTGAATTCGTAGCATTTTTCAGAGATTAGTTACTGAAGGTTTTAGGGAAATATGGAACGCATTTTTAAGGAAAAATTGCTTCAGGCATTGTGATTGGTCGACCAATGGGAGACGCGGAAACGATGTTAGGGATGATTTCCGATTGGTCATGGGGGTAAGAGTGGGAGTAAGAAAGCGAGGCTATTTAAGGGCGTGTAACACGGTAGGAGCACCTTTTTCTGCAGCTGCGAGCCTCGGAGGAACAACTTGCCTGAGCCCCGGTCACCGCTAAGTCGCATCGAGCGCCATTGTTTTTCGGCATCAACGTTTCGGTGAGTCTCGGACGCCGCGCGCTATTTTGGAGTTTTCTAGTTGCAATTCGACCAGTTCTATTAAATTGCATTGTCTTGAAGTCTTCTTTTGGTGGCTGGGCTAGTTTTGGAAACAATACTGGCTTTTCAGAAATTATTTGCTAGTATTAGGGATGTGAAATATTTTTATATGGACCATCATTGGAGCACTGTGTGGGATGCTAGCTATGCTGAAATATGCATACATGCATACTATTACAGGGCTCTTTTTTCCCTTTTGGAGCACTGGGTGAGGGAGCAGGTACGCTGAAATATGCATGCACGCCCACTCACGCAGAGTTCTTTCACGGAATGTTGTGAGGGAAGCGGGTTTTGCTGAAATATGCATACACGCACGATCTCACAGGGTTCTTCCCTGGAACGTTGTATGTGGGTTCGGGTACGCTGAAATATGCATACGCGCGCACTCATGCGAGGTTCTTTTCCTTTCGATGGAATGTTGGGTGGCAATGCTAGCTATGCTGAATAAGCATACACGCTTGTTCGCACAAGATTCAGTTCATTCTCTGATATCACGAGAAAATGCCTCGTGGTAAGAAGACGTAACATAAGGTCGAAGAGCAACTGGAATTCTGGCTAAACTATCAAATTATAACGTGGGTAGTTAGGTTCTTCAAACACTAAATTCATATTGGTAGGTTAGCCATGTAGCTGTGTGAATTAATTCTCCTTAGTTCTGCAAGGGAGAGAGGGTTCGCTTCGTGGGAGTGAGTAGTACCATAGTGTGTAGTATTTAGTGAGGTTAGGTACTAGGAAGGCCAGGTAAATACCCCACAGTGGTTCTCCTTAGTCCTGCTAGGGGGAGAGGTCCAAAGTATTATGATCTGTTAGAGCGATACCTATTCTATCTGGCGAAGGGGTGGCGGTACTCTAAGGACCGGTGCAAGCTGAGCTGACCGTCTGAGGAGGAAACCTGTGGTAGCCTTCTTTCGATAGGCGGAGCCCGTCGGACGAAGTACTACGAGGTTAGGATAGGGACCACACACACACTTACACACACACGCACGCCTTTAGGATTTGGGGTCCGTAGGGGCCCTAAATCATCCACATTACACCACGAATTTCATTTTAAATCTCTTCCTAAGAGAAACAGTTTCTTCACAGGATAGGAAACAAAGGGGGCCCTTAGGTATACAGAAATAGAGCTGCTGGGAGTACGGCAGCCCTATCTGGTTGGTGGCCACTGTAAGGAGCGTGGAGAGGCCAGAGGTGAGGGGACCCAGGACTCGTGGAGCTCCTTACTTCCCCCTCCGGGGGGAAATTGTTTGAATAATTTGAAAATTACTGGTTAACACAATTTCTGGGAGGAGAGAATACAGACAATTACAATGTGATGGAAGAGACACAGTGATATAGGAGAGGCGGACTTAGGCAGAAAATTACATATGTATTTAGAATATTATTCAAAGAACAAAGGTTAGGATAGAAAGCTAGGGATTGAGTTAGTACTCTGGGTTATACGGTTACACAACGCTTCTTCGAAGAGAGGAAGATACAGGGTCCATCTACACTTAATTCAGTGTATACGTATGTATACATTGCTTGAGTTTACCTAGAGATCACTTGAATGCTAAAAGCAGGCCATGTCTTATTTTAGAGGTTACTCGCGGAAGCGTGGAATTTCGGAATAATTATTCGACAACACCTATCAGGTGAAGTATAAATACAAAATATACTTTGGTGGGAGGCTAGTTCGTCGCAGTGGTGCCTAAGTCCAGGATAGTTCCTACCTAAATCTAGGATACCTAGGGTTCAGAAAAAAAAGAGAGGGAAAAATGGAAGAAAAATGTAGTTCGTTGCGGTAGTTCAGGACAATAATAGGGGTCTTATATACTCAAAAGCGATAGGAAAAAATCCAACTCATAGGGAGTAGCGATATAAGTAAATAGCGTTATAGGAAGTGATACCGGGAAAGTGATTAAGTGTGGAATTCGGTGAGGAAATGCGTGAAAAGTGGTTCGTGGAACGCGATGCTGACTGGCAGTTTCGCGAGAGAAGAGATTTGGACTCCCGCCTACAAGGCGGGAGGTTTCGCCGCTTGAAGCTGAGAGTGAGTACATATTTCATTTTCCGGCGCGAGTGCAGTCTGTGTACAATTAATTAATTTTCAGAAATATTGTCTACAATTTGCCGACAATGTTGCTAGAAAACCGATTTTAACGTGAACGAATTGTCACCAGAAAGTCGACTAGAGATTCACCTTTGAGTTCGTAAAAGAAAATTGCTTACATTTCCTTCTAGGAAGTTCATTATCATTGTTCTGCGGATAACTAGAAATAGTTAAGTGAAAACCAATTTTGACCAATGGGATGTGAGCGCCGGTGCGGGACGGCGTTCGCTATTGGCTAGAATGAGCAGCGCCGTGATAGAGAAAAAAAATCTGCTTGCACGAAGAATGTAGTCGGGTTGAGAGGTGATAGACTAAACAAAGTGGAAGTTAGGGGAATGGTATGTATGAATGGTGTGAGGCATATTTCTAAGCGGAATGTTAGCAATTTCGTAGAAGTAAGGTGGTGCCAAAGGGAAATATTTTATCCAGAGATTGTGAAACTAAAATCAATAATTTATTCCGGGTACACCGAGATATAGCAGGAAGAGGAAAATTTTTTTATATGGGTTATCGGAAAAATTGTGCTATAAGCCTAAAAGCCAATTAATTAAGAATCCTAGAATGAACTAAAATCAACAATATTGTAGTAAGAATATTCTATGAAAACCTTAGTTGTAAAATTGGATAGCCATTCTACTTAAGTTAAGGCACGCCAACTGAGCGCGGAGGGCTTCATACCTAAAACACTGAAGTTATGTTCGAAAATAATCTTGTCATGTGTAATAATTAGGTACACTCGCGCGCGAAATAGTTTATCGGGGCCAGTTTGAGGTCAATAAAGGGAATTTTCTAGTTGTTTTGGTGGAAAAGAAGTTAGTTGGGGTGTAAGCTTCCTTTGTAAAATAAAAAAGCCGTAAAATATGTGTGTTTGAAAAGAGTGGTTATGTTTGACCGGGTTCCAACAGACTGATTTAATTTTGGTTGAGATTGTCGCCGAGGAATAAAAAGATTCGAATCTTTATTTCATTTTAATGGAATGCGAGAAGAATGGAAAAAATGTCATTTTGAAAATGTATAATGGATGTTTAGTAAATAATTTGTGTAGTAGTAATAAGGTGTGAATTTTAGGCTCCAAAGTAGGTATTTCGCGAATTAGTAGCGAGCGACGGTATGGCACCTACTAGTGGGGAGATGGTAGATTAAAAATTAGGGGGATCCCAGTTAATTGATGTGACTAATTAGGTGCCATGTACAAGTGAAGGTTAGTTGTAAAGTTGTGTCTAGGTCTGACTTTGCGTGTGTGGGCGATATGGTACTTACTAGATTAGGTTAGTGGTAAACAAAGGTCATGGTGTACAAGTTGACCAGTGGAAGTAATTAGGTGCCATGTACAATGTTGCTTAGGTCGTGAGGTTGAGTCTTGGTCAGATTTTGCGTGTGTGGCGAATAGAGGCTCTTAGTGAACATGCCGAATACGTGGTTCATTTCGAGTGAGTGGTTTTGGGCTTGAATGTAGTGTTTGTTTATTGATAGGGAATGGATTATTAAGTTTGTTTATTTTGGAGCTGATTGGCTGGTATGAGGAATGGGGGTTCCAGTTGCTTGCGGTATGGGGAATGTATGAGTCAAAGGGTTAGAAGGGGGAGTAAGTGCCATGTCGGAGAACGTACCGGACGAGATATTGAATTTTGGTCGGTCATGCATGAGTGTTTTGGTCGGTCCGTCCGGAATGTGGGACGTATGGATTATAAGGAGTATGGCAATTAGGTGCCATGACAGAGGTCCAGGTTTCGATTTTAGGTTGCGGTCGTATGTATAGGTGTCAAAAGGTGAGAGGGCCAGTTGGTGAGTGTTGGTGCGGTTGGAGGTCGAATTGAGCCTGTCGATTTGTGATCCATATCGAGTGAGTGGTTTTGGATTTGCCCATAAATGTGTTTGTTTAATTAATTAGATTAATTTATAAATAATATTTGATACATGTGTACATGTTGCGCGCGTTGAGGGAAGACAGTCGGGGTGGGCGGGGTGATTGGTGTTGTGCGGCGGGAGCTCTGGTGAATTGCAGCACAACGCCGATCACCACGTTTTGCAAATTATTTTATAACTAAGTTTGGTTATTGTGCGGGCTACAAGGTGGTGTCAGGGGTTTCTAACTTTTCTAAAGGGAAGTGTCAGGGGTTACAAACCTTTTCCAAATTTATAGGTCAGGGATTTTAAACCTTTTCAGATACATGTGTAAGGAGTTTCCAAACCTTTTAGACTTGGCAAGTGTCATGGGTCCAGACCTTTCGAATTCAGGATATGTCAGAGGTTTTAAACATTTTTCCCGGGGCACAATAAGTCAGGTGTTTCCAAGCCTTTCAACTTTGGAAAAGAGTAGGGAGTCTTAGAACATTTTAATTTCGCAATGATTCAGAGGTCCAGACTTTCGATATATTTCCAAATTCATGATAAGTCAGGGGTGCTCAAACTTTTCCAAATTTAGATTGTCAGGGATTTCGAACTTTTCAAATTCACGATAAGCCAGGGGTGCTCAAACTTTTCCAAATTTATATTGTCCGGGATTTCGAACTTTTTCAAATTCATGATAAGTCAGGGGTGCTCAAACTTTACCAAATTAGATTGTCAGGGATTTCGAACTTTTCAAATTCATCATAAGTCAGGGGTGCCCAAACTTTACCAAATTTGGATTGTCAGGGATTTCGAAATTTTTCAAATTCATGATAAGTCAGGGGTGCTCAAACTTTACCACATTTAGATTGTCAGGGATTTCGAACTTTTTCAAATTCATGATAAGTCAGGGGTTCTCAAAAGTTTCCAAATTAAGTTTGTGTCAGGGATTTCGAACCATTTCAAAATCGTGGCATGTCAGGGGTTTACAACTTTATTTACAAAAATATTTTTTATTTAAGGGAGGTCTCAACATCCAAAAAATATTTTGGAGTCAGTGGTTCTCAGCTTTGAAAAATGTTTTTAAAATTTGAAATTTTAGGGTCTCAACTTTAGAAAAATATTTTATTTCACCTCAGGATATTTAAGGGAGGTCTTAACTTTCAAAATATTTTTGAACTTAGCGGTTCTTAATTTTCAAAATTATTTTCAAATTTTGAAATTTTAGGGTCTCAATTTTTGAAAAATATTTTATTTTTCCTTATGATATTTAAGGGAGGTGTTAACTTCCAAACATATTTGAGCTTAGCGGTTCTTAATTTTCAAAAATATTTTCAAATTTTGAAATTTTAGGGTCTCAGTTTTAAAAAATATTTTTATTTTTCCTCAGGATATTTAAGGGAGGTCTTAACTTTCAAAATATTTCGAACTTAGCGGTTCTTAATTTTCGAAATTATTTTCAAATTTTGAAATTTTAGGGTCTCAATTTTTGAAAAATATTTTATTTTTCCTTATGATATTTAAGGGAGGTGTTAACTTCCAAACATATTTGAACTTAGCGGTTCTTAATTTTCAAAAATATTTTCAAATTTTGAAATTTTAGGGTCTCAGTTTTAAAAAATATTTTTATTTTTCCTCAGGATATTTAAGGGAGGTCTTAACTTTCAAAATATTTCGAACTTAGCGGTTCTTAATTTTCGAAATTATTTTCAAATTTTGAAATTTTAGGGTCTCAATTTTTGAAAAATATTTTATTTTTCCTTATGATATTTAAGGGAGGTCTTACCTTCCAAAAATATTTTGAACTTAGAGGTTCTTAATTTTCAAAAATATTTTCAAATTTTGAAATTTTAGGGTCTCAGCTTTAGAAAAATATTTTATTTTACCTCAGGATATTTAAGGGAGGTCTTAACTTCCAAAATATTTTGAACTTAGCTGTTCTTAATTTTCAAAAATATTTTGGAATTTTAAATATTTTAGGGTTGTCAATTTTAGAAAAATATTTTATTTTTCCTCTGGATATTTAAAGGAGGTCTTAACTTCCAAAAATATTTGAACTTAGCGGTTCATAATTTTCAAAAATATTTTCAAATTTTGAATTTCTAGGGTCTCAACTTTAGAAAAATATTTTATTTTTCCTCAGAATATTTAAGGGAGGTCTTAACTTCCAAAATATTTTGAACTTAGCGGTTCTTATTTTTGAAAAATATTTTAAAAAATTTTAAACACCTTAGGGTTCTCAATTTTTGAAAAATATTTTATTTTCCTCAGGATATTTAAGGGAGGTCTTAACTTCAAAAAAATTTGAACATACTGGTTCTTATTTTTGAAAAATATTTTCAAATTTTAAACATCTTAGGGTTCTCAATTTTTTAAAAAAATATTTTATTCTTCCAGGATATTTAAAGGAGGTCTCAACTTCCAAAAATATTTTGAGGTCAGACATTCTAAACTTTCAAAATTATTTTCAAATCTTGAATGTTTAGGGTTCTCAAGTTTAGAAAATTACTTTCATTTTCCATATTATTAAGGGAGGTTTCAAATTCCAAATATTTTGGATTAAGCGGTCCTCAGACTTTCGAGAATAGTGCCAAATTTGGAATGGTTTAGGGTTCTCGACTTTAGAAATATTTTAATTTTAGGAATGTTTAGGGAGGCCGACTTTCAATATGTTTTGAGTTCAGGAGTTCCCAACTTTCAAAGTGTTTCGGATTTTGAATATTTCAGGGGTCTATACTCTAGTAATGCCTTTATTCTTTCAGAATGTAAGGGAAGAGTGTTGTGAATATTGCCTTAAAGCGAATCAAGAGCAAGGTGGTGGGATAGTAGAGATGTGTCGGGTCATGAAGAAAGGGTGACATGCCTAGTTAGGATGATAGGTCATCAAACCGTAATATGTGTCCATACTAATTTTATTTTCTTCTATTTAGGTACAAGTGTGATAAATAGGTTAATTTTCCGTGATGTGCAACGACCGGAATGAATTTTCCGACTCTCAGTCGGGTATTTCGGAAGTGTCATCTCATAGTACGTCTGTGACTGTCAAGTGAGAGTGTTGTGGGTACACTGTTCCGTGGACATAAGTGTTGTGTAGTGTCGTGCTGAGCCAGGGCAAGCCGTGGTGTACATAAATGTGTTGTAAAAGCAAGTGTACGTTATCGTTGATGCGTTATTCGTTATCAATCACGTGAGGAAGGGGCGAGTTGGATTTTGCATAGCAATTTCTGTTAAAGGGGATTGGTATATAGGAAAATAGGTATAACAAGGGGGGCATACCAGTATACATGAACGTTAGAACCACCAATTGTTGTGCGAATTAAGGGGGATCTTGGAAAATTATCGTTCTTTACGATAATAGTTGGTTAATATTTGGATAACGAGTAGGTAGGGAGGTGAATGGAGGGTATAGGATGTTTATAAAAAAAAAAAAAAAAAAAAAAAACCCATAACTTCAGGAAATAAGTTCCTTATATATGTACTTAATTATAGTAAGCTAAGCATTTTTGATTGGATACGTTTGGTTATGGCGGGTTGCACGAATACGATCTAGTTAGACGGTATAAGGGGAGCGTTGGCCCTTACTTGCGAACGTTCTAGGTGGGGGTAATAGAATCATTTTTGGGTGCCACCGATATCGATTATATCGGTTAGTTCAGTTGATAGAGAAATAATACAAATTTATTTTGCAGGCCGGAATTAAGCCAAAACACAAAAGGACTAACAAATAATTGGGATGGAACGTCCTATTGGCACACGAGCTTCTGCCAGAGCAGGGAGTGTAAGGCAGCTACAAACTACAGGAAGGGTTCAGAAACGGGTGGTCCCTGCGGCCGCTGGTAGGAAAAGGAAGGGAAATATCGGTCCGAGACTTGCTAAAATTGTTAGAGACAGTATCTCTCCTTTGGTGCATAGAATGGAAGAATTTGAGCGGTCCTCAGCTAGCGAGGGGGAAGGGAGTCGTCGGCGTGAAATTTCGGAAATGCCATTGATTCAGAAACCCCTAGCCCTGACATCGCCCCCGTACAAGCCCAAGTTTACGGGAGAAGGAAAGGTCCACCCAGTGGAATTTCTCGAAGACTTAGACCGGTACATAGCCAAGACTAATACGGGGAGGGGAGGAGAATTGGACTTGGTGGCGGATTGTCTGGTAGGGGAAACGCGAAACTGGGCGCGAATCTACAAGGACAGATGGGAGAGTCTAGCCGACTTTAAAAAGGACTTCCTAGAGCAATACTGGGGGAAACCGCTGCAGCAAAAGGCGAGGAGAGAGATAATGCAGTCAGTCTGGAATAAGAATACGGATATGGCGACGCATTTCATAGAGCACTACGCTATGTACAAGCGCATGCAAGACGCCGGAGTAGAGGAGCAGTGCGTGCGCGAACTAATGTATCAATACCCGGCAGATATACAGCGGCTGTGGATGGCAGGAGGAGGATCCACTGCGCCGGAGGCGATAACCTTCCTTAGGAGTATGGGGAGCATCGAAGATAACAAGGTGGTGGTCGAAAGAACCTCAGGGGCACCGAGGCAGGAGAATAAGAGGAGTGTTCCAAACAAGGGACCAAGAATAAACAACATGTCTGTGTGGGAGACTAACGGAGGATGGCAGAGAGCTACGGATACGATACCATTGGTAGGGGATCTACACAGGGAAGGCGCCGGCGTGGGAAACTAACTGAAGCCATCAATACAACCCGACTGGTGGCTACGACAGATGAACGAAGGGTTGACATTAATTTACCACCTAAGCTTTTAATTAAGAATGGATGGAGGCCAGGTAAAGGTTTGGGAAAAGGTGAACAGGGAAGAAAGGAAGTATTGACGCTAAGTGGTCAGAGCAACTCAGTAGGTTTAGGGTTTGAAGAGCGAAGTAGGAAGGAATGTTGCAAGCAATTGATAGAAAATATGACAAAGTGCATAGTGAAGGCGAGAGAGAAGTCGTTCTATAGGAAAACTTTTGAGGGTGACCTTATGTCCGGGGCTAGAGTAACGTCGGTGTTTGATGATACAGGCTATGAGGAGGAACACGAGTCCAGTGCGTTACCTAAACTACCTGAGGTGCAGGCTATGATAAACGGACAAATGATAAATTGCTTGGTGGACACCGGCAGCCAGGTCACTTGTGTATCTAGATACATTTTTGAGGAATTAACAAAAGATGGTAGTACTTACCCTATGTTGCCGATTGCAGCGTTGCATATTGTAGGCGCGACGGGACAAAAGTCACCGAGGGTTTGCAAGATGGCTTTGTTGCCGCTTGACATAATGGGGGTGAAAGTAGAAACACCTTGCTTGATAGTAGAGAAACTAGTACGACCCATCATTCTTGGTTATGATTTTTTGTTAGAAAATAAAGCCACCATAATCTGTCAATCGCCATCAGCGTTGGAACTCCACGGAGCAATAAGTCTAAAAGTACCTCTACATGAGTCGGATTTAGGCAGGAGTAAGACAGTACAAAGCCACAGTTCGATATCGAGGGAAGATAGCTGTATTAAGGGAGAGATAGGTGATGCGGTGCGGAAATTGGAAATAGGGGCGCGAGAAAAGGTAATGTTGAGAAAAGTTTTAGAAAAATATGAAAACCAATTTTCAGAAATCCCAGGCTGTACACAGAAGTACACGCACGAGTTGAAGGTGCTGGATAAGACACCATTTGTAAAGTATGCTTACCCTGTGCCTCATGCTTATAGAAAAGGGGTGGCTGAAAAGTTGGTTGAAATGGAGAATCAGGGGATAGTGATGAGAGCAGCTACGCCTTACTCAAGCCCATTGACCTACACGGTAAAAAAGGATCAGAGTGTTAGGATATTATTAGATGCTCGAACGTTAAATACTAAATTAGAAGGGGAGGTAGAGAAGCCACCTTTGATCTCGGAGATACTACAACGCTTTCACGGGGTTAACTATTTGAGCACTATAGATCTAAGTAATGCCTACTTCCAAATACCGCTACATCCGAATAGTGTACAGTATACGGGTTTCACCTTTCTAAACAGATCCTACGTATATTTGCGGCTGCCTCAGGGACTAAAAACGTCAGTATCAGCTTTCTCACGTGCTATGAATATGATCTTGGGGGAAGAAATCTCGGGGTTTTGTCTCAACTACCTAGACGATATCATAATCTTTACTAGAGGTTCGGTAGGGAAACATATTCATCATATAGATGTAGTGTTAGGCAAACTCAAGGAAGGAGGTATGACTTGCAGATTAAAGAAATGCCAGTTTCTAAAAAGAGAGATCAAATTATTGGGACACGTGGTTTCGCAGAAAGGCGTCGAGATGGATCAAGAGAAGGTAGAGGCCATAAGAGATTTTCCTGTGCCTAGGAGGGTCAAACATTTAAGAGCGTTCCTAGGACTCTGCAATTATTATAGGAAGTTTATTAAACATTATGGAGCTTCTATCCAGCCGCTGTGTGAATTGTTGAGAAAGGGAACGAAATGGGATTGGACACCAGACAAGCAAAGTCAATTTGAGGTTGTAAAGGGATTGTTCCTTAAATCCGTTATGTTGGTTCACCCGGACTTAACTAGACAATTTTACTTACAAACAGACTGTTCTGCGTATGCATTGGGTGGGTGCTTATATCAAATAGATAGTGAAGGGGATCATTTGGTGGTAGGGTTCTGTAGTAAAGGGTTGTCGGGTGCCGAGCGAAGGTGGACAGTGAGTGAAAGGGAACTATGGGCAGTGATTTATTGTTTGCGGAAATTCGAAACGTACCTGAGAGGTGTGCCCATAATAATAAGGACAGATCATCAGTCCCTAACATTTCTCAGAACATGGAAGTTGCACAACAGTCGTATCACTAGATGGTTGCTCTATCTGAACCAGTTTAACTTCGCTGTGGAACATGTAAAGGGCAGTGACAACGTTTGTGCAGATGTCCTGTCTAGATACACAGCCAAAGCGGAAAGGATACAAGAATTAAAGGAGATATGTCCAGAGGTAGCGGGGTTTCAGGTAAGAGGAGCGACAGAATTAAAAAATAAATTAAGGAATTTGGAGAAATTACAGCAAGAAGATATCCGTTTGAGAGAAATTAGAGAAAGTATAGGTATGGGGGAAGGGATCCAGGTAGGAAAAAGGATTAAGTACGAGTTAAAAGATAAGTTGTTGTACGTTCGCACCGCTGACGACGCTCTAAAGTTAGTTATACCAGAAGGGGAAGTAGATGAGCTTATATGGAGGTACCATAAGGAATTAGGCCATTTTGGCACTCTAAAGATAAAGGGAACGCTCAGTAAGAAATATTATTGGCCGAATATGTCCAAGCGGGTTAGAGATGTTTTGAGAACTTGTCATATCTGCCAGATGGCTAAGGTAAATAACGTACGCACAATGGGGAGGCTGAGCCCGGTAATCACTAGTCGCGTGGGGGAGTTAGTCTTGGCTGATATTTATGGCCCGTTACCAAAGTCAAGGGGCGGAATACAGTATATCTTCATAATACAGGATGGATTCACAAAGTTTATAAGGATTTACTCTTTGAAGAGGGCCACAGCCACAGTTCTTACGCGATGCCTTAAGAAATTCACGAAGACTATTCTGCCCGAGGCGATTATGACTGATCAGGGTACTCAGTTTAAGTCAAGAGTATGGAAGAGAACGATAGCAGAATTAGGAATTAGGTTGTCTTACACGTCCGTCTATAATCCTAGGCCCAATTGTGTGGAGAGGGTGTGTAAAGAGTTAGGGAGACTATTTAGAACGTACTGTTGCGAACGACATACTAAGTGGGGTTGCATTCTACAAGAAGTGGAGGATAGCTATAATCAGATAGTCCATTGTAGTACCGGATTTGCTCCAGCTTATTTGCTAACAGGAAAGATTTACTACTCCCCAGTAGAAAAATATTTGCCCAAAATAATAGGAGTGGCGAAAGAAATCTTAGATAAAGATAGGGTAAAGGCAGGGGAAAATATCCGTTTAAATGCGGTGGCCAGGGTAAAAAGGTATGATAAGAAATACCAGAATGTAGAGTTCGAAATAGGGCAGTTAGTAAAACTTAAAACAATACCGAAGTCGTCCGCGGAAGAAAAAATTACAAAAAAATTCGTATTAAAATATGAGGGACCTTACTCTGTAGCTGCGAAACCGTATATAAATAACTATACTTTAGTGGAACCGGATACGGGGAAGGTCAGAGGAAATTACAACACTATACATTTAGAAAGGTATTATTCGAACTAATATCAGAGTTGGAAATAAACGGGGAAATTAATTTCCAGAAGAACTACAATGGATTCACTGAAGGGAGAGATGGTCCAGAGGGCTGCAGAGATGAAGGAGATATCGAAGGTAGTAGCAGAGCAAGAAGTCGAGCTCATGTACCAGGGGTCCGAGCTACAACTAGCAATTAGTCTGACAAAGTTCTTACGTAGTAAAAAGGAATTGGCAATAGAAGATAGTGAGGTTGGGGAAATGGTAGGGAGGGAGTATGAGAAGAGGTTGGAGAAGAGGGGCAAGAGGGCTGAGGAGAAGCTAGCGCGGGCTGGAAGACTATTGAAGACTAAGATCAACGAACTGAAAGAATTGGAGCGAAGGCAAGCCCGTGATGAAGGGATACAAAGGGCACTAGCAGATAGAGAAAGGGACGCGATAAGTAAGCTTTCGTAGGGATTGTGTTAGCTGTGTATTCATTGTGGTGGCATATTAAAGTGTAATGGGGATTTCCTTAGCAGAAATATAAGGTTAAACTACGGACTAGCCAAACGTAGTTTCCTAATTTGTAACAAAGGGGGCGGTAAGACTAGGGAAATTTCAGGATGGTAGAGGGATTTCCTTAGCAAAAATATAAGGTTAAACGACGGACTAGCCAAACGTGGTTTCCTAATTTGTAACAAAGGGGGCGATAAGACTAGGGAAATTTCAGGATGGTAGAGTTATTTTCTTAGCAAAAATATAAGGTTAAACTACGGACTAGCCAAACGTGGTTTCCTAACTTGTAACTAGGTGGCAATTAGGTTAGGGGGGATTTCATGATTAGATATTGTCCTTTTGAAATCATATAAGCGGGACATTCGTGTACTATTTCAAATCAATAAGAAAAGAATATAAACTGAGTTGCTCGACGAGCGTTAAGTATGTATGTGTTGATTGTTAAGGGTTTACGTTAGATTGGGTAAAGAAGTTATATATGAGGAAAAGGATAGTAGAGCTAGGGAATGGTGGAACGAAAGGCAGGAGCTATATTTATATGCGCTTTTCGACGCTGTATGACATTCAGTAAGGTAGTGAAGGGTATAATTGTATTCGATTTATAGTTAGATTAGGAGGTCGTGTGAGATTTGCCACATAAGTGGACTTTATGTTACAAAGCTGTCAAACGAGATTACTTCCCTTTTGCTTCTGGGGAAAATTTGGAGGAGGGAAATTTTGTATACTCTTTTGAGACAGGGGTTGAGAGTCGGCAGCCATTGTTGGGGTTAATACTGTTGAGAATTAAAATAAGTAAGGTTATGTGAGTTCGAAATGAGTTGTAAATAAAAGAAAAAAAAAAATATATATATAATGGCTTGTTGTTTCATAAGGGGTCCGTTTTCCTAACAAGTAACGTAGTTTTGGTGAAGATTGCGGGGGATTCGCAATACGCGTATAGCCAGTTGGTAATGCAATCAGTCATTATCATCGGTGTGGATGTTTCATAGGGAGCTACGAAAAGAGTACAGAGAGGAAAGGAAGAAGCACAAATAGGATGGAGGGAAGCGGGTTTTCCTCGCTCAGCTGGGGCGGCTTCCACGCAAACATGGCGGCGGGACGTGTCAGTCTACTGGCAGAGGGAGAACTCACGGATGTGACGCTGGCTGCAGAGGGGCAGTTGCTGCAGGCCCACAAGTTCGTGCTCGCAGCAAATTCAGACTACTTCCGGCAAATGTTCAAGAGCCACGCTGCACAGCACCCGATATTGTTTCTAAACAATGTTGGCTCCGCAGTACTAGTAAATCTGGTAGAGTTTATGTACTGCGGGGAGACAAAGGTCCAGCAGGAGGAGTTGGCGGAATTTCTGAGTACCGCCGAACAATTGCAGATAAAGGGGCTGATCGGAGGTAATATAAAGGAGAACCCCGAATCAGGTGGCCAGATAATAACACAAGGACCAGAGACACGGGAAGGGCAGCGTACGCCACCGACGATGGAGGTAGCGCCTGTGCTGGGAGACGAGCCGGGTTCGGATTCGGACCATTTTAGAAAACCTCGCAGCCCACCGTCGGCCTCGAGCGGTAAGAGGACAGCCAGAAACAGACGCTCCGAGCAGAGAACGAGGAGCCAGCGTCGAACTGATTTGAGGAAAGCGGAGCTCCGGAAACCGACGGTATCGTATAGAGGAGTGGCCCTGGTCGACGAAATAGAGAGAGAGCCCCAGTTTGTGGCGAGGATTAACTGGGAGAAGGATGGAGTCAAGATGAAGGAAAGCGGGGTAGTACCCAATCGAGGGGACCCTCTCTTGGGAATGTTCGCGGTCGATGACGAGGTAAACACAGCGGACACCGAAGGGGGTGTCGATCGAATGAAGGGCCTGAATGTGGATACGCCTGGGGAGGTCTCTACCGAGGAAGAAAAGAGGGAGTGGGAAGAGGCGATGGCCAGGATGCGACAAGGGTTTGACCTGGTAGAGAACGTCTTTCCGCTTTTATGTAAAGGAGATTGGATAAAATAAAAAAAAAAAAAAAAAAAAAAAAAAAAGGTGGACAGAGAGCTTTTCCATTGGGGAGGGAAAGGGGGCGATAAGCGGAATGTGATTGGGTAACGAAGTTGGTCTTGAACAAGCCTAATTTGTGGAATACTACGGTATAAGGTGGTACGATTTGAATTGGTTTGGTAAAATATGGTAAGTTGGTACGATTTGAATTGGTTTGGTAAAATATGGTAAGTTGGTACGATTTGAATTGGTTTGGTAAAATATGGTAAGTTGGTACGATTTGAATTGGTTTGGTAAAATATGGTAAGTTGGTACGATTTGAATTGGTTTGGTAAAAATATGGTAAATTGGTACGATTTGAATTGGTTTGGTAAAATATGGTAAGTTGGTACGATTTTGAATTGGTTTGATAAAATATGGTAAGTTGGTACGATTTGAATTGGTACGGTAAGGTGGTACGATTTGACTCGGTTTGGTCAAATTCGGGAAGTGAACCATGTAGTTGTCATAGGATAGGGTAGAGTCCGGCGGGCGAGGTAGGATAATAGGTAGGTAATTTTCGTATATGCAATATAAGAAGGGAACGCAATAGGGAACGATCATCATTTGTTGGACGAGCTATAGAGTAAACATAGTTTGGCGGGCGTACTACTTACTAACGGTAGGGTTCGGTCCACCTGGTACGGGAGGAGTAGGTAGAAGGGAGTCTAGGGCGGCAGACTAGGGTTTGGGGTCATGGTTTGTATAGGGATAGATAGAGCGTGTACGAAGGATATTTCGGCTAAAATATCAGTTAACACAGTTAGTTAATACGGTGCGTTCATAGATTAATCACGGATCTTACATAGTCAGGCGGGCGAATAGAGTATGAAAATGAAATAAAATCGGTTATTATGGCGTCGAACGTAGCCGCGATTGTAGATATAGATTCTTAGTATTATTCTGGGGTTAATTAAAGGACGGAAACAGTAGAGACTATAGCATATATATAGCTAGGAAATAGAAAGCTCTAATGAATAATACCCGCTACGGACAAATAGGAATGAATCCTGTTCGGCGTGGGGGAGTTGAGTTATTGATAATTATGAGCAAAAGGTTTTAAGACTTAGAATAGACTTGTTGGTAGATGCTGGGTTTGGATGATTGTGTAAATACAGAAATACGCGAGTAAACCATTGGGTATTATAGTGTCTGTACTCGGTAGTGAAACTTCCTTCTAATGAGAGCAGAGCTCTGACCTGAAGGGACTCTTACAATGAATCAGGACACTTTGGTTTCGATTTTTATTGCATTTCCCATACATTGCTCCGAAAAGAATGTGAACGTAAACTCAGTGCGTTGAACACACGAATGGGACTTGAAAAATGTGAGGTGAACAAAGCCATAGTGCAGAACTTTACATTTCATCGAGACCTTAATTTGTTCTCACTCGGGAGGGAAAATGTTATCATGTACCGAGGGCGTTCTACACTAAGCAAAAAGGGAGCGTTTAAAGTTAGTGGTGACATTTTCCGGTCTATGAAAAGTGATAGAACATAGCAATTTGAACCATTGACCGGAGCTATGTTGGATGAGATTAAAGTAGAGTCGTGTACAATCAGACTGGGCCCATCCATTTGTCAACGGGTGGGTTAGTTAGCAAAGGTTATGATTCGGAAGAAGCAAAGTCAATTTAAAATTTTCTCAGTAATAATTTCCCAGTTTTCCTGTCTATAACTAGAAAGGTTAAGGTGTTGGAATGTGCGGCGTGTCTAAACCGGAGGTGGCAAGGTATGTTGTGCGCTCTCCCTGGAGAGAAGTACTGATCCTGCCCTACCAGCGAGGGGTAAGACTACAGGTTTCCTGAGCTGGTGGGAAATCTTTCTATGGCATGAAACAGGGTATTAAGTGTTTAGTAATTTCATTTTGAGCTTCTGATGAGTCTAACCTGACTATACTAGGACGAATGCCCATATGTTGTGTTGTGTGGTCGGGACTGCTTAGCACCCAAAATAAAATGCCACAATCATTCTGGTAAGGGGACAAACACCCTATTAGAAGAAGTTGTTGGTACTACGGACCTTCTGGAGAGGGAACGAACACCCTAACAGAGGCACATCTACGAAAAGCAGTACTGCAGCCATAGCATTAATATATGTTGGCGACAGACAGACATAGACTATAGTATGGTGTAGAGACGCTAGTCGCGATCATGGAAGGAGAAAATAGATTCTTTCCCATGCCGCGAAAATCGCCTCTAGGCGGGCGACTGTGACGAATCACAACCTACCTCAATGAAAATAGCTAGCAATAGGACGTATGAAGGCTGGCTGGTAAAATGTTATAAGGCGTAGGAGTTAGTTTAGCGCCTGGGTAGTGAGTATAGCAAAGAGACCGCGTTGCGTATAAATTGTAGCGGGTGGCATGTAATCAGGCGCAGATAATACAACTTGCATACATTTTGGACAGGAATAGCTAGCAACACCGTATAAGCGACAGATGATGATAGATAAGTATTATACGTCGGCGTGCAGTAAGATATAGGACGAATTGACTGTATTACATCTACTTTTGTGAATTCGTAGCATTTTTCAGAGATTAGTTACTGAAGGTTTTAGGGAAATATGGAACGCATTTTTAAGGAAAAATTGCTTCAGGCATTGTGATTGGTCGACCAATGGGAGACGCGGAAACGATGTTAGGGATGATTTCCGATTGGTCATGGGGGTAAGAGTGGGAGTAAGAAAGCGAGGCTATTTAAGGGCGTGTAACACGGTAGGAGCACCTTTTTCTGCAGCTGCGAGCCTCGGAGGAACAACTTGCCTGAGCCCCGGTCACCGCTAAGTCGCATCGAGCGCCATTGTTTTTCGGCATCAACGTTTCGGTGAGTCTCGGACGCCGCGCGCTATTTTGGAGTTTTCTAGTTGCAATTCGACCAGTTCTATTAAATTGCATTGTCTTGAAGTCTTCTTTTGGTGGCTGGGCTAGTTTTGGAAACAATACTGGCTTTTCAGAAATTATTTGCTAGTATTAGGGATGTGAAATATTTTTATATGGACCATCATTGGAGCACTGTGTGGGATGCTAGCTATGCTGAAATATGCATACATGCATACTATTACAGGGCTCTTTTTTCCCTTTTGGAGCACTGGGTGAGGGAGCAGGTACGCTGAAATATGCATGCACGCCCACTCACGCAGAGTTCTTTCACGGAATGTTGTGAGGGAAGCGGGTTTTGCTGAAATATGCATACACGCACGATCTCACAGGGTTCTTCCCTGGAACGTTGTATGTGGGTTCGGGTACGCTGAAATATGCATACGCGCGCACTCATGCGAGGTTCTTTTCCTTTCGATGGAATGTTGGGTGGCAATGCTAGCTATGCTGAATAAGCATACACGCTTGTTCGCACAAGATTCAGTTCATTCTCTGATATCACGAGAAAATGCCTCGTGGTAAGAAGACGTAACATAAGGTCGAAGAGCAACTGGAATTCTGGCTAAACTATCAAATTATAACGTGGGTAGTTAGGTTCTTCAAACACTAAATTCATATTGGTAGGTTAGCCATGTAGCTGTGTGAATTAATTCTCCTTAGTTCTGCAAGGGAGAGAGGGTTCGCTTCGTGGGAGTGAGTAGTACCATAGTGTGTAGTATTTAGTGAGGTTAGGTACTAGGAAGGCCAGGTAAATACCCCACAGTGGTTCTCCTTAGTCCTGCTAGGGGGAGAGGTCCAAAGTATTATGATCTGTTAGAGCGATACCTATTCTATCTGGCGAAGGGGTGGCGGTACTCTAAGGACCGGTGCAAGCTGAGCTGACCGTCTGAGGAGGAAACCTGTGGTAGCCTTCTTTCGATAGGCGGAGCCCGTCGGACGAAGTACTACGAGGTTAGGATAGGGACCACACACACACTTACACACACACGCACGCCTTTAGGATTTGGGGTCCGTAGGGGCCCTAAATCATCCACATTACACCACGAATTTCATTTTAAATCTCTTCCTAAGAGAAACAGTTTCTTCACAGGATAGGAAACAAAGGGGGCCCTTAGGTATACAGAAATAGAGCTGCTGGGAGTACGGCAGCCCTATCTGGTTGGTGGCCACTGTAAGGAGCGTGGAGAGGCCAGAGGTGAGGGGACCCAGGACTCGTGGAGCTCCTTACTTCCCCCTCCGGGGGGAAATTGTTTGAATAATTTGAAAATTACTGGTTAACACAATTTCTGGGAGGAGAGAATACAGACAATTACAATGTGATGGAAGAGACACAGTGATATAGGAGAGGCGGACTTAGGCAGAAAATTACATATGTATTTAGAATATTATTCAAAGAACAAAGGTTAGGATAGAAAGCTAGGGATTGAGTTAGTACTCTGGGTTATACGGTTACACAACGCTTCTTCGAAGAGAGGAAGATACAGGGTCCATCTACACTTAATTCAGTGTATACGTATGTATACATTGCTTGAGTTTACCTAGAGATCACTTGAATGCTAAAAGCAGGCCATGTCTTATTTTAGAGGTTACTCGCGGAAGCGTGGAATTTCGGAATAATTATTCGACAACACCTATCAGGTGAAGTATAAATACAAAATATACTTTGGTGGGAGGCTAGTTCGTCGCATCGCCCAGCGGTCCGACGGATACGGAGCTCTCCGAGATGGGGGTGGTGGTGGCCTACGTGTCAAGTACCACCACCTATCGCTCGTAGCTTGCCTCGCGTCGTCCCGGAGAGCTCCGTAGCCACGGCCTGCACCCGCCGGCGTGCTTGGAGGCCTGCCTCCCGCCACCGGCGGTATTACCATTTTTATTTTTAATGTTTGTATTAATTTTGTGTATTTTTATTACTTTTTATAGTTATAATATATGTAAAATTAATATAAATGTTTATAAAAATGTGAAATAAAGAAAATAAAATAACATTACAGGAGTACTAGGTAGGTAAGTAGGATTACCTGAAGTATTTTCGGGCTGAACTAATTTCTTCCTCTAATATATTTTAACGAGGGCGAAGCCGCGGGCAGAAGTTAGTAGTAGCCTATATGTTAAACCAAAAAGAAAGATAGGTACCTATCTAACAGTAAAAAACATTTTTAAATCTGTGCTGTAGCTCGCGAACAAACATTCACACATATTTCCTCTTTACAATATAATGCATTGATATTTTTATCGAAAGTAGCAGCCCTAGCGTCACCGAGTTTGCTTCAAGGCCCCGCGTCCGCGCGCAGCTGCAAAGCAATAATCACTTTAAGCTCTTTCGTTAAGGTACATTTTCGCACGCAGCGACTGGCGACGTAAAAGTTTAGCCGAAGGTATGTAACTTTTTCTATGGAGAGATTCATCTGTAACGAAGTAACTATTAAGTAATCTGTGCCTGAGCCACGAAATCACATAAACGAACAAACGAATAACGAATTCCCTTGATTCACTTTCGCCTCTATGACGTCACAGCTGTCAGCGAGAGCCAACAGAATTGATCCCGAGCCACTCGTTACAGTAACTCACCACAGATTAATAATATATCCGTTCATCCTAGGAACTAATGCCGAATGCCAAGCGGTTTCTCGCTCTCGCAACGGATTTAATGATGATCATGCATGATTGCATGATAGACAAGTTTATGGAAAATTACAAATATCCCGAAACAATCCCTACATCTTTCGGAAGAATTCTTTCAAATACGTGCATTACCCAGCCATTTATACATATACAGGGTGTTCGGCACATCGACCGACAAATTTTTTTTGTAGGTAATTGAGTAAGTGGGGTTATTTGCAACGTTTTGACCCATGATACCTTATGTCCGATGTCACGTGGTATCGAGATACGACTTTTTTTCTTTATTTTTGTTAATTCCCAAAATCCCAGCTTTAAACCCTTGTAACTTTGTGTTTATGATTTTATCAGCACGAAATAAAATTTATTAAATTTTACGATGTATCGTCGTCCCTCGTCACCAAGTGTATTGGTGGAAGTATGGAGCACTCGTCCAAACCATACAAATGAGCCCAAACTCGAGGGAGTTACTAGTAACGGTTGAAAACTCCCACTGTCCACGTCCTGACTACATCATGAGACCCTCGTCACCAAGTGTATTGGTGGAAGTATGGAGCACTCGTCCGAACCAACAAAATGAGCGCAAACTCGAGGGAGTTACTAGTAACGGTTGAACAGTTCCACTACCCACCTCCTGATTCCATCATCAGACCCTCGTCCCCAAGTGTATTAGTAGAAATATGGGACACTCGTCAAACCCAACCAAATGAACCCAAACTCGAGGGGGTTACTAGTAACGGTTGAAGAGTTCCACTGTCCACCTCCAATCTCCATCATCACACCATCGTCACCAAGTGTATTGGTGGAAGTATGGAGCACTCGTCCGAACCAACCAAATGAGCCCAAACTCGAGAGGGTTACTAGTAACGGTTGAAGAATTCCACTGTCCACCTCCTGTCTCCATCATCAGGCCCTCGTCACCAAGTGTATTGGTGGAAGTATGGGACACTCGTCCAAACCCACCAAATGAGTACCAACCCGGGCGGGTTTAATCCTACCACCTAGTAATATAAGAAGGGAGTCATATCCCTTAGTCGCCTTTTACGACATACACGGGGAGAGATGCAGTGGGGCTATTCTTTTAAAGTACCGACCCCACACTTTACATCAGTTTCTCTGGCGTTTTGATAGACGTATTTGTACATTTCGGCACAATGCAATATTTATACTATTAAAACCAGCCAAGTGCGAGTCGAACTCGCTTGGTTTCTTCTATGGGAAATTTTACTTTTTCTTATTTTTATTATTTTTTGTTATATTGGCCATAATAGTGAAAATTTGCAACCTTCTTTTCTTACCGCGGCAGTTTGCTCTGGGGTGGGTCTTAAGTTACACAAAAAAATTTATAACATTAAAAAAATAAACCTCTCATCCTTTTGTCTTATTCAGTAAGTGTGTGAGATTGGCATTGTCCAACTGTGTATAAAATAAAAAAATGCAGACACTGACTAATTAAATTTATTATCTAATAAGAATTAAGAATAAACAGTTATTACTTTTGTGAACTACATAATCTCCATGACCTCAGCTCACCCACTTTTATGTGTTATAAAAAACCAGAACTTATTTCGATAAACAATAGGTTATCAACTTTATCATAGCTTCAGTGAGATCCCTTCACATTTCACTTCATAGATCTTGAATATGTAGATTGAAACAGTGGTGTGCGCAAGTTGGAGAACGTGGAAGATTCAGCAGTTTCAGCGCTAGCCAGTAGAATCGTTGCCGGTAGAACCATAAATTTATGACGCTGGTGAGCTTCTTGGTGCGGTGAAAGGTAAGATCTCCCTTGTGGATGGTAGCTGATTGAGCGAAGGATGATCGTCATCGCCGGTGAGTGAGCCAGCTCCCATCATGTGTGTTCCACCATCAGTTACCAGACACACGACAGTCTTCGTCAGCATGATCGTGGATATTATACGGCAGCAAAATACGTTTTTCTCCAATGACGTATCATGTAATGTTTTTCTCTATTAAATTACATTTTTCACTCTTTTACATTCAAAAACTAAGAAAAAACTTTTTCTATCTCTTCTCTGACAGCTACCTATACTATCATCTCACCTCTAATTCCAAATTTAAATTATATTCATAAATGTTGTTCTGAACTATATTCATAAACGCTGTTCTTAAAATAAATGAGGACCTAAATCGAACTTGGCAGTGGTCAATAGATAATGGGTTGGCTCTTAATCCGGATAAAACGGTCTTTTTGATAATGGGTACAAAGCATCAAGTATCAAAAGTGGTTCAAATGAAACCCGACATTAAGATAAATAATGTTCCCATCCCTCTAGTGCAATGTGCTCGTAATCTAGGACTGCAGATGGACAGCCATCTCAAATTTGATAATCACGTTACAAAAAAAATTCAATCTGCTTTTGGGAGACTAAAAATAATGTATAAAGTACGCGAGCATCTGACTGAGGAGGTGCGGCACATTCTTACAGATGCACTTATATTGTCCCAATTCGATTACTGCGATACTGTGTACGGTCCCTGTCTCCTGAAACAGACACAAAAGAGAATTCAGCGTGTTCAGAATGCTTGCATGCGTTTCTGTCGTCCAATCGGACGTAGGCAACGGATAACACCCATTCTGAACAAGCTGAATATCCTCAACATGGAGAACAGGCGTGCCCTTCACCTCGTCGCGCAGGTCAGTCGCATTGTTCACACAGGTACGCCAGAGTTGCTGTTCGATAAACTGACATGGGCCGGAGAACGGCATAAGTTTGGTACGCGAGCTGTAGGTAAACTCCTTATAATATCCAAACACAAGGGGGCGGCATTTGGGGGATCTTTCCGTTATGCAGCAACTAAATGTTGGAACAACATACCACCACCGCTGAAAGGTCTTAAAAATGTCGCTTTCAAATCTAAATATAAACTGTTGTTGATGACACAACAGCGATTGCTATAGCTACATCGTTGTTGTGTTCATATAATAAATGCTATATATTTTTAAGTGTTTTGTTTTTTGTTTCCTTGTGTTTTATATACATATCATTAATTTATTAGACGTTTTTTTTTGTTCAAAATTGTTAATTCGTTACTATTTTCTTTTTTATGTAATGTGTCTTTGAGTTACCTACCATAATGTTTTTAAATATTTTTGTGATTATATTTAGTTTTTGTTTGTTAAATTTGATTTTCAGTTTATAATTTGATTAAATCTAAATTGTTTGTTATGTAATAATGTAAGGGGGCAGACTTAAAACCAGCCGCAACTACCTACTTGTTAGGTTTTGCATCGTGCTGTGTCTGCTACCTTTCAGCTAAAAAAAATGTTTTTTACATTTTTATTTTTATTATTTTGTTTTGTTATTTTATAGTGTTAGCTGAATAAACGTTTTTCTTTCTTTTCTTCTTTCTTTCTTCAAATCTCTCCGCCAACTGGCCACTACACATTTACATTAAATAAAAAAAACATGTTACAAATTTCAACGGGCTACGTATTACGGCTCAAGAGATACAGCCCTCGACGAATGAGTGCGCGTTGGCTGGCTAGCGCGAGCGCGCGGGTCTGGGTTATAGTGACGTCACGCGTAGCCGCGGCGCACTGAGTTTTAGCGGCAGAAACGGCCGATTGATAATATCTCCGTAACCAATGGTCCGATTTGGATAATTCAAAAAGATATGCCATTCTTAGACCATAAAAACAACGTGGATATAACTTCTATTGAATTTGCTGTTACTTTACTGATCCTCATTACAAAAATACGTATAACGAAGAAAAATGAGATGTGACTGTATGGTCAAATCATCTTTGCCTGCCTATTTATGGCGAAAACAATAACAACAACAACAACAACAACGTTCAACTTCACAGATTGATTGTTATCTATGATTATGACCATGATCTGCTGTCAAGCTGCGCGTGCGTGCTGCTCTTTGTTTGTTGATCGTGCTTGCTGTGCTGGCTGATGTGCGCCGTGCGGTGCGATGCGAATGGCGAACGCGAACGGTTAGCCAGCGGAGCGACATACATTGTGACATTCATTACTATGCATCACAAAGAATTCGCGTCGCCGGTTTGGGAATACGGCCGCCGTTCGCTGTTTTGCGGTGTTTAGTGAGAAAAGGCTTTTCTGAAGACATACACATACATACACATTCAACATGCATCGCCGTGATCGGGACCGGGACCGGCACCGAGATCGAGAACACGACAGAGGAGGAGCACACAGCTCGTATCGGGAACGCGAGCGTGACGTCAGCGGCGGCGTTGGGCTCGGCGGTGGCTTGGGTGGCGGGCTGGGGGGCGGCGGCGGCGGTGGCGAGGGGCGCGGGAGGTACAAGGCGCAGGAGGAGGAGTTCCTGGACGCGCGGCGAGAGATGCGGGAGAAGATCGGGGAGAGTGGCGTCGTCGCCGTGTGGGGCAAATCCCCCTCCAGGCATGAGTTAGTATAGTTTTTTTTTTAGATAAACCAACATTGGTGGCTGTGCTGAGAGACAATGGTGCAGTTGACAGAGCAAAAATCATCTCTCTCTCCTCGCGAAACCACGCTCAGTTAGGCGCCATGCCAGCAGGCAGATTTGCGGAATGTTGCCAGGCTGTCTAGCCGTTCATACGATGTTTGAAGACAGCCAGGTTAACACGTTGAATGCCAGGGTTTCACCACAGAGCAAACTCGGCCACCATACAAATGGAAAAAGATGAATTATTTCGTCCTGGCACCAGCTGTTGCAAATTAGGTATTGGTGCCAGGAACGAATTTGTTCATCGACGAATAAATTGTTTTCTGATACCCATGATAAATAATCTTATGACTGGTGCCAGTAACGAACTAATTCGTTTTGTAGCTAACTCCCCTTCCCGGCTGCCGCCCCCTGCGGCCATGCGTTCGGGTGACGTCGCTGTTTGTAAGTGGAAGGATAAGAGGGAAGTTTTAGTAATTTCCAACATGCATAAAGTGAATTTAGTTTCAGTTTCTAATCAAAACGACCGCATTACCACAAAACCAAACATAGTAGGTGATTATAACTTGGGAATGTCGGGAGTCGACAGGTCATGAAAACCAGCTAAGATCATACTCTGAAAAAAACATCTATATACAGGGTGTTGCAGTTGCCCCCGTAATATTTTTAACTGACATAAGGGGGTTATTCTATATGTGAAACTAAACAACTTCTGTGAAGAAAAAAAATTTTTTGAAACAAAACAAAAATATTTTTTCCATACAAATTTTAATTACCTATTCTCAAAATGTATGGAGAAAAAAATTTTTTTTTTCTTCAAATAAAAAAGTCGTAGAACAAAAGTTATTCTATTTCACATACAGAATCACCCCCTTTCGGGTTTAACGGTTGGGGTTGCAACACCGTGTATATGTTGTCAGATAACCAAGCAGCCCTTAAGGCACTGGACTCAAATGAGCTACAGTCTAGACTCAGTTGTGAGTTTGTCCAAGACCTAAAACACCTCAGCGCTAACAACAAACGCTGAGATAGGTGCCTGGACATGGTGGAATTGACAGCAATGAAGAGCCGATCAAATTGTAGGGATAGAGCTGAAAATCCACCCATTGGCCCATAGCCGATACTTGGAATATCAAAAAGTTTATACCGGCAAGTAATACTCTTCTGGGTACACGACCAAAGCAAACAGCGCTTGTTCCAACTGCCCGGGCAGAAGCACGCGAACGCACTACTTGCTGGGTACCTACTCGCTTAAATTCACTTCGAAGGTATTAAACCTAAACCAGAACGGCATAGAGTCATAATAAGGACCTTAACAGGACACTGCAGACTAAACAAACACCTACACTGAATGGGCCTTTGCGACACCGGTGTGCAGGTTCTGTATGAAATAGGATGAAACACCTAGACATCCTCTGTGGATGTGAAGTGCTCATTCACAGTAGAAGCCGTATTCTTGGGGGGTTATACTTTTAAGCCATACCAAATACAGGTACTCAACCCCAATAATATAACTCGGCTCTTAGCGGAAATCGGATTTGGGGGTGAGCTATAAACTTTTTAGAGATCATAATAGATTTTGCTATGTCGCAGTGATAACACGGATAATGATAATCATGGTATAATGGTAGTGCGGCTGCCACTGGTTACGAACACACTAGTGGATTGTGCACCTGCGGGCAGCTAGAACAATGAAAAAGGTATGGACCCCGCATCCTATCCTCACCAGCGTAACAGGATATAAGTAAAAGCATACTTGTTTCATTGGACGGTCGCGCGCTGGCCCGTCAGTCTGTCATTGGCCGCGTTCGCAAAAACCTGTTTAAAATGCCCGCATGCTCTGTGTTTACGTATAAAAACTCAACAGCCAAGTTTAGTGTGCACAATAGTGGAATATCTTATTGGTAAGTACACTCCGCTCCCCGCAACTCGGCGACGCTAGTTCTCATACAAGCATTTGACAGTCCGGCGTCCATACCTTTTTTATCGTTCTAGGCGGGCAGTTTGCGTGTCCTTAAGTTATTCCACTAGATCTAGAGATTAATTTATATGTCCACTGCACAGGTCAGAGGAGGAGGAACCGGCGGCGTGCGGCCACAGCAAGGACTCCAGAGAAAAGAAAAAGCACAAGAAGAATCGGGACTCCAAGGAGGACACCAAGCGGAAGCTCAAAAAGTTGAAAAAGAAGCTAAAAAAAGCGAAAAGAGCTCGAAAGAAAGCAAAGAAGAAGTCGAGAAGCGAATCGGGCTCGAGCGACTCCAGCTCGGACACGCAGGACGAGTGGGTGGAGAAAGGAAGTTAGTTCATCTCTATCTCTCTTCCTATATCACTATATACTTAAATATATATTATAATATATCATGTGTTCTACTTCTTTTATTTATTTATTGATTTATTTTAGACAGGCAGCCTAGGCTGATACGTCTAAATCCAGTTAAACTTTGTTGTTTTTATCATTATCTTGGTTTTTTTTTTATTTATTATTATTTTTTTATTTAATTATCGTTCTTGAGCACTCTTTTTGAGATTATGTTTTATTTGTTAAATATTTATCTAGTCTATTTTTGAATTGGTTGGTACTAAGTGCGCTTATTACTTCCTCTGGAAGTTGGTTCCAGTCGTCCACCACTCTGTTTGTTATGAAATGTTTGCGAGTATTGCTGTTAAAGATTGTTCGAGTTAGTTTCATGCTGTGGCCTCGAAGATGAACGTTTTGGTTCAATGTGAACATTTGGATCAGCTCAGGGCAATCGTATTTACAAGTCAGTATTTTATACACCTCTATTAGATCCCCTCTCTGGTGTCGAGCTTCCAGGGCTTCCAGAGCTTCCAGAGCTTCCAGCTTTAAGCACTTTGAGTCTCTCTTCGTAGCTCTCTGTACCGTGTGGGGTCGGTACTTAAAAAGAATAGCCCCACTGCATCTCTCCCCGTCGCATGTCGTAAAAGTCGACTAAGGGATTAGAAAATTCGTCAGCCTCGGTAGCTCAGTGGCGCGGTTGGTTAGTCAACTGTGATTAAGCAACGCTGAGCGCGGTCAGTGATTGGATGGGTGACCGCTCGACCGTTGGAGGCTGACCGTGGTTCGGATTCCACGTTAAACTGTAGGTCCCTTCCCTTCTTACCTTACTAGGTGGTAGGGTTTATCCCGGCCGGGTTGGTACCACCGCACTGAACGAAACGTCGGTCGAAACGGCTATGTAAATAGTTCGTGTTTTCCGTCCAGTTTAGTGTAGCCGACATGAAATGAAGGGAAGCACTGACATGGCACCTAGTTCACCCTGTGTTATGGGCTGACATCACGGACGTTGTAGGTGATGTAGCCAACCGTGTCAGGTTCCATAAAAAAAAAAAAAAAGCTAAGATGTCGTAACTCCCGGTATTTTTGTGAATTTTCTTTGGACTCGTTCTAGTTGTTGAATATCCTTCGAGAAGTACGGCTGCCAGATCTGAAACCCATATTCCAGTAGAGGGCGGACAAATGACTTGAACATTTTGAGCATTGTAAGCGGTGTCAAGACATGAAAGGCCTTTTTAATTAGGTATATCAGAGAGTTGGCTCTTTTGACGATTTCTGATATGTGAGGCTCCCATTTCAGATCATAGTTGATGGTTAAACCGAGATCCCTCTGCGATGTAACAGGCTGTAGCTGTATGTGGTTTAGGTGATATGGTAATCTGGGGTTTTGCTTTCCTAGGTGGAGAACTGTACATTTTTGGGCGTTTTATAATGAAGTATGCAGATGGAACGCCGTGCATCTCTGCGCGGCGCTGTTTTGCCTCCTCCGATCTCCAAGCTAACTTTTTCAGTTTCGCCCCGGTAATAGAATACATCAAATAGTGTTCTTGAAAAAGTTTCGATTAGTCGATGCAGTGATGCTCGGATGATGCGGGTAAACTGTCTCTGTGTGACTGCGACAGTAAATAAAGCAATATTTGATTAATGAACTCTTATCATGAGTTAACAAGGTAATAATCATTCATTATAAAAACAATCATTCATTATCAAAAAAAAAAAAGACTGATATGAACACATCAGCTAGAGCTGCTTGTTCATTAAAAAATAAATAAATAAATAAATAAATAATAAAAGATATCTTAGGAAATGGCTACTTTCTTTATATTTCGAAGGTGTGGATCTAAGCTTACGATGGCTTCACCGAACATATCCGGGCCCATCGGCAGTAGAGGAGGGTATTAATCGAGGCCGGGACTAGCGAGTGGCCACTCTAAGTTTCCCGCGCATGCTTCACGTTTCGGCTCGCGTCAAGCCCTCGTCAGCTAGTCTGCGTTGACTAGGACGCGGGGAAACCACCAGTCCCGCTCTCGACCTCCCTCTCTCTACCTATCCATATTCTGTAGGATGCTTCCAGTGACGTTTTCGAAGCTCTCTCCATATATGAGCTTAGCGTCGATCTTGGGAGCCCTAGATTCTTGAAGAGACTGTAGAGCGACTTCGCTGGTAGTCCTCTTGCTCCGACTTCCACAGCGAAGAGATCAGTCTTGAATCCGTTTCTCACAATCCGGTCTACTAAGTTGCAGTACTTGTTAAGCTTGATGTTGTGGTCCTTCGGTATGTTACTTTCCCATGGAACTGTAAGTTCAACAAGTACTACATGCTCTGTCGCTTTTGAGAATATGAGTATATCCGGCCTTAATGCTGTGGTACAGATTTCCGAAGGCATTTGGTAATGCTTCTCATGTGTGTCCATCAACAATTCCCAATCCTTTGCTGCTCCCAAAATTGAAGAAGGTTTAGTCCTATCTTTGGGCAGCTTATTGGCTCCAGGTTTCACAAAGTTGACCTTCTGGAAGCCGCTACTGGTTTGCCCTTTCCTGGTCCGTGCAATTGACAGGTTGATGGCCTCTCTGATGATTTGGAGGACTTTATCATGACGGTAGGAATACTGGCCTCGCTCAAGTAGTATTTTGCATCCGCATAACAAATGTTTGGCCGTGCCTACGAACTCCTTACATGACGGGCATAGTCTATTTGTAGATTTCCCCCATCTAACTAGGTTACTCGGGTCGGGGAGAGTAAGCTGGAATGCATTTAAGTAGAACTTAAGCAGCTCAGGGGACCAGTTGTATATTATGGATTTCCACTTCAATGCAGGAGGGATGCAGAAGTCACCCACTGTTAGCCAATCATTCTGCATTTCTAGGTTTAAGGCGTGAAGTTTGAAGCCTTGTTCCATGTCCTCCTGAGCAAAACCTTTCAGTATTTCTTTATCAGACTTTGCTGTTTCTATGCCCAATCCAGATCTATTGGTGCGTGTACCAACTTGGAATGATTTGTAGAAGTCGAGTCTCGATTCCAGTTCATCTGATAGTGATGTGTTGGGTAAGGCTTGAATAGCGCTATCATTGGAATCTTTGAGTATACATCGTTTGGCTATTCTCGCCTTTTGATAAAATATCGACGGTTTCTTAATGTTCAGTCCAAAGTTATTGTGAGATCTGTATAGCGTTGACGAGTCAGCCGGGTGAGCCAGTCCAAACCATGATTTCAGGAATCTGGTCACATACGAGTCTAATTTAGTCAGGTTTTGCTTTGTGAAGTCGTAGACGAGAAATGGCCATGAAAGTTTTGATGTCAGGTAGTTATCGTAAATCCATGCCTTTTGTGTACCCAGGAGGGGAAGATTGTCAGTTTGGCGGAGGCTCTCTTCGAAAAGTTGGACAATATCATCAGTAGGATGCTCCTTTCCTCTGCTGGTGATCCTTTTTCCCAAGAATTTAAAAGGAGCTTCATCAGCCACGGTTGCGATTGGTTTTCCGGCTACTGTCAGACCTGGATTGCTCGAGGTAAACTTTGAACCTTTCCTGGTTAAGCTCAAACAGTAGCACTTCGCTGGTTTTATCTTCATCCCTTTAGTCCATTCACAATAGTCATCTACCACCTTAAGAAGCGCCTGATTTTGTTTTGGATTGCGGGTTAACAGCGTAATATCATCCGCAAATGCCAGGATGGCCGCCATATATGTGTCTCCATATTTGAACCTGTATCCCCATTTGTTTTCTTTTACGACAAGCGTATCAATTAGAATGTTGATAACAATGTTAAATGTAACAGGAGAGAGGCAGCAACCCTGGAAAAGTCCTATGCCGTAACGAATTTCCGGTATCTTCTCCGTTTCGCCTTTTACTTGTATTACAAAGGAAAGTTTTTTGTAGTAGGAGGCTATTATATTACAGATCAGAGGTGGCACATTATACCACTCTAGCGCCTTTAATAGTAACTCATGGCGCACCGAACCGAAGGCGTTTTCAAAGTCTAACCACGTGGCAGTTAATTGTCTCTCATTCTTCCTTGCATCTCTAAGACATTCAGTCAGCAAAGAATTATGTTCGAGACATCCTGCAACTCTTGGGAGAAAACCTTTCTGGTACTTCTTCGGTAAGTAGTCGTTGGTACACATGTGTTTGAGTAGTCTGGCCTGTATAATGGAGAAGAATATTTTCGAAATTGTGTTCGTAAGGGCTATAGGTCTAATATCCTTGGGATCAGTAACTTCTTTCTTTTTTGGTAGAAGAACAAACACGGCTTTACCAAGTACTGTGTGGGGTCGGTACTTAATAAGAATAGCCCCACTGCATCTCTCCCCGTGCATGTCGTAAAAGGCGACTAAGGGATAAGCGGCCTGCAGACACCCCGGTCGACTTGTGGCTTTCATGGAAGACATAGGGTGGCTGGGGTAGCTGGAGACTGCGGGGTTTTGCACGAAGGTCCCCAACCAAGCGGGATTAGTTTGCAGGCCTAGAGCCAACCCCAAACCAAAACAACAACAACAACAACAACAACAACGGCTTTACCAAGACAGTCTGGCACTTCTCTGTTCGTCCAAATTCTTTTGTAGATGTTCAACATGTGTTTCCGCACTGATGGACATTTTTTGTATATTTACTATTGTATATGTATTATTATAATTTAAGAAGTAGATGACGTATAATAGGTATGTACGTAGGTGTGTCAGGATCGTGGTACAAGGAGATCCGTTGTCTCTGCCTACCCCACCGGGAAACAGGCGTGACGCTATGTATGTATGTATGACGTATAATTTCTAAGAAAAACTTCTAAGGTAATGTTGTGTAGTAATAAAAAAGGAATGAGTATTAGCAAGATTATATATGCAATATAAATAGTTGAAATGGCCACATGCGTTTTTTGCGACAGAGGAAGGTTAAGGAAGGTTTGGTGATTGTTGTAGAGGAGCGGGGTGCGGAGGCGGAGGAGGCGGGGGGGGAGGCGGGCCAGGTGGGTCCGGTGCCGCGCGCGACCGTCACGCTCGGCCGGCAGGAGTTCGGGCACGCGCTGCTGCCCGGCGAGGGCGCCGCGATGGCCGCGTTCGTGGCGGAGGGCAAGCGCATCCCGCGCCGCGGCGAGATCGGCCTCACCTCCGACGAGATCGCGTCCTACGAGTCTGTCGGCTACGTCATGAGCGGCAGCAGGTCAGTCCTCGGCGCGCTCTGCTGTTGTACGCTCGTTGTGTGTTGTGTGCTTGTGTGGGCAACTTCGTGGCTCCAGCCTTCACAAAGTGTTGCTACTTTCTAGAGTCCGCTACTCATTAATGCCCGTGCTACGGATTGGCTGAGGGCCTCTTTGATTATTTCGAGGACTTTGTAATGCCGGTTGGAATATTGGCCTCTCGTAATAGGAAGTTTGCACCCGCATAGAAGATGTTTAGCTGTACAGCACTGAACGAACTTAAAGTGTTGGTGCTCCGTTCCGATGCATGTGCTGTTCTACAAATGGCCGACGCCGGCCGCACACCCTGGATGGAACTATAGGAATATGCATGTCATGCCAGTGGTGTGTTTGCTATAAAGTAAAGTTTAGTGAATAATGTTGGGGATGTGTGTTGTGCGCAGGCACCGGCGCATGGAGGCGGTGCGCATCCGCAAGGAGAACCAGATCTACTCGGCGGACGAGAAGCGCGCGCTCGCCATGTTCAGCAAGGAGGAGCGCAGCAAGCGGGAGAACGTCATCTTGTCCCAGTTCCGCGAGATGGTGTCCGCCAAGCTGCTGGACAAGGACAAGAGCACGTGACGCCGCACCCCGCCCCCGCGCGCACTCCCTCGCACCTCTTGTACATAAACGTATGATCAACATAATATGACTGATGTTAATATAAATAGAGAATGTTCACCGGCGGGTTCACAGAGCGCTTCCACTAGAGCTCGGCCGAGTGCGTATAGAGTTCAGAGCGGTACGTCATCGACCCTCACCGACTGTCACATTATGTAATTGTCACCGACACTTGAAATGGTTGTGGATTTATCTAATTGCAATCAAATTTTGCTAAATAGATATAAGAGACTCCTATAAGGGATTACAGTTGATGTGATATGACCATAGATAGATCATTCCCGTAGTATTCTGAGAAAATCAAGGCATTAAATTATTTATTTTGGAACTCCGGCTTGAGCCGCGCGTTACCAATTCCGCCACCGGGTCGATGACGTATCTTTCTAAATTTTCGAACCATTGCATGCATCTACTCTACTAAGTATGGTGCGATCTACTGCGTTCAGTCAACTTGCATGATTAAATGTTTGTTATGCTGCCGTCACTGCAGTCACTGCACTCGTATTTGGCATCTGGCACTAGAAGTTGACTTGGGAATTTTAACCCTTTCACTTCCCACCTATTAACTATGCTTATCCCCTTTGACTTCCAGGTGTTTTAGGGCGCGCGCGTGCTTGCGCGCCGACCTTGACATAAACTCAAATATTTCGTAAACTAGTGAACAAAGTTAGATCAATAAACTCTTTAGTTCCATAAAGGTGATGAAATTACCTACTCGACGAAGTGAAACAAGTGAGGGCTTACTAGGGAGTTACTTATCTGAACCAGATATTTTAGTAAAAAAAAATCACTACACATTTTTTGAAAAATTGCTACTTTCTAGAAATTCACAACATACCTTTATAATATTTATATCAGTATACTCGTAAATAAACATACTTTTAGAAATAGTAAAGTATAGTATGTTTTCTTTACAACAAATCTGAAGTTGAAGTCTGAAAAAAAACGCACCGCACCGTCGTACGTTACATGCCAAGTTACGAGCGAGCACCCGTGCATGTACTTGGGTGTTGTAAGATTGCATTAGAACATAAGGATTGTGTGTGCATTAAATTCATGAACTAACATGTATGGAAACTGTATATTATGTAATAAACAATGTGGATGTAGAGGTAAAATGTGAAGCGGTGTCGTCACTCTTGCTACGTAGCTGATATTCTGTGGGCGTTTGGGCGGTTGTTCTGCCAAGCGAGCTGTATATGTACGAGGCGTATTTTGTTATTTCGAGCGTGCGTAATGTGATTCGTTTTTTTAACAGTTCGCCATCTGATGATGTGATAGTGAATCTTTCTGTTGTTTTTTTTTTCTACATTGTGAAGCTTGTACCTTTATTCAGTTGTGGCAAGGTGTCGATAGTCACCACAAAAACATTCAGGCTTTATTGGAAAAAATGGTTGTACACTTTTTTGTTCCTAATTGATTCGACAAATCTACCGAAGTAAATGTAGTGACTGTCGCAAAAACCTGTATATAATATGCGGCAACTTGTTGCTATGCAGTTTTCATCGAGCTGTAGAAAGCTTCAACCCGTGAAGCGTTGGTAGAGTGTTTTCATTTTACGAAGGCACGAGGGGTACGAGGTAGGATGTAGTGCGAGAGACGACCACGCGGAGCTCAGTAGAGAACGAACTCGATGCCAGGTCGGTACACACATTCTACACGTCTGCGCGTCGCTCCGTCGAACCGAGTCGTTCCCTACTGAGCTCCGCGCGGTCTCACACCACTTCCTACCTCATACCCTTCGTGCCTTCGTAAAATGAAAACACTCTACCGTGTGTACTCTTAACGTGTAGCGGCCGCCGCTACTTCGACATTTAGGGGAAAGGCTGTAGGACTATTAGACTGGCGGAAAAATTTAAAATTCGCTCTGATTTCACGTTGTAGCGGCATCTCGTGAAACTTTTTGGCACCGGATTTTTTTAGACTAATTAGACCCCGCTGAATCCGATTCTGCCCGGTGCCAACCCCTCCCCCCCCCTCCGCCACAAAATGTGTCCCTGTCAGCGGATTTTCTTATTCTATACAAAAACTGTTGGACCTATCTAAAAAATGTCTTCGGCATAAATCATCTTCATTAAATTCTCTACAATAATGTGATGCATTTGGTTTTGATAGGACTAATAGTTTCTGAAATACATCTACCCAAACTTAATGTTTTTTTATTTTATTTTGCATTTGCACTCTATTTCTAGAAAAAACGGCCGAAGCTGTGATAAAATGATCTAAAAGAAAATTAATCTTTATATATTTACCTACAAAACAAGACCTGACTTATTATCGTACGAGTATTCGTTCACGATTTACAGCTCGCAGCGCAGACGCCGCCGCCGCCGCAAGCTTCGAAAAATAATGCTCGAGCATCACACTCGTATATTTATTTACTAATTTACAGTAATATTATATTTCGTAGGTGATATGAATTTATTGGTACTTTAAAAAAATACATAACAATAAAAAATATAGATGTAGATCAACTCGCCTCCGTGCACTGGCTACGCTTCGGGGACCTCTTTGGGGAAACCGAGGGTTTTGTCTGTGCAATACAAGACGAAGTTGTTAAGACCAACAATTACAGGAGATTCATTATGAAGGATGGCACCATTGACATCTGCCGCGCCTGCCACAAACCTGGCGAATCCCTCAGACATGTAATCTCGAGTTGTTCGCAACTTGCCAACTCCGAGTATTTGCACAGGCACAACCTAGTAGCCAGGATCATCCATCAGCAACTTGCTTTGAAGTTCAACCTTGTCGGCTCGGAGGTGCCTTACTACAAGTATAACCCACAGCCAGTTCTCGAAAATGCTCACATCACGCTCTACTGGGACCGGTCGATTATCACTGATAGGACTATTATGGCTAATAGACCTGACATAGTGATAATCGACCGGGAGGCGCGGCGCGCAGCGCTCGTCGACATCACGGTGCCGCATGACGAGAACCTTGTGAAGGCAGAAAAAGACAAGATGTTAAAATACATCGATCTGTCTCACGAGGTTACCGACATGTGGCCCGTGGACTCGACGATCGTTGTGCCCATAGTCGTGTCTGCGCATGGGCTGATAGCGAAGAGCCTCGACCATCATCTCAAGAGGCTCTCGCTAGAGCCACTTGCTTGGATCAAGGGTCAGATGCAGAAGGCGGTCTTGCTCGACACAGTTCGAATTGTCCGGAGGTTTCTCTCTCTCGGGTCCGACCATCGGTAGCCTGGGTTCGCCCCGCCGCCGGTGGTGGAAATTCCATTTTGTTATTTTGTATTAATTTTAGATTTATGTTTTATTTGTAAAATTAATATAAAAAAAGAAAAAATGTGTAAATAAACGAAAAAATAATAATTACCTATACAATTGGGCATTTACAATTTTTAATAAATTGTTTTGGTAGAAAAATGGACATAAAAAAGGCAAAATAAGCAATTTTTGAGTTATGAATAACATCATGTTTATTAAACACGTTAAAAAATCAGTCGAGGCAAACCTTCCTGGCCACCAACCATTCCGTATGTTTTTTTATAGTTCACCATTGGCACATATCCCTTTACAATAGCAGCCTGTTGTGCAACATTGCTTTACTTCCCGACGACAAACACAAGCTGCAGTTTTGCATCCTGCCTTACAGCCGCATGTTAGAAGATCCTTGCAAGGCTTAGGAACGGCTTCTAAAGTGATAAAGCGGCATCAGTAAACCAGAGGCTCTTAAAGTTTTTGAGCTCCACGGACAGCTTCTCTCTCTTCTTGGAGTATCACCATTGACCGAAGAAACTCTTGCGGACGCAGAAAAGTTCATGGTGAGAGTAAACAAAATAAACTCTCCTGTAAACACAAAAGATGCAGCAAGGCATCTCCTCTACTCAAAAGTCACCACACCTGAGGCGCTGCCACCAACTTCAGATGCAGCTCGATTGCATATCCGCCGGGCGCATTATCAAGCTTTAATCTGGAGAAATGCGCACGTTGGAGAAATTGAGCTCCTTTCTCCAAAAGACTATGGCTGGCACCAGGATGGTGACAAGCGGACTCCAGTGCTTATCACTTTAAGCCGTTCCTAAGGCTTGCAAGGACCTTCTAACATGCGGCTGTAAGGCAGGATGCAAAACTGCAGCTTGTGTTTGTCATCGGGAAGTCAAGCAATGTTGCACACCAGGCTGCTATTGTAAAGGGATATGTGCCAACGCAGCGGTGTACTATAAAACATACGGGATGGTTGGTGGCCAGGAAGGTTTGCCTCGACTGATTTTTTTTTCGTGATACTTATGCGATGTATAATAAAAATATTTTTTATAACGTGTTTAATAAACATGATGTTATTGATAAGCGGCGGGTGGCCGAGTGGTTTGGGCATCGGCTTCTCATTCGAGAGATCCGAGGTTCGAATCCGGTCGGCGTGTACCAATGAGTTTTTTCTGACGAAAAAAATTACGTGCATACCTACCTACACCTGCTGCTTCACCGTTCGGAACCGATGTTAAACTGTAAGTCGCTTCCCTTGCCCCTTACTAGGTGGTAGGCTCAAATTGTAGCCGACTGGGTTGATACCACCGTACTGGATGTAAGATGGCCGCATAGCAGCCTCGGTTGTGTTCTCCTCTAGTCCAGTATAGCCAGCAATCCAGGGAAGTCTCCGGTATGGCACCTACCTTCTCGGAGGTGATATTGGCTAGTCTGAGCATGTGCTTTGGCCCCTCCGACTCAGCCACCCATACCGGATTACATATAAAAAAAACTCAAAAATGGCTTATTTTGCCTTTTTTATGTCCATTTTTCTACCAAAACAATTTATTAAAAATTGTGAATGCCCAATTGTAAAGTAATTATTATTTTTATTGTTTTGTATTTTTTTAAAGTACCATTAAATTCATATCACCTACGGAATATAATATTACTGTAAATTAGTAAATAAATATACGAGTGTGATGCTCGAGGATTATTTTTCGAAGCTCGCGTCGGCGTCTGCGCTGCGAGCTGTAAATCGTGAACGAATACTTGTACGATAATAAGTCAGGTCTTGTTTTGTAGGTAAATATATAAAGATTAATTTTCTTTTAGATCATTTTATCACAGCTTCGGCCGTTTTTTATAGAAATAGAGTGCAAATGCAAAATAAAATAAAAAAATTAAAAAACATCAAGTTTGGGTAGATGTATTTCAGAAACTATTAGTCCTATCAAAACAAAACGTATCACATTATTGTAGAGAATTTAATGAAGATGATTTATGCCGAAAACATTTTTTAGATAGGTCCAACAGTTTTTGTATAGAATAAGAAAATCCGCTGACAGGGACACATTTTGTGGCGGAGGGGGGGGGGAGGGGTTGGCACCGGGCAGAATCGGATTCAGCGGGGTCTAATTAGTCTAAAAAAATCCGGTGCCAAAAAGTTTCACGAGATGCCGCTAGAAATGCTCCGGTCCAAATTTTCCGCCAGTCTATCTAGTTTACACAAAATATCGTCAAAACTTGTTAAGTAAAGTTCTTCATCTTTACATAGTTTGCATTTGAATGTGTTAGTTTTGTGTAGCTTTGTGTAATATTTCACACCATAGTGTACGTACGTTCCCAAGGTACATTCAGTCATTTATCCCAAGGTACGAGTAGAGGTAAAAGAATAATAATTGAATAAAATAAAAATAACCTAATATTTCACACATTTCCTTTCACCGCAGAGTTGTCCTCAAATAAATTATCAACTGTCATAATCAACACAAAATATTGTCAAGCAAGTACTTACCTTGGAATCAGATTTGAAAGACAGCCAAAAAATTATGTTTGCACAGCAAATTTTCGGAAAAACTTTTTATTTTCAAAAGGAGTGAGGTTATCTGCACCAGAATGACAGGTTGCACTAGTGACTTTGACAGTTGTATATGGTATAAATTTCAAAGAAATAGATGCGTTCAATACGTAAAAAAGTCGATTTCCCGAAGTACATTCTGTCCCGAGGTAAGAGCCTTTCCCCTATAATATCTTTGATGAATAATGTCCGGTTTTTTCAACTGACCCATCTGGCAACCCAGGGCGGTGGGTGTTGTGCTGTAGTTATACTGCTTACCCCGAATGTCGGGATATAGCTTGTGGTATGTGTATGTATGTAAATAAATTATCACAAATATCTTATCAAAATATTTTATTGAAATTAACATAGCGATAGAATTAACCAGAACAAAAACAATAGTTAAATATTCTTTGTGGCGACGTATCTATTTGCAGCGAACACTGCACGCATACATGCAGAAACACACTCACACACATATCACATAAGGCACATAGACATTCAATCAACTATGTATATACACAGAAACTATATACTTGTTCCCGTCATCGCTCACTTCAAAACACAGATAAGATGGACATTACAGCCTCCGGTAAACACAATTTAGCTATGTTCTAAAAAAGGTTGGCCGGAAGAAATAACTAATTGTGATAAGTCTGCCTTTCCACACTATTGCTATTTTTGTGTCTTTCTGTATTCTTGTATATTTCTATTGTTATATCTGTATGTTTTCTTCTTGTTTAATTTTTTATAATTCATGTGTATCAAAGAATAATTTCTATTGTATTATGTTCTAATATATTAAAATCACTACTTATCACAAGTTATTTCATGTGGAGTGCAGACAACGAGCGCATCCCGCGAGATAACCGCAACCATCTAGTCTCGTGAGGCGAGCGACGAGTCCCCGTCAATAGAAACACAATCGGTGTACACTATCTCCCTCCCTCCTCTTTGTATTAACACTTAAACTAGCACAGCTGTAGTGTGCACAGCCTCACTTCCCGCTCGACATACGCAACTCAGTTCCTCCCACAAGTTGCTAACCCAGTCAGTGATACGTCACTAATGCAACGGTCGCATATTTATTAAGAAAACAATTATTTGTGAACTCCATTTAAATCTTTTTTCGAAATATAGAGATGCTTTTATATCCATTATTTCCAAAATTCTCATTTTATTGTCAGCACAGAATTAATCACATTGAAATATTTTAATAAAAATGTTACACAGATTTGAGGAACCCGACTGACCATGATCAATTCTAAAAAGTAAATGCAAAATATAGTTCATAGGTTGAGGTCGAGTGTCGCCGCTGCTCTTGGCCACAACGCCAACACCCTTCTAACAGCAACATTGCACTTATGCAACAGTGTTGCGCTACACTCAGAGCCTTGGCTGACGCGGGCGGAGAGGAGGGCGGGTCAGTCGGCGGAGGCGGGCTCGTACAGCAGGAGGCGCCGGCGCAGGGAGCGCACCTCGCGCTCGAGCTCCGCCTGCGCCGCGCGCGCCGCGCCCAGCTCCGCGCGCAGCCGCGCCACCTCGCCCGCCTCCGCCGCCGCCTCCGCCGCGCCACCCGCCGCCGGCACACGCTCGCTCACCTCACCCCCGCCCACGATCTTTGCGTACTGAAACAAAAACGCAAATGAGAAAGGGTTACGAGTGTGCAGAGTGTTAGGTAAGTAAGCGCGATAGCGGCCGGGGAGGATACAAATCTCATATCAGTAACTACACTAGAACTACTTTAGAAAGCAATTTTTTGTGCTGATTTGATGGTGAATACTCACTCACTTGTGTACAGTTTCTTTCATTGGTTTCAAGTGCCAATAAAGGTAATTATTATTTTATTTATTTTTTATTGCTTCCGAACTAGCTGGCTGTGCCCGAGGTCGAACCCTCAGGCGCAGCCAATTTCACCCCCGAGGAGGTCGCTGGGGAAATTAACCCGCGATTTGAAGATCCGTGGATTGTAGGAGTGGGGAAAGATATTCCCCGGAAGCCCGTTCCACACCTTTGCAGTGCGGCACAAGAACGATTTAGAGAATCGTGCAGTTCGAAGTACTCTTCTGTCCACTACAAAGGGATGTTCCGCGAGAGTATGGCGGGTTTGGCGAAGGCGAACAGGAGGAGGAGGGATAAGGGAAGCAATTTCGTCAGAGCAGCGGCCACCGATAAAACAGGCTCAATGACGCAACAATACGTCTGTGCTTTAGAGGTTGAAGGTCTTTTGTGAGTACAGAGTCACCAATGAAGCGAATGGCTCGTTGAATAGAATCCAAGGCTGAAAGAAGGTACTCAGGGGAACCCTCCCAAAGATGACTGCAATATTCCATCACTGGTCTTACTTGTGCTTTATAGAGTGTAAGCAGTTGGACCGGCGTGAAAGATCGCCGACATCCGTAGAGTATCCCTAATTTTCGAGACGCTAGTTTCGCCTTGGGCTCTATGAACGATCGAAATCCAACGTCCTTGGACACCTCCATACCCAGGACGCCCAGACTACCATCGTTGGGGACTTGGCTGCCCTGGAAAGTGGCTTGGAGAGGAAACGGATCAGCCTTAGTAGAGAAGGCACAAGCTTGCGTCTTAGCTACGATGAAGTTGACCAAGTTCTCCTTCCCCCAAGAGGATACTTTTTCGAGAAACAGGTCAACCCGAGCAACAGTTTTGCGTCTCGCGTTTGCTGCTGAGGCCTCTCTACCCTTCCAGTCTTTGATGAACCCTTCGTGCACCGTGCTGTCCGCTTAACAATGTATTTGGCCGAGCGAGAGCATGTTAATGAATAATAGAAACAGCGTAGGCGACAGTACGGATCCTTGTGGAACACCAGCATTGATTGATTAATCGGCCGAGCAGGCACCATCAAGAGTGACATCGACCGATCGCTCAAAAAGCTGGAGATCCAAGTGCACAGTTTTGTAGGAACACTGTAGGCCGGAACCTTGCTTAGGAGTCCCCGGTGCCAGACGCGATCGTATGCTTTGGATATATCCAAAGCGACCGCCGGTTATTGATCTCACTTCATTACATTACGAAATATTTGAGTATACATGCGCGCCAAATTTAACGCGTGTCCACTCGTGAAATTCGGCGCGCCCGCGCGCAAGCATTAGCCATTTTTGGCTATGCCAGCCCCATAGTATACTATATATATTGATATTACTATATATAGTATATGTATACTATATATATTATACACTATATTGATATTTTAATCTACTCGAGCGCGAATCAATGCCTGTGAGTTTACAAAAAAAAAAAAAACTAAGTAAGAAATTCAAAATTCGCTCTGAGCTCGTCTTGATTACATCAAGGCTTTATGTAATTTAAAAAACAGGTTGAGTCGGTCAGTGTGGTCAGTTCTTAAGTCTCTCAAATAGCTTCTGCCTCAGTTCACGGTTCCGGGCGCATTCCAACAGTATATGGAGTAGGTCCTCTTCTATCCCACACATGCTGCAGGTGGGTGATTATGCTATCTTCATGAGGTACATTGTCAATCTCTCAAACAATCTCAGGCCCATTACTATTTCTGTTCTTGGACTTTCGCTCGTGACAAACCAAGGAATTTTTTACACTGCATTGTTCTGTACCATATACTTTTCTGCACTGATCTCTCATCGAAATATTGTTTCCACATGTATAACAGTTCTTTTTTATTTCTGGTAGGTGGTCTCAGTGCAGAAAGTTTTACATTGACTATTGCGTTAGATGTACAAGCCTTCCTGGCTGGCCAGGCTGTCGGCTTCCTCGTTACCCGCAATACCAACATGCGATGGAATCCATTGTAGTCAGTGTTCATATATCCTTAATACATTACTTGCCAGCAACACGATATTGTGTGGTCCGGCGTGCTACGCTGTGGCCGGCCACGCGATATTGTGTGATTTTTGGCTATCTCCAGAAACCGTAAGTCCGGCAATGAATGTGTTAATATTTCGTACTAGCTTTTGCCCGCGGCTTCGCTCGCGTGAAATTCGTATTTCAAAGGAAGAACTAAGGGCGAGCTGGGTTCAGGCTAGTAACTAAGGGCGAGCTGGATTCAGGTAAACGATAAACCGTCTCGAAGAAAGTGAGTAACTTTTTGAGGCCGAAGGCGGAGTTGCGTTCAGGAAGACGATAAACCTTCTCGAAGACAGTAAGTAACTATGGGCGAGGCCGAAGGCCGAGCTGCGTTCAGCATGAGGGTAACCTTTTCGAAGAAAGTAAGTGACAGAGGGCGAGGCCGAAGGCCGAGCTGCGTTCAGGAAAACTATAAACCTTCTCGAAGACAGTAAGTAACTATGGGCGAGGCCGAAGGCCGAGCTGCGTTCAGGAAGAGGATAACCTTATCAAAGAAAGTAAGTAACAGAGGGCGAGGCTGAAGGCCGAGCTGCGTTCAGGAATACCACAAAACTTCTCAGGAAGAGGATAACCTTTTCGAAGAAAGTAAGTAACAGAGGGCGAGGCCGAAGGCCGAGCTGCGTTCAGGAAGACGATAAACCTTCTCGAAGACCGTAAGTAACTATGGGCGAGGCCGAAGGCCGAGCTGCGTTCAGGAAGAGGATAACCTTTCCGAAGAAAGTAAGTAACAGAGGGTGAGGCCGAAGGCCGAGCTGCGTTCAGGAAGACCATAAACCTTCTCGGAGAAAGTAACTAACAGAGGGCGAGGCCGAAGGCCGAGCTGCGTTCAGGAAGACGATAAACCTTTTCGAAGGCAGTAAGTAACTATGGGCGAGGCCGAAGGCCGAGCTGCGTTCAGGAAGAGGTTAAACTATCTTTAAGAAAGTAAGTAACAAAGGGCGAGGCCGAAGGCCGAGCTGCGTTCAGGAAGAGGATAACCTTTTCGAAGAATGTAAGTAACAGAGGGCGAGTCCGAAGGCCGAGCTGAGTTCAGGAAGACCACAAATCTTCTCGAAGAAAGTAACTTCTTTGTTACTTACTTTCTACGAAAATATTTATCCTCTTCCTGAACACATCTCGGCCTTCGGTCTCGCCCATAGTTACTTACTGTCTTCGAGAAGGTTTATCCTCTTCCTGAACGCAGCTCGGCCTTCGGCCTCGCCCTTTGTTACTTGCTTTCTTCGAGAATGTTTAGGGTCTTCCTGAACGCAGCTCGGCCTTCGGCCTCGCCTTTTGTTACTTACTTTCTTCGAGAAGGTTTATAGTCTTCCCGAACGCTGCTCGGCCTTCGGCCGCGCCATTAGTTATTTACTTTATTTGAGTAGGTTTATCGTCTTCCTGAACGCAACTCATTCACAAACTTTCGCGTTTATAATATTAGTAGGATGTATTTTGGGTAGGTTTGGAGTGAGGCCTGATTTTAGAAACTAATCCCAATTATCGAATGCATGCAAGCAAATCCGAAAGCAACAGCTAACAATATATAAATTTTTGGAATGTGTTAATTAAGCCCTTTCATTTGGCTACCAACACGGCATCATTAAAAACTATTTTTTTTAGGTCATGACTTTATGTCCTTTAGAGGGAGCCATATCCAATTTTATGGGACGTCACATAGCCTCTATCCAGCGTCAAGACGCATCCAACGATACCTCATTTGTCAAATTATGATAAGTAGTTTCGAAGTTATGAGGGAACAGATGAACATACATACATACATACATACATCCATACATACATACATACATACATACATATATACATACATACATACATACATACCGGTCAAACACATAACTCTCCTTTTCGCTTCGCCGTAGTCGGGTAAAAATAAGAATCTTTTCTCTAATATTGCGCGCATACTACACTACGTACAATATAATAAACATACGATCAAATAACTTAAATCAAAATATAGGAACTCCAGTTAAGTAAATATCCGCTAACATAGACTTGCAACAACACTTTTACATAGGTTTGCACCTAAAATTAATCAAATAGATACCTAACGAAGTAAACCTACATAATATTATGAATCGAATTAAATCAAATACTCTGCTCGAGACAATGCATACACACACCGCCCGCGCTAAGCCAGACCGCACCCCGCGCTGCGCCTCCGTCCCCGCGCCGCCAGTCTCCGGCAGCTAGCCGCCTCCGCGCCGCGCCGCTTTTATTTCGATTCGATTTGTATGGGAGTCACATCTTAGCGTAGCCAGAAGTAAATTTTAGTTAGCCTATCCTGTGTCCCGTATAGTAAAATGGGCTTGTACTAAGTTTCATCAAATTCGGATGATGGCTTTAAGAGTTATGGAGGAACATACATACATACATACATACAGAAAAGATTTCTAAAAATCGTCAATTTAGCTTTAGTATCATACATAGAGGCTACAAACTCAATATTCCCTAAAACAAAGTAACTTACTCCATGACCATCCTTTACAGATTTATTATTAGTATTAATAATATATTAATAATATTGATGATATTGATGAAACCGATATTCCAAGGTTGCCCTTCATGTAGTGCACTTTTGGAATCAGCCAATATGACAGTTTTATTAGAACAAGTTGATGTGTTGTATGAAAGTGCTTTTGAAATTGCAATTAGTTCAGCAGTCATGATAGGAACTTTTGCCTGTATGTTGATCTCCATCTCATCGTTGATTTGCGGGTCCCAAAAGGCTGCCCCTGTCCCATTGTCATCTTTTGAGCCATCGTATAGATTTTGTAGTGTTAACTGTACGTTTCCTTAATTAAATCCTTAGTTAAACGGTTTTATTAAAAAAAAAACTAGACAAAAAATCAGCTGTATAAAAAACTAGAAAATAATAGGGACACAAGCCTGGGCCTTCTTAAGATTTTACTTCTGGGTAAGAAATCGTGCAATACTAGCGTGCTGTCTTCTCATGTCGGATGCCAAAGGGCACATTGTGTCGCTGCGTCAGCGGAATAAGTAATAAATTGAGACTTTTAACAGACTAATATAAAAACGTGGGGCGCACGTTATTACGCATATTATACGCCCCACGTTTTTATATTAGTCTGTTAAAAGTCTCAATTTATTACTTATTCCGCTGACGCAGCGACACAATGTGCCCTTTGGCATCCGACATGAGAAGACAGCACGCTAGTATTGCACGATTTCTTACCCAGAAGTAAAATCTTAAGAAGGCCCAGGCTTGTGTCCCTATTATTTTCTAGTTTTTTATACAGCTGATTTTTTGTCTAGTTTTTTTTTTAATAAAACCGTTTAACTTAAAAGTTTTTTTACCCATTTTTTTATTTACTCGTTTTTAGTTTGATTTTTGGCTCGTATCATTCATTACGCAAACTTCTCATCCTTTCCAACTCTCTCATTGCATCTTTGTTACTCGGTTTCTTACCTGTCAATTTCTCACAATCAAGCTCCTCAATACATAGACCTTCTAAAGACTTTACGCTACTCAATGCAACATACGCTTGACCCTCCTCAAATAGTCTGGAGCCCAAATACACGACAGCATGGTCAACAGGTCTGCCCTGCATTTTATGGACAGTGGAGGCCCATGACAAAATTATCGGTAACATCCGTCTCTCAGCTGTTCCATAATTTAAATTTGCTGGAAACTCCTTTCAAAATCAATTTGAACAGATGGTATGTCTGTTTCATACATTTGCGTTCGACAAGTATGGGACACTCGTCCAAACCAAACCAAATGAGCCCAAACTCGAGAGGGTTACTAGTAACGGTTGAAGAGTTCTACTGTACACCTGCTGATTCCATCATCAGATCCTCGCCACCAAGTGTATTGGTAGAAGTATGGGACACTCGTCCAAACCAACCAAATGAGCCCAAACTCGAGGGGGTTACTAGTAACGGTTGAAGAGTTCCACTGTCCACCTCCTGACTCCATCATCAGACCCTCGTCACCAAGTGTATTGGTAGAAGTATGGGACACTCGTCCCAACAAACCAAATGAGCCCAAACTCGAGGGCGTTACTAGTAACGGTTGAAGAGTTCTACTGTACACCTGCTGACTCCATCATCAGACCCTCGTCACCAAGTGTATTGGTAGAAGTATGGGACACTCGTCCAAACCAACCAAATGAGCCCAAACTCGATGGGGTTACTAGTAACGGTTGAAGAGTTCCACTGTCCACCTCCTGACTCCATCATCAGAGCCTCGTCACCAAGTGTATTGGTAGAAGTATGGGACACTCGTCCCAACAAACCAAATGAGCCCAAACTCGAGGGCGTTACTAGTAACGGTTGAAGAGTTTCACTGTACACCTCCTGACTCCATCATCAGACCCTTGTCACCAAGTGTATTGGTAGAAGTATGGGACACTTGTCCAAACCAACCATATGAGCCCAAACTCGAGGGGGTTACTAGTAACGGTTGAAGAGTTCTACTGTCCACCTCCTGACTCCATCATCAGACCCTCGTTACCAAGTGTATTGGTAGAAGTATCGGACACTCGTTCAAACCAACCATATGAGCCCAAACTCGAAGGGGTTACTACTTACTAGTAACGGTTGAAGAGTTCCACTGTACACCTCCTGACTCCATCATCAGACCCTCATCACCAAGTGTATTAGTAGAAGTATGGGACACTCGTCCAAACCAACCAAATGAGCCCAAACTCGAGGGGGTTACTAGTAACGGTTGAAGAGTTCCACTGTCCACCTCCTGACTCCATCATCAGACCCTCGTCACCAAGTGTATTGGTAGAAGTATGGGACACTCGTCCAAACAAACCAAATGAGCCCAAACTCGAGGCGGTTACTAGTAACGGTTGAAGAGTTCCACTGTACACCTCCTGACTCCATCATCAGACCCTCGTCACCAAGTGTATTGGTAGAAGTATGGGACACTTGTCCAAACCAACCAAATGAGCCCAAACTCGAGGGGGTTACTACTAACGGTTGAAGAGTTCCACTGTACACCTCCTGACTCCATCACCAGACCCTCGTCACCAAGTGTATTGGTAGAAGTATGGGACACTCGTCCAAACCAACCAAATGAGCCCAAACTCGAGGGGGTTACTAGTAACGGTTGAAGAGTTCCACTGTACACCTTCTGACTCCATCATCAGACCCTCGTCACCAAGTGTATTGGTAGAAGTATGGAACACTCGTCCAAACTAACCAAATGAGCCCAAACTCGAGGGGACTACTAGTAACGGTTGAAGAGTTCCACTGTCCACCTCCTGACTCCATCATCAGACCCTCGTTACCAAGTTGAAATTATCACAATATTGTATTGTCACGAGAACTCAATGTGTGTGCAAAGTTTCATAAAAATCGGTTCAGTAGAAGTAGTTGAAAAAGTTGTCGCAAGATTTGAAACAAAGATAGAAACAAACAAATATACGGAGTCAAGCTAAAAAATAAAACCGTTTAAAAACTTTAGAAGAACGAAATAAAAAAAAACAAATAAAACAAAAAAAAAATCAAGTGCACCACCAAATTTACCAACTTCGATGTACACGCATCGAAGTTTAAACCTGCTAGTGTATCTAAACAATAATAATACCCTGCTCGACACTGCACGCATCGTCCGGAGGTGCTCTTTGGGACCCGACCATCGGTAGCTTGGGCTCGCCCCGCCGCCGGTGGTGGAAACTCCATTTGTTTTTGTATTAATTTTAGATTTTAAGTTTGTAAATATTATGTAAAATTAATATAAAAAAAATGTGTAAATAAATGGATGATAATAATAATAACGTGAAATAAAGAATAATAAGATCCAGAAGGCAGCCCTGCTCGACACTGCACGCATCGTCCGGAGGTTTCTCTCTTTGGGACCCGACCATCGGTAGCCTGGGCTCGCCCCGCCGCCGGTGGTGGAAATTCCATTTTTTTAAGGTTAATTTTGTATATGTTTTTAATGTTAGGTTTTTAATATGTACAAAATTAGTTTTATAATGTGTAAATAAAGAAATAATAACCGTCTTAATTGGATAGCATAAACACCGCATGGTAGACGAGCCTGCCAGAACTTTAAGAATATTCATGTATTTATTTTATTGCAGCAGCTATGTGTTCACGCCATTTGAGTGATTGATCTAGCCAGACATGTAACAGTTTGAGCTCTAACAATGGCAACACTGTTTACCTTGAAATTTATATTGGCTCTATTTCTACCTCGTGCATATTTTTGGCTTTTCTGAAGATAGACCCAGACCAATTTCAGCCAGTAGAGTGTTTTCATTTTACGAAGGCACGAGGGGTACGAGGTAGGAAGTGGTGCGAGAGGCGACCGCACGGAGCTCAGTAGAGAACGAACTCGATGCCAGGTCGGTACACACGTTCTACACGTCTCCGCGTCGCTCCGTCGAACCGAGTCGTTCCCTACTGAGCTCCGCGCGGTCTCACACCACTTCCTACCTCATACCCCTCGTGCCTTCGTAAAATGAAAACACTCTACCTATGTTATTTACATCCCTTAGTGCCTTTTCCATGCATGTGGAAGCATATTGAATGTCTTTACAAGTTAATAAATAATAAAAATAAATTTTCATAAATGATAGGTATTATAAAGATCGGCTATCCGCGCCCATGCTGTTGCAGTTCTAGTGTACACTAGATGTATGTATGACATACATTACACGCGGTACATTGTACCTTGAGTGTGGCGGTGTCGCGGGGCTGGTGGTCGGCGCGCAAGGAGGCGGAAGCGAGCCGGCCGAACGTGTTGCGGTGGATGAGGATCTTGCGGCCGTCGCCCGCGCTGCGCAGCTTCAGCACGCCCTCCCGCTGCAGGCTGCGCAGCTGCTCCAGGTCGATGACGGCGCCGCGCCGCGCGCCACCCGCCCGCGCACCCGCCGCCGCCTCCGCACCTCCCTACACACACACACTTCTCCTTAAACCATTCTATACTTTCAAATGCGATACATTCTAAATATCATGCGAACTATCACTGACTGTAGTTGATAGATAGATGGAATTGCTATATTAGAGTGTAGCTACATCTAATAAGATTGCATAGAGTGAGGAGAACCTGAGAGGGCAGCTTGAGCGGGATGAGACGGCCGGCGGCGAGGGGAGCGCGCGCGGCGGGGGCGGGGGCGGGGAGCGGCAGCACGGCGGCGCGGCGCACGCGCACCGCCTCCACCGCTGCGCCCGCACGCTGCACCGGCAACAGCTGCCATCATATCATATTATATTGTACAGTCATCACTTTTACCACTACCATTAACATGTTGTCGAGGGCTGCGGCTATAACCGCACCCGAGATATTATCAACACTTTAGATGTAACTGTGTCATTGTTAGAAAGTTCATTCATAAAGGAAGTCAACTCTAGTGTTCAAATTCAAATTCACACACGCACGCACGCACACACACACACACACACACACACACATTCACTGACTGACCAAATGGCAGAGGTTTGGTTTGAGAGAAGGCTCGCCGACTGAGTAAAGTTAACACCAGCGCCATATGTAGTTAGTGTGAGGAAATGGAGAAGAATGTTTGGTCAACATTGTGAAAAATTAAGTATTAGAGAATAAGTGCAAGGCTGGGCATGTTGAGTCACCTGATTGCCGTTGATGGTGAATATTCTAGCGATCTTGGTGGGCGCGGGGGTGGGGGCGGGCGCGGGCGCGGGGGAGAGCTTGGCGGCTGCCGCGGGCGCCCTCACCCCGGCGAGCCGGCTCCCCTCACTCTCCTTCAGCATCAGCTTGCCCGCGTCTGCAGCGACCAGCGATCAGTGTTGAGCGTCAACTGTCGTGCGATCCTACTAATAACTCGCATTTGTAATGTGTTATAAATAGTAAGAGATTAGTTAGCGGATAGAGTGAGTACCGGAGAGGACGACTCTGCGGCCGCTCTGGAGTGCCGAGATGAGCGTGTTGGAGTTGTCGGCGGGCAGCATGGCGATGCCGTGCCGCCTCAGCAGCGCCTCCGTCGCCGCGCTGCACTCCGCCTGCACACACACACACACACACTACAACGCTCTGGAGTGCGGAGATGAGCGTGTTGGAGTTGTCGGCGGGCAGCATGGCGATGCCGTGCCGCCGCAGCATCGCCTCCGTCGCCGCGCTGCACTCCGCCTGCACACACACACACACACTACAACGCTCTGGAGTGCGGAGATGAGCGTGTTGGAGTTGTCGGCGGGCAGCATGGCGATGCCGTGCCGCCGCAGCAGCGCCTCCGTCGCCGCGCTGCACTCCGCCTGCACACACACACACACACACTACAACGCTCTGGAGTGCGGAGATGAGCGTGTTGGAGTTGTCGGCGGGCAGCATGGCGATGCCGTGCCGCCGCAGCAGCGCCTCCGTCGCCGCGCTGCACTCCGCCTGCACACACACACACACACACACACTACAACGCTCTGGAGTGCGGAGATGAGCGTGTTGGAGTTGTCGGCGGGCAGCATGGCGATGCCGTGCCGCCGCAGCAGCGCCTCCGTCGCCGCGCTGCACTCCGCCTGCACACACACACACACACACTACAACGCTCTGGAGTGCGGAGATGAGCGTGTTGGAGTTGTCGGCGGGCAGCATGGCGATGCCGTGCCGCCGCAGCAGCGCCTCCGTCGCCGCGCTGCACTCCGCCTGCACACACACACACACACACTACAACGCTCTGGAGTGCGGAGATGAGCGTGTTGGAGTTGTCGGCGGGCAGCATGGCGATGCCGTGCCGCCGCAGCAGCGCCTCCGTCGCCGCGCTGCACTCCGCCTGCACACACACACACACACACACACTACAACGCTCTGGAGTGCGGAGATGAGCGTGTTGGAGTTGTCGGCGGGCAGCATGGCGATGCCGTGCCGCCGCAGCAGCGCCTCCGTCGCCGCGCTGCACTCCGCCTGCACACACACACACACACTACAACGCTCTGGAGTGCGGAGATGAGCGTGTTGGAGTTGTCGGCGGGCAGCATGGCGATGCCGTGCCGCCGCAGCAGCGCCTCCGTCGCCGCGCTGCACTCCGCCTGCACACACACACACACACTACAACGCTCTGGAGTGCGGAGATGAGCGTGTTGGAGTTGTCGGCGGGCAGCATGGCGATGCCGTGCCGCCTCAGCAGCGCCTCCGTCGCCGCGCTGCACTCCGCCTGCACACACACACACACACTACAACGCTCTGGAGTGCGGAGATGAGCGTCTTGGAGTTGTCGGCGGGCAGCATGGCGATGCCGTGCCGCCGCAGCAGCGCCTCCGTCGCCGCGCTGCACTCCGCCTGCACACACACACACACACACTACAACGCTCTGGAGTGCGGAGATGAGCGTGTTGGAGTTGTCGGCGGGCAGCATGGCGATGCCGTGCCGCCGCAGCAGCGCCTCCGTCGCCGCGCTGCACTCCGCCTGCACACACACACACACACACACACACACACACACACACACTGCTATACTCTATGTCAATGTGTCTGCCAACTTTCAAGTGAGGCGCGGAGAGCGTCCAGTTCTGAATAAAATATCTTTACAATCGCACACGCCTTCAGTTGACTCTACACAAAAGTGTACTGCTGTCGAGTGGAGCGAGCAGGTAGCGCGCGAGTAGGTGAGAGTAGACAGTAGTCGGCACACGCGTGCCGTTGGTGGACAATATCTGCTACAGCCGTTATCCCAGTTTTTTAGGTTGCCGTATCCCGTACGGAAGGTGGTAAAATCATTCTTAACACCGCGATCAACAGTCCCCGAACGTGCATATATGTACCCAGACATTTAAGTACAAGTATTGTAACACAGCACTGTTCTAGGGACCTGACGACCATCAGGGTATCTAGGGATACGGAACTGGGGACCCAACACATCCTGATGGCGTCGTCCTACCTGCCTGGAGAGGAGGAGGCTCCAACTAGACCACTGGAGGACCTCGTCCGCTCCAGCGAAGACAACAACCAACCGGTAATTATCATGGTGGACTCCAACGCCCATCATCTGCTCTGGGGCAGCAAGACAAACAACAAGAGGGGTGAGGACTTTGCAGACTTTCTCCTCAGTACTAACCTTGTAATCATTAACAGAGGTAACGAACCCACGTTTGTCTCCTCGCGCTACCAAACCATCATAGATTTGACACTAGCATCCAGCACGATAGCCAGCTCCCTATCTGACTGGCACGTCTCCAAGGAAGCCTCGTGCTCAGACCACAGATGGATACAAGCCAAGCTGCAGGGAAATCTCCGGCGACCGGAGCCCAAACGGAACCCCAGGAAAACCGACAAATCGCTTTTCCAGGAAAAGGTACGTAACTGTCTAAGTACTATGCAAACGCCTGGTAACATAAACACAACAGGGGAAATCGAGTCCTGGGTAAACACCATCAACTCGTGTCTAACAAACAACTATCATAATTCCTGTCCACTCAGCGACCCCTCAAAGTACAAACAAAACAAAAGCAGCTGGTGGTGCCCTAAACTCGAAAGTTTTCGAAAAAGGGTAAGGAAACTTTTTAACAGGGCAAAAACACTCGAGTAGAGAGTGACTGGGACTCTTACAAAGAGACTCTAGCCCAATATAAGCATAGCATTCGGGAGGAAAAAATAAAATCATGGAGGAACTTCTGCAGTGGTATCGAATCCACAACAGAAGCAGCCAGGCTCAAGAAGGTCCTCTCCAGAGAACCGGACAGGGACTTGGGACACCTAAAGAAACCTGACAACACCTTCACCCAGAATGACGCAGAGACTAGTGAACTTTTGCTCAATACTCACTTTCCAGGTTCACGAATTATGAACCACGTCAACTGGGATACACAACAACACACTAACCCTACAGATTCGGACTGGACTGCAGCTGACAAAGTAGTGACAAAAACAAATTAACATGGGCCATAAACAGCTTCTCCCCATTCAAATCCGCAGGAATAGACAACATCTTCCCGGGACTCCTGCAATGGTCGGGTGAAACCCTAACACCCTTCCTCATAGACATATTCAGAGCCAGTCTTGCTCACAAATATGTCCCAATGATTTGGAGGGAGGTTAAAGTAGTCTTCATTCCCAAGCCCGGAAGAGAGGACTACACTAGCGCAAAATCATTTAGACCAATTAGTCTGACATCCTTTCTTTTAAAAACCCTGGAAAGACTCGTGGATAGGGAGATTAGGGGTACAACTATAGTCGAACACCCAATTCACCCACATCAACATGCATACACGACAGGTAAATCCACAGAGACCGCATTACACAGTGTAGTCTCCAAAATTGAGTACGCCATGAGCTCAAAGGCATCAACCCTAGGTGCCTTCATAGACATAGAAGGGGCCTTTGACAAGACCACCTTTGAGAGCATTAATAGAGCATTGACCAGGCAGGGAGTAGACTCCACTCTATGCAACTGGATAGGCAACATGCTAGAATATAGAGCCATCCAGTTCACTATAAACAGCACAACTAGAGGCATCGTAGCCAAAGGATGCCCTCAAGGAGGAGTCCTGTCACCACTCCTGTGGAATCTTGTGGTGGATGACCTCATCAGACGTCTAAACACAGCAGGGCACTACACGGTAGGATATGCAGACGACCTGACTGTGCTGATTGACGGCAAATTCGAAAGCACCCAATGCAGTTTGATGCAAGATGCCTTCAAAATCATAGAACGATGGTGCAAAGAGTTCTCGCTTAACGTCAATCCCAATAAGACTGAGCTAGTTCTCTTTACACACAAACGGAAGTTAGGCGACTTAACACTGCCAAAACTCTTCAGCACCCCAATACCCCTGGCAACAGAAGTCAAATACCTGGGCATCACACTTGACAGTAAGCTAAACTGGGCCAAACATCTTAATCTTAAAATAAATAAAGCTCGTATAGCCTTTTGGCAATGTCGCAGACTCATAGGTAAGACATGGGGACTCAACCCTAACATTACGCTGTGGCTATACTCAGCTATAATAAGACCTATGGTAACTTATGGTGCAGTAGTATGGTGGCCCAGGACCAAACTCAGCACAGTTATTAACAAACTGCAAAGTTTCCAGCGTCTAGCGTGCGTTGCGACCACAGGGTGCATGCGCACAACACCCACGGCAGCGATGGAAGCCATGCTGTGCCTTCCGCCTCTTGAACTTTTCATACAACAAGAGGCGGCAGCCGCAGCAATTAGGCTGAACGTCCTAGGACTGTGGAGGGCTAGTACACAAACACCACACACGACCATACTTCAGGAAATAAAAAAAAAACATCCCCTGATAGAGGCACCGTGTGATAGAATCAGGAAAACACATGTGTTTGACAAACACTACTATGTAGAACTAGCTGAGGAACCTAAGGACTATTCGGGGTCCGAGGTAAGAATATACACCGATGGGTCAAAAACAGGGTCGGGAACAGGGGCAGCAGCTTTCTCACTTGACCTAAACATACATAAGACAATCACTCTAGGAATTCACAACTCAATCTTCCAGGCTGAGTGCATCGGAATAATAGAGGCAGCAGCGGCAGTACGCAACAGAGAAATCACTGGTTACCAGATCAGAGTACTGTCAGACAGCGCATCGGTGCTACAAGCCCTAAACACCGTGACAATCAACTCCGGACTGATACTCCAGTGCCACCAGGCACTAGAGGGTATAGCGGTAAACAACAAGGTAACCCTACAGTGGATCAGGGGGCACAGCGGCTCCTACGGGAACGATGCGGCGGACGAGCTGGCTAAACGGGGCTCCAGCTGGAGTGCAGAAGGCCCAGAACCGTATGTACCCTTACCAATCAGCCAGTTCAAATACTGGCTACATCAACTTACAAAATCTAAACATGAAAATCTTTGGGCCAACACCAGGGACTGCAGGCAATCCCGGGAAGCCATTCCCAAACCAGACCTGAGACTCAGGAAGTGCCTGCTAAAGTTCCACAGAGGTCAACTGCGTGTGGCGGTAGGACTTCTTACGGGTCATTGCCCACTCAACAGACACTTGTTTACAATAGGTGTCACCGACAGTCCCCTGTGCAGAGGCTGCATGGCGGAGGACGAATCAGACACCCACGTGCTCCTGGAGTGCCCGGTGGTGGCAGAAGTACGACTGCAGTTTCTTGGGAACGTGGGAACTGCCCATGGAGTGTGGAAGCGTCCAAGAAGAGTGCTCCACTTCATGAAAGAGCTCGGGTGGCTGGAGTAACACCACCCGAGCGCCAACGTACAACGGACCGTCTTGAGGTCTCAGTGCGGAGAATGGCCCACCCGTCTTCCCAAGAGGCTGGGCAGCAAACAACAACAACAACAACATCCCGTACGGAAGCCTATTACTAAGCCTCCGCCGTCCGTCCGTCCGTCCGAGGGCTGTATCTCTTGAACCGTAATAGGTAGCCCGTTGAAATTTTCACAGAATATGTGTTACTATGGCGGATATAACAACAAATAAGAAAAATAAGTCATGGGGGCACGTGTATCTATGTCGAAGAAAATATCCAATGTAAAGATCGTTATCTGCCATAGAATTAACTAAACTAAACATAATTATAATTTGTAGGACACAAAGTAATAGAAGGGAAGAGTTAATAGGATTATTCTTAGAGTTCAATTGCTACCAAACAATCGTAGAGCCGACTAGATACTGCGAAACAACACAAACATGTCTTCATAATTTCTTCGTAAACTTGCCAAAACCTTTATTTATATTCAAGCCAAGTTGTTAAAACAAACATATCGGATCACGAAGGAATCATTCTGGACATAATAAATGCAGAAACAAGTACAAGCTCCCAATACCGTACATCACGAAAATTCAACCTAACGAATGTAGAAATGTTCAGGTCTAAATTAACCACAAGCGCAATGAGGGAAATACAACACAGTCAATATTATAATGTTGAAGAAATTACAAATAACTTTTTGTCGACATTTAATTATCTTTTTGAAGCCTGTTTCCCTGAAAAAAAAAGTTAAAATAAAAAGAAACACTGAAAATAATAAATGGATAACCAAGGGTATTTTAGTATCTTCGCAGAGAGCTAAATATGTAGATTTTCTTAAGAAAAATAGTAATGATGACAAAATACGTAAGTACTGCAACATTTACAGAATAAAAAATAAGAATACGCCTGACTGTTACGCAATTCCGGTGAGACTATTAAAACAGTGCGAAAACGAATTAATAGGTCCTATGAAGCACATTTTCAATTAATGTCTGGAATCCGGAATATTTCCTCAGATCCGGAAAGTAGGAAGGGTAGTTCCGCTTTTTAGAAAAGGTGACCGAAAAGACCTAAACAACTATAGACCGGTGTGTATACCACCAGCTTTCTCCAAAATACTGGAAATGGCAATCGCAGACAGGCTAACTGATTATTTTGAATTAAACAACTTGTTTATTAATAATCAATTCGGTTTCAGAAAAGGCAGGTCAACGGCTGATGCGTTATACGAATATGTAAAAATGGTATGGGACTCCTTGGACAGGTCAAAAAAGAGTGCTGGAATTTTCTGCGACCTGTCCAAAGCATTCGATTGTATCAGGCACGATATACTATTAGAAAAACTTTGCTGGTATGGTGTCATTGGATCTGCCCTGGAACTAATTCGATCGTATTTATCAGGTCGCAGTCAGGCTGTTTGGGTAAATGGAAAACATTCGTCTCATAAATCAACTAGCACAGGTGTACCACAGGGATCAGTACTTGGGCCACTTCTGTTCCTAATATATATCAATGATCTTCCAGATTTGATGGGGGAACCAATAAACCTGTGCTTTTTGCTGATGATACAAGCTACCTTATATCAGCAGATACCGTCAACGAAATGGAGACACGTATCCAGGAAACTTTACTGGCAGCTCGGAAATGGTTTCAGGGGAACGAAACTAAAGTCTTAGTTTCGAAGTCATTTAATGCACTTCACATGTACCAAGACGAACCGCACCTCTGACTTGTGTACAGCTCGTAAAGTAACCTCTTTAGGAATAATCACAGATATAGAGACAGATGGATAGATCTCACCGAGACTTGAAGTTTGAGTACCAACACGATGGGTCTAGCACCAGTGGTTCTCGAGTTATGACCAAAACAAACAGTGTACATTTTTATATAAGTCTCGTATTGAAACTATCTCTAGTTTTCCAGAAATTTCAATTTGAAAGTATGATAAGCTTATTTTTTGGAAATTTATTTAAACACCTTTTCCAAAATAAAACAATTGTTTTGAAACGCTAACTTTGTTAGTTAAAGACCAATGCATAACACATATTTTTTATGTTTACCAATAGCTCAGAATGTTTTTTAAAAGTTCACCTATTTTAAATTTTGACCCTTATTCTCGCGTTAAATGTTGTTATTGTTTTTAATTAATTGTTGTTTTTGATTTATGTTTTAATTTATTTTTATCAAAATTGTTTATTATGAATGAAGTGTTAATTATATTAATTAATTAATGAATTGATATTTTAAAATTTTACAATGTTGACATATCTCATAGTATGTTATGTATAGTATATTATGTATAATTATGTATAATTATAAGACCATACTCTACGAGAATAAAATTATTGACTTTGACTTTAAGAAAAAGTTAAAAATTAAGGGGGGCTCTTATACAACAAACATCCGAAAAATCGATTAGTCACACTATTGAATAATAGATGGCGCCACAGGCTTTTATACATTGCATTTTTGAAAGACAAAAGATAGGCGGATAATAGCGGATAGATACGGAAACCTCCGTGCGCGAGAAAAACTCGCACTTAACAGATTTTTCTATTTCTTCCGAACTGGCTGGCTCTGCCCGAGCTCGAAGCCTCAGGCGCAGCCAATTTCACCAGTCCGGCATGGAGGTGGACTAACGTTGCTGGGGAAAGGCTATTAACCCACGATTTGAAGATCCGTGGATTGTAGGAGTGGGGAAAGATATTCCCGGAAGCCCGTTCCACACCTCTGCAGTGCGGCACAAGAACGATTTAGAGAATCGTGCAGTTCGAAGAACTTTTCTGTCGACTACAAAGGGGTGTTCCGCGAGAGTATGGCCGGTTTGGCGAAGGCGAACAGGAAGAGAAGGGATAAGGGAAGCAAGTTCGTCAGAGCAGCGGCCATAGTAGTACCGATAAAACAGGCTCAATGACCCAACGATACGTCTGTGCTTTAGAGGTAGAAGGTCTTTTGTGAGTACAGAGTCACCAATGAGGCGAATGGGTCGTCGCTGAATAAAATCCAAGGGTGAAAGAAGGTACTCAGTACTACCATCGTTGGGGACTTGGCTGCCCTGGAAAGTGGCTTGGAGAGGAAACGGATCAGCCTTAGTAGAGAAGGCACAAGCTTGCGTCTTGGCTACGTTGAAGTTGACCAAGTCTTCTTCCCCCATGAGGATACTTTTTCGAGAACCTGGTCAACTTGAGCAACAGTTTCACGTCTCGCGTTTGCTGCTGAGGCCTCTCTACCCTTCGCCAGTGCACTAGCTGCAAGATGGAGTCGTGCCTACCGCCGACTACACTGTACTGTGTTCGTAGATGTGAAGACAAGGAGAGAGTGTAGAGGGAGGAGTGGGTACCTGCGGGGGCAGCATCTTGACCAGCCGGTGCGCGGAACCGCCGCCGCCGCGCCCGCCCGCCGCCGCCGCCGCCGCCGCGTCGCCGCTCTCCTCTGTAGCACGCACCACATCGCACACTCATACATCAGCTCGGCTACAACATGTGTCATGCGAGCGCACACGCACACACGCACGCGAGCTGGCGAGCTAGGTGCCGTGTCGGTGCTTCCCCGTGCCGGCTACATCCAAGTGGACAGAAAACACCCAACTATTTTCATAGCCGTTCTGACCGACCTTCACTTAGTGCAGTGGTATCAATCCGGACAGGTTAAACCCTGCCGTTTATGAGGTAAGGGAAGGGACCTAGTTTTATGTGGAATGAACCACAGCCAGCCTCAACAGACGGACGGTCCTGCATTGACGGTGACAGATGGAACGGCGATGCATAGCACCACTTAGTTACCGAGGCTGACTAACCACAACCTCAACTGTGTCGGATCGTGTGTCACTCTCATTCATCACTCGACAATGGATGGACATTGCCAGGTCACTAGGTGTCAGCGCGCTCGCCGCTAGAGGGCGGACAAGCGAGTTCAATAAATGATAAAGTCGTGTCTAGCGGGCAGAAGCCTCACGCGCTACTAGTAGTCCCGTATCCCCCGGCCCGACGCCCGTAGTCCCAGTGTGTGCGCGTATAGTAGAACACGGCGCTCGTCACTCCTCACTCCTGCCTGACACTGTGGCATTGTGTGCGCGCGTGTGTGTGCGTGCTGTGTGTGTGTGCGTGCGTGCGTGCGGTTACCTGCCAGTAACGGGTCCTCTTCCACTTCCATTTGGTTGACAGGTTCTGGATCAGGATCTGAAGGGAGACAATGGACAGTTTTGTATGTCATATTGTAATATATAGTACTTATAACATATAATTGTTCTGTAGGTAAATATAATGCGCCGATCTGCACCTAGTTCACCCAGTTTTATGGGCTGACATCACGGATGTTGTAGGTGATGTAGCCAACCCTGTCGGCATCCATAAAAAAAAGGTAAAGTTTCCTACCTATGGGAACGTAATACATACGACAGTCGTCAGCTTTAAATAAAACTTGACGTTTGATTTGAGGTAAATGTGTTGTAGTAGTAGGAGGGGGAGTAGCAGTTCGGAGCGGAGTACGAGTGAGTACTGACGGTGGATGGCGCGCGCGGAGGCCTCGCTCTCCCGGTGCAGGCGGTCCAGCAGCGCCTGCTGCATCAGCTGCAGCAGCTCCGCGTCGCCCGCGGCCGCCGCCATCGAGAGCGGCGTGCGCAGGAACTTGCACGTGGCGTGCGGGTCCGCGCCCGCCTGCAGCAGCACGCGCGCGCACTCGCCGTGCCCGCGCTCCACCGCCCAGTGCAGCGGCGTCATCTGCAACTGTACACCCACGCACACACACATACACACATATACATCGAGAGCGGCGTGCGCAGGAACTTGCACGCGGCGTGCGGGTCCGCGCCCGCCTGCAGGAGCACGCGCGCGCACTCGTCGTGCCCGCGCTCCACCGCCCAGTGCAGCGGCGTCATCTGCAACTGTACACCCAAGCACACACATATACATCGAGAGCGGCGTGCGCAGGAACTTGCACGCGGCGTGCGGGTCCGCGCCCGCCTGCAGCAGCACGCGCGCGCACTCGCCGTGCCCGCGCTCCACCGCCCAGTGCAGCGGCGTCATCTGCAACTGTACACCCACGCACACACACATACACACATATACATCGAGAGCGGCGTGCGCAGGAACTTGCACGCGGCGTGCGGGTCCGCGCCCGCCTGCAGGAGCACGCGCGCGCACTCGTCGTGCCCGCGCTCCACCGCCCAGTGCAGCGGCGTCATCTGCAACTGTACACCCAAGCACACACACATACACACATATACATCGAGAGCGGCGTGCGCAGGAACTTGCACGCGGCGTGCGGGTCCGCGCCCGTCTGCAGCAGCACGCGCGCGCACTCGCCGTGCCCGCGCTCCACCGCCCAGTGCAGCGGCGTCATCTGCAACTGTACACCCACGCACACACACATACACACATATACATCGAGAGCGGCGTGCGCAGGAACTTGCACGCGGCGTGCGGGTCCGCGCCCGTCTGCAGCAGCACGCGCGCGCACTCGCCGTGCCCGCGCTCCACTGCCCAGTGCAGCGGCGTCATCTGCAACTGTACACCCACGCACACACACATACACACATATACATCGAGAGCGGCGTGCGGGTCCGCGCCCGCCTGCAGCAGCACGCGCGCGCACTCGCCGTGCCCGCGCTCCAATGAGAAATGCGGCCCCAGTGTGACTCTTGTTACGCCTTAATTAATTTCGTAACAAATTGCTGCTATCAAATACCGTTTGACGGGTTTCTAAATACTAAGAGTAATTCGCTAAGAGCAAGTAATGCCAACTTCTGTCGCACCGTCTCGCTCGTCCCGGTCGCGACGGACAGAGCGCGCACAATGAGCCTTCCCATAGACTCACCCACTCATAGCCGTGCGCGCGCTGGGAGGACAGAGAGTACAGACTGACGTACGACCACTGATAGCCGGACTGAAAACGTCACTCTGACTTTGCGAGCGCTCACGGAGCTCATTAATTTCTTGCTGCAAACTTATCGTTCGGCGCCACGGCAGTCCATAAGGGATACCGTCCTGATTGTGCGCGAACGCAGAGGAGCCGAGTGTACGGAGGCCGCAACCCGTCCATCTCACGAGCACGTGCCGAGCCTCGAGGAGCCACTGCGACCGAGAGCGAGGCGGAGAGCGCTGCGCGGACGGGAAGCGAGTTGGCCTGCACACCGCGTGCACCATCGCCGCTGCGACTCCGAGGCGACTCCGGAGGCCGCGTATACGGCGAGTTCGACCGACGGGAGATCCCGCGACTCCCCCGCAGCACCGGAGCCCCGTTCTCAAACCGCTAAGTGACAGGCCACACACTCACTCACTCACACGCCTGGTCTCGCTTAGCTAGGTCTCACATCTCTCGCTTATCTAGTACTTCGCTTTGTCTCGTATTTAAATTCATAATGTAAATCTTGTAACCGTGTTCTCCTAATTCTAACTCTAATTCTTAGCATCTAATTACTTCTTACGCCGCTGTTGGATCACTCATCGCAGGCCCCCACATTAGGTAGACGCCTACAACCTTATCAATGTTCTTAGGCGGGCCTACTCACGATTCGACAGACCGCTACTTCTCAATCTAGGAAACGTATCACTCGATTTTGTCCGAGTCCACCGAACCCTCGCTCATTTTAATAAATCTGTTACCGAAGCCTCGCTGAGTCTGATTTCTCTCCACTGAGTTAACCGGTAACAGTGGCGCCCAACGTGGGGCGCCATAACCGGTAACACTCTCGACAAAGAGGTTCTGCCGCACCAACATTCTGTTCTCTGTCTGGGCATGCGCCTGGACCGTGAGCTGCTATACCTACAGGGTACATATAAGGAAAAACGCAAATAGGCAGTCTAAACCACAAGTTCAAGGCCCAATCGGTCAAACATGCCAAATACAACCAACTCAAGAACAACTACGAGTTTGTGGCCTTTGCTGCAGAGACTCTTGGGGCATGGAGCCCGGACGCGATCAGTTTTTCCAAAAAATTGGGAAAACTACTTATTGACGCGTCTAGGGACTGCCGTGCCCGGGCGCATTTCAACCAGCGGATTAGTCTAGCCATCCAGAGGGGGAACGCCGCTTCAGTCATGGGGACCATGCTTATAGTCCCTATGGACGACTATTTTTATTTATAGATTTATTTTTATAGTTAATTTAGTTATTTTTAGGTCTAGATTTAATTAGTTTTGTTAATGTTGTAAGAAATATATGTTATGTAGTTCCTGATAGACAAAATAATCATCAAGCCCATATGGACATTAGGTATTCAGCTGTGGCGGACCGCCGCGCCAGCAACATCAATGTGGAGATTCTACAAAGGTTCCGCAACAACATTCTCAGAGACATCGCAGGCCCCCTGCTTCACAAAGCACTCGGAGGTCCACGAGTATCTCTTGATGCCCACAGTAACGGACGGATGAAATAAGGCAATCCAACAGAAAGAAAGTACAAAAAGAGACCGGCAGCTCATCCCAACAGATTGGCCTCCGACCTTCTCGACGAGAGTGAATATACAAACCGACTGAAGCGTTATCAAACCCTCGCTCTGGAGGATAGGTGATATCATCAAAAGTAATATAAGCATAAGCAGTAATTTATGCGCAGTCATTAATGAATGGCTTCACTAGCTCGTCCAACTTCTCTCACAAAATCAGCTAAGAGGGCTTATTCCGATTGTAGATGGCAAAAATAAGTGTTAGTTGAATGGGATTAGTGGGGAGTAGAGTAGGTACCATGTCGCGGCTGTCGTGCTGCGCGCCATGGTCGAGCAGGAGGGAGCAGAGGCTCGCGTGGCCCTCGTAGGCGGCGAGGTGGCGTGGCGTGCGCTCCACCTTGATGCGGGTGTCGCGGCTGATGCCGGCGCGCAGCAGCACGCTGCACGTCTCCTCGTGCGCGTTCATTAGTAGGGAGTAGAGTAGGTAGGTACCATGTCGCGGCTGTCGTGCTGCGCGCCGTGGTCGAGCAGGAGGGAGCAGAGGCTCGCGTGGCCCTCGTAGGCGGCGAGGTGGAGCGGCGTGCGCTCCACCTTGATGCGGGTGTCGCGGCTGATGCCGGCGCGCAGCAGCAAGCTGCACGTCTCCTCGTGCGCGTTCATTAGTAGGGAGTAGAGTAGGTAGGTACCATGTCGCGGCTGTCGTGCTGCGCGCCGTGGTCGAGCAGGAGGGAGCAGAGGCTCGCGTGGCCCTCGTAGGCGGCGAGGTGGAGCGGCGTGCGCTCCACCTTGGTGCGGGTGTCGCGGCTGATGCCGGCGCGCAGCAGCACGCTGCACGTCTCCTCGTGCGCGTTCATTAGTAGGGAGTAGAGTAGGTAGGTACCATGTCGCGGCTGTCGTGCTGCGCGCCGTGGTCGAGCAGGAGGGAGCAGAGGCTCGCGTGGCCCTCGTAGGCGGCGAGGTGGAGCGGCGTGCGCTCCACCTTGGTGCGGGTGTCGCGGCTGATGCCGGCGCGCAGCAGCACGCTGCACGTCTCCTCGTGCGCGTTCATTAGTAGGGAGTAGAGTAGGTAGGTACCATGTCGCGGCTGTCGTGCTGCGCGCCGTGGTCGAGCAGGAGGGAGCAGAGGCTCGCGTGTCCCTCGTAGGCGGCGAGGTGGAGCGGCGTGCGCTCCACCTTGGTGCGGGTGTCGCGGCTGATGCCGGCGCGCAGCAGCACGCTGCACGTCTCCTCGTGCGCGTTCATTAGTAGGGAGTAGAGTAGGTAGGTACCATGTCGCAGCTGTCGTGCTGCGCGCCGTGGTCGAGCAGGAGGGAGCAGAGGCTCGCGTGCCCCTCGTAGGCGGCGAGGTGGAGCGGCGTGCGCTCCACCTTGGTGCGGGTGTCGCGGCTGATGCCGGCGCGCAGCAGCACGCTGCACGTCTCCTCGCGCGCGTTCATTAGTTGGGAGTAGAGTAGGTAGGTACCATGTCGCGGCTGTCGTGCTGCGAGCAGGAGGGAGCAGAGGCTCGCGTGGCCCTCGTAGGCGGCGAGGTGGAGCGGCGTGCGCTCCACCTTGGTGCGGGTGTCGCGGCTGATGCCGGCGCGCAGCAGCACGCTGCACGTCCCCTCGTGCGCGTTCATTAGTAGGGAGTAGAGTAGGTAGGTACCATGTCGCGGCTGTCGTGCTGCGCGCCATGGTCGAGCAGGAGAGAGCAGAGGCTCGCGTGGCCCTCGTAGGCGGCGAGGTGGAGCGGCGTGCGCTCCACCTTGGTGCGGGTGTCGCGGCTGATGCCGGCGCGCAGCAGCACGCTGCACGTCTCCTCGTGCGCGTTCATTAGTAGGGAGTAGAGTAGGTAGGTACCATGTCGCGGCTGTCGTGCTGCGCGCCATGGTCGAGCAGGAGGGAGCAGAGGCTCGCGTGGCCCTCGTAGGCGGCGAGGTGGAGCGGCGTGCGCTCCACCTTGGTGCGGGTGTCGCGGCTGATGCCGGCGCGCAGCAGCACGCTGCACGTCTCCTCGTGCGCGTTCATTAGTAGGGAGTAGAGTATGTAGGTACCATGTCGCGGCTGTCGTGCTGCGCGCCGTGGTCGAGCAGGAGGGAGCAGAAGCTCGCGTGCCCCTCGTAGGCGGCGAGGTGGAGCGGCGTGCGCTCCACCTTGGTGCGGGTGTCGCGGCTGATGCCGGCGCGCAGCAGCACGCTGCACGTCTCCTCGTGCGCGTTCATTAGTAGGGAGTAGAGTAGGTAGGTACCATGTCGCGGCTGTCGTGCTGCGCGCCGTGGTCGAGCAGGAGGGAGCAGAGGCTCGCGTGCCCCTCGTAGGCGGCGAGGTGGAGCGGCGTGCGCTCCACCTTGGTGCGGGTGTCGCGGCTGATGCCGGCGCGCAGCAGCACGCTGCACGTCTCCTCGTGCACGTTCATTAGTAGGGAGTAGAGTAGGTAGGTACCATGTCGCGGCTGTCGTGCTGCGCGCCGTGGTCGAGCAGGAGGGAGCAGAGGCTCGCGTGGCCCTCGTAGGCGGCGAGGTGGAGCGGCGTGCGCTCCACCTTGGTGCGGGTGTCGCGGCTGATGCCGGCGCGCAGCAGCACGCTGCACGTCTCCTCGTGCGCGTTCATCGCCGCCAGGTGCAGCGGCGACGTGCCCAGCTGCACGCACAACAATACAACACTATACACTCCACAACACAGCCCACACTGCTAGGCCAGTACGGTGGTACCAACTACACCTGCTGCTTCACCATTCGGAATGGTTTTACAACGATTCCAAATGGTGAAGCAGCAGGTGTAGGTGTGAGCTTTTCATCTAGAGTCCGACCACGGCCACTCGCCGCTTACAGAGGAGTAGTATGCGCTAGTATCGGTAGGTAGCAGTAGGTACGGGTGCAGCGTACCCAGTCGGTGGTGAAGGGTGCGCCCTTGCTCATGAGGGCGAGTACTTCGGCGGTGTTGCCCTCTCGCGCCGCGTGCAGCAGCTGCTTGCCCAGCTCCAGCACGGCCGAGGAGGACTGCAGGCGCGCCGCCGCCGTCTCCGTCTCCGCCAGCTGCACACCATCCTCACATTCCACACTCCTTCTCTCTGCACTTAACTGCACTGTATTAATGCTCTCTCTCTTTTAACGGACTACGAAGAAGTTAAGTTCTTTTAACACTTACCTCTCCTACAATTCATTTGTACAATGTGCCTAGGTACTGAATAACATGTGGGAAAGTGGTTTGAAGCTGTCTTCAGAGTTCAATTGAGTGCCGCAGCGCCACCGACAGCAGCATCATGCATGATGCAGCCGGTCAGCATCTCCGCCATGCCGCGCCGCGCCGCGCTCCGCCGCCGCACCGCTCAGTGCTCACTACTGGTATGACTAGCGGGGTAGCGGGGTGAGAGAGAGTATACGTGTAGTGGGTACTGACAGTGATGAGGTGAGCGGGCTCCATGTGGAGCAGCTCGCCGGTCAGCATCTCCGCCATGCCGCGCCGCGCCGCGCTCCGCCGCCGCACCGCTCGGTGCTCACTACTGGTATGACTAGCGGGGTAGCGGGGTGAGAGAGAGTATACGTGTAGTGGGTACTGACAGTGATGAGGTGAGCAGGCTCCATGTGGAGCAGCTCGCCGGTCAGCATCTCCGCCATGCCGCGCCGCGCTCCCCGCGCCCCGCGCTCCGCCGCCGCACCGCCGCCGCCGCACCGCTCAGCTGCCATCAAACAATAGACAAGAATGCATCTCCGACTACAACATTCATTTTTTCCCATAATAAAGCAATGCACACCAAGCACTCATGTATACATACATCTACCAGTTACTTACAATATTACTTTATAGATAAAATAAAAAAAAAAAACCTACAAATTAATTTACATAGTCACTCCGACCCATCTTTCATTCAGTGTGGTGCGCGGTGGTTCCCCGACATAACTAAACGGAGATAATTTTTGATATTTTAAAGGGTTGCGGGTTTTTTTAATTTGTACTTTTATTTAATTTTTTTAAAACCGCATTCATGTTGGTCCATTCGTAAGAGGTAATTTTTTTATTACTTCATAATAACTTGATAAGAACCATTAAACCAGCTTCCTAATAAAAAAAAATACCGCATCGACATCGGTGCATCCATTTGGGAGTTACGATGCCACAGACACACACACATACACACACAGACAGACAGACAGACGGAGGCGTCAAACTTATAACACCCCTCTTTTTCGCCAGGCTTAAAAATATATAAGGTCTTTTATTAGTAGGTAATAGTACTCGTACGCTAAGTGGAGTATGTGTATCTGAATGTCTTAGAGATGAAAGAATGTCTTAGCAAGGAAGAATGAGAGACAATTAACTGCCACGTGGTTAGACTTTGAAAACGCCTTCGGTTCGGTGCGCCACGAGTTACTATAAAAGGTGCTAATAATGTGCTTCCTCTGATCTGTAATATAATAGCCTCCTACTACAAAAAACTTTCCTTTTAGTATGGTGCAATTAGCCCAAAAAACGGCCTAACCTCAACATCCAAAGTGAAAGTATCATTCCAGCTCCAAATTGTTCTATGCAGTCCTCATATTCTTTGGTAAAAAGTTACACCATTTTTAGCGTCTGGGGGGAGAAGTTGGGTTTTATCAGTTTTTCTTAGATATTTCGAAAACTATGAGGTTTAGCGCAAAAGTGCCAAGGACAAAAATAATCTACATTAAATTACGAACAAAAATGGTCTATGGCATCGATCGATGGTCTATGGCATAATCTTGCTCAAGTGAACGGTTTCAGAGTTACGGAGGGAGTAAAGTAGCAATTTTTCTTTTCTGGTCTGCGTCTAATTATAACGAGATATCGACGATATTCTGGGAGAAGTGTCAAAAAGCGTTTTTTTTTCAATTTTGAAAAAAAGATTTCGACTTTTAAAAAAAAAAATTTATACCATCTTAAAACCCTTAAAATTCCGCGTCTTTTGAGTCCTAATAGATCCTCGTATCCCAAACTTGCGAAGTTCCACGGGGCTGTGACGCCTGAGTGACCGCGCGCCGACGCGCCGCTAAGGGACCTCTCACCTCCCCCCCCCCCTATCACTCCCACGAAAAAAACTGTAATGACAAAATGTTCCCCGTCTCAGTATCTCCGGGCAATTTTTTTTTTGTTTTTCAATTTTCGACCTTGTTCACGAGATATCGACGATATTCTGGGAGAAAGTGTCAAAAAATTTTTTTTCGAGTTTTTTTCAATTTTCGAAAAACGTTTTCGACTTTTCCAAAAAAAATTTATAACATCTTAAAGCCCTTAAAATTCCGCGTCTTTTGAGTCCTAATAGATCATCGTATCTTAAACCTGCGAAGTTCCACAGGGCTGTCGCACTTTCAGCGAAAATGGGGTCCTACTGGAGCTAACGAAAAAACATTTTCAATGTTAAAAGTAGCTTGAGAGGGTGGTGAGGTTGTCGTTCCTTCAAGGGCTTATCAGCTTATCACTAACATACCACCGGCCACTAAAATCGCAATTTGTTTTTAAAAAACAAAATCCTGTATAAAAAAATTAGTTTCCTTGTAATAATGTCATATTTTTCAAATATTTTTTATTTTTTTTTAATATATTTGTTACTGCAATCTGTCTGTGAGCCGACATTCATCAGTAGTTGTGCATTTGGAATAGGTCTTGTATGGTAAGTGTCCATTGACAGTTCCATATACTTTATTCTCAGTCATTTCATTACACTCTGTGATGAGATCTTGAGGTGCTCTTCTTTTCAATCTGTTGAAGACTTTCCTAGAAGCCATCAACTCGGTTGCCAGTTTGTTTGGGTGCCTTTCGACTCTTTTTTTGTATGCCTCAGTTCTGGCTTTCGCTTCCTTCTTTACCGTTGGAATCTCAAGGTCCCAATGCAGCTGATTATTGGTGACATACCAAGGTGCGTCAACAACCATGCGAAGGGTTTTTGATTGGAACCGCTGTAGGATTTCGAGGTTTGAATTGGCCGCAGTGCCCCCATAGTTGAATACCGTAGCACCAAATAGGTTTGAGGATACATTTGTACAGCAACAATTTGTTTTCCATGGAGAGTTGAGATTTACGGCTCATCAGCCAGTAAAGTTTTCTGAGTTGTTGGCTCAGCGCTTTCCGTTTTGTGAATATGTGCTTTCTCCATGTAAGACGTCTGTCCAAGTATAGTCCCAACTTCCCAAGTATCTAGCATCGTCCGCTTGGGGGATTTCAACTCCATTTAATGTTACCGGCGGACATGTGTCACGTCTGATGGTGAAGGCCACTTGTACGGATTTGGTTTCATTGGCCTTGATACGCCAATCTTTTAGCCAGGCAGATATGTTATTTAGGCTCCTCTGCAGCATGCGAGATGCCTCAACAGGGTCCACGTGAACAGCCAAAGCAGCTGTGTCATCTGCAAATGTCCCCATCAGGACGTCGTGGGTCAGTGGGAGATCGGAGGTATATAACAGGTAGAGTACTGGGCCCATCACGCTTCCCTGTGGAACACCCGCTTGGATGTTGTGCAGGCTGGTTGTATCTTCACCCTGCTTTACAAAGAAGTGCCTATTATTTAGGTATGATTTTATAAATATGTAATAGTTTATTGGCAAGGTCTTTTTTATTTTAAAAAGAAGGCCATCATGCCAGACACGGTCGAAAGCTTGAGATATATCAAGGAATGCCGCAGAGCAGTACTCCTTCTTTTCGAAAGTTATGTTTATCTTTTCAACAAGCCTATGTATTTGTTCAATTGTTCCATGGCCTTCGCGGAATCCAAACTGATGGTCTGGAATCAGTACATTTTTGTCTATGATTGGCTTCAGTCTCCTTAGGAACAAGGTTTCCAGAATTTTAGATGGAATTGGTAGCAGACTAACTGGACGATATGATTTGACATCTTCAGGGCTTTTTCCCGGTTTAGGGACCATAATAATTTGCGCAACCTTCCATTGAAGTGGGACATAACATCTGAGTAGAATAGCGTTGTATAGCTCAGTTAAGAAGATAAAACCCTCTTCTGGTAGTTCCTTCATAATTTTCGCAGTAATTAGGTCATATCCAGGAGCTTTATGTTGAGCAAGTTTTTGTATGACATATTTTACCTCGTTTTTGGTGAATTTCTTTATGGGTAGTTCTAATTGATGTGTTTTTCTTAGATAGTCCGTAACTGCTATTCCTGTCTCAGGTGATCCCGTGTTTGGATTTGGTGTGAACACTTCTTCCAAGTGAGTGGCAAATGTTTCAGCCTTTTCAGCATCGCTCGACGCCCAAGCATTGTCCCTTTTACGTATTGGAGGTTGAAAAGCAGTAGGTCTTTTAAGCTTTTTTGTTGCCTTCCAAAGAAAATAATCTGTGGCTTTTGTCGCGTCCAAGTTCTTCATATAGGTTTCAATTCCTTGGTTCCGGTCATCCTCTAGCAGTTGTTTCAGCTGAGCGGTTAAGGCGTTTAGGCGTGTTTTGTCCTCAGGGAATCTGGTCTGCTGCCAGCGTTTTCTGGCTTGGCGTTTCTTTGCTAGCATTTCCCGTATTGTCATGGGACATTGAACTGAGCTTAATTTAGAGCTGCTTGGCATGGAATTCCAGGATGACTGTTGAACACAATTATTGAAGAATTCGACTGCGTCTTCAATGTCATTCTCAGATTTTAGTGGTAATTTCACTTCAAATAATAAAAAAAAAACGAACTATTACTACTTTACACCCTCCGTAACTCTGGAACCGTTCACTTTTGCAAGATTATGCTTTAGGCCATTTCTGTTCGTAATTTAATGTAGATTATTTTTGTCATTGGCACTTTTGCGCTAAACCGTATAGTTTTTGAAATATTTAAGAAAACCTGATAAAACCCAACGTCGGGTTTGCGGGGGAAGGGGGGGGGGCCCCTTCCCCCGCAAACCCGATGCTAAAAATGGTGTAACTTTTTACCATACAATATGTGGACTGTATAGAACAATTTGGAGGTGGAATGATACTTTCACTTTGGATGTTGAGGTCTGGGTCTAATTGCACCATACTATTTGTAATACAAGTACCTAAAAGGCGAAACGGAGAAGACACCGGAAATTCGTTACGGCATAGGACTTTTCCAGGGTTGCTGCCTCTCTCCTGTCACATTTCACATTGTTATCAACATTCTAATTGATACGCTTGTCGTAAAAGAAAACAAATGGGGATACAGGTTCAAATATGGAGACATATATGGCAGCTATCCTGGCATTTGCGGATGATATTACGCTGTTAAACCGCAATCCAAAACAAAATCAGGCGCTTCTTAAGGTGGTAGATGACTATTGTGAATGGACCATATCATATTCTCTCATATTCAGGACTCATTCTCAAAAGCGACAAAGCATGTAGTACTTGTTGAACTTTCAGTTCCATGGGAAAGCAACATACCGAAGGGCCGCAAAATCAAACTTAACAAGTACTGCAACTTAGTAGACCGCATTGTGAGAAACGGATTCAAGACTGATCTCGTCGCTGTGGAAGTCGGAGCAAGAGGACTACCAACGAAGTCGCTCTACAGTCTCTTCAAGAATCTAGGGCTGCCAAGATCGACGCTAAGCTCATACATGGAGAGAGCTTCGAAAACGTCACTGGAAGCATCCTACAGAATATGGATAGGTAGAGAGAGGGAGGTCGAGAGCGGGAGTGGTGGTTTCCTCGCGTCCTAGTCAACGCAGACTAGCTGACGAGGGCTTGATGCGAGCCGAAACGTGAAGCATGCGCGGGAAATTTAGAGTGGCCACTCGCTAGTCCCGACCTTGATTAACACCCTCCTCTACTGCCGATGGGCCCGGATATGTTCGGTGAAGCCATCGCAAGCTTAGTTCCACACCTTCCTTCCACTGATCACGTTTCCCATACCTAAATTTTTTTTACCAATATCAAATACCTACCCACGCTATGAAATAATTGTTCAATAAACTATTATTTTAGTAATCCAAATACCTGCACCGTGTGGGGCCGGTACTTTAAAATAATAGCCCCACTGCATCTTTCCCCGTGTATGTCGTAAAAGGCGACTAAGGGATATGACTCCCTTCTTATATTACTAGGTGGTAGGGTTTGACCCGCCCGGGTTGGTACCACCGCACTGAATGAAAGGTCGGTCGAAACGGCTATGTAAATAGTTTGTGTTTTCCGTTCAGTTCAGTGTAGCCGGCACGACCGAAGGGAAGCACTGACGTGGCACCAAGTTCACCCGGTGTTATGGGCTGACATCACGGATGTTGTAGGTGATGTAGCCAACCGTGTAAGTATCCATAAAAAAAAAAACCTAATTTGAAATTAAAAAAAAAAATAGGTATGGGGAACGTGATCAGTATCTAATACACATACTCCCCTTAGCGTACTATTACCTACTAATGAGAGACCTTAGCGTCCCGTCCGTCCCGGCGGCGGGCGCGGGCGCAGGCGCAGGGCCAGCCAGGCCGGCCGTGTCGCCCGTCTCCTGCTCGTTCTATGTTGTCTGCCGAGTTCGCGCATTTCCTCTCAAGTTGATTGGTGATTCAGTGTTACAGTGTTTATTATAAAGTATAAATGTAAGCAATAACGTAAAATTATAAAATAAAACAGTTAAGCAATAATTATAATAAATAATACATGTACACTCATACATAAATACTACCACACGCTGTATCCCGACAATAGGGATAAGCAGAGTAATCGTTGTTGTGCTGCAAGAACTCCGATAAATTACAGCACAACACCGACCGCCACGATCAACAAAGTATTAGGACGAGATAACAATCAAGCAGCAGGTATGTATGGCACGAAGACCCACCACCTGTTGCATGACTTGTGCCAAGGTGAGAGGTGGCTAGTCTGTCGCCTTTCAGCACGGCATCTCGTTCTTATTCCTTAGTCGTAGTAGAGATGCAGTGGGACTATTATTTTTAAGCACAGACCCCACACGCTAATATAAGTAATAACTAGGTAATTAAAAATAAATAATAATAGTTTTTTTTTTTTGGTTTGATTTGATTTTGTTTACTGTGAGCTAAATATCTCAATTGTTCATATTTTTCATTACAAACCCAATCTGCATTTTGTTCATGGTGCCTTGCTGCAATACTTACCATGCTAGACTAAAATAGTCTTGTCCAAAGACCGACCGACCGACCGAACCGATATACCTCACTGAAGTGAGCATATGAGCAAGCTCAGAACAACTGAGCAAAACATCTCAGCCGCTCAGTCGCTCCTTGTCAGAATGTCGGTCGGTCGGTCAACCGAACGAGCGGAGGTGAGAGCGAGCGCAGGCGCGGTCGGTCGGTCGGTGGTGGGAGCGCACTTTGCCGCTCACGCCCAGCCCGAGTGGCTCAGGTAGTTTTCATTGTTTGTCGCGTCTGGCTGTGCTGCGCTCGGAGCACTCGGTCAGTTTCTTGCTCGATTGCAATGCGAGTTCGATATCGAATGGAACGACCGAAAGGAGCACTGATATGGCACCTAGTTCACCCGGCTTTATGGGCTGACATGACGGATGTTCGCGAACCGTGTCAGTTTCCATAAGAAAAAATTCTCATGACATCAATCACCACTTAAAATTAATTAAGTAAGCCGCTCCCGTTAGCGCGACGTTCGTCCCTCTACATACTTTAGTGAGTCTGAGCTAACTGAACAAGAGAGCAGCTGAACGACGAGACCAAACTAGTTCACCGCGTTCACTGAACTACAAAGAGTGAATCAGTATAGTGAACGGGCAAAGACAAGACTAAACTAAAATCCTTCCGGAACACAATGTTCAACTTTTAGCGAACTCAACATTGTGGTCCTCATGGGAAATTCAACTTTTTACGAATTCAACATTTTGCGAATTCAACATGATAAGAATTCAACATTTTGAAAATTCAACATTGTGTTCCGGAAGGGACTAAAATGCTCCTCGACCAAAGAGATTAAAACTTTGTCTCCACCAACATAAACATACACAACTCAGCTTATTATGCAGGCTGTTTGTTGTAATCACGAGTGCGTGCTATGCTAAGGTACCTATATGATGTCATAAAAATGAAGAGTTTGTTGTATATTTTGCGGGCAACCAAGTATGATACAATATGTTGAAATATAAAATATTGTGTGGCCTGTGAGTAAGCAGTATGTTCTGGCGCAGCAGTTTAATTAGTCGGCGGATCGACTGTTCGACGTGCGAGGAGCGCGACTCGCACTACTCAGCCAGCTTTCACTTCACGCTGTGAGCTGGCATACCAACTACCTACCATATTGATGGCATAAATATTGACTTACTTAGTCGAATTGAAGCATATCATTATGAAGAGGAGGCGGGAGCAGTTTGAAAAGTGATCGTCTGCGCGCAGACAGGATGAGGATGTTTCGATGCGCCATCTTGCAGCCGAATGAAACTTCCTGTTCCGTCAAGGGCCGGAAGTTGAAGAGTTGTAAAATAGCGCCACACACTTGGTACTCACCTGGAAGTACCACAGCGGCACCAGTTAATCACACATCGAAGTACACGCTAACACAACGTAGGTTTATTACCGCTCGTGGCCATGCGATGCAGTCACTTCACTACACGCCACAACCTCGTTGGTTGGTCTCAGTTTTGACGTTTCGAGACGGCGGCGGAGGGAAAGCGCGAAAGACGCACCGTCGATAAAACAGAGCAATAAAAACTTTATTAATTAAAAATGTGTTATTTCATTATTTATTATATTGTTGGCTAGACTTATATTAGTGGAAAAAATTGCGGTATTGATTTATAATGGTTTTGAATTTTGTAATGGTTTGTTTTTATCGTGATTTTAAAACTACGAAATATGTTAAATTTGTAGGTGTTGATTGTGATACACAGAGGGCGCTGTAATGCTTTGGATTGTGTGTGACACAAATTATAGCTCCGTACTCCGTAGAGCACCTTGTCGAACGACACCTGAAAGACATTCCGGCTCCTTTCGTGAACACTCGGCTCGAAACGAAACGTAACAAAAACGACATGCGCCGCCTCAACATTAGGTTAGGGAATATACAGGGTGTCCCAGAAACCGACGATAATCCTTTAACAGGAGATAGGGCTGCTAATTACCTCTCAGAATATCTAATTTTAGGTTTAGTAAAAATGGCTTAGTTTTTGAGATATTGTCATTTTTGTAAAAATCCAAAATTTTCTCCCTCAGCTCATTTTTTTAAATGCCATAAGTACAAATGTAAGATTTTCTTAAATCTAGTTTTGTAAAATATTCCTGAAAAGTAAGGCTTTCACAGGGTATAATTTATTTTTTCATGTTTAATCCTGTTTAGCTGAAAAACGACTTAAGAGCCACATGTTAAAATTTTTTCAGCCTCATCCCTTGAGTATGGGCCCTCGAGGTGAAAAAAAAATTACTACACTAAAGTGGCATTATGCAACAAAAATACGCCCATCAAATGTAGTTTTTAAAATGGTACATCACTAACCGATTTGCCCAATCATTTATGAGATATTGTTATTTAACTGCAAAAATACCTCGGAATTTGATAACTGTTCTACCAACTACGAATTGGAATAAAATAAACACTTGAAGTAATTGGTCTTTATTAACCTGTTAAAGTAGATGTTCAAATTGTTTACCACCTGCACAAATGCTAGCTCGACATCTTCTCACAAATGCCCGGTTGATGCGTCGAGCAAGTACTCGATGCAAGTGCAGATACGTCCACCTATGCTATGTAAATAGTTTGTGTTTTCCGTCCAGTTGACTATAGTCGGCACGACCGAAGGGAAGCACTGACGTGGCACCAAGTTCACCCGGTGTTATGGGCTGATATGGGCTGTTATGGGCTGGCACCAAGATCACGGATGTTGTAGGTGATGTAGCCAACCATGTCAGTTTACATAAAAAAAAACCTGAGCTACTGCCGTAATTCTTTCTTTGAGCTCTATCAAGTTTTCCACCGGTTTCCCGTAAACTTTTTCTTTTAAATAGCCCCAATAATAAAAATCTAACGGATTTAAATCCGGTGACCTAGACGTCCGATACATCTGTGGGGATATGCTTGGTCTAAAAAATTACGCACTTCTCTAGCGTAATGGGCTGGGCAGCCATCATTTTGCAACCACCTCCGTATGGCCAATGGTATATCTTCTAAAAGGCTCTGAAGCTCCTGTTGCAGAGACTCAAGATAATTCGCCCGTTTAAAGTCTCTACAATTCAACGGACGTCTTGTGGCCTCCCAGCCACTTGCATCCCCACAGATAGACCGGACGTCTAGATCACCGGAGTCAAATCCGTTAGATTTTTATTATTGCGGCTATTTAAAAGAAAAAGTTTACGGGAAACCGGTGGAAAACTTGATAGAGCTCAAAGAAAGAATTACGGCAGTAGCCCAGGTTTTTTTTTATGTAAACTGACATGGTTGGCTACATCAAAATCATCAGGGCATCGAGTACTTGCTCGACGCATCAACCGGGCATTTGTGAGAAGATGTCGAGCTAGCATTTGTGCAGGTTGTAAACAATTTGAACATCTACTTTAACAGGTTAATAAAGACCAATTACTTCAAGTGTTTATTTTATTCCAATTCGTAGTTGGTAGAACAGTTATCAAATTCCGAGGTATTTTTGCAGTTAAATAACAATATCTCATAAATTATTCGGCAAATCGGTAAGTGATGTACCATTTTAAAAACTACATTAGATGCGCGTGTTTTTGTTGCATAATGCCACTTTAGTGTAGTAATTTTTTTTTTCACCGCGAGGGGCCAAACTCAAGGGATGAGGCTGAAATTTTTTTAACATGTGGCTCTTAAGTCGTTTTTCAGCTAAACAGGATTAAACATGAAAAAATAAATTACACCGTGTGAAAGCCTTACTTTTCAGGAATATTTGACAAAAACTAGATTTAAGAAAATCTTACATTTGTACTTGTGGCATTTAAAAAAATGATCTGAGGGAGAAAATTTTGAATTTTTACAAAAATGTCAATATCTCAAAAACTAAGCCATTTTTACTAAACCTAAAATTAGATATTCTGAGAGGTAATTAGCAGCCCTATCTCCTGTCAAAGGATTATCGTCGGTTTCTGGGACACCCTGTATAGGGAATATATAGAAGATTCGTCGCGTAGCGACGCATGTTCCTTATATTAACCCTGGTTATTTTATTACCACCAAAACAGCACTCATACCCCTTTCCTTCGAGCCGAAGTCTGCCGAAGTGTGCACGAAAGGAGCTGAGAATGTCTTTCATGTGGCGCACCGGCACCTTGATTCCTTGAGCAGACAGACCTGACCGGTGACCGCTAAAGTTGGGGGTTGACACCTGACAGCTCTAGTGGCTCCTGTGCCTCCTACATTCCTTTCGGAAAAACATTGGGACAAACATTTAAACAACCATGTGAACTGTGTAAAAATCTCTGTAAATCACTGTACTATAATTTTTAACAACGTCTTAGAACGTTTAAGAAGTACCGTCCGTAGTTTAGTCACACACTTATAAGTATTTTATATTTATATAAGGTCTTTTAAAATTAGTTCATAGTACGCTATCCCTATATGATACAGAACCCCCCCCGGGTTCTGTATCATATAGGGACCTGTATCATTTTTTGGACCTTGGGCTTTTTTTTAATGTAAAATATTTGTTTATGTATTTAAATAAAAAAATTGGTTGTTGATTCTTATAGCCTTATCAATTCAGTTTCATAACAGTAACAAAAAAGTCTTCATTACCATTATGATGTAACACATGTAAGTTGGTAAAAAAAAATCAAATTCTTTATATTCCATACTAATAAAACAAAACATTTGGTTTTTCACTATTTCTGAAAGAAAGACTTCTATGTGTTGGAAGACTTTTTTGTTCCTGGCATGAAACTGAAACGATTATAATTTTTTTTTTTTTTACATTCAACATTTAAAAAAAAATTTTTTGGTAAAAAAAAAATCTTTGTTCTTCAAAAGTGATCTATTTCCGATACAGAACCCCCCCTTAGCGTACTACGCTAAGGGGGGGTTCTGTATCATATAGGGAGTAAAGGCTATATAATTTTTTTTGGACCTTGGGCTTTTTTTTTATGTAAAATATTTTTTATGTATTTAAATAAAAAAATTGGTGGTTGATTTTTATAGCCTAATCGATTCAGTTTCATAACAGTAACAAAAAAGTCTTCATCACCATTATGATCTAACACGTGTAAGTTGGTAAAAAAAAATCAAATTCTTTCTTTTCCATACTAATAAAACTAAAATTGTGGTTTTTCACAATTTCTAAAAGAAAAAGATCTATGTGTTGGAAGACTTTTTTGTTCCTGGCATGAAACTGAAACGATTACTAAAAATATTTTTTTTTACTTTTTGTATAAAAAAAATTTTTTTGTAAAAAAAAAATTTCTTTGTTCTTCAAAAGTGATCTATTTCCGATACAGAACCCCCCCTTAGCGTCCTCTGAACTAATTTTGAAAGACCTTATATATAAGTATTTTATATAAATATTATATAAGTATTTTTCTGTTTCCGCTGGCAGCCATTACGTCTAGTACCATATCAGGATCTGGTGCCAAAGCGGAATGAATAGACAATAGAGCGAGACCAGTAAGCCTCTCGCCCGCCATTATATTCCTTAGAAAGGATTTTATTCTCTTTAGGCATGAAAATGACCGCTCCACAGATGCCGTTGAAACCGGAAGGGTGGCCAGAATATGTATTAGCCTGTTAATGGTAGGAAAGAAAATTTTGTCACACGTGTCTAAAATTTCCATAATTTCGACTGGTTTCTTATCTGTGTTTTTCCACTTGGCACAGCGGTTTTCTCAACCGTTCACTTCGAAAGAATGCGGCGCGCCCCCTCCGCTCTCCGCCTCCACCGTACTGATGGGCAATTGCGGTGGGGGCGGAGAGCGGAGGGTGCGCGCCGCATTCTTTCCAAGTGAACGGTTCAGAAAACCGCGCTATACTGTACTCTGCTTTTATTAGTGATTCTCCATAACTTTCTTCCCAATAAATGTTCATATTTTTTAATTCACTTATCTTCCTCTCGTCCACATTTTTCGGAAGAATAATTTCTAAATAAGAAATCAGCTCTCTTTGATTCGCAAATCTATCATTCATACCAGATATCAAATCGTCCAAGCACGGTATAAAAATAGTTCTTCTGAAGTATTCTTCAGGAGTATCGCTGGGAACCGAGTAACGCATAGCTATCCTTTTCACGCTCATATTTTGTGTATGCGAATGCATTATATTCTATCTCTCTCTTTTACGGACGGACGGATACAAAAACGTGACCTGCCTGAGCGGCGCAATGCGGCGGACTGACTGCTCGCGAAAGAGAGGGTGCCAAATGCTCCCCAATAGCGCGCCTCAAGTCGGTGCGTTGTATGCCACTTCCCGATACTTTTTTTAATTCGGTGATTTTACCTAAGTATCCCCACTGGCCCAAAGGGGTTCCTGACGTATGCCAATTTATTGTGCTTTAAGTTTATCTACTATGTGTAATTAACATTATTTTTAATAAAAAATAACAATTACACGTTATTTCTGTCTGCAATTATTTCTTCATGTACATAGACACTAGCTAGTGTCGCCTAGTGGCGGCACCGATAACGGCAGGAGTACCACAGGGGTCGGTGTTATCACCGCTCCTGTTTGTATTCTTCGCCAACGACATGCCTTCCCATCCACAGGTCCAGCTGGCGCTGTTCGCCGACGACACCGCTCTCTATTAGAGAGCGGTGCTTATTGATGTTGGCAGTGGCAGCAGCGGCGACTCCTTTCAGTTGGCGAGGTTGGCGCCGCCAAACCAAATAAAATGAATGACACCATTAATACAGAAGTTCTAGCTAAAATAAATGTGAAAAAATATCGGAGTTATATAATTTATATCATATAACCCACGATTAATAAGATAAAACGTCAATCCCGTACCCATTACATAATTTGAAATTTCGCGCGCGTCAAACGCGGGTGACGACGAATGACGACACATCAAGGGATTCATTGGCCGGTTGGCTACATTTTGAAGCGCCATCGTATTCCATACAAGGCGGAAGCTGCCGATGTCCCCCCCGTCCCGCGCGGACCCGCTGATCAGCCTTTCGAGTTGGCGCAACGGGGAGTGCATTTAGTGACGCGGTAGCGAGTAGAGCGACTAGCGAGCGAGCTAGGTGTGTGTGTTGCGTGTGCGGGTGTGTGCGCGCTGCGACCACACGACGAGTATTGTGCTGTGCGACGTGCCGTGCGATGCGATGCGACTAGCGAGCTAGGCTAGGTGTGTTGTGTGCGCGTGTGTGTGCGCATTGGCTCGCGAGTTGATAGCTGCATATATTCCGTTATGTAGGTATGAACTTTGTATGGATGAATCCTGTGCAGTGTTGTTAAATTTAAAGTGATTTATTGGTAATTATAATGGCAAACTCCTACCGAGCTATCTACGGAGCACTTAAGGACAAGAGAGACTCAGTAATTTGGCACTCTTTATCTGTGGAAAAGGAGTTGCTAACAAAATTGAGGAAGAAAGAAGATTTTCACGATCGAGTCATCGAAAATTTCTTGTCTGTGGAACGAAGAGTGGACTTCATGTACAAATAAAATGCTCGATAAAATGTAACAATTCAAGCTTGTATGCCTGTCTCGTCGTCGTCGTGCCAGAGGAGTCGTCGCTGTTGTCGGCTGCAACTCTGCTTTGACACAACCAGTAGGTACCTACCTAGGTATCTACAGACAAATAAATCGTAAGTGAGAAAAATAAATCATTTAAACTAAATATTATAAACTATCTATATCGAAATCGTCTTTCAGTTTTTGAACTTATTGTGGTAGAAATAAATTAACGCGCAGGTAACTACCTAAGTTATGAAACTATGAAGAAAAAAAATCCCTAGCCAGAGCCAACCCACTATTCAGGACCAGGAGTCCCCACTGAGTGGCAGGTAGTTGTGCGTGATGGGTGACGGAGCGAAATAATATACGCACTGTCAGCATACAATACAGTTTTAATCAGTGTTAAAACACATGAATGCGATCAGGAATTCACAATAGAAGAACAACACGATACAAAATTACACTAGACGAGACAGACGACAGATAACCGAACAGAAGATCGAACAGGAAGGGACGGACATAAATTAAAGAGGAAGAGATGTATTGCCACTTTCAATAATCTATATTGAACATAGACAAACATACGTAAATTATAAATTGGCGTTATGAAACATAGCTACTCATTTCCCAACAATTGAGATGGTTTGCCTCATACATTTCGAATCGGAAGCAGCGAGTCGTAGTTAATGGTTTTCACTCAGAATCTGTCAGGGTTACTTCTGGGGTCCCACAGGGCTCCATAATGGGGCCTTTCCTATTAATTTTATTCCTAAACGATGTCATCAATTGCTTCTCCAATTGTCTTTTCTTAGTGTACGCAGACGACATAAAAATTTACAAAATTATCCGAAATACTGGTGACTGTCGGGACCTACAGTATGACCTTGACAGATTCTACAATTACTCCGTATCGAACAAAATGCAGCTTAGCCTTCCTAAGTGTAAATTTATTTCATTCACAAAGAAAAGGAACCCTTTGACGTACGACTATTCCCTGGGAAACCACACTTTATTAAAAATTTAATCCATTCGTGACCTGGGTGTTACGCTGGACTCCAAACTTCATCTCGACACTCATGTCGAAAATATTACAAACAAAGCCTACCAAATGATGGGTTTTGTTTTACGCTCTTGTACACAATTTAGGCAAGGCTCGACATACCTATTTTTATATTATTCATTAGTAAGATCCCAACTCGAGTATTGCGTACCGATCTGGAACCCGATATACGCAAAATATTCAAACAAAATCGAATCTATCCAAAAGAAATTTCTGAACATAATGTTTGGCCGCATTCACAGAATGCATAAGCCATACTCTCTTTTGCTGGAGCAGTTTTTTTTTTTTTTTTATGGAACCTGACACGGTTGGCTACATCACCTACAACATCCGTGATGTCAGCCCATAACACAGGGTGAACTAGGTGCCATGTCAGTGCTTCCCTTCATTTAATGTCGGCTACACTAAACTGGACGGAAAACACGAACTATTTACATAGCCGTTTCGACCGACGTTTCGTTCAGTGCGGTGGTACCAACCCGGCCGGGATAAACCCTACCACCTAGTAAGGTAAGAAGGGAAGGGACCTACAGTTTAACGTGGAATCCGAACCACGGTCAGCCTCCAACGGTCGAGCGGTCACCCATCCAATCACTGACCGCGCTCAGCGTTGCTTAATAACAGTTGATTAACCAACCGCGCCACTGAGCTACCGAGGCTGACGAATTTTCTTATCCCTTAGTCGACTTTTACGAAATGCGACGGGGAGAGATGCAGTGGGGCTATTCTTTTTAAGTACCGACCGCACACGGTACGAGCAGTACTCGATGCTTAGCCTGAAAGAGCGCCGCGAGCTGCTGGGCACGACCACACTTCACAAAGTTTGTCACAATGGTCTCGACTGCTCTCAGTTAGTGAGCAAAATTAGCTTACACGTCCCCAGTCGACTCACAAGGAGTACAAAGCTATTCCATGTAGACCTCGTTCGAACAAATGCAGGTACTCGAGCACCGTTGAGGAGATTATGCGATACTTATAATAATAATTTTATTGATCTAGACATTTATTACTTCAGTGCCGCTGTCTATAAAAGAAAAGCGTGCAGTATTATTCGTGACCGACAACCCAGTAACTAAAGAGCACGATCCACAATCACAATCAGATCTACATAGGTATTCACTAGATTATCCACGAACGCAAGACCACTTCAAGGCACTATATATTTTAACTACCCATATGTATATCTCTCTCGCTGACTCCAAATTACTCTAACTTGTATTAAATTCTTCTCTTTTATTAAAATCTTCCGTTGATTTTGTCTCCGCTGTACTCCGTCTACTTACTAGCTGTTCTTAATAGCTGCTGAGATATATGTCTCAAATATAACTAATCCTCTAACTTGTGCACGTCCAAATCACTAATTCTAAGCTTACTCTCCATTAACAATACAATTTGTAATAATTGTGGGAAACGGTGCTGGGTTATTATAAGTCTTATTCTTTATATTGTATCTACCTGATATCAAATGTAATAAACTGTTTGTTTTACCCCTAATAAATAAATAAATAAATAAATAAAATAAATTACAGATGCAGACCGATCCAGCGCATCGTAAAGCTGCTGCAGCAGGCCGCCTCCGCTCTCGAACACTGGTTCAGAAAGTGGAGGGTCGAGGTCAATCCAGACAAGAGCCAGGCCATCATTTTCAGCCTGACTAAAAAAACGATTTTACGTCCCGGTGCAGATCGGTACAGGTGCAGATCTTCGGCGGTGCCATACCCTGGGTCACCGAGGTGAAGTACCTGGGCGTCACGCTGGACAGAAGACTCACGTTTGCGACTCACATCAAAAACGTGACCGCTAGAGCCGCAGGTGTTTGTTGCCGCCTGTACCCAATGTTGAACGGGGGAAAAAAGTTGAACTAAAAAACTATTTAAAATAAAAATATATAAACCGCCTTCAAAAATGTACGAAATAAAAAAAAAACGAACCCTAGAGTTGAAGGCGGTGCTAAAAAGGCTACACAAATCACAAAGGATATCATCCACTCATGTTTTCTTTCATGCATCATTTTTGCTTGCTTTAGCACCGCCTTCAACTCTAGGGTTAGTTTTTTTAAATTTCATACATTTTTGAAGGCGGTTTTATATTTTTATTTTAAACGAGCTGAGCCCGCGGCTCCGCTCGCGTGAAATTCGTATTCCAAAGAAGAATGTAAGTAACTAAGGGCGAGGCCGATGGCCGAGCTGCGTTCAGGTAATCGATAAACCTTCTTAAAGAAAGTATCTAACTAAGGGCGAGGCCGAAGGCCGAGCTGTTTTCAGGTAAACGATAAACCTTTCTCAAATAATGGAAGTAAGTAAGGGCGAGGCCGAAGGCCGAGCAGCGTTCAGGAAGACGATAAACCTTCTGGAAGAAGGTTTATCGTCTTCCAATTAAACCTACCTAACAAACATTAAAATAACTATCAAAACGGGCATTTTCAAATGTTCTTAGAGCACTTGCGGCATTACCCCGCTGGATGGCAAGGCTTACCCTTTGAATGAAGTACATAAGCCCTTGATGGCGGGACACCAGTTGCGTCAACCAGCTCAAGCCTCTTTTGGCTTCACTGCTCCACGGACCGAGGGTTTCAACCGCAAACGCAACAAATTGGAAATCTTGAATTATATTTCTATATTTGCTGCGTTTGAGGCTCTCCGCCCCAGCCTCAGCCGCGCCAGCCGCTCTTGAAGACGTCCTAACGTGACTTGGAGCCAATGTGAGAACAAAAGTGGCGTCCCACATCAAAGAACTACCCTTAGTCCATGGCACTAAGGTGATAGCATCGGGCTTCTTGCCATCCAGCCGGGAATAACCGCGAGGTTCTAGGATGCACGGTATATTTGCCGTTAGAAGCGTGGACTTTATAATAAAATTAAAATTAAATTAACTCAATCTTAATATTAATTAACTTTATTCGAGATGGTTTAGCTTCTTCCTGAACGCAGCTCGGCCTTCGGCCTCGCCCTTAGTTACTTGCTTTCTTCGAGATGGTTTATCATTTGTCAGAACGTAGCTCGGCCTTCGGCCTCGCCTTAGTTACTGTTTTTTTTTATGGATACTGACACGGTTGGCTACATCACCTACAACATCCGTCATGTCAGCCCATAACACCGGGTGAACTTGGTGCCACGTCAGTGCTTCCCTTCGGTCGTGTCGGCTACACTAAACTGGACGGACTTACTTTCTTCAAGATGGTTTAGCTTCTTCCTGAACGCAGCTCGGCCTTCGGCCTCGCCCTTAGTTACTTGCTTTCTTCGAGATGGTTTTTCAATTATCCGAACGTAGCTCGGCCTTCGGCCTCGCCTTAGTTACTTACTTTCTTCAAGATGGTTTAGCTTCTTCCTGAACGCAGCTCGGCCTGCGGCCTCGCCCATAGTTACTTACTTTCTTCGAGAAGGTTTATGGTCTTCCAGAATAGAACTCGGCCTTCGGCCTCGCCCTTAGTTACTTACTTTCTTCAAGAATGTTTTTCTTCTTCCTGAACTCAGCTCCGCCTTCCGCCTCGCCCTTAGTTACTTTCATCGAAAAAGATTATCGTTTACGTGAGCGCAGATCCGCCTTCGAGCCCGCCTTTAGTTACTAACTTTCTTTTTTTAAAATACGAATTTCACGCGAGCGAAGCCGCGGGCAACAGATATATAAATTTTATTGCACCAATAACAGCGACATAACTTCGACTTTCAATTATTATTTTTATTTATCAAACAATTTGTCACCGGCCAGCTCACGTCGAGATGACAGTTCTCCGTTGTCAACATGACATTTAAAATTGTTTTTTACCTTTACTTTGGATTACGTGATTTTTATTATATTTTTTAATTATTATGTTCATCCGGGATATACACTGTCACTATAAAAAGTTTCGTCAAATTCCGTTCAGTGGTTTTTGCGAGATGCGCGTACAAATTTTACAGAGACTACAAATTTTTGCATTTACGATTTTATGATATGTATAGAAAGAATAGATATGTATAGACTATTGTGTTCAAGTTATAAAAAATAAGAACTGTCATTTTCGTTTTATCTACTTATTTTTAAATTTCGAATGAATATTTTATTTCAATTGTATTTGCTGCCAGTTCTCAAGATATAATTATGTACTTTGGACTACGTGATTTTAAACGCGCAATAATGTTTATAATTGTTAATTTTTTTTAATTTTTGTTATTTTTTTTTACGTATTATGTTAACCCGGCATATAAACTGCCACTATACAAAGTTTCGTCTAATTCCGTTCAGTGGTTTTTGCGTGATGCGCGTACAGACAAACAAACAAACAAACAAACAAACAAAAATCTTAAAAACTGTTCTAACATGTTCAGTATCTCATTTTAAGCCACCCTGGTTAGTTTTTTTCCGAATACATTCAATGTACAGACTTTCTTACCTCTACGATTTTATTATATGTACAGATAGTTTTTTAGTTCTACTTTTTTTTTGGAAGTCGGTTTTATGTTTTTTACAACAGTTTTTTTATTTCACTTTTTTTTATGTTGCATAGTGTTATTAATAATTTATCTATTTTACTATTCGTAAAAGATCTTCAACCTTTGCTCAGCTAATATCTGAGAGCCATTTTTAGGACCCAGAAAGGTGTGACACTTTTGAGCAAAACTAGAGTTTGTGGCGGGAACAATACAGTGCTTATTTATTCTCTGCCTCCTGGTAGGATGCCTGTGCGTCGCGTACGTTAACATATATTTTTTCTTATAGTAGATCTGTACAATACTTTTTATAAAAGATTGCCGGACAGACAGCAGTTCACATTCTAAGTTCTATGGGCTGAAAGGCTCGATGGTTTTGGGGAATCGCTGGCGGTCGCTCTGGACATATCCAAAGCATTCGATCGCGTCTGGCACCGGGGACTCTTAAGCAAGCTTCCGGCCTACGGTGTCCCTACAAAACTGTGCACCTGGATCTCCAGCTTTTTGAGTGGCCGGTCGATATTTGTCACCCTAGATGGTGCCTGCTCGGCCGACTACTCAATCAATGCTGGTGTTCCACAAGGATCCGTGCTGTCGCCTACGCTGTTTTTATTGTTCATCAACGACATGCTCTCGCTCGGCGAAATACACTGTTACGCGGACGACAGCACGGTGCACGAAGGGTTCATCAAGGACTGGAAGGGTAGAGAGGCCTCAGCAGCAAACGCGAGACGCGAAACTGTTGCTCGGGTTGACCAGGTTCTCGAAAAAGTATCCTCTTGGGGGAAGAAGAACTTGGTCAACTTCAACGTAGCCAAGACGCAAGCTTGTGCCTTCTCTACTAAGGCTGATCCGTTTCCTCTCCAAGCCACTTTTCAGGGCAGCCAAGTCCCCAACGATGGTAGTCTGGGCGTCCTGGGTATGGAGGTGTCCAGGGACGTTGGGTTTCGATCGTTCATAGAGTCCAAGGCGAAACTAGCGTCTCGAAAATTAGGAGTCCTTTACCGCTGTCGGCGATTTTTCACGCCGGTCCAACTGCTTACACTCTACAAAGCACAAGTAAGACCGGTGATGGAATATTGCAGTCATCTTTGGGAGGGTTCCCCTGAGTACCGTGTGGGGTCGGTACTTAAAAAGAATAGCCCCACTGCATCTCTCCCCGTCGCATGTCGTAAAAGTCGACTAAGGGATAAGAAAATTCGTCAGCCTCGGTAGCTCAGTGGCGCGGTTGGTTAGTCAACTGTTTTTAAGCAACGCTGAGCGCGGTCAGTGATTGGATGGGTGACCGCTCGACCGTTGGAGGCTGACCGTGGTTCGGATTCCACGTTAAACTGTAGGTCCCTTCCCTTCTTACCTTACTAGGTGGTAGGGTTTATCCCGGCCGGGTTGGTACCACCGCACTGAACGAAACGTCGGTCGAAACGGCTATGTAAATAGTTCGTGTTTTCCGTCCAGTTTAGTGTAGCCGACATGAAATGAAGGGAAGCACTGACATGGCACCTAGTTCACCCTGTGTTATGGGCTGACATCACGGATGTTGTAGGTGATGTAGCCAACCGTGTCAGGTTCCATAAAAAAAAAAAAAAAAAAAAAAAAAAAACCTTCTTTCAGCCTTGGATTCTATTCAGCGACGAGCCATTCGCCTCATTGGTGACTCCGTACTCACAAAGGACCTTCAACCTCTAAAGCACAGACGTATCGTTGGGTCATTGAGCCTGTTTTATCGGTACTACTATGGCCGCTGCTCTGACGAACTTGCTTCCCTTATCCCTCCTCCTCCTGTTCGCCTTCGCCAAACCCGCCATACTCTCGCGGAACACCCGTTTGTAGTCGACAGAAGAGTTCTTCGAACTGCACGATTCTCTAAATCGTTCTTGTGCCGCACTGCAAAGGTGTGGAACGGGCTCCCAGGAAATATCTTCCCCCACTCCTACAATCCACAGATCTTCAAATCGCGGGTTAATAGCATTTCCCCAGCAACATTAGTCCACCTCCAAGCCGGACTGGCACCTCCTCGGGGGTGAAATTGGCTGCGCCTGAGGTTGCGACCTCGGACAGAGCCACCCAGTTCGGTAGCAATAAAAAAAAAAAAAAAAAAAAAAAAAAGTACAGATCCTCAGTGGGGTAACGGAACGGTTTCCTGTACATTACTCTAAGGATGGATCTATGAGCTCGTTCGAGTACAATTAGATGACTATGGGAAGCACCTCCCCACACAGTAATGCAGTACGTCAGAAGTGAGTGGCATAAGGCATAGTAGACACACTTAATCAGCCGTTGTCCTAGGACGTTCCGAACTGTTTTAAAAAAAGTATAATATTTTTTTGTTCTGCGTTTGAACATAGTGCGGTCATTGACCCCGTACAATGCAACTTACCATTGTTACACACAGGTCTAGGGACCTTGTGACTTACTTACAACAAACAGCTGTTCTGCGTTTGAACATGGTACGGTCATTGACCCCGTACAATGCAACTTACCTACTGTTACACACAAGCTGATCCTTTTAATGTTCAGGCGTAGCAAACATGTTTTGTAAAATTTCTCGAAAAGTAATGCTAAGAACATACTAGGTCGGGTCATAAGTTCTGTCACGAATACTTTGTTAAATAAAATGTACGACTTTTTATATTAGGTTAAAATATTTATATAAAAAGAAAGGCAATTAAAAGTAGATTACAATTTTATTAAAATTATCCAAAATGCCCTCCCTGATTTTCAATACAGACTCTCAACCTGCGCGGCCAGTCGTCGATCGCAGCACGCACGACGTTCATGTCTATATCAGCCGCTGCTTTAATCAGGGATGCTTTCAGAGACTCCAAATTCTGGTGAGGTTTAGCGCAGACTTTCTCCTCCAAATGTTGCCATATTTTGTAATCCAACCGATTTAAGTCTGGGCTGGAGGAGGGCCATTCTTCGTGCCTGATGAAGTCGATTCCATGAGCTGTCAGCCAATTTTGCGTGCTTGCCGCTCTATGAGCTGGCGCAGAATCTTGTTGTTATACCCAGTGTCTGTTTTCGAACATTGTGTGAGAAAGAGGTTCCACAATGTTTGTAAGCACCGTATTTTGGTAGACAACGGCATTGGTTTTTACTCCTTTCTCACAGAAAAACACCTCAGTTAGGCCTGAATATGAGACTCCAAGCGAAACCATGAATGATGATGATGAGGGATGATGCCCACGCTGGACTCTCGGGATACGCCTGCTCGCTTCTTCACTGTTGTGGGCATAAACTTTGTCATTTTGTTTGTTGTAACTTTGTTCAACGTCAAAATTTTTTTCATCTGAAAAAAGGATTTCACGGTACTTTTTTCCCGCGTACCGCCTTAACAAAGTCCGAGATCTCTCTAGCCTTATTTTTTTCCGACGTTCATTAAGAAAATGTCCTGTTTTCTTTCGATAAGCTCGTAATCCCAGGTCTTCATTTAACATTCTTTTAACCGTGGTTCTGCTTAACCCCATCTGAAGAGCTAACAATTTTTGCTTGCGTACGGGATTTCGTTCGATTCGCGCCCTCACTGCCTTGATGACCGCCGGTGTCCTAACTGTACGAGGCCGGCCGCTCCTCTTGCGATCTTCGAAGCTCGAATCTTCACTGAATCGTTTGATTGTACGATAAACAAATCTCAGAGTTATTTTCAAATTTTTAAGAAGTTTGAAAATCTCAGTTGGCGTGTAACCGCAGCGGTGCAACGCAATAACCGCGATTCTGTCTTCCTTTTGCGTCCACTCCATGTTCTAGAATGCAGCGAAATAATTTAATGTTTTATTTTTAAAGACGCAAAACGTTCCTAATTTAAAATCAGTCAAAACATTTCTGGCCAGTATTCGAAATTTGAAAATAATAACGTTGTGACAGAACTTATGAACCGACTGCGTATAATTTTTTTTGCGTAACGTGTTTATTTGAGTGTGTATGTAACCCTCCCGAAACATTTGACATGAATAACGAAGCACCTTAGATGAAAGCAAAGCAGCGGTTACGAGGCCCTCGGCACGTGACAACTTTTTTTAAAAGGAAACTGACACGGTTGGCTGCGTCACCTACAATTTACAACATACGTGATGTCAGCCCATAACTTGGTGAAACTAGGTGCCATGTCAGTGTTTCCCTTCTGTCGTGCCGGCTACACTGAACTAGACGGAAAACACGGACTACATATCTACATAACCTTTTCAACCACATTTAATCTAGCGCGGTAAAAAAATGACGTGTCGGGGTTTTTTTTAAATTTGTAATTTATTTGATTGTCAATAATAGGAAACGCTCAGGTGCGACCAGGTTATAATAGGGGCGCGGGGCGCGGCGGGGCGAAGTGGGAGCGGGCGGGGAGTAGATAAGCGAGCCCCCGACACGCGACGCGACGCTTAGTTGAATGTTTATTCATGTCGGCCATTGATTTTATAGGGGGAGTCAGATGTACCGTCAGCGATGTTTTAAAGGTAACATGAAATTAGTCTTCAATTATGTCCTAAGATGGCGCCAGGAGTATCGAATTTGAATTAAATAATTATTATATTTTTAAATCTGCTAATTATAGAACGGTGCTAAGTGGGAACAGCATAGTTAAATTTAAAGATTATTTTATATTAAGTAGAAATTTCAAAATAGTGTATTTTAAGGTTTTCATAATTTTTCCAATAAATATTTTCATGTTTTGTCAGTCCGTGAGCTTGGCGGATAAAATGTATAATTTCGCCGCTTCTGCATCATAGATGTCAGACCAAAGTTAAGTTGTCCTATTTGTCTATAGATGGCATGCCTATTTCTTATTATATTTTTAGTTGCCAAATACCCACCAACCAAACCTGCGTGCAATTCAAATACGCGCGTGCGGTTAGGATAAAGTGGAGATACCTTCTTTAAAATTATATTTTTTTACCTCACCACCTTTGAAAACGGAAACAAACACGATGGATTAAATATAATAATAATAATAAAAATCGTTAGCCATTTATAAGAAAATCGACCTCAACGAAATAATTTGTATAACAGCTACCCTTATTTTTTTTAATTAAAAAAAACTAAAAAAGGTACCCCTAGATTATCATTTCAAACTACTAAATACGAATTTTGAACGAAATCGGTTGAGCAGTTTAGGCACAAGGTCGCTGGACGGACACACACACACACACACATACATGTTTCTCAAAACCACTTTTTTGGGATCGTTGACAGATATATAGCCCAAATCTGTACTGTGTGGGGCCGGTACTTTAAAAGAATAGCCCCACTGCATCTCTCCCCGTGTATGTCGTAAAAGGCGACTAAGGGATATGACCCCCTTCTTATATTACTAGGTGGTAGGGTTTAACCCGCCCGGGTTGGTACCACCGCACTGAATGAAAGGTCGGTCCAAACGGCTATGTAAATAGTTTGTGTTTTCCGTCCAGTTCAGTGTAGTCGGCACGACCGAAGGGAAGCACTGACGTGGCACCAAGTTCACCCGGTGTTATGGGCTGACATCACGGATGTTGTAGGTGATGTAGCCAACCGTGACAGTTTCAATAAAAAAAAAAAAAATCAGTCGCATTCTCAACTTCGACATTTTGGACGATCACAATACTTCCTTTCTCCTTACAGTCGCTCGAAAGTAAAAAGCCACCTCCATAGTTTTTAGCCGTTGCGGTAATTTATCGATCGACGCGCGACGTTCGCTTGTTTTGGAACACGCAAATGTTTGCGTGGAGCGTGCAGGCAAGCGATACGGGTTACTGCGCGTGGAAAAAGGATGACACAATATCGATGCGATCTCTTGAGACGGTCGGTTCTGTATTCACGCGATACGCACACTACCATAATCGCGGTGTCTCGTTTTAGTAATAGTTGAAGTATGAACAAAATGTCTTTGAGTATGAAGTAGGGAGTCCAGGCACCGAATTAAAAAAAGTTGAGTCCAGGGCTATATTTTCCATCTACGATGCTGCTGGTGGTGTTATACCAAAGAGATTAAAAGAGGGTGGGTTTAATGTATTTGTGATAAGCTTTACAGAATATATAAGTCAATGATATTTTATATAAAATTGTAAAATTGTAGATTTTACCGACGACGACACGACAACGAATAAAATAAAAAAATAGTAAATCTGATTTAAATGCAAAATTGATAATAAACCATCGCTTCTCTTATATTCTCTATCTTTTTCGGGAGGAAGGAAGGGATTCCTTCCTCGCCCATCTCTCACTCACCTCTCTCCCGGTCTTCTCTCCTCGATCCCGCCTTCCTCCCCTCCTTCCCCTCACCCTTCACGGACCCCCTCTTTGCCACCTTCCCTTTCGCCCATTCCCTCCCTCTCTCCCTACTTCCCTTCCTCCCCTCATGTCGCCCCTCCTTCCCATCACCCTCGCATTCCATTCCTCCCCTACTACCCCTCATCCTGTCCGCAACCCCCTCTTACCCCGCCCCTTCCCCCTTTCAACCTCTCACTCCCTCGATATCCATTCCTCCTCGTTCCCTCTACTACCTCCCTCCCCCACACCTACCCTCATTCACTAACCCTTCCTCCCTCCATACCTCTCCTCCTCTTCTTCTTTTTTTTATGGAAACTGACATGGTTGGATACATCACCTACAACATCCGTGATGTCGGACATGTCGTGCCGGCTATACTGAACTGGACGAAAAAAAACGAAAAAACTATTTACATCAAATCTCTTTGATTTACATAGCCGTTTCGACATACGTTTTATTCAGTGCGGTGGTACCAACCCTAGTAAGGTAAGAAGGGAAGGGTGCTACAGTTTTACGTGGAATCCGAACCACGGTCAGCCTCAAATGGTCGAGCGGTCACCCATCCAAGTGTTGACCGCGCCCAGGGTTGCCTGCACCACTGAGCTACCCAGGCTGACAAACGTACCTCCCACCCACTCCCCCTTCTTTTCTCTCCCCCTTCCTCTTCCTGACCATTATTCATTATTTCTTACCAAAAGCAGTAACTATTGAGTAATCTGTGCCAAAAGACTAGATAATAAATTTTCATATCCTTACCTAGAGAAATCATGGATTCCCCATACAAAAACTTTCACCCCTATTTCACCCCTTATTTTTAGGTTTCCGTATCCCTGTACGGAAGCCTATTACTAAGCCTCCGCAGTCTGTCTGTCCGTCCGTCCGTTTGTCTATCCGAGGGCTGTATCTCTTGAACCGTAATAGGAAGCCCGTTGAAATTTTCACAGAATATGTGTTACTATAGCGGATATAACAACAAATAAGCGGAGCTAGGTACAACCCAAGTACAACCAAAGAGTTTGTAAATTCTTTGGACCGGAGTAAAACCGCAAACAGGAAATTACAATCTTACACGTTCAACGCCACATGAAAAATCCAGTATTTCCGTTTGGGCCACGGGGCTCACCGCTCACCGGTGAGCCTTTCCTTACTGAACCATTCAGGGCATGGGGGTCACCGGTGAGCCGCGTGAGAGGGCCTACGTAAACGCTTCCTACAAGCCACAGAGCGCAGCTACAAAGCCAATATGGAAGTGAGCCGCATGGCCTTGTAGTCGAAGCGGACGGCGTGGTTTTCAAATCCAATAGAAACTTGTAGTTTTTTATTAAGTTAATTGTAACGATGCTAGGGCTGCTCTTAACGATAAGGTAGAAAATAATATTTGTATTAATAGAATTAATAAAACCAGAAAATAATAAGAAAATATTCGTCAAAATAAAAATGAACATAAAATTTTCTTCATTGCCAAATAAGAAGACATTATTTATTACGAAAATAATTTATGAAATTGAACAAAACAAAATATTTATGAAATTGAACAATCACAACATTATGACACTTCATTATTTAAAATAATCAATCATCTTAACCCCAAAGGGTTTAACCATAAACAATAAAGAATTATCCGTGAGTCATGTTAAAACAAGGCAAACAAAGGAATGGTTTAGTTGGGCTGCTTTGGCAATAAGTGGATACTTTTTTCGACTTGGTTTTAGCCTGTTTGCTACCCATTATTGGTACGTTCTTTGCATAACATTGGTGACATGTTCTTCTCACTTTTCTGGCCAATCCCTCTTTCCTTTCCAGAGTGTGTTTCATTCTCTTCCGTCTTTCTATATGCATTTCATAGTCGCTATCCTCACTCTCCGACAAAAGAATTCGACAGCATCTTCTTTTCGTTGGTTGAACTACGTCTTCATAGAATCTATTCCGAAACTACGGTTCAGAAGATCTATCTCGATGTTTTCTAACTGCGTTAGCGCTTCTTGTGTTAACTCGAAATCTTCAAAATAATCATTTTTGGCGAGAAAAGCGTAAAACATCCTCAATTGTCGACGCAGCCGGACCGGGATTGATCGCTGCGTCCGCGGCGCGCGCGCAACGGGTGGGCCGCGGCGTGACCCCGCGGCCCCAGCCAACAGAAAAATACAAATCCTTCATAGGAGGCCACACGATCCACCCGTGAGCCTTCTGCTATATCTCGAAAATTAGACGGTAAAAGTCGCAAATTTTTATTTTCCTTACAAATTACCGCATTTTATAAACTTTGTGATGAAAATCTCAAGTTGATGAAAATTACGGATATAATGAGTTTGGCTTGGCCCGAACCGAAAAGTACGCTAGGCCCACCGGTGGGTCGTATGGCGTTCAACGTGTTAATTGTGGGCTGATTTTGAAAATTCTTTTTTTGTTTGGTAGGTCATACTTCAGAGGTGCTCCCATTGAAATTTTATTGAAATTGATTGAGCGGTTTATGAAAAAGCAACAAAATACTATTGGTGTGTGGTTACCTTCAGCAAAACTTTTGTGATGTGGGCTTTTTCAGCAATTTGCAGTTTGACACATGGCGAATAATTCTGTACCACTTCAACCGATTTCGATTATTCGATTTCGATTATTGTTTTTTATGTAATATTGTTTTAAAAATATAAAACCGACTTAAAAAAAATAAACTAGAACTAAAAAGTATTAAATAGGTAGAATAGGTACCTAATATTTTGAAATTTTCTCTGTCATTGTATTGAAATACATGAATCGATATTGTCATTCATATTCGGACCCTTGTTTCATGAATATTCTAAATTTGAAATCTTTTCCGACCGGCCAGATGCGTTTAATATATTATAATACGAGTACGAGTACCATCGAGCTGGTCTGATGATGGAGACGGAAGGTGGCCATAGGAACTCCTAAACTACACATGATAAACCCATCGTGTTTGGGCTCGTTGAATTTGTCATCACGAGCAATTTACTTTAGACCTAGGAGATTCTCAATTCGACGGTATGTTTTCTTTTTTTGGATGTTTGTTACGCGATTACTCCGTCAATTATTGTGGGCCGATTTTGAAAATTCTTTTTTTTTGTTTGAAAGGGGATAACCATGACGTGGTTCCATTTTAATTTGGTCGAGATCAGATTGGAAAGCGAGGCGGAATCGCGAGGCCGAAGGTCGAGCGATTCCGCCGAGTACATTAATAGCAAAAAATTCCAAAAAAAACTGTGAAATAAAAAACTATTTAAAAAAATATATAAAAACCGCCTTCAAAAATGTATGAAATAAAAAAAATCGAACCCTAGAGTTGAAGGCGGTGCTAAAGCAAGCAAAAATGATACATGAAAGAAAACATGCGTGGATGATATCCTTTGTGATTTGTGTAGCCTTCTTTAGCACCGCCTTCAACTCTAGGGTTCGATTTTTTTAATTTCATAAATTTTTTAAGGCAGTTTTCATATTTTTTTTTTTACATACAATGCTGACATTATTAGAATGAAGAGTGACGAGTATTTGTTTAACTGTTCAACTAAATAAATACGTTCTATCCACAGAGCACGGAATACCGCGCGCGCGCGCGCGGGGGTATTCCGTGCTCTGTGTGGATCTATCTATTAAAAGCGCACAAACAGGAAATTACAATCATAATAATATTTTGTTCCGTATACCAAATAATTTTCAAAACATTTTTTTATTTTATTTAATTTGATAAGAAGTGTTAGTTTAATTGTAAATTGTCATAATTTTATTATTCAAATATAATTAAAAATTTTGGAATTTACATAAATAATGTTCTTTATAAATATAAATGAAAGCGCCATCTTTTGTCTAGTAGCAGTAATTCTACAGCCTAGTGACAATTAAAGGTACCTAGATACATGTTGTATTTCAACTAGATAGCGCCCTTAGTATAGAAGTATTAACAAACATTAACGCCACCTGTTTGTTTTACGACAACATCAAGAAAAATTATTAACGCCCTCTGTTGGTTTTACGATTTACAACGTTACCAAATTTGTTATATGGAGTGGTCTATCTGTCCCGACAGGGTTATAAAATCAATGGCGTGCACGCACGCACTGTAGGCTGCATGCGACTGATGCCCTCTATCTCTCTGAACCACTCGACTGGAGTAGTGGCAGGCGGCCGGCGCGGCAGGCCCACTCTCCTAATACAATACATCGTCGGTCGGCCGGACGGCGGCGGCGACGGGATCACTCGACCGCTCGCCCCCTCCGCGGCCTTTCTGCCGGTAGGTAGGCGCTTCTTCCTAGTTGTTGGTGGCGGCGGCACAGTAGTGGCCGGGGTGGGGGAAGGGGCGAGCGCGGGGGAATGAAGGGGCTGTAACTCGCGGGGCACTTGAAAGTAGAACGGTGAAATTAATTGAAATGTTTGGAGAGTTGCCAAAGGCAGGAGTGTCCGGCGCGCCGCCGCCGCGCCGAGCGAGGACATGCGACAGCTAACAACTCCTCTCCAAATTCGAGCACTAGCTGAAGCTGAAGGCCGGAGTTGGAGCGAAGTTGAAGGTTCGGAGCGGCGGGGGTGATCACTATTCCAAATTCCTTGGGGTGGGGCGGGGGTGCGTCGGCTTCTTAGTACATAGAAGTACTAACACTCGTGCGGTCAATTGTCGGCTTCGTCATTTAATGACTGTCGTGACTGCTGAAACAATTCAGTCCATTATTCAGAGTACACACTTATAGTCAAGTTACTTTAGTCATAAATACTTTTTTATTTTTTATTTTTATATGTTAGTACTAAGCATGTACCCGCTTTATATATTTCATAAGATCGATGCAACGTCGAAATAGTACCTACACAGAAATAGTACCTTCACAGAAATAGTACCTACACAGAAATAGTACCTTCACAGAAATAGTACCTTCACAGAAATAGTACCTACACAGAAATAGTACCTACACAGAAATAGTACCTACACAGAAATAGTACCTACACAGAAATAGTACCTACACAGAAATAAATAACGTATTATAAAACATATTATATTAATTATTAATTATACAAAACATATAAACAATCAACAAACAAAACAAAATCATTTATTGTGTAAATTAAATTAAAAGATACATTCCTGTGTTTTACAGTACGAGGAAAGAAAGTACAAAAAAATCTTTTACACGATGTGTGCTCAGAGCTAGGCACTAGGCTCGCACCTGTATCGCTAAGCTCCGTTTGTTTTTAGGTGTGGGGGTGTAGATTTTGTGTTATATGATTGTAGGTACGAAAGTATACATTTACATATTATGCTATTAATAATAAATAAAGTGTGGGGTTAATATTTATTTACGAGTAAATACATTTTACGTATTATAATTTTAAATATAGTTTTTAATAAAAAAGTTAATTAAATTAATATAGTAGTAGATAAGTTTGTAAGTTTGGATTAATGTTTGCACGTTGTATATTTTACTGTTGAATATAGGTAAGCATTTTTTCACATTCAGTTTGTGAGATGGTAAGTAGCCATTGTTTAATTTTGTTTTTAAACATATTTTTGCTGTGTATTGTTTTTATAGGGGGAGGAATTTTATTATAAAGATTTGACCCTAGGAAGGAGGATGTGTGCCTAAAGAAGGAAGTTTTGTGTTTCATTATCTGGAGTTGTAGATTTATGTTGGCTCGTGTACAGAAGTTGTGTGAGGGTGTTAAATGTAGATTTGTATGTTTATGAAAATATGTGCAGAGCCTCTCCATGTAGGTTTGACGGACATTGAGGAGATTACTCTCAGAATATAACTTGTCAGTGGAGTATCTGAAGGGTTTATGGTGCATTACTTTAAGAATCGAGCGCTGGGCTCTTTCTACAGATAGTACGAATGTTTTAGCCGATCCTCCCCAGGCAAGGATACCATAGTTGATTAGGGAGCCACATAGGCCGTGGTACACAGTTCTTAGAAGGGTTGGGTCTGATATTTCTCGTATTTGACTGAAGAAATAAATCAACTTTTTCAGTCTTCCTGTTAAACGTTCTATGTGACCTTTCCAATTTAGATGTTCGTCGACCTCTAGTCCTAGGTATTTTATAGTGTTAACTTTTTCTAAGGGCTCACAGGCGCATGTTGAATGGTTGATGCAAGAATTCTTGTGAACCCTTAGAATTGTTTCCATGTATGGTTGCCCCTTAGAAGTTATAGAGAATGTTATGTATTTGGTTTTGGTACCGTTTAGTGATAGAACGTTATGCTTTAGCCATGTAAGTGCTGTAGTTAGTCCAGACTGTGCCCTTTCTACAGCAGTTTCCCAAGATGGACCTTTGAGTAGAATTACTGTGTCATCTGCGAATGTGACTATAAGACCTTCGTTGAGTTTAGTCCTACACAATCCGTCGATATATACGAGAAATAGTACAGGCCGAGCACACTGCCTTGAGGCACACCATATGTTATAGGGTAGAAGTCGGAAAGGGATGCGTTGATTGGGTCTCTTATGGCTTGACGACGGTTTGTAAGATAGATTTTAAACCAGTTTTACTGTGTGCCACGAATTCCTATAGCCTCAAGTTTATTTATCAGTATTGGTATGGCTACTGTGTCGAAAGCCTTAGCGAGGTCGAGGAAAATACCAACGCACTTCTCTCGATTGTCCAAGGCTTCCGACACAAAATTAGTTACCTTCAGTATTGCGTCTTCTGTGTTCCTTCGCGAAAGCCAAACTGGTTTTCAGATATTAAACTATTTTTTTCTAGGTAAGAGACAAGACGTGATTTAATAATTTTTTCTAATATTTTTGACAACACACTTAACAAAGAAATTGGTCTGTAATTTGTTATATTATCTGGGGACCCACTTTTAAAAATAGGAACTACAGTAGCAGATTTAAAAGGATCGGGGAAAGTGCCAGAGGAGATGCTTAGGTTGAACAAAAAAGTTAGTGGATCCAAGAGGCTGCTGCAAACGTGTTTTATTAATTTAGACGAAATACCATCTGCTCCACTCGAACTTACTGGATTAAGGTTAGATATAATATTCTTTATTTCTAACGGATTCGTGCCATTCATGAAGAAAGTGTGAAGAGGAGTGTTCATACCTGTCTGGCATTTACTTGTAAGGGTTTCGATGTCCGTAGCTGAGTCTTTTAGTAGGTTAGAGGCTAAGTTATGTCCTATATTAGTGAAGAACTCATTTATTTCGTTTAGTGGGTTTCCTTTGTTTTTACTTAATTTATTTATTGCCGCTGTTAAATCATTTCTGCTTCGTTTTTATATAATATAAATGACACTGTCATATAAATGACACTATTGAAGGGACATTCTTCAAGAATATAATAATTATATGTGATTGATAAGCTTCGCGTAGATTAGAAACCAAAATGAACCCTTTTTATTATGATTCTGTATCTCAAAAGAGGGGAAAAAAAAACGGAACCTTATAGGTACACTGTCGCATCTGTCTGTCTGTCATTTTATTTAGCTTATTTTCTCCGAATCTACTGGACGGAAAAAGTTTAAAGTTACATGTGACCTAATTACGAACGTACGAGTATTAGGCGTAAGATATAAGCGGCGGGTGGCCGAGTGGTTTGGGCATCGGCTACTCATGCGAGAGGTCCGCGGTTCGAATCCGGTCGGCGTGCACCAATGAGTTTTTTCTAACGAAAAAATTTTAGTCCATACCTACACCTGCTGTTTCACCGTTCGGAACCGGTGTAAAATTGTAGGTCCCTTCCATTGCCCCTTACTAGGTGCTAGGATCAAATTGTAGCCGACTGGGTTGATACCACCGTACTGGATGTAAGATGGCCGCATAGCAGCCACGGTTGTGTTCTCCTCTAGTCCAGTATAGCCAGCAATCTAGGGAAGTCTCCGGTATGGCACCTACCTTCTCGGAGGTGATATTGGCTGGTCGGAGCATGCGCTTTGGCCCCTCTGACTCAGCCACCCATACCGCATTACATAAAAAAAAAATAGCGTAAATGAACGAATTTAGATTTTGGGGGACAAATTGTAAAGTTTTTTTTTTAAGTTCATCATGTGACTATATATGTATAAATATGTATATACTCGTATATACATCCATACTATAATATAACATTATAATATAATATAGACATTTCCAATGAAATCGATCACAGTTGAAGAGGTTGCTGACACCCTTATTCCTTAGACCACCTAAGCACCCCAGCAACATCAATACTTTCTAATTCACCCATTCCTCCTTCATCAGACAAAGCTGAACCAAACGCTTCGCTAACGCCTGTGGTGACAACACGGTCTGGTCGTAGGGTACGCTTCAGGGATATATTGGATTTATAATAATTCTCATTCTTTTCTCTCTCTCTCTCTCTCTATCCTTCTTTTCTCCGTGGGGGGTGAGGGGAGGGGGGTGAGGGGGGGGGGGGGGGGTGATGTGAAAACCCCCTCTCCTCGCGAAACCACGCTCAGTGAGGCGCCATGCCAGCAGATTTGCGGACTGTTGCTAGGCTGTCTAGCCCGTTGATACGACGTTTGAAAATACGACGGTTAAAGTATTCGGGAAACACACTCGCCGGGAGACAGTTCCACACCCTAGCGGTGCGATAAAGAAACGATATTGAGAACCGATGGGTTCTCAAAAGCCCAATATCAACAACAAATGGGTGCTCAGTTTCTCTGCGGCGAGTGCTGCGAAGATAGGTTGGATGGCAAGGAATGAGGGAAGCAAGTTCCTCCGAGCAGCGTCCATGATAGTACCTGTAGAACAGACTGAGTGACCCTACAAATCGTCTGTGACTCAGAGACTCCAGATCATCAGTCAGTTTCGGGTGTCCCACCAGACGGACGGCTCGGCGCTGTGTCGAATCCAAGGAAGCCAACAGATACTGGAGGCTGCCTTCCCAAATGTGGCTACAGTATTCCATCACCGGCCTAATCTGTGATTTGTACAACATGAGTAGTTGTGCCGGTGAGAAGAACCTCCTATTTCGGTATAGGATCCCCTTTTTTAGGGTCCCGTCGCAAAATGCGAAAAAAGGGACCCTTATGGGATCGCTCTCGTGTCTGTCTGTCTGTCTGTCCGTCTGTCTGTCTGTCGGTCACACGCAGATATCTCCGGACCTACTGAATCGATTTCGATGAAACTGACGCTTAATTATGTGTAATTTTTGCCGCTAGATATATTATAGATAAGTGTGTCTAATAGTCCTGTGCGAAGTACAGGGTACCCCAAAATGTAAACCAAAAAATTCTTTTGTTTTTTTAAATAACTCAAATGTCATGTCATTCTATAGGTATTGTTAAGTCAATTTCAAAAATATATAACTTTGCTATAAACAATAACTTTACTGTAACAAATATTTCGTTTAAAAGTTGACAAAAAAACTGCACTTTTGTCGCCGAACTTTGACCTATTAAAGGTTGTTTAAAAATTCTGAAAAAATTTGCAATATAGGTACTCTAATGTAGTTGTGCACAAAACTATTCATTTTCTTCAAAATGTCATAAATTTGGAGATAAAGTTAAATGTCTGAAAAGCCAAAATATCAATTTTTCGCGTGACTTTTTGGTCACAGCTCTAGCCACCGATAACGTAGCCTTGGAATTGATAGCTTAAAATCATCCTGAGAAGAAACGAAATGTAATAGTGAAAACTGTATGTAAATCGATAAAGTGGTTTTCGAGTTATAAGAACATTTCATATAATATTATATACGTACATTACACGGTCGGTCGGTCGGTGGCTTCGAAGACGGGGGTTGAGGTAGGGGGGAGATGTCCGCGGGGAGAGGGGAAGGGAGTATAATTTAATCTCTACCTTCTTTTCTCTATCTAAAATTACTAAGTCTAGAAAGGTAAAATTTTGAAATGGCGGGTGAAAGTTTGTATATAAGTATCGGTTTTCTTAAAGGTAGGGACTTGAAAATCATAATTATGGCTAATAATCATAAATAAATAATGACGTGTTTCAGGATTTTTGGATTTTCACATTTTAAGGGAGGGAAACGGGGGGTTAAAAATTGTATAGGAGTATCGGTTTTTTTAAAGTTAGGAACATGAAAATCATAATTCTAGCTACTCGTCATAAATAAATAATTAAGTGTTTCAGGGTTTTTGGTTGGAATTTGGGGTGACAGTGCCCTTGCCCTTAGTTACGTTCTTTCGTTACTTCGTTACTTACTTTCATCGAGATGGTTTTTTCTCTTCCTGAACGCAGCTCGGCCTGCGGCCTCGCTCTCAGTTACTATCTTCGAGAAGGTTTATCGTCTTCCTGAACGCAGCTCGGCCTTCGGCCTCGCCCTTTGTTACTTACTTTCTTCTAGAAGGTTTATAGTCTTCCTGATCTTAGCTAGGCCTTCGGCTTCGCCCATAGTTACTTTTTTTTTTATGGAAACTGACACGGTTGGCTACATCACCTACAACGTCCGTTATGTCAGCCCATAACACCGGGTGAACTAGGTGCCATGTCAGTGCTTCCCCCTTTGATCGTGCCGGCTACACTGAACTGGTCGGGAATCACAAACTATTTACATAGCCGTTTGGACCGACGTTTCATTCAGTGCGGTGGTACTAACTCGGGCGGGTTAAACCCTACCACCAAGTAAGATTAGGAGGGAAGGGACCTACAGTTTTTCGAGGAATCCGAACCTCGGTCAGCCTCAAACGGTCAGCGGTCACCCATCACTTACTGTCTTATAGAATGTTTATCGTCTTTCTGAACGCAGCTCGGCCTTCGGCCTCGCCTTTTGTTACTTACGTTCTTTGAGGAGGTTTATAGTCTTCCTAAACGCAGCTCGGCCTTCGGCCTCACCCTCAGTTGCTTACTTTCTTCGAGAAAGTTTATGATCTTCCTGAACGCAGCTCAGCCTTCGGCTTCGCCCTCAGTTACTTACTTTCTTCGAGAAAGTTTATGGTCTTCCTGAACATAGCTTGAATGTAGCTCGGCCTTCGGCCTCGCCCTTAATTACATACTTTCTTAGATAAGGTTTATCGTCTACCTGAACTCAGCTCGGCCTTCGGCCTCGCCCTTTGTTACTTACTTTCTTCGAGAAGGTTTAAAGTCTTCCTGAATGCAGCTCGGCCTTCGGCCTCACCCTTAGTTACTTACTTTCACCGAGAATGTTTATAGTCTTCCTGAACGCTGCTCAGCCTTCGGCCTCGCCCTCAGTTACTTACTTTCTTCGAGAAAGTTTATGGTCTCCCTGAACATAGCTCGGCCTTCAGCCTCGCCCTCAATTACTTCCTTTCTTCGAGAAGGTTTATAGTCTTCCTGAACGCAGCTCGGCCTTCGGCCTCGCCCTTTGTTACTTACTTTCTTCGAGAAGGTTATAGTCTTCCTGAACGCAGGTCGGCCTTCGGCCTCGCCCTCAGTTACTCACTTTCTTCGAGAAGGTTTATCGTTTACCTTAACGCAGCTTGGCCTTCGCCCTTTGTTACTTACTTTCTTCGAGAAGGTTTAAAGACTTCCTGAACGCAGCTCGGGTTTTGGCCTCGCCCTTAGTTACTTACTTTCACCAAGAAGGTTTATAGTCTTCTTGAACGCAGCTCAGCCTTCGGCCTCGCCCTCAGTTACTTACTTTCTTCGAGAAAGTTTATGGTCTTCCTGAACATAGCTCGGCCTTCGGCCTGGCCCTCAGTTACTTACTTTCTTTGAGAAGATTTATAGTCTTCCTGAACGCAGCTCGGCCTTCGGCCTCGCCTTTAATTACTTACTTTCTTAGAGATGGTTTATCGACTTCCTGATCGCAGCTCGGCCTTCAGCCTCGCCCATAGTTACTTACTGTCTTCTTAGAAATACGAATTTCACGCGAACGGAGCCGCGGGCTCAGCTAGTATGTACATAAAGGGATGAAACTATAGTTTTAAGTGGAATCCGAACCACAGCCAGCCGAACCACGGTCGTACGGCTACCCATCCAAAGCCTGACCGCACCCTGATAGAAAATATAATTAGATGAAAGCGAAGCAGTGCCGTTACGGGACCCTCGGCACGTGAACAAGGTTCACTTGACCATTTTTTTTTTGATGCGGTTTTGGCCTTGGACTCGATAAACTGCCGAAAGCCCACGTCCTTGGAAATGTTGCACCCTAGTAGGTCTATAGGTGCTCCGAGACAGGAACGATACTGCCTTGGAAACTTGCAAGGAAAGGGAAGGGGTCGACCTTAGCAGAGAATACACAGCATTGCGTTTTGTGAACGTTGAAGGCAACAAGGTTCTCGTTGCCCCAAGTGGCAACTTTTTCAAGAACCTTATCGCCCCTTTCTACAAAAGAACAATAGTTATTCACATATTCTTGCTTTTAAAATATATTATTATTAAATGTTAAACTCAATCGAGTTTTCTTCATTGATCGAGGTTTACCGTAACCCGATAACCCACAATAACGCGCCCTATCTATGACCTGTAAGAGCTTGATTTTCGACAAATCCTGCTACACCAAGAGAAGCGCAGTGATTACCTAGTGAAGCAACACAGACGCAAGTACCTCGAGCTACTAAATAAACAATTATAATAAACATTACATAGGGAAATTGAAAATGTAAACCGGTTGCAACATTATTACATAATAATAAGGCCCAACTGTACTATTTCCTATTTTATATTCTCAGAGTAATGTTGCCTGTGATTGTATTTTTTCTGAATATTAATTTTCTATTTTTACACAAATACACATTTTGGATTTTGATAAACATTTGAATTTACATGTGCCTGTCTGGTCAGTAGTGCAGTGGTGGGCTGAGTGATACGCCCGCACCCCCGCACACGCCCGCACACCCCCGCACGTGACCCGTGTCCCTCGACGCTCGCAACAAAGGCAAGGGGACATTTGCCGCGGGAATAATATCGCGTTAGCTTGTCACACACGCGATCGTTATAAATCGCGGCGCGATGATGGAGAACGTAATAGCACTCGCTCGCGCCGCGGGCCGCGCCGCGCGCCGGGCGGGGGCGGGGGCGGTGGCGGGGGCGGGGGCGGGGGCGGAGGCGGGGGCGGGCGCCTGGGGGGCGGCACGGCACAACCACGTGATTGTCTTGTGGTGCAGATTGTGGTTGTTCGTACATTTTACTGAATGCAGCCTCAATACAAAAATATTGTTTCCAGACAAACTAATTTACAAATTGTATGTATGTATTGGTTGAATTATTATTCGTAGGCAAATACATTTTGTTTTTGAATTCGTCATATTACATTAGGAATAGCAACTATATAGCAACAACAATGACTTAACAAACAATGACAAGGGCTCTACAAAACTAAGAGAAGATGTGTGAGATCGATCCTCAGGAAGCGGCGGACTGCACTACGAGCGCGCGGCTCGGCTAGAGCTGTCGCTCTCCCTAGTGTTGCTCCGGAACAAGGCCGTCATAATATTTATTTGACTTAAGCTTATGTCTAACTTACTTACTATCATCTAAAAATAGCTCAGGGAATCCTATTTTGGGAAACAGGGATCATTTGAAAGTATTCTAACATGTAAAAACAATACAAATTTTCTTTCTTTCTTTTCTAGTGCTAACTATGGCTTACAGACTAACTATCCTACGTTTTTATATATAAGTACAAGCTACCTATACATACGTATATAGTAATGTGGTCTTACAACGTCTCACTCACCTTCACCGGGTGCATTCATTCACGAACATTCATTTTTACCCGACTACGGCGAAGCCAAAAGCGTTCAATGTGTTTAGCCTGAATGTTTTTATATCAATCATCATCATCATCATCATATCATATCATCATCATCATCATCATCATACTAATAATAAATCTGTAAGCGATGGTCACGGAGTACCTTACTTTGTTTGATGAGATACTGCGTTTGTAGACTCTATCTATGATACTAAAACTAAATTGACGATTTTTAGAAATTTTTTCTGTATGTATGTATGTATGTTCCTCTATAACTCTTAAACCGATCATCCGAACTTGATGAAACTTAGTACAAACATATTTTACTATACGGGACACAGGATAGGCTAATTAAAATTCAGTTCCGGTTACACTAAGATGTGACTGTCATACAGACCGAATTGTTCCGCGCGCCGAAGTAAAGGTACGGTAGAGGGCTTACTTACTTTCTTCTTTTGAAACACGAGTTTCACGCGAGCGAAGCCGCGGGCAAAAGCTAGTATTTGATAAAAGATAGATATTTGGAATTGCGCGGTGCTGGCTGAACCATAGATAAGCTGTAATGTCGTCCGTGCGTCTGTTAGCCCTTGCGATTTTTTTTTATTTTTTTTTTATTGAAACTGACACGGTTGTCACACCTATAACATCCGTGATGTCAGCCGATAACACCGGGTGAACTAGGTGCCATGTCAGTGCTTCCCATTTTTGGTCGTACCGGCTACACTGAACTGCACGGAAAACACGAACAATTTACATAGCCGTTTCGACCGACGTTTCATTCAGTGCGGTGGTGGTAACAATCCGGGCGGGTTAAACCCTACCACCTAGTAAGGTCTAAACCTAAAAAAAAAATTATTGAAGGAGAAGTGATCGAACAGGTTGACGAGTACGTATATCTCGGTCAAATTCTGCGGATTGGTAGACAAGGTCTGCTAAAGGAGGTCGAAAGACGAATTCAACTGGGTTGGGGTAGTTCAAATTCGCCCTGAGGTCTGATCTTCCGCAAAATTTAAAAACCCGTATATATGACCAGTGTGTCCTCCCGGTTATGACGTACGGGTGTGAAACGTGGACGCTGACGGTCGTTATTGTCCAAAGGTTGAAAGTTGCGCAGCGAGCAATGGAGCGAGCCATGCTGGGAATATCGCTACGTGATATGGTGCGTAACGAGGAAATCCGCCGACGCATCAAAGTAGTCGTTATTGGACACCGGGTGGCAGTGTGGCAAGTGGCAGTGTGGGCTGGGCACGTCAGCCGAAGAGACAACGACCGTTGGAGTAACCGAGTCCTACACTGGCGGCCGTGGACTGGAAAACGGAGTGTGGGAAGACCATCCGCCAGCTGGGACGACGCATCAAGAGCGTCGGCGGAAAGCAGTGGTTCCGTACCGCTGAAGGCCGGGAGGACTGGAGGAAAATTGGAGAGGCGTATGTCCAGCAGTGGACGCTTACACGCTGACTGACTGACTGACTGACCTAGTAAGGATAGGATTTACAAGTCGTCTTCTTTATAGAGCACACAAGTGTTCTCTGGAGCTGTATGGAGTCCACACAAATTACCAATCTAGCAATCTACTGTGCCAGCGGTGGGTCACACTAAAGTAGAGCTCAGCAAGTCCGACATTCCGTGCCTCTACGAGAATGCATATTGCTTGTACACTATTCGTAGAGCCTCTACGAGTGTGCATATTGCATGTACACTATTCATAGAGCTTCTACGAGTGTGCATATTGCTTGTACACTATTTGTAGAGCCTCTACGAGTGTGCAATTGCATGTACACTATTCATAGAGCTTCTACGAGTGTGCATATTGCTTGTACACTATTCGTAGAGCCTCTACGAGTGTGCATATTGCATGTACACTATTTGTAGAGCCTCTACGAGTGTGCATATTGCATGCACACTATTCGTAGAGCCTCTACGAGTGTGCATATTGCATGTACACTATTTGTAGAGCCTCTACGAGTGTGCATATTGCATGTGCACTATGTGTAGAGCCTCTACGAGTGTGCATATTGCTTGTACACTATTTGTAGAGCCTCTACGAGTGTGCATATTGCATGTACACTATTTGTAGAGCTTCTACGAGTGTGCATATTGCATGTACACTATTCATAGAGCTTCTACGAGTGTGCATATTGCTTGTACACTATTTGTAGAGCCTCTACGAGTGTGCATATTGCATGTACACTATTCATAGAGCTTCTACGAGTGTGCATATTGCATGTACACTATTCGTAGAGCTTCTACGAGTGTGCATATTGCTTGTACACTATTCGTAGAGCCTCTACGAGTGTGCATATTGCATGTACACTATTCGTAGAGCTTCTACGAGTGTGCATATTGCATGTACACTATGTGTAGAGCCTCTACGAGTGTGCATATTGCATGTACACTATTCGTAGAGCCTCTACGAGTGTGCATATTGCTTGTACACTATTTGTAGAGCCTCTACGAGTGTGCATATTGCATGTACACTATTTGTAGAGCCTCTACGAGAGTGCATATTGCTTGTACGCTATTTGTAGAGCCTCTACGAGTGTGCATATTGCATGTACACTATTTGTAGAGCCTCTACGAGTGTGCATATTGCATGTACACTATTTGTAGAGCCTCTACGAGTGTGCATATTGTATGTACACTATTTGTAGAGCCTCTACGAGTGTGCATATTGCTTGTACACTATTTGTAGAGCCTCTACGAGTGTGCATATTGCATGTACACTATTTGTAGAGCCTCTACGAGTGTGCATATTGCTTGTACACTATTTGTAGAGCCTCTACGAGTGTGCATATTGCTTGTACACTATTTGTAGAGCCTCTACGAGTGTGCATATTGCTTGTACACTATTTGTAGAGCCTCTACGAGTGTGCATATTGCATGTACACTATTTGTAGAGCTTCTACGAGTGTGCATATTGCATGTACACTATTCATAGAGCTTCTACGAGTGTGCATATTGCTTGTACACTATTTGTAGAGCCTCTACGAGTGTCAGTTCTCTGTCAGTTCTCAAAATTGTTTCCTTGTCGAACCGCTAGGTTGTGGAACTGATTCCCGTGGAGTGTGTTTCACAAATCCTTTTATCTGGGTGTCTGCAGTCGACGTATTTATCAGGCTAGACTGACTGGTTAACTGGCGTGGCGCCTTTATGAGCGTGGTTTTGTGAGGAGAAGTGTTTTTGGCTCTGTTAACTGCACCATTACTCCCTCGGCATAGCCTCTACTCTTACCTTAACTTAAATTTTTTTTTATTGAAAAGTGGAAATCTTTTCCAACTTTCTACTTGCAGGCTCGCCCCGCCCCCGCGCCTCCCCGAAGCTCGCATGCACCGCCTTTGACCCCATTCGGAGGCGGCGGAAGCGACGTCGGAGGTCGCGAGTGCCGAATATCGTGTCAAGATCGCGACGCGCCCCCGTCCCGGCCCCCGCCCCCGCCCCCCCGGCCCACTGCGCCGCCACCGCACGCCGCCGCCGCACAACAGTTACGTAAGCTGTTTCATTGTGTCGTCGAGGACGCGACGCTACAATTAATAAAAAATGGCAGCTTCCGGAAGACATTCTTTGTGGGCGTCTATCCGTTGTGCGGTGCGGGGGTGTGGCGGCGGCGGACGTAGCGTGTGCGGCGCGCGCGGGGCGTGGCAGGGCGCGGCACTGGCGAGTGCGGGCGGGCGCGGGGTGCGGGGGGCGCGCACGCGGCCATCGGCCGCACCGCACCAGTCGGTCGGAGAGTCTCGCTCGCCGCGGCGGTGTGCAGTCGTGCGTCGCGCTCGCCCGCCCTCTTCCGACATCGCGCCACGCAGCGCCCGGCGGCCTCACCTCCGCCCGCGACCGAGCCGCTCCACTGCAGCGCCGCGCCGCGCCGAGCCGCCGCGCCGCCCCGCCCCGCCGCCGCCCGCTCTCGATCGACGCTCGCTCCGGAGACGGGATCAGATCCTCGGTCTCGGTGTTCTATGGTGACGTTAATTCACATGTACTCATAAATGTCTATATTGACACTTAGAGGCGGTGCAGAGTACGACGCCTACATGCGTAGCTAGTCGCACTGAGCGAGCGAGCGGAGTGCCGAGTGCGGAGGGAGCGGGAGGCGGATGTGCAGCGCGCGGGAGGGCGAGCCCGGCGCGGCGTCGCCGCACGAGCGCCGCGTCGCTGCCGCAGCAGGTCAGTCTGTCTTCACATACCGCGCACGCACGCACACCTCGCGCCACGTCGCTAGCTCGGCAGACGATCCAACTAAACGCAACGATACAGATGCGGGATGCCTTGCAGCTGTCGAGCGACCAGTCTCCCTTGTGACATGTCACGAGCGAATTTTAACTGGGAAACTGAAAACTTATGAAGAAAAACTGTTTTAAAAAACATTGCACCGACTTCAAAAAAACAACTAGAACTGAAAAATAAGTGTTAAATAATATTTTGATTCATATTCGGACCCATTGAGTTGAAACCGGTGCAAAAGCATAACCATAACCGTTTATTTAACACTTTTCAGTTCTAGTTGGAATGGTGGCATATTTAACTCAAAACTGTAAAATTTTGAGCTGTTGCAGTATAGTGCTGAGTGAGGTATCGACATGCTTATGTTTTTATTACTGAAAAAATTCACATCAAAAAAGTTTTGCTGAAGGTAACCAGAAACCATAGTTTTTTGTAGATTTTTAAAAAACCGCTGTATCAATTTTGATAAAATTTATATGGGACCACCTCTGAAGTATGCCCTACCAAATAAAAAAAAGAACAATCAAAATCGATTCATAATTGGCGGAGTAATCGCGTAACAAACATACAAAAAAAACATACAGTCGAATTGATAACCTCCTCGTTTTGAAGTCGGTTGAAAACAAAGAAAGTTAATCGGCCTACTGAACCAACGCAGTGAAAATAATTTAGGAAATTGGGAGCTGGAGTCAGGGTAAACCTGCTGTGCTGCTGTCACTGTGGCATGTGAGTGATAGTGTGGCCGAACACCCAGAATTATCGATTTAGTAGAAAGATTAAATTGAACATAATTTTGCCGCAAAAGTGGACAGACAGTTCTTACAGAATTGTTATTTGTGTAGAGCAACTGCACAACTAGAGCGCGCCGAGCGGAGGTTAAGCGACTCATTTCGTTAGTGTGTTGTTTCAAACTACTCGTATTAATATTTGACGTAACACGAGTAATTTTTTGACGTGAATTTGATGAAACGTCTTTATCCTGCTGCCCGAGCTTTTTTACAAAAAGTTGCTTGCTTTGTTTGCTAAAAGAAAAAAAAAAATTTTCAAAATCGGTTCAAGCGTTTCGAAAAAAAAAATGAAAAAAAAAAGACTTTGAGAGGGCATATCTCGGAACTACTTATCCCAGCCTGCTCATTCCCATATGGAAAATGATGATAAGTCTCGACGAGATAAAACTTTTTTTTTAAAGCATATCTCTGAAACTACTGATCTCATACTACACAAAATTTTAAATGCCTCCACCTAAAAGAAATCGGTCGAGAACTTAGAAAATGGCAACCATTTGAATATTCACGAAACTCCGTCAGCGCCGAGGTCACCGCCACGTCAGGCCATTTGCACTGTATGTACTGCGCGATTATTATATGTCTGCCCATGATTCCATGCACTGGCGGACTAAGACTTTATGAGGCCCTGGGCGATCTTAAATGTTGGGCCCCCTGGCGCCCTCCAGATTTGAATATTTACTGAATTAAACACAATGCAGATTGAAACTCAAATTTTAATCAATATTTTTAACACGTTACAAACAGATTTACCAGCATTGATTTTATAATCCCCCTATAAAATCAATGTTTACCAGTGAAAAACAAGCAATGACACTATACAAGTAATTAAAATTATACTAATTTTAAATTACCTATGTTTTCTGGCTTCATGTGATACACATACAGGCTACATTTTTAGACAGAAAAACAGACTTAATGTCAATGTCAAAAATATATGAAATAAAAACCTAAAAAAAAAACGAACCCTAGAGTGGAAGGCGGTGCTAAAGCAAGCAAAAATGATGCATGAAAGAAAACATGAGTGGATGATATCCTTTGTGATTTAGGGTTCGTTTTTTTTTTAGGTTTTTATTTCATATATTTTTGAAGGCGGTTTTTATATTTTTATTTTAAATAGTTTTTTAGTTCTACTTTTTTTAGGAAGTCGGTTTTATGTTTTTTAAAACTTTTTTTTTATTTCACAGTTCTTTTTAGTAATTTTTTGCTATTAATGTACTCGGCGTTCCAATCCGATCTTGACCCAATTAAAATAGGACCACGTTAGCCTCGATAGCTCAATGGTGCAGACAGTCAACTGTCGCTATTGAATGTTAAGCAACGCTGGGTGCGGCCAGTACTTGGATGGGTGACCGCTGACCGTTGGAGGCTGACCGAGGTTCGGATTCCTCGTAAAACTGTAGGTAACGGACCTAATCTTACTTGGTGGTAGGGTTAAACCCGCCCGGGTTGGTACCACCGCACTGAATGAAACCGTGCCACTCTAACTTAACCTTTAATGCAATGACTTAAGGTTTCATTTTAAAAATGACGCTGACGCGATGTCGCGATGTCGCGATGTCGCGAGTTATACATTTTTTACCCACCTAAAAAAGTGCCAAGCGCCGCTAAAGAAGTTTTAACTTCAAAAACCACAGGGTTATCCCCTTTCAAATAAAAAAAAAATTTCAAAATCGGCCCACAATTGACGGAGTAATCGCGTAACAAACATCCAAAAAAAGAAAACATACCGTCGAACTGAGATTATCTTAGGTCTAAAGTAAATTGCTCGTGAAGACAAATGCAACGAGCCCAAACACGATGGGTTTATCATGTGTAGTTTAGGAGTTCCTATGGCCACCTTCTGTCTCCATCATCAGACCAGCTCGATGGTACTCGTACCATAATAAATTAAGCGCACCTGGCCGGTCGGAAAAGATAAAAAAATTCAAATTTAGAATATTCATGAAACAAGGGTCCGAATATGTATCACTAGTATATCGACTCATGTATTTCAATAGGACAGAGAAAATTTCAAAATATACAAAATCAGTTTATAATACTTTATCGTGCTTAGAAGTTTAATTCTTAATTCGCAAAATGTGAGTACTTTAAAAACTAATAATATTAATTATCAATATAAACTTTTAATTTACGCCATCTATAGGTACATATCACAGCGCATACTACAACGTTGCAACATCTACCTAACTGCGAATCAAGTAAACTACCGCTGAAGTATTTCATTTACTATATTGACTCTAGATGTCGCTCCAAAAGACTCAACGCCATGAAATCTTCACCTACTGGTGACCGAATTCGCTTCGCTAGTACATGATAGATTTAGCCGGGTGGTTAAGACGTCTGGTCGGTCACACAATATTGGTGGCAGGGACCGCGGGTTCGAGGCTCGCAAAAGACTGACAAATATATTTTGTATTTCCTACTCTCCTTATATGCCTCTCTATCGCTTGTTACGCGCTCTCGCTTGCACACACAGGTTCAGATGGAACGTGACACTCTTTCGTGTGTGCAGCCGGTGTTCATCAATTTAGAAGACGTGACGTCATCACGTCAAGCTTGGAATCAAGTTAAATATTTATATTTTCACTGTAAATTATTTAATATTAAAATTATATATTATTTAAATTTTGTGCCTAATCTACTTACTTAGGGAAGGCTGATTGTAATGCGTCGACTGACCGGCCGACTGCACCTGGCTACCTGAAACCTTCTCAGAATAAAAACGAAAAACTAACTCCAGGCGCAGCGGCGCACGCGCCGTTATGGTTTTGAGATGACTTTCGCATACACCTATGACTCACAAACACAATCTTTTGTCCTGTGTAAAGAAGAGTAATAACCGTTGCGAGAGCGAGAAACCGCTCGGCATTAGTTCCGAGGATGAACGGAGTATAGTGAGCAAGTCTTCCTAAAATTCAATACATAAAATAAAAAAATAAGTAGGTAAGTACCTACAGTAGGTAGGTTTTAGGTACTATACAAACATTTTCTTTTGCAGCGATATTTTCCCCTAGTGTAAGGAAATTTTCAAAATGTACAACCCTAAAGCTGCAGCAGCGCCCTCGCACAAACGTCATCCACGTTCATTTCAAGCCTTGTTGCACTATATTTTGTGCAGCGCTCCATTTTTAATAATCGGAACAATCATAGGTGACAGACAACCTGTCAAATTTCAGAGTTGCTACTTGCGCGAGAAAAAATGCCACAAAATTTAAATAGTGCACTCTTATTGAGACACCCTTTATTTATTTATAGCTTTTGCCCGCGGCTTCGCTCGCGTGAAATTCGTATTTCAAAGAAAGCAAGTAAGTAACTAAGGCCGATCTGCGTTAAGTAAGGTAAACGATAAACCTTCTCAACTAAAGTAAATAACTAACGGCGAGGCTTCAGGCTGAGCTGCATTCTGGAAGACAATAAACCTTCTCGAAGAACGTAAGTAACTAAGGGCGAGGCCGAAGGCCGAGCTGCGTTCAGGAAGACGATAAACCCACTCAAAGAAAGTAAGTAATTGAGGGTGAGGCCGAAGGCGGAGCTGCGTACAGCAAGACTATAAACCTTCTGGAACAAAGTAAGTTACTGAGGGCGAGACCGAAGGCCGAGCTGCGTTCAGGAAGACGATAACCTTTTCGAAGAAGTAAGTAACAGGGGGCGAGGCCGAAGGCCGAGCTGCGTTCAGGAAGACTATAAACCTTCTCGAGGAAATTAGGTAATTGAGGGCGAGGCCGAAGGCCGAGCTGCGTTCAGGAAGACGATAAACCTACTCAAAGAAAGTAAGTAATTGAGGGCGAGGCCGAAAACCGAGCTGCGTACAGCAAGACTATAAACCTTCTTGAAGAAAGTAGGTCACTGAGGGCGAGGCCGAAGGCCGATCTGCGTTCAGGAAGACGATAACCTTTTCGAAGAAGTAAGTAACAGAGGGCGAGGCCGAAGGCCGAGCTGCGTTCAGGAAGACCATAAACCTTCTCGAAGAAAGTAAGCAACTAAGGGCGAGGCCGAAGGCCGAGCTGCGTTCAGGAAGACTATAAACCTTCTCAAATAAATTAAGTAATCGTGGCCAAGGCCGAAGGCCGAGCTGCGTTCAGGAAGACCATAAACCTTCTCGAAGAAAGTAAGCAACTAAGGGCGAGGCCGAAGGCCGAGCTGCGTTCAGGAAGACTATAAACCTTCTCAAATAAATTAAGTAATCGTGGCCAAGGCCGAAGGCCGAGCTGCGTTCAGGAAGACTATAAACCGTCTTGAAGAAAGTAAGTAACTATCGCCCATAGTTAATTACTGTCATCGAGAAGGTTTAGTGTCTTCCAGAATATAGCTTGGCCTTCGGCCACGCCCTTAGTTACTTACTTTCTTCGAGAAGGATTATAGTCTTCCTGAACGCAGCTCGACCTTAGGCCTCGCCCTCAGTTACTTACTTTCTTTGAGAACTTGTTCGAGAAGGTTGAAGGTCTTCCTGAACGCAGCTCGGCCTTCGGCCTCGCCCTTTGTTGCTTATTTTCTTCGAAAAGGTTTAACCTCTTCCTGAACGCAGCTCGGCCTTCGGCCTCGCCTTTAGTATGTTACTTACTTTCTTTGAGAATGTTTATTGTTTTTATCTGAATCCAGTTCGCCCTCCGGTCCCGGCCTAAGTTACTTAGTTTGTTCTTTTGAAATACGAATTTCACGCGAGCGAATCCGCGGGATACCTACCTAACTAAGTAAAATACTCCACATATTAGCATAACCGGAACTGAATTTTATTTAGCCTATCTTGTGTCTCGTATAGCTAAATGTGCAGTAATTTTAATCGAATTTAGATGATCGGCTTAAATTTTATGGAGGAAATTCATACAAACATATTCGCCTCGCCCCGCTGCCCCCCCCCCCCGCCCCCCCCCGCTGAGAGAAGCGCAGCGCTTCTCTCAGGACATTCTCATCGTCGTAACTTTTAAACTATTTGTCCAAATTACTTAGTGTAACAGCCAAAGTTTATCTACTTTAAATACCAGAAGCGATAAAAGTATGTATTTTGATAAGAATTAATTCAAAACTATAAAATGTGCATTGTAAATACAGTATCCAATTTAAATGTATTTTTGGTTCACTATTTTGGCTATAGTGGCTTCCACATGAAAAGTAGATATATGCTGTCGCGGACTTTTTTTTAGAACTATTTCACAGAAACAACCTCACCATACACTATCTTCGTGTAACTCTAACGGTTTATGCAGCGCACGCCGAGATAGCTATCAGAAGGCAGGATTTTTTTCAACTTACTTGACATTTATCGATATTTGGGCATTTGGGCAACCACAATCCTTACCTATAATAAAATCCAACGTCTGCTTTCTGTCTGAGTGTCAGAGTGTCTGAGTGTATGTCTGTCTGTCCGCTTATAACCCGAGAACCACTGAACCGATTTTAATAAGCCAAAATTATAATAAAATCCAACGTCTGCTTTCTGTCTGAGTGTCTGAGTGTCTGAGTGTATGTCTGTCTGTCCGCTTATAAGTCAAAAACCACTGAACCGATTTTAATAAACCAAAATTCTACGGATAGCTTGATTCTTCCCATCAACTATAGGCTACTTACTATCACGCTAAATGGCTTATGAGATTAGCAGTGAAGTGAAATATGAGAGCGGGCGGAGCCGCGGGCACAGCTAGTGTCTATATAAATTATAGCCTTTTTGATGTATAAGCTATAGTACTGTAAAGGCTCATCAAAATCTGTTCAGTAGTTTTTGCGTGAAAGAGGAATATAGTGCGGCTGCTCGGTTCGCTGTTGAGTTTATAGGCCGCGCCTCCCCCGCGCCGCCGACGCGCCGCCAACTGACGCTCGCTCCGTAAATACCTATGTATAGTACTAAGGTGCGCGGATTGAACAATTGAACATATCGGTTTGTATGGGAGCCACATCTTAGCGTAACCGGAACTGAATTTTATGTAACCTATCCTGTGTCCCATATAGTTAACTTCTTCTCCTTTTTCTCTGGTTGTTATGTATATGTTTGTGTTAGGGTATATTAGAATATTATTTGTGTTGTGTACTTGGGCCTGACTTAAAATCAGCGTCCCTCTCACTGGCCCCTGGACTCGGTGGTGAGGGACAAAGGCTGTGTCAGGTCCAATTTGTCTTGTCCGTATTGATGTGCTTGTACAAAGTTTCATCGAATTCGGATGATCGATTTAAGAGTTATGGCGGAACATACATACATACATACAGAAAAGATTTCTAAAAATCGTCAATTTAGCTTTAGTATCATACATAGAGGCTACAAACTCAATATTTCCTAAAACAAAGTAACTTACTCCATGACCACCCCTTACAGATTTATTATTAGTATTGATGATTGATGATATTGATGATTGATTGATGATTGATTGATGATTGATTGATGATTGATTGATGATTGATTGACCATGGGTTCGGCCGCTTGAATTTCAAATTTCAAAAATACTGGCGTAAATAACAGATGACAGATGGTTTCGATATAGCACAGAATGAAACGTTACAGATACTTTCTCGAAGAAAGTAAGTAACTAAGGATGAGTTTTTACATTTTCGAGTGATTTGAAGAAATTTCTCTAGCTCGTCTTGATGAGTGACACTCCCCCTCCCCCTCCCCCCGGCCCGGTGCCGGCAGGTAGGCACGAGGGGACAACGAGCTTGCAGCGACAGGCAGACACAGCGGCTCACTCACTATAACTAATTAGGAAGCCTGATTAGAGAGAGCTCGTCAAGCCGCGCCGCCTACAGTACGACAGACAGCTCCAGAAAGAGATAATGAGTTGCGTGACACGCGGAGAGCTGGCGGCTGGCGACGCTCCGCGCACGCACGCTCGACATACTCGTGCCGCGTGCGTACCTACAGGGTTCCGTTAAACATCTCGTTAAACATTCACATTCACATATTTATTTCGCCATAAAGAACAAACAACATTAACAATATTTCATTGAGACATAATATGCATATTCGTATGGTTCATCATCATTTTTTTGTCATGTCCCGTTCAGCCCTATAATCTATAAGGAAGAACCGGGTAAGAAACCTTATAGAGATTTTTTTTAAATATACGAGGGTAGATCCAAAAGTTCGTGGCCTAACATAGAAAAAGCCATGATTTTTTTTTAAATCTACTCTCCTTTGTTAGAATGATTCTTCGTTAGAATGAATAAATGTGCGAAGTTTGGTTCCGATACTGCAAGCCATATTTTTTTCCGGGATTATTTGTTTAACGCTATCTGACAAGATTTTCAATAATGGAGAAAATTTAACACCGAGCAGTGATGAAGCACCGCCATAAAAAAGGCACGTGACCAAAAGATGTCAATCAAGATATAGTGAACACATTGGGAGAATCTGCTCTATTGTATTCCAGTGTCAAAAAGTGGGTAGCTGAGTTTAAACAGAGTCGGGAGAGCATTCAAGATGACCCTAGGAGCGGAAGGCCTTCCACGTCTACCACGAAGGAAAACGTCAATACAATATGTGATCCGATACTGAGTGACCGAAGATTGACCATAAATAAGATAGCTGAGATCACAGGCATTAGTTATGGCCGGGTACAAAACATTATATCGGAAGAATTGGGGTTCCATAAGGTTTCTGCTCGTTGGGTCCCAAGATTGCTTTCAGCTGAACAAAAACGAGTTCGCTTCACAATTTCCCGCGACTGTTTGGAACTTTTTGGGGCAGATCCCGAGGATTTCTTGTCCCGTTTCGTTATCATGGATGAAAGCTGGGTTCACCACCATACTACTGAATTGAAACAACAATCGAAGCAGTGGAAAAGATCTGGCTCACCCACTCCGAAAAAGGCTAAGGTCGTTTTGTCAACCAACAAAGTTGTGGCTTCAGTTTTCTGAGATGCGAAGGGAATTATTTTCGTGGATTATTTATCAAAAGGCGAAACTATAAATTCAAAATATTATTGCAACCTTTTGCGAAGACTTCGGGAAGAAATTAAAGAAAAAAAAATTGGTTGTCTGTAAAGTCGGTTTACGGACGATAGTTTTACGTGATGACGTCATAAAGTATATATAGTGCGAAGTCTGATACAAAATCAGTTCCGGCGAATATTTACCATGTAAAATTAATTTAAGTACATGATAAAGATGTGATAATAACAATAACTAATAAAAAATATGAGAAAATAACGACTATTAACTTTTGTAATTTATATTTAAAAAACCTAAAAAGCCAATAATATGAATTATCAATATAAAACTCAAACCTACATAACGCCATCTACATGTTCAACGTTGCAACAACTGTCATGATCGGTCGGGACCCATTATTGGGAACATTTTATTGGGTCCCGACTGTTAAAGTCGCTATGTTCCGCATTAGAGTTTATTATTTGTTTTATATGTGTGTATCGATCATGAAACTATTTCAATGGTGTAGTTATTCAATATTACTTAACAGAGTTCTAGACTACTGGACTTGTTTTTTTCTTTTCAGTTTTTATTTAAAGTTAATTTTTTGCGCAGTCGGTTTTTTTATTTTTTTTATTTACTTTTTTTTTTTATTTTTTTTTTTATTTTTTTTAGTTAGGATTATAAGACGGTAAATTTCGCAATCTCGTCATTTCATTGAGGCAGTTAATATCGTGGGGATTAATAAGTAGCTTGCGGTGGTCTAAACTACTGATTATTAATCCATCTAGAGACCTAACCCGGCTCAAGGCTACATAGGCTTGACCTTTAGAAAAAATGTGTGAACTTAAATCAACCACAGCTCGGTTCAAAGTAGTTCCTTGTAACTTATGTACAGTAAAACCCCAGCACAATATCAATGGCAACATTTTTCGTTCTATATTGCCCTGTCCACGAAGTGCATCGAAGTCTGTCGTCGATGGTTCGATTCTGATACCTACTCCATGGACATTGTTTTGACATGAAATCATATGACATGTCTTGCACGCACTGCGCGGTCGTCGCTGGAATTTGAATTTGAAAGATGTAACCCCAAAGAGATTAAAAACCACGAAAAAATAGTAACCCAGTAGAAGCGTTAATCTCCGAATGTATTGCCTACTTGTCTTTTTCTAGTTTGCACTTACCTCCACAGAGCAAAAAAGTGCGGGCGGCCGGGCGCGGGCGGTGCGGACCGATCGTTGTTCTGTGACTTAACTCGGTCCGCGCTTCCTCACTTCGCACCTCACGCTATACCCGCTGACGCCCAGCCTTGGAGGAAATGCTAGGCGTCAGCAGGTGTACTGTGAGGCGCGAAGTGAGGAAGCGCGGCCCGAGGTAAGTGCAAACCAGAAACAGACGACTAGTATAATATAATATAATACCTAGGTCTCTTTGTACCTAGGATTATGTTTGAAACACCATACCATAGTACATGATTTGTATGAATGATTTCACAAGATCAGGAGTGAGCCAGGGTAGTAATCTGGGGCCATCACAGTTTCTATTCATGATTAACGATCTCCCACAGGTTGTCAGGTCGTCAGTGTGCTTATTATACGCTGATGACCTAAAACTAGCACTTGGTATTGCGTCTCAGCAGTGGCGGCTTTGACCAATAAATTTTAGTGAGGCGACTAAAAATCCACCTACATAGCTTAGACCTGAAGTTTGAGTACCAACACGATGGATCTAGCACCAGTGGTTCTCGAGTTATGACCAAAACAAAAGTTCATGTGACAGATGGATAGATCTCACCGAGACCTGAAGTTTGAGTACCAACACGATGGGTCTAGCAACAGTGGTTCTCGAGTTATGACCAGAACAAACGTTCATGTGACAGATGGATAGATCTCACCGAGACCTGAAGTTTCAGTACCAAAACGATGGGTCTAGCACCAGTGGTTCTCGAGTTATGACAAAAACAAAAGTTCATGTGACAGATGGATAGATCTCACCGTGACCTGAAGTTTGAGTACCGACACGATGGGTCTAGCACCAGTGGTTCTCGAGTTATGACCAAAACAAAAGTTCACGTGACAGATGGATAGATCTCACCGAGACCTGAAGTTTGAGTACCAACACGATGGGTCTAGCACCAGTGGTTCTCGAGTTATGACCACAACAAAAATTCATGTGACAGATGGATAGATCTCACCGAGACCTGAAGTTTGAGTACCAACACGATGGGTCTAGCACCAGTGGTTCTCGAGTTATGACCAAAACAAACGTTCATGTGACAGATGGATAGATCTCACCGAGACCTGAAGTTTGAGTACCAACACGATGGGTCTAACACCAGTGGTTCTCGAGTTATGACCAAAACAAAAGTTCATGTGACAGATAGATAGATCTCACCGAGACCTGAAGTTTGAGTACCGACACGATGGGTCTAGCACCAGTGGTTCTCGAGTTATGACCAAAACAAAAGTTCACGTGACAGATGGATAGATCACACCGAGACCTGAAGTTTGAGTACCAACACGTTCGCAGTTCGCGCGCGCCCAGTTGCAGCCGAACTTCGCCGAGCGCGCGCTCCCCTGCCCGCACTACACCCCGCAGCGGACTTCATTCGTTCTCGTACTCGTGTGCCCATAGGGTTATAATAAAGGAGCGCAGCGACGTAATACAAACTCTTTGATATTCCTATGATAGAATTTTGCACATAATTTGAAAAGGTGCCAGGAGAGCAGCCGAGAGAGGCCGTGGGAGCTGTTTGTGCGGGAAGAAATATTATGTGACATGTTATGTTATTTACAGAGACTCTTACGTATCTACCGATTGCACCCTGGTACTTCAACATCAATCGGACCACAAAATCGTTACCTTTTTGGTAGGGTTGGCCGTGGTGGGGAGCTGTGCGCGGGAAAAAATATTGTATGACATGTTATGTTATTTACTGAGACTCTTATCTACCGATTGTTCCCTGGTACTTCATGAGCTTCATGAGCGCTCGCCGCTCGTCTAGGCGAGCGCAGCGACGACGTAATCGTTCTTATGCAGCAGGATTTATTAGCGCCTCAATTGCTAGGTACATGCCACGAATTCAAAGCGATATGAGCCGGATGTGTCCGCGGCGTCTCACCAACTGTGCACAATTTCATGCAATGTTTTTTCCCGCGCGTGCGGCTCCTTGTCATAGCTGTGTCCCTGGTACTTTTTCAAATTATGCGCTGTGCTGTATGACATGTTATGTTATTTACTGAGACTCTTATCTACCAATTGTACCCTGGTACTTCAAGGGAACACAGAGCGCTCGCCGCCCGTCTAGGCGAGCGCAGCGACGACGTAATCGTTCATGCAGCAGGATTTATCAGCGCCTCAATTGCTAGGTAAATGCAACGAATTCAAGGTCAAAATTTTGTCTCTACGAGGTGAAGCGATATGAGCCGGATGTGTCCGGCGTCTCACCAACTGTGCACAATGTCATGCAATGTTTTTTCCCGCGCGTGCGGCTCCTTGTCATGGCTGTGTCCCTGGTACTTTTTAAAATTATGCGCTGTGCTGTATGGTGCTGTCGGCATTTGCGCCAACACACGCGCGTGGACAAGTACATGTGTATTGTATGCACTAACACATCTTTGGCGCAGAGCTGAAGTATTTCGTTCGTCGCCTCTAAGGACCCCTCTCGCACCACCTCCCCGCGCCGCACCGCCGCCGGCTCGCCTCCGCGCTGCCGTGCGCCGTTCGCTTTTGGTCTATAATGTTCTCTGATCAGTTTGGATGGACGTTTTTTAAATTTTCTTTCATGGTATTTTGAAATTTTTTTTTTCTTTACTTTCAAGATAATTAAGTGAGGCGGTGCTTCACTTGCTTCACCTGGATAACCGCCACTGCGTCTCAGCTTGACTGTGACTTGTTGCAAGGTGATATCGACTTGGTCCAAGAGTGGGGCCAGGAGAACATGATGGAATTCAATCTAGACAAGTGTTCCATAATGACCTATACTAGATCTCGAAACCCAATTCAACACTGCTACAAATTGTCCGGAAATCCACTATCGAGAGTTAATCGCATAAAAGATTTAGGAATCTTAATGGATAAAAAACTAACATTTCATGATCATATAGAGGAGAAGTGCAAACAAGCATACAAGGGTTTGGGTTTTGTTATGAGGCAGGGTAATTACTTTCAAGACGCCACAGTACTCAGACTCTTATACGACGCCTACGTGCGCTCCAAACTCGATCACAATGCGATCATCTGGAACCCACATGAGTCCAAATACATATTATTAGTTGAAAGAGTTCAAAGGAAATTTAATAGGTTTTTATATAAGAAAAAAGTTTTAAAAAACATAAAACCGACTTCCTAAAAAAAGTAAAACTAAAAAACTATTTAAAATAAAAATATAAAAACCGCCTTCAAAAATATATGAAATAAAAACCTAAAAAGTCGGTTTTATGTTTTTTAAAACTTTTTTTTTATTTCACAGTTTTTTTTAGTAATTTTTTGCTATTAATGTACTCGGCGGAATCGCTCGGCCTTCGGCCTCGCGATTCCGCCTCGCTTTCCAATCCGATCTTGACCCAATTAAAATAGGACCACGTCAGCTTCCAGCATGCCATTAACACTCTCACCGAATTAATGAACAAGAGGATGACTGATTTTGAGAGCGCCATCGCCCCTGCAGTCACCGGCACCACCCCGTCCAGCCCGCCAGCACCACCACCCAACCTCGCTGCAGTCTATGCGGAGTTCACACAATTTAAGGAGGTTGTGTGGACTATCCTCGGCGCGCTGCGAACCCAGGTGGAGATGAACACCGCTGCGCTCGATGAGCTGGAGACGAGGAGTCGTCGGAAAATACTTCTTCTTCACGGCATCAGTGAGACTAAAGAAGAGAAACTCTCTGAGATTATGGTTCAGCTGTTTCATGAGAAACTCAACATAACAAATATCTCTGTGAGCTCATTCAAAGTGTGTCATCGTGTCGGAGCTACACCTAAGGAGGGAAGACCAAGACCGGTATTTGTTCATTTTCACGACGTCCTTATTAAGGAAGCGGTCTGGTCAAAGAAGACTTCATTCAAGGGATCTAATATTACTGCATCTGAATTTCTTACAAAAAATCGCCATGACCTCTTTCGGAAAGCTAGATTACTCTACGGAGTGAAAAGGTCTTGGACTCGGGACGGTAAGATTTTTATTATCGCACCGGATAATACTAAACACCGCATCACGTCGTCAAGTGAGTTGGATGGCTTCACAAAGAGGTTCCCGGTAGATGCGGACCAAAGTACTACAGTTAATGTACGTGCGACTACGGAGACACCACCACCCCCGACTGCTGCAGTGGCTCTGGCGGGTCAGGCGGCCAGCCGAGCAGCGCCCGCTGCACCAAATAAGCCCGCTGCAACAAAGAAAGCCGGCAGCATAGCTACTCCCCCCGGCCGTGTGTTGATGGTGACCGGCAAAGATAGGAAGCTTCGCAGTAATATTAACTAATACTCGATAGCCTAAATACTAGTCTCATTAACTCATCTATTATTCCATTTTACTATGTCCTTCGATCATAAAAAATTATGTCATAGTTCATTTTTTATTTATATTGGTTATTGTACCTACCTACTCATATAATAACACTGAAATGCACTGTGTATGCACTGGCCTCAGCCAAGTTACTTCAGTTTTATTTTCGAGATCGAGTTGTAAGTTAACAGTGTACGTACAAGTACGTATATATAAATCATTTCAAGAAATGGAGTAGGTTATGTATGATTTTATTTTCTATAAAATGTGTAAACTATGACTGAGTCGACCGCCGGATATTATGTTCTTACGCTATCACTTATTGTGTGTATGTAATAGTAATATGTAATGTATAAGCTTAAACAAATATTCTTCTTCCTTGTGTGTTTTTGCAGGTGTTGAGCCGCGTCTCCTGCGCATGTTTTTTCGAGGCAATGCACAGAAAACATGAAACAAAAGCATTATTATATTTCTCTATGGTTTTCATACAAATCTGGATGGCCACGCCCCAATGTTTCGATGTTTCTGTGTAGTGTTTCGTAGGGAACATTCGCAGGAGACCCCGGCTTTAGCTACATATTGAAATTGCAATCTTTCTCTTTCTGTTCATCTAAAAAAAAAAGGAGACTGGAATTGTTTACATTATTTTATGTCTGCTTGTTTGTGTTTGTACAAACTTCTGTCCGGTCTGTTCGGGCGGTCTGCTCTGAGCAGCGCCGACAGAAAAGTATATTTTATTTCCTAATTATTTGCGTGATAGCAATATACATTTGTATTGCTCCGTCCCTCTCAATGCAGACGGAGATAATCCGAATTACCGCCCGAACAGACCCAGTGTCTGACTCAATAATTGACAACAGCTGTGTCTGACAGGACAGCAGCCGCGAGCTGTCAGACACATTTGTTCTATGTACTATGAATTCTAGTCCCAGATGCGTTCTATTTAAATAAATTTGTTTTGATAAAAGTTGCCGTTAACCCTCAAGTACCAACTGTAATAATAATATAAGCTTCTTGATACCAACAAACAATCGACCCTGACAGCAGCCGCGAGCTGTCAGGTGCCTTTGTTTTTGTTTTTGTTTTCTATTTTATTAATTCTTTCTGTGTTCGGTGTAATATTCTTGATTCTTGATTGTTGTCTTCGATGTATCAATTGTCTTGTTTATTTAATGTCTTTTTTTTTCCTCTGCACTTTTGTTAAGAATTTATTTGATGTATACCCACTAGCGGGATTGTGGGCAATTTAGATGTTAATAGTTATTGTAATATTCTTATCTTACTTATATGTCTTAAATTTTTTTATTTTTTTTTTATTATAATCTGTTTTTTATTTTTTTTTATTACTTGTTAGATTACTTAAATTATATTTTATCTATATATGTCAACAAGCAGTTCTAGTGATGACACATTTTATAGCATAACTTCAGATTCCTTCTCTAAATCATCTAATGGTAGTGATAGTGACACAGACAGCTCTTCTACTTCTTCATCTCTTGCAGCCTTATTGGACACTGAGTTTTCCGCCTTCCCTCACAACTTTAACGTCTGCCACATTAATGCACAGAGTATACCAGCGCACTATGCTGATCTGCTTGTTTCCTTCACCAGTTCGCACATTCACGCAATTTTAATCTGCGAAAGTTTTCTAAAGCCAACACTCCCTTCCACTTCATATTCTTTGCCAGGCTATGTGCTAATCCGAAATGACCGTACTGGGAAAGGGTACGGGGGCGTCGCGCTGTATCTTCGCAGTGATATTAGCCACAAAATACTATCTCTCTCCCCTTCTCTTTATTCGGCTTCTCCGGAGCATATAATGCTAGAAATAAGTTTAAAAAACTCCAAACTTCTATTAGGTGTCGTCTACTGTCCTCCTACAATAAATTATTTTTCTAAGTTGGAAGCCTCTCTCGAAGATCTGGTTGCTGGTTACTCTCACTCGGTGATCATGGGCGACTTTAACACATGCCTCCTAAAAAATGATACCCGCTCCCAAAATTTGATTTCTATCACCAAATCTGTCAATCTTAATGTTCTTCCTCTTAACCCCACTCATCACATGCATACTTCTCACACACTTCTAGACCTTATGCTCACCTCACGCACTGACCTTATTTCATCACATGGCCAATTTTCTGCGCCAGGCTTCTCCCACCATGATTTAATATTTCTTTCGTATAAACTGAAACCTCCAAAAGTAACTCCAAAATTTCTCCAGCAACGTAGTTTTGCAAGAATGGATCTGGCTGCCCTGAGGAAGGATGCGGGTATCATTAACTGGGCGCCTGTTTATGAATCGGAGGACCTTAATGACAAGGTCACTCACTTCTCTGGTAGCGTCATTCAACTGTTCGACAAACATGCTCCTATTCGAAAAATCAGAGTTAAGCACCCGCCGGCTCCCTGGCTTTCTGATGACATCAGACAGCTGATGATCAGACGCGACCGTGCGTTCTCGAGGCATAAGCGCAGGCCTTCGGACGAGGCATGGAACGCGTACAGGGTTTTGAGGAATCGCTGCAACCAGATGATTAGGAATGCAAAACGCCGGCATATCCATATCTCTGTAAATGACTCTTCACCTGCAGATACTTGGAAGTTTCTCAGGTCTCTTGGAGTGGGTAAATCAAAACTAGCAGCACCTTCAACGATCGATATTGAAGCATTAAATCGATATTTCTCCACTTCTCCGGTTCATCTGGATCCAATAGTCAAGGCGATGACTCTCGATGAGCTTGCCAACATGCCTACTCCAGACATTTCTCCGTTTAGTTTCATACCTGTGACGGACGGTGAGATAAAAAAGATAATCCTATCCATTAATACCAAGGCTGTGGGGTGTGATGGCTTGAGCAGGTTAATGATCGTTCCTGTACTTGATGAATTACTCCTACCTCTCACTCATATAATAAATGTTTCTCTCGTGCATGGAGACTTTCCTAACTTGTGGAAAAAGGCATACATTACCCCATTGCCCAAGGTTAACAATCCAACTACCAACAGCAATTTCCGACCAATATCTATACTTCCTTTTCTTTCCAAAATCATAGAGCGCATTGCACATAGTCAACTTTCACATTTCCTCTCCACGAATAAACTTCTAAACCCTTATCAATCTGGGTTTCGTCCTGCCCATAGCACAACCACTGCTCTTCTCAAGGTTACGGAGGATATCCGCCTTAATATGGAAAATCAAAAACTCTCCATTCTCACATTACTTGATTTCAGTAATGCCTTCAATGCAGTGGATTTCGATATTCTCCTGGCAATGCTCTCTCATCTAAATATCTCACCTTCGACACTAGGTTGGTTTAACACATATCTTCGGGGTCGCCAGCAGTCGGTTCGACTGGACAGCAATTGTTCAAGTTGGACGGATCTGAACGCTTGTGTACCACAGGGTGGCGTTTTATCTCCTCTATTATTCTCAGTGTTTATACACTTTATTACTCTAAATTTATCTTCTACCTATCATCTGTATGCAGACGACCTTCAGCTATGTGCTAGCTCTAGCCCGGAACTAATTTTTAGGGCTGTAGCTTCGCTAAATTACGACCTCGAGATAATTCGGGCATGGAGTGAGCGTTTTGGCCTAGCAGTCAATCCACTTAAGTCCCAGGCCATCATCATTGGGAGCTCGCGCCAGCTTGCGAAGATCGACGCCGACAATATACCCAAGGTAATTTTTAATGGCACAGTTATCAATTATTGCAAAACTGTTAAAAACCTCGGTATATTGTTCGACCAAACTCTTTCGTGGTCTCCTCAGGTTGGTACAATTTGTCGGAAGGTCTATGGTTCATTACACTCGCTAAAGCGTCTTCAAAATTTTCTTCCCGAACATACTAAAACGGCCCTAGCACAATCTCTTCTACTCTCTATTATTGACTATGCTGACGTCTGCTTCCTAGATCTAAATGAGTCATTACTCGATAAACTCGAGCGCCTACAAAATACGTGCGTCAGGTATATCTTCAACCTCAGAAAATATGACCACATAACTGAATACCGCACCAAGTTGAAGTGGCCTACAGTACGAGCGCGTAGGAAAACTCACATTCTTTCCCTTCTATATTCCGTTTTGTTCGATCCCCGTGCTCCAGAATATCTCCGTTCGAAATTCCAATTTCTTTCGAGTCATGGTGCTTCTTTGAGGTCCATGGATGGAAACCTTCTTTGTATCCCGATTCATTCCAGTTCATTCTATACCCATTCTTTTGCTGTTGAATCAGCTCGTCTCTGGAACCAACTCCCTGCCACTCTCCGTACTTCCGCTTCCCACAATATTTTCAAATCCCGTTTGAGGGAATATATGTTTTCAAACCCTTAATGTTTCCATGTGTGTTATCGCTTGTTTAGAAACTGCATTAGGTATATATGTATGTATTTGTTTATATTGCGTATATGTATATGTACTTTTGAACTTGTATGTATGTAAATCACGAATGTATTTAGTTGTATGTTATTACTATTATCTATGTTTTATTGTTTAGTTTTGTAACCTTAAAAAAAAAAAATCTCATTTAATTTTCCGCACTACCCATCTACCCTACTCACAATCCCAGGTATGACTGGCAGATAATGCCCTTAGGCTTTAAGTCCGCCTTTTGTCACTTTTTGTGCAATAAAGTATATTTTCATTTTCATTTTCATTTCATTTCATTTCATTTCATTTCATTTCATTTCATTTCAGCTTCGATAGCTCAGTGGTGCAGACAGTCAACTGTCGCTATTGAATGTTAAGCAACGCTGGGTGCGGTCAGTACTTGGATGGGCGACCGCTGACCGTTGGAGGCTGACCGAGGTTCGGATTCCTCGTAAAACTGTAAGTCCCTTCCCTCCTAATCTTACTTGGTGGTAGGGTTTAACCTGCCGGGGTTGGTACCACCGCACTGAATTAAACGTCGGTCGAAACGGCTATGTAAATAGTTTGTGTTTTCCGACCAGTTCAGTGTAGTCAGCACGATCAAAGGGGGAAGCACTGACATGGCACTTAGTTAACCCGGTGTTATGGGTTGACATCACGGACGTTGTAGGTGATGTAGCAGAACTTAGTAGAATGGACAGACATAAACGTGTTACGGAACCCTACTTTTATTATAAAATAACCGTCGGAGGACCTTGGTTGAAAATTGTGAAATTTAGTAGAACGGACAGACATACATTTGTTACGGAACCCTACTTTTATTATAAATAACTGTCGGAGGGCCTTGGTTGAAAATTGTAAAATTTTGTAGAACGGACAGACATACATTTGTTACGGAACCCTACATTCATTTTGAAATAAATGTTAAATTTTGTAGAACGGACAGACATGCATTTGTTACGGAACCCTACATTAATTTTGCAGAACTTAATAGAATGGACAGACATAAACGTGTTACCGAACCCTACTTAACAGTTGCACTCCGGGAGTGCCGGCAGATCCCGTGCCACTCTAACTTAACCCTTAATGCAATGACTTAAGGTTTCATTTTAAAAATGACGCTGACGCGATGTCGCGAATTATACATTTTTTACCCACCTAAAAAAGTGCCAAGCGCCGCTAAAGAAGTTTTCACTTCAACAACCTCAGGGTTATCCCCTTTCAAATAAAAAAAAAAGAATTTTCAAAATCGGCCCACAATTGACGGAGTAATCGCGTAACAAACATCCAAAAAAAGAAAACATACCGTCGAATTGATAATCTCTTAGGTCTAAAGTAAATTGCTCGTGAAGACAAATGCAACGAGCCCAAACACGATGGGTTTATCATGTGTAGTTTAGGAGTTCCTATGGCCACCTTCTGTCTCCATCATCAGACCAGCTCGATGGTACTCGTACCATAATAAATTAAGCGCACTTGGCCGGTCGGAAAAGATAAAAAATTTCAAATTTAGAATATTCATGAAACAAGGGTCCGAATATGTATCACTAGTATATCGATTCATGTATTTCAACAGGACAGAGAAAATTTCAAAATATTAGGTATTTAATACTTTTTAGTTCTTTTTTTTTTGTTTTTTGGAAATCGGTTTAATATTTTTTAACACAGTTTTTTTATTTCATTCTTTTTAGTAATATTATTAGTAATATTTATTACATATAAAAGAATAATCGAAATCGATTGAAGTGGTACAGAATTATTCGCCATATGTGTCAGACTGCAAATTGCTGAATAAGTCCACATCACAAAAGTTTTGCTGAAGGTAACCACACACCATACTAATTTATCAAACTGAAAATTGCCGAAAACGACCACATCACAAGTTTTGCTGAAGGTAACCACACACCATAGTATTATGCTGATTTTTCGAAAACCACTGAACCAATTTCGATAAAATTGAAATGGGACCACCTCGGAAGTATGACCTAACTAACAAAAAAAGAATTTTCTAAATCGGCCCTCAATTGACGGAGAAATCGCGTAACAAACATAAAAAAAAAAATAAAAAAAAAAAAAATAAATAAAAAAATACAGACGAATTGAGAACCTCCTCCTTTTTTGGAAGTCGGTTAAAAATGTATGGATACTATCCTTATAATGAAGTACTTGAATATAACTATCCGTCTCTGTTTGTAAGCGGAATGGTTGGGTACACCACGGTACAGAACAGGAGGGGAGTGCATATATTTCTGCATTTTTTCCTATTAATGAATGGCCAGATTGATAATCCTTTAGTTCTTGGTTTGATCTCGTTCCATGTCCCTGACAAATACACTCGTGCTCGGAATCACAGACTATTCGCAGTAAGGCGGACTCGTACCGTCCACTATCAGCAGACTCCGGTACCTCGGGCGTTGAACGGGCTCAATGGAATGGTGGCTAAACTGCCAGAGCTGGATATCTTCAACTGTAACCGTAGGCAGTTTATAAAACTAGCCACAGAATACTTTAAACAGAATAATGTATAAATCAGGTACTGTAGATATAATGTTCTCTTCATCTTATTCATTATTATCCATTTATTATTATCACTTTATTTTCACGTTTTTTCATCATACAGGTACATATTTATATTAATTTTATATAATTATAAAATAAAATAGCTATACAAAATTAATAAAAACAGAGAAAAACAAAAAAACGGTATTCTCGCCGGCGGCGGGAGGCGGACCTCCAAGCACGCCGGCGGGTGCAGGCCATGGCTACGGAGCTCTCCGGGACGACGCGAGGCAAGCTACGAGCGATAGGTGGCGGTACTAGACACGTAGTACTACGTTCTGTATTATTATTATTAACCTAACCTAAGAATTGGATATTATCTGTAAATAGGAGGTTTTTGAGTAAATAAATAAATAAATAAATAAATGATACGTCATTGACCATAGATGAATAAATTTGTGAGATTGTACCAATGACGTAGATTGTACATATTATTGTTGTTCTTTCAAACATTTCCTACATCGTGTTTCAAACTTTGTTTCAAAGCAGTAAAATTCTGGGTTTGTCATTCCATTTTGAGAATTATATGTAAGGTGCTTCGTTATTCATGTCAATAACTTTGGGAGGGTTACATACGCATTCAAACAAAGACTTTACGCAAAAAAAAACATATGTTAATAGGAGCAATTTTTTCTCCTAACATCTCCTAACCAAACTCCTAACAAAACAATTTAATCAAGTAGCTGTAAAAACCAATCATGCTATAAAACTTGCAAACACGAAACGTAGGCAAAAATATTATTTGATGAAGTTAATACCATGAAAAGGACTTATGACCTGAAAGAGTAAAAAATATGACAGAATTTTAATTTCTTAATTCATTAAAAAAAAACAACACCAATTGAGCGCTTCGTTTTCTTGTAAAAAAAGTATGCTAGTTTACGCCCTTTCCAAAGGTATACAACATGTTATACAAATCATTCTCGCCCCACGCCCGGTTTTAGCCAATTCCAACTATTTTAAATACTTACGGGTCGAATTGATAACCTGCATTTTTTTAAGTCGGTTAAAAAGAAGTCGGAAAAAAAACGAAGAATGATCGGGCGACGCCGCGCTGTTCCCGGGGCGTCGCGTCGCGGTTGCTCCAACTCCGCGTAGCCTCCGTGTCCTGCGCTACGGCTAGCTTAGTTAGAGAGTGGTGGGGCGCGGGGGGCTAGGGGGGAACGGTCTTGTCGCTTGAGTCAATAATCTTCGCAGGGATTTATCAACTACCACAATTTAATTAAAAGTATCGCGGACACGGGGGGGGGGGGGGGGGGGACTACTCTCTCTCAATTCCTCTTTAATATCTATATCTCCCTCTCTCTCCGTCTGATGACATTACACATAAGTAAATAAAAATATTGATCTTTCTCGAAGTGACTGGAGGCGCTGCTGGAGGCGAGGAAGAGCGCTATCTATTCAATGTTAGCTCGGAGACGACCGCGAGTAAAGCCGTTAAATCTCACTTCTCACTTATATTATAATATCACTAGCTGTGCCCGCGGCTCCGCCCGCTCTCATATTTGACTCTCTGCTAACCTCATATCATAAGCCATTTAGCGTGATAGTAAGTAGCCTATAGTTGATGGGAAGAATCAAGCTATCCGTAGATTTTTTTTTAATTAAAATCGGTTCAGTGGTTCTCGAGTTATAAGCGGACAGACAGACATACATACACACAGAAAGCAGACGTTGGATTTTATTAAAGGTACTAGCTGTGCCCGCAGCTCCGCCTGCTCTCATATTTCACTTCACTGCTAACCTCATAAGCCATTTAGCGTGATAGTAAGTAGCCTATAGTTGATGGGAAGAATCAAGCTATCCGTAGAATTTTTTTTTATTAAAATCGGTTCAGTTGTTCTCGAGTTATAAGCGGACAGACAGACATAAACTCAGACACTCAGACACTCAGACAGAAAGCAGCCGTTGGATTTTATTATAGGTAAGGATAAGGAAGGAAGGAAGGAAGGAGGATAAATGTGGAAGTATGTTTGTTTGTTTGTTTGTTCCTCTTGCACGCCTGAACGGCTGGACGGATTTTGACGAAACTTCGTATAGAGCTAGTGGATATCCCGGAGTAACATAACTAATAAAAAAGTGGTCAAGTTCGAGTCGAGCTCGCGTAAAGAGGGTACCGTACCATCGCGTTTTCTGTAAGAACTAGAAGGATTGGGATTTTCGTTTACGTTTTCCTGTAAATTAAGTGAATATCCCGTGGTAATATATATTTTTTTAAAAGTGGTCAAGTTCGAGTTGAGCTCGGGTAAACAGGGTTCCGTACCATCGCGTTTTCTGTGAGAACTAGAAGCATTGGGATTTTCGTTTACGTTTTCCTGTAAATTAAGTGTATATCCCATGGTAACATAATTTTTTTTAAGTGGTCAAGTTCGAGTCGAGCTCGCGTAAAGAGGGTTCCGTACCATCGCGTTTTCTGTGAGAACTAGAAGTCTTAGGATTTTTGTTTAGGTTTTCCTGTAAATTAATTGTATATTACATGGTAACATAATTAAAAAAAAGTGATCAAGTTCGATATCGATTCTTATCCGTAATGACAGAACGGGGAAGGGTTACGGTGGTGTAGCAATATACCTACGTAGTCACATTCCCTTCTCTGTCATTGCCCAGTCTCCTTCACACTCTATTCAGAATCACCTGAATATATATTCTTAGAAATCACCATAAATCACACTAAGATTCTTCTAGGAGTATACTACAGCCCTAATCTGTCAATTAACTACTTCTCTTCGTTTGAATCGTTCCTTGAAGAGCACTCTCCTCAGTATGCTCACAGCATTATTATGGGCGATTTCAACACATGTCTGATCAAGGATGATCATCGAGCCAGAAAGCTCCGGTCTCTGGTCTCCTCGGTCAACATGAACATTCTTCCACTTGATGCCACGCATCACTTTCTGAACTGCGAGCCTTCTTTGCTGGACCTCATTTTAACTTCCTCTACAGATCACGTCAGTGAACATGGTCTGTCGATGAGATGGTGGAGGCATTTACTGTGACAGTAATTGCACTCTACGATGTTCATGCACCGATACGTCCGACGCGTGTGAAGCATCTGCCAGCCCCTTGGCTTACAGATGCCATCAAGGGTGTCATGATAAAGCTGGACAGAGCCAAAGTCAAGCATAGACGTAACCCGACTGAGTACAACTTCATTAAGTATAAGCTGTTAAGAAATCTGTGTACTAGGATGTGCAGGGATGCTCAACGTCGCCATATACACTCCACTCTAGAAAATAGCACTCCTGTTAACGCTTGAAAATTTCTAAAAACTCTTGGTGTGGGCAAGCAGTCTTCGGACTGTAACCACAACATTGATATTAATGCTCTCAACGTGCATTTCTCCTCTCCCGCTGTAGCCATCGATAATGTGGTCAAGTCCGAAACTATAAATCATCTTTCTAAGTTGCCTACACCGGAGCACCGTTTATTTACGTTTCGTCAAGTGACTAACTGTGAACTTGAGAAGATCCTGAAATCCATCTCAACCAAGGCGGTGGGAGCGGACAGTTTAAGCCTGGACATGCTCGCATTGCTCCGGGATGAACTGCTACCGTTTATCACCCTTATCCTCAACCACTCCTTGGCAAGTGGCACATTTTCTACCGCCTGGAAGAAAGCTTTCGTTATTCCCCTTCCTAAAACGCGAAACCCTTCCTCTTTAAATCAATATCGACTGATATCGATTTTTCCTCTCCTATCCAAAATCCTTGAACGTATTTTTCACCAGCAGCTAGCTGACTTCCTTTCTGTTAACCACTTAATGAACCCTACGCAATCGGGTTTTCGTCCCTGTCACAGCACTGTTACTGCTCTTGTTAAAGTGACTTATGATATCCGTCTTAGCATGGAAAATAAAGAACTCACAATAATCGTATTACTTGATTTCAGTAATGCCTTTAACACAGTTGACTTTGACATTATGATGGTATTCTGCAATCTCTTAACTTATCTCCAGTGTCACTTGACTGGTTCGAATCATATATTCGCGGGCGTCAGCAGTGTTTAAGAATTGACAATGATTTCTCTTGCTGGAATGACTTGACTGCTGGCGTACCTCAGGGTGGAGTGTTATCCCCATTATTGATTTCTGTATTTATTAATCTTATTACAAAACTTCTAACATCTTCCTACCACCTATATGCCGATGACTTGCAGGTTTACTTACACAGCTCGTTAGATAACTTGTCCCAAACTATTAAAAACATGAACGCTGAACTTGCGAGAGTGTATACATGGACAAAATCGTATGGACTTAACGTCAATCCTAACAAATCGCAGGTAATGATCGTAGGCAGTTCAAGATTAGTGCTCCTACATTGCCTGCGATTACGTTTAATGGCATCGACATTCCTTTCTCCACAACACTGAAAAACCTGGGCATTCTCGTGGACCAATCAATGTCGTGGGTGCCTCAGGTAAATTTGGTCAGTCGTAAAGTGTTTGCTGCTGCGCATTCTCTGAGACGCTTACAGAACCTTCTCCCCGTTTCTACTAAGTTTGCTCTTGCGCAATCCCTTCTACTCCCAATTCTCGACTATGCGGATATCTGCTACTTGGATTTGACTGAGATTCTTCTTGAACGCTTGCAAAATTTGTGTATCCGTTTCATATTCGGACTGCGTAAATACGACCACGTCTCTCAATTCCGTGCAAAGCTTGAGTGGCTACCGATTCGTCTCCGTAGGAACTGTCACATCCTCAGTCTTTTATATGGCGTATTAAACAATCCAGATGCACCTGAATACCTTTGCTCTAGATTCCTTCCACTCTCTTCTCACGGCCTTCCTCTTCGCTCTAGTGACGATAATGTCCTAGTGATACCTCGCCACTCTTCTGGTTTCTATACCGACTCTTTCACTGTCTACTCTGCACGTCTATGTAACTCATTGCCGTACCGCATTCGTCACTGTCAGACTCTTGGTACTGTAAGTGTTGGAGTGATATAAGTAATATATGTCCGTGTCCACTTAACTTGAGTCTCGGTGTGTGGGAGCTAAAGTAAACGCAACAGTTTAGGTTAATACTTTATATTGCCCACGAGTACAACGTAAGCGCGAGCCGGATGCTCAGGCGCAGTGCATGTATACACGTTAAGTTGCTTAGCCGAAGACTGAGGAGCTGGGGCGACGTGGTGGTACTAGTAGGGCACGTAAGTCCGCTGGCGCGTGGGGGAAAGTGCCCCACCTTGCTGCACTGTCATGAAATGTGCAATGTGCCCAATGAGTCACCGCCACATCACTCCATCCCCAAAAAAAACTTAAAGAAAAACTATACAATTTCCTTCAACAAAAATTTCAATTACAATTAAGTGTTTTACTTTACTAAATATGTACTATGGTCAAGTCGATATTAACAATCGAATACACTGTACTGTGGTTTACTGTGGCGTTTATCGATATGCGCGCGCGAAACGCTTGCTGAGTCAGATTTCGTCGTAACGAGTGCATCGCTCGCCTGCAGCTATGTACCTACTCGCTTATGCATTTATATGACAAATTGCACAGAATGTTTACAATTATTTTTACATACGTCAGTAACCTACTAATTTCATTTTCTTAACAGTGTTACTTAGTATACAATTTCTTTGCGTGTCAGTCGGTCAATTCCGAGGTGACCTATATTTCACTTTCGCTGACCAGGTGCGAAACATTTCGAACAATATCGAGAATTGTTTTTGCATGCATTGATAACTTACTAAACTACGAGTACATTTATTTAACCGGGTCACGGAGTATGCACTTTTTTGTATGTTTCTCGGCCAAAGCTGAGGTGACCTACAAATGTTTGCACATCATCTCGAGGATGTCGTTTTGCATACGTTAATACCCTACTGAAATACATTATTCTTTAACGGGGCCACCGAGTATACACTTTTTGGTATGTCACTTGGTCAACGTTATGTGGCCTGCCTCTCGCCCTATTTCTTATAAGATAAATACAAGATACATTTCAGAATTTATCGTTACAATTATTACATTAATCTCATATGTGTTTCGGTTTTGTACATAATACAGCACTGCCTTTCCTAAATCAGGACAGAATATTAAGCCTGATCGTCTTGAGAATTAAGTAAAAATGTTTAGCAAAGTATATTTTACAAGTTGCCTTAACTACCTATGTTTACATTTTAAATTTACACATTTACAATACAGCTAATATTAACATTAAAATTGTACCAACGCTTGTTAAAATTACTCTGCATAATATCAGGTTCCGATACTCCGTATTTGAAATATCTTATCAGTAGAAGTAAATACATTAATTTAAAAAAGTTAACAGAATCGGACCGGTGCTTTAATGACTCGGCCGCTGCGAGTGCTTATCGGAACTGATCTAGTAATGTCATCAGCTGCGGCGTCGGTGTCGATTACACCGTCTGCCGGGACTGGCGGGAAATGGTGGCCTAAGGCGGGCGGTTACATTGGTGACCCCGAAAAACAGTGAACACCTAAGGCGAACACTTACATTGGTGACCCCGAAAAACAGTGAACACCTAAGGCGGGCGGTTACATTGGTGACCCCGAAAAACAGTGAACACCTAGGGCGGGCGGATAATTTTGAACACTCGGACAGTTAAAATCATAAAGTGAACTATGGACGAGTATGGACGCCCACTGCCTCTGCAGTCGCGACCGGCGGCGGCGAACCCCATATCAAAACCTACAGTGCCCGTGGGGGTGCCCGCGTCTCCCGCCCAGCCAATGGCTCACGTCGACATGGGCGAGCTGGCAGCAATCTCAGTATCAAACCGGATACCAGAATTTTGGCACCAAGAGCCAAAATTATGGTTTGTACAACTGGAGGCGGCAACAGCCGCAATGAAACTTTCGGATGAACAAAAATGGCAAACGGTAATCGCCAAGCTTCAACTAAAGGACCTTCAACAGGTGAGCGACCTCCTCACGAACCCACCAGAGACGAAGAAATACGACACGTTGAAAGCCCGACTGATATCGACAAATGCTGACACAGAGCTACGGAGATTCCAGCGCTTGCTCAGTGAGGTCGAGTTGGGGGATCAGAAGCCGTCCCAACTCCTGAGGAAAATGAGGGGATTAGCAGGGAATAAGCTGAGCGCGGAAGCGCTTAAATTCCTGTGGGCGGGCCACTTGCCCGCCACCGTGCGGACCGTGCTCGCGGTAAGCGACGAGACGGAACTTGAACAGTTGGCAAACCTGGCCGACAAGATTATGGAGAATGCCACCAAGACGGACATCGCGGCGATCGACAGACGCCCAGCAGCTTTATCAGCGTCGTCAAAACTGAAGGACACCATAGCAGAGATGTCCAGACAACTCGCGCAGCTGACAACCGACATCTGCGAGATAAAGGCCGACCGAAGCCACGTAGCACGCGAGCGTTCGAGATCGCAGACGGGCCCGAGGACATCACGAAGCGCCAGCCGATCACGCTGGCAAGAGAAGCGCGCAGCAGCTGACCCCAACTGGCTGTGCACGGCTCACTTCAAGTACAGGGGGAAGGCGCGGTCATGCAAGCAACCGTGCGCGTGGACGAAGCTGTCGGGAAACTAAACAACGAGCAGCGGCCCACGTCGGCAGACCTCTGCTCTCTGCACTGCCCCAACAGCCGACTCAAGGTGCGAGACCGGGAGACAGGGTTGTCTTTCCTCGTGGACACGGGCGCAGGAGTATCCGTATTACCTGCGACGGGGAAGACACGAGTAGCAGCAGAAGAACGCGTGCTTTATGCGGCGAACGGTACGCCCATAAAGACATACGGTGATAGGACACTAGTGCTAAATTTAGGGCTCCGGCGACCGTATAGGTGGATATTCATCGTCGCCGATGTAGCAGTCCCGATTTTAGGCGCGGACTTTCTTAGCTACCATAATCTCTTAGTGGACTTGAGGAGAAAAAGACTCGTGGACAACACCACTACGCTCGAAGTGTGTTGTGTGATAGACAGGAGTGAACTTAACACGTGCGTACAGACACTGAATAGTGCGGAACCACTACACGAACTATTGCGTGAGTACCCTAGGTTAAGTTCTACATCGAATATTGTCAACGAGGTCCCATTACATGACACTGTGCACCACATCGAGACGACTGGCCCCCCAGTGTACGCGAGAGCTAGACCTCTCCCGCCGGACAGGTATAATAAGGTCAAAAAAGATTTTGAAGACATGCTGGAACAGGGCATATGCCGTCCGTCGAAATCTCCTTGGGCCAGTCCTCTCCATGTGGTGGTGAAAAGTAATGGAGATTTACGTTTGTGTGGGGACTACAGACGCTTGAATTTAGTGACTAAGCCAGATCGATACCCCATACCTAGATTACAAGATTTTATGTATTTAGCCTATAATAAAACTGTTTTTACGAAACTTGACATGAAACGCGCATACTATCAGATGCCGGTCCTAGAGAAAGACATCGAAAAAACTGCTATAATAACGCCATTTGGATTGTTTGAGTTTCCTAGGATGACTTTTGGCCTACGAAATAGCGGTCAGACGTTCCAGAGGTTCATGCAGATGGTGTTACACGGGCTAGATTTCGCTTTCATTTACCTAGATGATGTTTTGATAGCCTCCGAGACACAAGCGGAGCACACAGCGCAGGTTAAAATGGTACTAGAGCGACTTAACAGGTACGGAGTGCAGCTGAATGTTCAGAAATGCTCATTCAACTGTACTTCATTGGCCTACCTTGGGTATGAGGTGTCGAAGGACGGCATCCTACCTTTGCCCGAGAAAATAGAAACGATAACAAGTTACCCCCGCCCGTCCACGGTTAAGCAGTTGAGGCAGTACTTAGGTCTAATAAACTTTTACCGCGACAGTGTAAAGGACGCGGCGGACCATCAGCGACTTCTAAACGCGTATCTGGTGGGGTCCAAGAAAAAAAACGACAAAACGGTCATTGAATGGACACCCACGACGATAGAAGCGTTCGAAAGGAGCCGGGAGAGCATAAAGGAAGCTACTGCCATAGCTTTCCCGTCTCCGTACGGGGAACTATATCTGATGACAGACGCGTCCTCTACATGTGTCGGAGGAGCGCTATGCCAGGATAACAAAGGTGTAAAACAACCCTTGGGATTTTTCTCAAAGGCGCTCAGTCCAGCGCAAGAGAAATATTCCACATTCGACAGAGAGTTGTTAGGTATTTATTTATCCGTTAAACACTTCAGACGACTCATAGAAGGTCGAGATCTCACGATCCAGACAGATCACAAGCCACTAATCTATACATACCAAAACGGTGCAAGCGACAACGATACTCCGAGACGAATCCGACAGTTGGGATTCATTTCTCAGTATTGCGCGCGTTTAGTGCACATATCGGGTGTAGACAACGCGGCGGCTGACGCAATGAGTAGAATAAATTCTATTAGCTGTCCGTCACCGCTGGACTGGACAGAACTGGCTGTCAAGCAAATCACTGATAAACAGTTACAGGAGATAACGGTTAAAGACCCTTCCCCAGTCACGAGGTTAAACATACCTACTGGCGATTCTCAAGTAACATTGTACTGTAACATCCAAGATGGTAATGTGAGACCATACATACCTGAGCAATTTCGTACGCAAGTATTTAATATTGTGCACGGAATTTCTCACCCAGGGACTCGCGGTACGCGACGTCTGGTAGCTCAGCGGTATTATTGGCCTAGCATGAATAGCGACATTGGTAAGTGGACAAAATCGTGCATACAATGTCAGAAGTCTAAAGTGACCAGACACACGCATTCACCTTTAGGGACATTTGAGGAGTCTGGGCGCTTCGAGCATATACATGTAGACTTAGTCGGACCACTACCCATATCAAACGGATCCAGATATATAGTCACGATCATAGATAGGGGTACGTCATGGCCAGAAGCAGTACCAGTTTCGGACCAGTCCGCCGAAACATCAGCGAGAGTCGTATATGAGAATTGGATCACGCGTTTTGGTTGTCCAATCCGTATCACGACTGACCAAGGTCGTAATTTCGAATCAGATCTTTTCTTTTCACTTAGTAAAATAATGGGGATGAAGAAGATACGCACGACGGCGTATAATCCAAAAGCCAATGGCAAAGTTGAGCGATTCCATAGGGGACTAAAAGCCTCACTGATGGCCCGCTGCAACACCGAAAATTGGGCTGAAGAATTGCCCACAGTACTGATGGGCTTACGAGCCGCATTGCGTGAAAATGCGGACGTAAGCGCCGCACAGTTGGTATACGGCACGCAGTTGCGACTCCCAGGAGACTTCTTTAAACACTCAAATCTAACAGATGAGGTAGGTGAAAGCTTCGTTGATAGGCTCCGTATGCATACCGAAGGTATAGCACCGGTGCCAGCTCGAGAAGCACGACAAAACTCCACTTTCATACATGCGGACCTAAATAAGACTGCACATGTCTTCGTAAGAAACGACCATGTAACGAAACCGTTGATCCCTCCGTACGCGGGTCCATTCAAGGTCATAAAGCGATGCGAGAAGTATTTTATTGTTGAGTTACCCCAAGGAGAGAAAGCGGTCAGTATCGATCGACTCAAACCAGCTTTCATACTAAACAATAAGGGTGATCAAGACGCCACACAGCGACAGGCTGGCGTGATTCGCACTGCGCAGCAAGCGCATTCCCCGCCAGTCCCGGCAGACGGTGTAATCGACACCGACGCTGCAGCTGATGACATTACTAGATCAGTTCCGATAAGCACTCGCAGCGGCCGAGTCATCAAAACACCGGTCAGATTCTGTTAACTATTTTTAATTAATGTATTTACTTCTACTGAGAAGAAATTTCAAATAAAGAGTATCGGAACCTGATATTATGCAGAGTAATTGTAATAAGCGCTAAGATAATTTTAAGAATATTAACGTTAATATTAGCTGTAACGTAAACGTGTAAATTTAAATGCAATCATAGGTAGTTGAGGCAACTTGTAAAATGTACTTTGCTAAAAATTTTTACGTAATTCTCAAGACGATTAAGCTTAATATTCTGTCCTGATTTAGGAAAGGCAGTGCTGTATTTTGTACAAAAATGAAACACATATGAGATTAATGTAACAATTGTAACGATAAATTCTGAAATGTATCTGGTATTTATCTTATAAGAAATAGGGCGAGGGCAGGCCACATAACGTTGACCAAGTGACATACCAAAAATTGTATACTCAGTGGCCCCGTTAAAGAATAATGTATTTCAGTAGGGTATTAACGTATGCAAAACGACATCCTCGAGATGATGTGCAAAAATTTGTAGGTCACCTCAGCTTTGGCCGAGAAACATACAAAAAAGTGCATACTCCGTGACCCGGTTAAATAAATGTACTCGTAGTTTAGTAAGTTATCAATGCATGCAAAAACAATTCTCGATATTGTTCGAAATGTTTCGCACCTGGTCAGCAAAAGTGAAATATAGGTCACCTCGGAATTGACCGACTGACACGCAAAGAAATTGTATACTAAGTAACACTGTTAAGAAAATGAAATTAGTAGGTTACTGACGTATGTAAAAATAATTGTAAACATTCTGTGCAATTTGTCATATAAATGCATAAGCGAGTAGGTACATAGCTGCAGGCGAGCGATGCACTCGTTACGACGAAATCTGACTCAGCAAGCGTTTCGCGCGCGCATATCGATAAACGCCACAGTAAACCACAGTACAGTGTGTTCGATTGTTAATATCGACTTGACCATAGTACATATTTAGTACAGTAAAACACTTAATTGTAATTGAAATTTTTGTTGAAGGAAATTGTATAGTTTTTCTTTAAGTTTTTTTTGGGGATGGAGTGATGTGGCGGTGACTCATTGGGCACATTACACATTTCATGACAGTGCAGCAAGGTGGGGCACTTTCCCCCACGCGCCCGCGGACTTACGTGCCCTACTAGTACCACCACGTCGCCCCAGCTCCTCAGTCTTCGGCTAAGCAACCTAACGTGTATTCGTGCACTGCGCCTGAGCATCCGGCTCGCGCTTACGTTGTACTCGTGGGCAATATAAAGTATTAACCTAAACTGTTGCGTTTACTTTAGCTCCCACACACCGAGACTCAAGTTAAGTGGACACGGACATATATTACTTATATCACTCCAACACTTACAGTACATTCAAAATCCTGCTGAAGAAACATTATCTTAGCAGTTGCTCTGTTGTGGAATAAGGTATTATGTATGTATTTTATGTTATTTTTATTATTATATACTGTATCTATGTACTGATATGTATATTTATATATATTTATAAGCATGTATTTCAACAACTGGCTGCATGAGAACAACCCCAACGGCGGCACTGGAGGTGCTACTGGGAATACTACCGCTGCACATCTTCGTACAACAGGAGGCAACGGCAGCAGCTTTCAGACTAAAACTATCTGGTACCTGGGGTAACAACCCAGGCAGGCACGGTACCAGCCTAACAGACGCAATTAAACAAAAACCAATGCTAACAGCTATATGTGACAGAATACCGGCCACACATATCTTTGTTAAGGGATACAACATACAACTCTACGAAGAGCAGAAGAATTCCACACGCGAAATAGACGTCTACACGGATGGATCCAAAACAGCAAATGGAACAGGAGCCGGCATATTCTCAATGGACCTAAACATTAGGTCAGCCATGCCACTGGGCAAGTACAACAGCATATTCCAAGCCGAATGTGTTGCAATAACACAAGCAGCATACAGCATAGCAAACAAAAAGATCAAGGAGTATGGCATACGCATACTATCCGACAGCGCTTCGGTACTCCAAGCCTTAACCAGCAACACCATTAAATCAAGCCTCATTTTGGAATGCCACCAAGCACTAGAGATTATCGCCAAACACAACAGAGTCACCCTTCAATGGATAAAAGGACACAGTGGATGTTTAGGCAACGACGCAGCAGACGAACTGGCAAGGAGGGGAGCAGGGTGGGTGGTCGATGGACCTGAGCCGATAGTGCCCCTCCCGTTTAATCAACTAAGATCATGGATCAGAGGACACGCAAAAGACCAACACCAACAGATATGGTCACAAATAAACGACTGCAAGCAGACAAGAGCGGCGGTGCCAACCATCAACAGGAAACTCACAAAGGGTATACTACAGCTAAACAAAGGTAAAATCAGATTGGTGGTGGGAATCTTAACAGGACACTATCCACTAAATAAGCACTTATTCATTATAGGTAAAACAGATAGCCCTCTGTGCAGGGGTTGCATGGGGGCTGAAGAAACGCCATCCCACGTGCTGCTACAGTGCGAGGGGGTGGCAAATGAGCGGGCAATCATCCTCAAAAACCCGAGGACACTCCAAGAGGCCTGCAAGGACGTCGGACGCCTGCAGGACTTCTGGAAGGAGCTGGGCTGGATGGAGTAGCGGCCGGGGTGATACGCACAACGGGTCCAAGCAGTGAGACCTACATGCGGAAAATGCCCACCAAGAAGAAGAAGAAGAAGCATGTATTTATTTGTTTATGTTATGTATATTTGTAAAAGTATGTATTATGTATATATTACTTTCCTGTCCAAATGTTTGCACTACCCTTGCCATATTTCTTCTTAACTTACTCTCATCACCCAAAGGTTGACTGGAAGAAATCACTTAAAGTGATAAGTCCGCCTTTGCACGCTACTTTTCTCTTGTTTCTGTGTGAATTATTGTTAACTTCTATTGCTCTTCTGTATGTTATCTTCTGTCTTGTGTATCTCTGTGTTTTTGTGTGTGCAATAAAGAATTTATATTCTATTCTACTCTATTATTTGAGTCGCGCTCGCGTAAAGAGTGTTCCGTACCATCCCGTTTTCTGTAAAGGGGGAGGGGGAGGGGGAGGGGGAGAGAGAGGGAGAGGGAGTAACTATGGGCGATAGTTACTTACTTTCTTCAAGACGGTTTATAGTCTTACTGAACGCAGCACGGCCTTCGGCCTCGCCCTCAATTACTTAATTTCTTCGAGAAGGTTTATAGTCTCCCTGAACGCAGCTCGGCCTTCAGCCTCGCCTTCAGTTACTTACTTTCATCAAGAAGGTTTATGGTCTCCCTGAACGCAGCTCGGCCTTCGGCCCCGCCCTCTGTTACTTACTTTCATCAAGAAGGTTTATAGTCTTTCTGAACGCAGCTCGGCCTTCGGCCTCGCCCTCAATTACTTAATTTCTTCGAGAAGGTTTATAAGTAGTCTTCCTGAACGCAGCTCGGCCTTCGGCTTCGCCCTCTGTTACTTACTTTCTTCGAAAAGGTTATCGTCTTCCTGAACGCAGCTCGGCATTCGGCCTCGCCCTCAGTTACTTACTTTCATCAAGAAGGTTTATAGTCTTCCTGAACGCAGCTCGGCCTTTGGCCTCGCCCTCAATGACTTAATTTCTTCGAGAAGGTTTATAGTCTTCCTGAACGCAGCTCGGCCTTCGGCCTCGCCCTTAGTTACTTACTTTCTTCGAGAAGGTTTATGGTCTTCCTGAACGCAGCTCGGCCTTCGGCCTCGCCCTCTGTTAGTTACTTTCTTCGAAAAGGTTATCGTCTTCCTGAACGCAGCTCGACCATCGGCCTCGCCCTCAGTTACTTACTTTCTTCAAGGAGATTTATAGTTTTCTTGTACGCAGCTCGGCCTTCGGACTCGCCCTTAGTTACTTACTTTCTTAGAGAACGTTTATTGTCTTCCAGAATGCAGCTCAACCTGCAGCCTCGCCGTTAGTTACTTACCTAAAAGAAACACTGGTAGGTGAATTAATCTATATATTTTTGTACTTATATCCAAAATATTATAACTAACAACACACAAGATCAACCGCCCGTACGGAGACGCTTCCCTTAACTAAATTTCTCTCAGTATATCGCGTAAGGGCTGCACGCGCCGCGTAGTGCTGTAGATGGATGCTCGATGACCGATGTATCGAATCGATGATCTGCACTCCATCAGTTGTTGAGAAGGTTTATCGTTTACCTTAAAGCAGATCGGCCTTAGTTACTTACTTTCTGCCTTTGAAATACGAATTTCACGCCAGAAGTTTCTTATTTGAATATCGAAAGCTTTTTCTCGCAGATTCGCTCGCCTGAAATTCGTATTTCAAAAGAAAAAACTAAGTAACTTAGGCCGGGCCGGAGGGTGAACTGGATTCAGATAAACAATAAACATTCTCAAAGAAAGTAAGTAATATACTAAAGGTGAGGCCGAAGGCCAAGCTGCGTTCACGAAGGTGTAAACATTTTCGTAGAAAGTAAGTAACAAAGGGTAAGGCCGAAGGCCGAGCTGCGTTCAGGAAGACCTTCAACCTCCTCGAAGAAAGTAAGTAACTGAGGGCGAGGCCTAAGGTCGAGCTGCGTTCAGGAAGACTATAATCCTTCTTGAATTAAGTAAGTAACTAAGGGTGTGGCGGAAGGCCGAGCTGTATCCTGGAAGACGCTAAACCTTCTCGATGACAATAAGTAACATTGGGCGATAGTTACTTACTTTCTTCAAGAAGGTTTATAGTCTTCCTGAACGCAGCTCGGCCTTCGGCCTTGCCCTTAGTAGCTTAGTTTCTTCGAGAAGGTTTATTGTCTTCCAGAATGCAGCTCAGCCTGAAGCCTCGCCGTTAGTTACTTATTTTAGTTGAGAAGGTGTATTGTTTACCTTAACGCAGATCGGCCGTAGTTACTTACTTTCTTTGAAATATGAATTTCACGCGAGCGAAGCCGCGGGCAAAAGCTAGTGTTTAATAATAATAATACAAGTAAACATTTGACGTAACGCAAAAGTTCGCTTGGCCGCTAAACTAAAGAAGTTAACCTTTTTTTTTATGGATATAGATAATGTACATTATGTACATACCTACATAATGTAGCATGGGTTATTGCTTGACACGTTGCGATCAAATAAAAACAGCCAAAAAAGATAAGTGTGAAGCTGAGGCTTAGTTGGCATGAGCAGAGTAAGCGCCGAGCGGTGGCGGTAGAGTACCTACATACACTAACTCGGTGGCGGTAGAGTACCTACATACACTAACTCGGTGGCGGTAGAGTACCTACATACACTAACTCGGTGGCGGTAGAGTACCTACATACACTAACTCGGTGGCGGTAGAGTACCTACATACACTAACTCGGTGGCGGTAGAGTACCTACATACACTAACTCGGTGGCGGTAGAGTACCTACATACACTAACTCGGTGGCGGTAGAGTACCTACATACACGAACTCGGTGGCGGTAGAGTACCTACATACAGTAACTCGGTGGCGGTAGAGTACCTACATACACTAACTCGGTGGCGGTAGAGTACCTACATACACTAACTCGGTGGCGGTAGAGTACCTACATACACTAACTCGGTGGCGGTAGAGTTATCAAATCAAATCAAAAAACGTTTATTGCACATAAAAGCGTACAGAAGGTAGTACTTAATGCCTATGGCATTTTCCGCCAGCCTACCCTTTTTAAAATATAAAAACCAGGGTAGGTGCAACAAAACATTGTCTTAGCTTAGATAATAGAAAACAAAGATTTATATATATATATATATATATATACATAAAATACATACATATAATAACCATAAAGTAACCATAGTAAATAGTAAATACATATAAGCATATACAAAATAAAACTCAGGCAATACATGTTATTAAATTACACAGAAACCGATGAACTCCGAAACAGAAGAAGATGAGGTTTAGGGTTTGAGGAGATGGTCTTTCAAGAGCACTCTGAACGTGTGGATCGATGCACACTGTCGTAAACGAAGAGGAAGTTCGTTCCACATGCGTGCAGCGTGCACTGTGAAAGAGTCAGTGTAAAAGACTGAGGAGTGGGACGGGATAGCAAGAACAAGGGTGTCAGAGGACCTTAATGATACACCGTGGGAAGAAAGCATTTGGAAACGGTCTGATAGGTATTTAGGAGCAGCAGGGTCATTCAGTGTGCAGTACAAGAGAGAGAGGACATGGGAATTCCTACGACGACGAATGTCGAGCCACTGAAGGCTAGATCGGAACTCAGAAATGTGATCATATTTCCGCAGACCGAAAATGTAGCGGATGCACATGTTTAGTAGCCGGTCCAACTTATTCAGCAGCTCTTCATTGACGTCGAGGTAACAGATATCCGCGTAGTCTAGGATAGGGAGGAGAAGAGATTGTACCAACATAGTCTTTGTGCTGATAGGTAGGAAATTCTGCAGACGCTTGAGAGAATGCAAGCTGGCTCTTACCTACATACACTAACTCGGTGGCGGTAGAGTACCTACATACACTAACTCGGTGACGGTAGAGTACCTACATATACTAACTCGGTGGCGGTAGAGTACCTACGTACACTAACTCGGTGGCGGTAGAGTACCTACGTACACTAACTCGGTGGCGGTAGAGTACCTACGTACACTAACTCGGTGGCGGTAGAGTACCTACGTACACTAACTCGGTGGCGGTAGAGTACCTACGTACACTAACTCGGTGGCGGTAGAGTACCTACGTACACTAACTCGGTGACGGTAGAGTACCTACGTACACTAACTCGGTGACGGTAGAGTACCTACGTACACTAACTCGGTGGCGGTAGAGTACCTACGTACACTAACTCGGTGACGGTAGAGTACCTACGTACACTAACTCGGTGGCGGTAGAGTACCTACGTACACTAACTCGGTGACGGTAGAGTACCTACGTACACTAACTCGGTGGCGGTAGAGTACCTACGTACACTAACTCGGTGACGGTAGAGTACATACGTACACTAACTCGGTGGCGGTAGAGTACCTACGTACACTAACTCGGTGGCGGTAGAGTACCTACGTACACTAACTCGGTGGCGGTAGAGTACCTACGTACACTAACTCGGTGGCGGTAGAGTACCTACGTACACTAACTCGGTGGCGGTAGAGTACCTACGTACACTAACTCGGTGGCGGTAGAGTACCTACGTACACTAACTCGGTGGCGGTAGAGTACCTACGTACACTAACTCGGTGGCGGTAGAGTACCTACGTACACTAACTCGGTGGCGGTAGAGTACCTACGTACACTAACTCGGTGGCGGTAGAGTACCTACGTACACTAACTCGGTGGCGGTAGAGTACCTACGTACACTAACTCGGTGGCGGTAGAGTACCTACGTACACTAACTCGGTGGCGGTAGAGTACCTACGCACACTAACTCGGTGGCGGTAGAGTACCTACGTACACTAACTCGGTGGCGGTAGAGTACCTACGTACACTAACTCGGTGGCGGTAGAGTACCTACGTATACTAACTCGGTGGCGGTAGAGTACCTACATCGGTATCACCCCCGCTGCTCCGCGCCGCCGCGCGGGTGGTGTCGCGTGGCCGGAATGGCTGGTTAATTGAATGTAAGAGGATCGTAGGCGGTAGGACTCCCTGAGTCGGTTGACTTGCTCAGTTGCACGTAAACTGCTACTTGCTCAGTTTAATAGCGCTTATTAGGTAAGTATCTATAACATTATACACAATATGTATCTATCTACAAAGTGTAGCAAGTACTTATTATACTGTTGCGACCTCTTCTCCCAGCGCTGTGAACTAAACAATCCTCCTCACTCCTATTTACATAGCGAGCAAACAAGACGCGCCGCCCGCACGCACAGCCACTTCATATTCTCGAGCTCATTTAGAGAAAGCGGAGGGAGGGTAAAGTTTAGCACAGCGAGGGGGGCCCGCGGCCGCGCGCGAGTCACACACACATTACTAAATTACACTAGTTGGCGTGGCACTGTTCGTTATGTAGCCCGGGGAGTGGGGCGGGGCGGGGGCACGTGAGTAAAGAATATACTTGCGAAGACAAATCCAACGAGCCCAAACACGATGGGCTTATCATGATTAGTTTAGGAGTTTCTATGGCTTTCTTCCGGCTCTATTATCAGGACCCTGGAAATAACATATGACTAGAGTACTTGCGAAGACAAATCCAACGAGCCCAAACATGGTGGATTTGTCATGTGTAGTTTAGGAGTTCCTATGGCTTCCTTTCGGCTCCATCATCAGGACCCTGGAAATAACATATGACTAGAGTACTTGCGAAGACAAATCCAACGAGCCCAAACATGGATGTCAAGCTTATCTATTTTTTTCTGTCTTAGGCCCACTTGCACCAACACGAATTTAACGATATAAACCAGTTTAACTCGTTAAGCTAGTACCCGATGACTATGGGAACCGCGTTTAAATCCATAACTCGCTACTTAACTCTAAATTCGTGTTGGCGCAATTGGGCCTTAGTTTAAATTTTTTAAGCTGCTTGCGTTTTTGAAAAATAATAAAAAATATATAAATGTAATATATTTTTTATTTTGTTGAATTCATTTTCAATGCGACGCATCTTCTAACCTAACCTATATTCCTATATTCCTATATCCAACGAGCCCAAATATGGCCCAAATTTATCATGTGTAGTTTAGGAGTTCTTATGGCTTCCTTCCGGCTCCATCATCAGGACCCTGGAAATAACATATGACTAGAGTACTTGCGAAGACAAATCCAACGAGACCAAACACTATGGGCTTATCATGTGTAGTTTAGGAGTTCCTATGGCTTTCTTCCGGCTCCATCATCAGACCCCAACTAACCTTTTCCTTATCCCGACTTTCTCGTGTCGCTCAGCGACAATATTTTTTCGAATTCCGTAGATTCATTTCCAATGTGCTCGATAGTCGTGTGAGGCACGAAATCTGTGAATTAATTTTTTCAAAAAGGTTGAGCTACAGGGCAAACCCTTAACCCAATCGTCTTTGTTTTAGGCTCAAATTGTAGCTGATTAAATTGTCCAGAGGAGGTTTTCTCAAATTTTTGATATCATTCTTCGTTTCCAAAATATCGAACACCGAAATAAAAAATTAGATTTTTTTTTTCACCATATCGGCCATAACTTTTTTTGTTTTTTACTTTCTCAATGAATTATTCTGCACCTTACAGCTCTCATGAATACGCGTCCTTTGAGCATTTTTAAACGGTTTTATTTAGCTTGACTCCGTATATTTGTTTGTTTGTTTGTTTGTTTGTTACTATCTTTGTTTAAAATCTTGCGACAACTTTTTCAACTACTTCTACTGAACCGATTTTTATGAAACTTTGCACACACATTGAGTTCTCGTGACAATACAATATTATGATAATTTCAACTTGGTAACGAGGGTCTGATGATGGAGTCAGGAGGAGGACAGTGGAACTCTTCAACCGTTACTAGTAACCTCCTCGAGTTTGGGTTCATATGGTTGGTTTGGACGAGTGTTCCATGCTTCTACCAATACACTTGGTGACGAGGGTCTGATGATGGAGTCAGGGGGTGTAGAGTGGAACTCTTCAACCGTTACTAGTAACCCCCTCGAGTTTGGGCTCATTTGGTTGGTTTGGACGAGTGTCCCATACTTCTACCAATACACTTGGTGACTAGAGTCTGATGATGGAGTCAGGAGGTGTACAGTGGAACTCTTCAACCGTGACTAGTAGCCCCCTCGAGTTTGGGCTCATTTGGTTGGTTTGGACGAGTGTCCCATAGTTCTACCAATATACTTGGTGACGAAGGTCTGATGATGAAGTCAGGAGGTGTACAGTGGAACTCTTCAACCGTTACTAGTAACCCCCTCGAGTTTGGGCTCATTTGGTTGGTTTGGACGAGTGTCCCATACTACTACCAATACACTTGGTGACGAGGGTCTGATGATGGAGTCAGGAAGTGTACAGTGGAACTCTTCAACCGTTACTAGTAACTCCCTCGAGTTTGGGCTCATTTGATTGGTTTGGACGAGTGTCCCATAGTTCTACCAATATACTTGGTGACGAGGGTCTGATGATGGAGTCAGGAGGTGTACAGTGGAACTCTTCAACCGTTACTAGTAACCCCCTCGAGTTTTGGCTCATTTGGTTGGTTTGGACGAGTGTCCTATACTTCTAACCAATACACTTGGTGACGAGGGTCTGATGATGGAGTCAGGAGGTGTACAGTGGAACTCTTCAACGGTTACTAGTAACCCCTCGAGTTTGGGCTCATATGGTTGGTTTGGACGAGTGTCCCTTACTTCTACCAATACACTTGGTGACGAGGGTCTGATGATGGAGGCAGGAAGTGTACAGTGGAACTCTTCAACCGTTACTATTAACCCCCTCGTTTTTGGGCTCATATGGTTGGTTTGGACGAGTGTCTCATACTTCTACCAATACACTTGATGACGAGGGTCTGATGATGGAGTCAGGAGGTGTACAGTGGAACTCTTTAACCGTTACTAGTAACCCCCTCGAGTTTGGGCTCATTTGGTTGGTTTGGACGAGTGTCCCATACTTCTACCAATACACTTGGTGACGAGGGTCTGATGATGGAGTCAGGAGGTGTACAGTGGAACTCTTCAACGGTTACTAGTAACCCCTCGAGTTTGGGCTCATATGGTTGGTTTGGACGAGTGTCCCTTACTTCTACCAATACACTTGGTGACGAGGGTCTGATGATGGAGTCAGGAGGTGTACATTGGAACTCTTCAACGGTTACTAGTAACCCCTCGAGTTTGGGCTCATATGGTTGGTTTGGACGAGTGTCCCTTACTTCTACCAATACACTTGGTGACGAGGGTCTGATGATGGAGTCAGGAGGTGTACAGTGGAACTCTTCAACCGTTACTAGTAACCCCCTCGAGTTTGGGCTCATTTGGTTTGTTTGGACGAGTGTCCCATACTTGTCGAACGCAAAAGTATGAAACAGACATACCATCTGTTCAAATTGATTTTGAAAGAGACGGCGGACACCTTTTCCATCCTAAAGCCATACAGTTTCCAGCAAAGTTTAATTATGGAACAGCTGAGAGACGGATGTTACCGATAATTTTGTCATGGGCCTCCACTGTCCATAAAATGCAGGGCAGTATTGTTGACCGTGCTGTCGTGTATTTGGGCTCCAGACTATTTGAGGAGGGTCAAGCGTATGTTGCATTGAGTCGCGTAAAGTCTTTAGAAGGGTTATGTATTGAGGAGCTTGATTGTGAGTAATTGACAGGTAAGAAACCGAGTAACAAAGATGCAATGAGAGAGTTGGAAAGGATGACGAGTTTACGTAATGAATGATACGAGCCAAAAATCAAACTAAAAACGAGTAAATAAAAAAATAGGTAAAAAAACTTTTAAGTTAAACGGTTTTATTAAAAATAAAAAACTAGAAAAAAAACAGCTGTACAAAAAACTACAAAATAATAAGGACACAAGTCTGGGCCTTCTTAAGATTTTACGTCTGGGTAAGAAATCGTGCAATACTAGCGTGCTGTCTTCTCATGTCGGATGCCAAAGTGCACATTGTGTCGCTGCGTCAGCGGAATAAGTAATAAATTGAGACTTTTAACAGACTAATATAAAAACGTGGGGCGTATAATAAATAACATGCGCCCCACGTTTTTATATTAGTCTGTTAAAAGTCTCAATTTATTACTTACTAGCTTTTGCCCGCGGCTTCGCTCGCGTGAAATTCGTATTTCAAAGGAAGAACTAAGGGCGAGCTGGATTCAGGTACTTAAACGATAAACCGTCTCGAAGAAAGTGAGTAACTTTTTGAGGCCGAAGGCGGAATTGCGTTCAGGAAGACGATAAACCTTCTCGAAGACAGTAAGTAACTATGGGCGAGGCCGAAGGCCGAGCTGCGTTCAGGATGAGGGTAACCTTTTCGAAGAAAGTAAGTAACAGAGGGCGAGGCCGAAGGCCGAGCTGCGTTCAGGAAAACGATAAACCTTCTCGAAGACAGTAAGTAACTATGGGCGAGGCCGAAGGCCGAGCTGCGTTCAGGATGAAGGTAACCTTTTCGAAGAAAGTAAGTAACAGAGGGCGAGGCCGAAGGCCGAGCTGCGTTCAGGAAAACGATAAACCTTCTCGAAGACAGTAAGTAACTATGGGCGAGGCCGAAGGCCGAGCTGCGTTCAGGAAGAGGATAACATTTTCAAAGAAAGTAAGTAACAGAGGGCGAGGCCGAAGGCCGAGCTGCGTTCAGGAATACCATAAAACTTCTCGAAGAAAGTATGTAACAAAGGGCGAGGCCGAAGGCCGAGCTGCGTTCAGGAAGACGATAAACCTTCTAGAAGACAGTAAGTAACTATGGGCGAGGCCGAAGGCCGAGCTGCGTTCAGGAAGAGGATAACCTTTCCGAAAAAAGTAACAGAGGGCGAGGCCGAAGGCCGAGCTGCGTTCAGGAAGACCATAAACCTTCTCGGAGAAAGTAAGATACAGAGGGCGAGGCCGAAGGCCGAGCTGCGTTTAGGAAGACGATAAACCTTTTCGAAGACAGTAAGTAACTATGGGCGAGGCCGAAGGCCGACCTGCGTTCAGGAAGAGGATAAACCATCTTTAAGAAAGCAAGTAACAAAGGGCAAGGCCGAAGGCCGAGCTTCGTTCAGAAAGAGGATAACCTTTTCGAAGAATGTAAGTAACAGTGAGCGAGTCCGAAGGCCGAGCTGCGTTCAGGAAGACCATAAATCTTCTTGAAGAAGTAACTTCTTTGTTACTTACTTTCTTCGAAAATGTTTATCTTCTTCCTGAACACATCTCGGCCTTCGGTCTCGCCCATAGTTACTTACTGTCTTCGAGAAGGTTTATCCTCTTCCTGAACGCAGCTCGGCCTTCGGCCTCGCCCTTTGTTACTTGGTTTCTTCGAGAAGGTTTAGGATCTTCCTGAACGCAGCTCGGCCTTCGGCCTCGCCTTTTGTTACTTACTTTCTTCGAGAAGGTTTATAGTCTTCCCGAACGCAGCTCGGCCTTCGGCCTCGCCATTAGTTACTTACTTTCTTTGAGTACGTTTATCGTCTTCCTGAACGCAACTCATTCACAAACTTTCGCGTTTATAATATTAGTAGGATGTATTTTGGGTAGGTTCGGAGTGAGGCCTGATTTTAGAAATTATTCCCAATTATCGGATGCATGCAAGTAAATCCGAAAGCAACAGCTAACAATATATAAATTTTTGAAATGTGTTAATTAAGCCCTTTCATTTGATCCCAAAGACGACATCATTAAAAAAAATTTCTTTAGGTCATGACTTTATGTCCTTTAGAGGGCGCCATATACAATTTTAAGGGACGTCACATAGCCTCTATCCAGCGTCAAGCAAGACGCATCCAACGATACCTCATTTGTCAAATTATGATAAGTAGTTTCGAAGTTATGTATGAGGGAACAGATGAACATACATACATACATACATACATACATACATACATACATACATACATACATACATACATACATATATACATGCATACATACATACATACATACATACATACATACATACATACATACATACATACATACATACATACATACATACATACATACATACATACCGGTCAAACACATAACTCTCATTTTCGCTTCGCCGTAGTCGGGTAAAAATACGTATCTTTTCGCTAATAGTGCGCGCATACTACACTACGTACAATATAATAAACATACGATCAAATAACTTAAATCAAATAGGAACTCCAGTTAAGTAAATATCCGCTAGCATCGACTTGCAACAACACATTTACCTAAAATTTGTTTGGTTTGCACCTAAAATTAATCACATAGATACCTAATGAAGTAAACCTCTGGCTCGAGACAATGCATACACACACCGCGCTCGGCCAGACCGCACCCCGCGCCGTGCGCGCGCCCACGCCTCCGCCTCCGCCGCCAGCCTCCGCTAGCTAGCCACAAACCGCCGCCGCCGCGCCGCGCCGCTTTTAATTCGATTCGATTTGTATGGGAGCCACATCTTAGCGTAGCCGGAAGTGAATTTTAGTTAGCCTATCCTGTGTCCCGTATAGTAAAATGGGCTTGTACTAAGTTTCATCAAATTCGGATGATGGCTTAAGGAGTTATGGAGGAACATACATACATACATACATACATACAGAAAAGATTTCTAAAAATCGTCAATTTAGCTTTAGTATCATACATAGAGGCTACAAACTCAATATTTCCTAAAACAAAGTAACTTACTCCATGACCACCCCTTACAGATTTATTATTAGTATTGATTCCGCTGACGCAGCGACACAATGTGCCCTTTGGCATCCGACATGAGAAGACAGCACGCTAGTATTGCACGATTTCTTACCCAGACGTAAAATCTTAAGAAGGCCCAGACTTGTGTCCTTATTATTTTGTAGTTTTTTGTACAGCTGTTTTTTTTCTAGTTTTTTATTTTTAATAAAACCGTTTAACTTAAAAGTTTTTTTACCTATTTTTTTTTGAATTTCATATCTTCACAACTCTCCGAGATATAAGGGGATCGCACTTTTTCGTGAAATCGGGGCCTATACTGGAACACGAACCAAGAGACATTTTCAATGTCAAAACTTGTAAGATAAGCACTCGGATAACGGCTTCTCCAATAAAAGAAGTGAGATCTAACTGGATACCAAGTTCTTTCAAAGTTCCTTAAATCATAGCTCTTGTTATGCATAACGTTGTTCAGTTGCTTTAAAAGAAAATTTGTTATGTTCTTTGCTACTCAATAGTGCGACTTGGCAAGTTTTATCGTATTCAAATTTATCTAATTGAACTAGTTCTTTGTCAATGAAATACTTGACTAAATTGTTCTCAAGCTTAAAGTTAAAGTAGGTGGATAAAAGCAGCATCGCCTGCATCGGCCTAGCCTGGGAGGGATTACCACCGACCACCGACGCTACACCTCACCCGGCTGTTCCGAAGCAGGAGCCTGTGAAGAGGGTGGTGAACGAGCTACTCGTCGCCTGTGTCGTCGCCGAGCGTCGTGTCGGCCGTTCTCGTCGACCCCCCGCGTCACGCTACCCTCGAAGCTAAGTCGCTGCGCTCGTTGGTCACTCTCTCGATGCTATGTACCTTGCTCAAGTAATTTCCTTCTTTTCTAAGCACGCTTTTGGATGTTCCCCAAGCGTGCAGTAAATTCACCACCCGAATATTTTAATTTTGTAACATCCTATGTCTATTCTTCCGTGTATTACGCTCTTCGTCAAATATAATGTATTAAACTTTTCTGAGTCTTCTTTATCTCCCCCTCAAGTCTCCTCTTGTTCTCTCACTAATAATACATTTAGAGATATGCGGACCAGTCAAATAACAGAAGTTCGGGTTATAGTGTCTTATAATACCTGAAGCCACTGCTGGGTGGTGGGTGCATGGGTAAAATTAATTCCCCGTGAACCCATTGGTGGCTGTAGTCGGTGGGTGCACGGGTCGTGACTCCCTAAACCTACCTTGTCACAGAATACCCAAATTAACTAATGTACCTAATGTGTAATGTTGTCATCTTCCTGTGTTCAAGATCTTGTTACAAAATCTTATTTTGGAACGAACGACTTCGTTTTCTTAGAATTCCCTGATAAATTAAACACCATTTTAATATGAAACGTAAAATCCTTTTATTCAGGTCTTTTAAGATTAACTTATGTAGATAAACAGCAAATATAACTTAATATCTCCTAACAGGGAAAGTTAACAAGAAGAAGAGTGAGAGGAGAACGTGAGGACCCACTGGAGGCCCAGCAGGCTAGAGGTATAGCGAGAGGACTCACTAGAGGCCCACCAGGCTAGGGAAATAGCGAGAGGGAGGACCCACTGGAGGCCCACCAGGCTAGGGAAATAGCGAGAGGACCCACTGGAGGCCCAGCAGGCTAGAGGTATAGCGAGAGGACTCACTAGAGGCCCACCAAGCTAAGGAAATAGCGAGAGGGAGGACCCACTGGAGGCCCACCAGGCTAGGGAAATAGCGAGAGGACCCACTGGAGGCCCACCAGGGTAGGGAAATAGCGAGAGGACCCACTGGAGGCCCACCAGGCTAGGGAAATAGCGAGAGGACCCACTGGAGGCCCACCAGGCTAGGGAAATAGCGAGAGGACCCACTGGAGGCCCACCAGGCTAGGGAAATAGCGAGAGGACCCACTGGAGGCCCACCAGGGTAGGGAAATAGCGAGAGGACCCACTGGAGGCCCACCAGGCTAGGGAAATAGCGAGAGGACCCACTGGAGGCCCACCAGGCTAGGGAAATAGCGAGAGGACCCACTGGAGGCCCACCAGGCTAGGGAAATAGCGAGAGGGAGGACCCACTGGAGGCCCACCAGGCTAGGGAAATACCGAGAGGACCCACTGGAGGCCCACCAGGCAAGGGAAATAATGGGAGGACGCACTGGAGGCCCATTAGGCTAGGGGAATAGCGAAAGGACCCACTGAAGGCCCACCAGGCTAGGGAAATAGCGAGAGGACCCACTGGAGGCCCACCAGGAAGTCATACCTTTGTATAAAAAGGGATGCCATAACAATGTTGAGAACTATCGTCCTGTCTCTATATTGCCAGTTTTCAGTAAGGTCTTTGAATTTTTTTTGGAAAATCGGTTAATTAATTCTTTACAGATAATGAACTTTTAAATTGTAAACAATTTGGATTTCGGAAAGGACTGTCAACGGGTGATGCTATAGCTTCTATGGTAAGATCTATATTAACTTCTCTAGACGACTCTCAGCATACTTATGGCATCTTTTGTGACCTGTCCAAAGCCTTGGACTGTGTAAATCACGAAATATTATTAATGAAACTAGAGCATTATGGTATAAGAGACAATGAATTGCGTATATTCCAATCATATTTAGAAAATAGAGCTCAAATATGTGACGTCAATGGCTCAAAATCGAATGTAGAATCAATTACAATGGGTGTACCGCAGGGTTCCATCCTGGGACCATTATTGTTTCTAACACCTGTTAACGACATCTCGAGCTGCGTAACAGACGATATAGAGATGGTAATGTTTGCAGATGATATCTCAGTTGTACTGAATAACAATGATATAGATAAACTAAGAGAATCCTTTTTAACTGTACTAGAAATCTCTAAAATCTTGGTTTGAGTGCGATAATCTATTACTAAATGTTAACAAAACTAATATTATGCACTTTGCTCCTGGGACTCATAGACGTAATAACAATGATGGCATATTAAAAACTGAAGAAAACTTGTCATTAAACCTTGCTAATGAACTAACTTTTCTTGGGGTAATATTTGATAAAAGTTTTACTTGGAAAGCCCACATAAACTCTTTAGCTGGTAAGCTGAGTTCCGCTTGTTATGCTATCAAAAAAATTAAAGAACTAGGCGGAACTCATGCTGCGAAAACGGTTTATCATGCTTATTTTGAGAGCATCATGTCATATGGTCTTATGTTTTGGGGAAAGGCAGCAGTTTCAAATAGAATATTTTTATTACAGAAGAGGGCCCTGCGGTACATCTTGAATATGAAAACTAGAGATACTTGTAGGACAGCGTTCGGGGAGATAGGAATCATGACTTTACCAAGTGCATATGTTTACCAGAACATATGCTATGCCAGAAAAAATATTCATGATTCCTCTCTTAATTCCGACAATCATAACCTATGATACACGGTGTAAGAATATGTACAACTAATAATACATAGATTATCTAAAACCTCAAAAAGCTTTATTTGTAGATTTTATAATAAACTGTCTTCTAAAATAAAACAATTAGAAGATAATAATTTTAAACGAAGAATTAAACAAAATGTTAATTGAAAAAAGTTATTACACTATTAAGGATGCTTTAGCTGACCATCATTTTATCTGAGAATCTGACTACTGTTTTTCCCACTAAATAACTTCACAATTGGATACACTTTGTATCTTTAGATTTTTAACATGACTTATTACATTTCTTTGTAATAAACTTTTACTAATATTTGTTGAATTGACTTGATATATTTAAGTATCAAATTGACGATGGCACTATACACCAGATTATAGGTAATGTAAATAGGCAGAGTGGTCAGATTCTTCAGTATTCATGTTTATGCTGTAAATATGAATGCTCTTGTGAGCGGTAGTATGGGTTAATTATTTATAAGTTACTATAATATACCTAATATTTATAAGGTACTAATAAAACATTGTGACTTGCGAAGTTTGTTTGTCAGTTCTTCTTCGCATTGAATTTAGAACTGGCGGAATTTTCGAAATATCCAAGCGTAGGTTACCTACCTGTGGATGAAATTATACAATAAACAATATTGTAAAGGTCTGTTTGAATTTATATGAATGATGAATTTTAAAAAAAAAAGATTTTTTTTTCAAATTCCACTAGCTCTTTAGCTCTTCCTTCTTTAATTTTTTAGTTATGATAAGTATATGCAGCTTTATCCGAAAATAATGCGATCTAAAAAAATTTAATTATTTTCAAGACGTCAGATGTCGGGGTCTGTGATTCTATCGTCCAACGTAGACTCGGCCATGTTAGCATAGCCGCTTATATTACGGCGGACGTTCTGAAACTGTTGTGTACATAGCTGTTTATACGTCTAGAAATACCTTTAAATTTACTAATTTCGCTACAAATCTTTAACATATTAATCATAAATACCTAGAATTCTAGTTGATCTATGCAAAAAAGTCAAAATACCTAAAGTTGTCAGATACGTAGGCGCCGTCGATATAGGAATATTGTGCAGTTTCAACGATATTACATATACAGGGTATTTGGTAATTCGATACATTCCTTCTAAGGGGTCATTCTAAAGCTAATTTGCAACAAAATTATCCCAATGAACTATGGGTCGAAAATCAATAGTTTTTGAGTTATTTAGGTTTTAATTTTTTTTTGAAATTTTCCGTCTTGTTACCAAAAAATTATAATTATAAAATAACTACTCCACTCTGGGTACTTAATCAGCTATTTTCTAATAGCTGACGAATGAGAGACTACTTTAAAAAAATATGTGCGCTGAAAATATCCGTAATCTTAGATATAAAAGGTCATACATCAAAGGTTATGCAAAAAATCCACAACATTTATTTAAATCGAAGAGGATTACTAAAAAAAATGTAAGACACGTGGCATGCAAATTATGGGAATAACTTTATCATTTCATAAGCTTTCATAAAAGGTACAAATGTACACTTGCACACAAGTTACATTTTTTTATCAGATATCAAGTATCAGACTCGTACTTAAAATGAACGAAAAATTAAACGTCTGACGCAGAGAGAACGTTTATTCGGGATCGGCCGTTTTGTCTCTCGCCAAAATTAGTAAATTATTAATTTAGTAAAACGAATTCCACGTTGTTGATTCCTTGTTGTTGTTCCAAATGGTTCGTTATTTTTGAGATGTGCCTGCAGTAATGGCTGCATTCACTCGTGAAGAATACGCTGATATTCTGTTTTGCTATGGATTTTGCGATGGCGTTGACGCTGCGGCACAAAGGGAATATGCGCATCCTTACCCTGATCGTCGTATACCTAATGTAAGAGTTTTCTGGGACATACCGGCGCCTCCGAGAAATCGGCAGTACTAACCGAAGGCAGGCAGATGCTGGCAGACCAGGTGTTATTCCGCCTGAAGATGAGGAGGAAGTATTGGAGTTTTTCAGAAGAGATCCTACTACTTCAATTAGAGCTGCAGTCAGGCGCCTTGGATTAAGCCAGTGGCAAGTGTGGTTTATTGTACATACAGCACGGCTGTACCCATTCCACTGCACGCCCGTGCATGCTATCGAAGACGGAGATCCTGTTAGAAGAATGGATTTTTGTAGTTTTATGATAAACATCGACCTAGAGAACCGCAATTATTTAAGTAAGATTTTGTGGACGGACGAATCGAAGTTCAACTGAGATGGCATTACTAACTACCACAATGCTCATTACTGAGCGCCAAAGAATATGAACCCGCGAAAGAAGAAAGAAGGAGCTCACCAAAGAAGATTCTCTTTGAATGTGTGGATGGGAGTGGTTGACAACCAATTTTTTTTTTCTTATTGAAACTGACACGGTTGGCTACATCACCTACACCAGGGGTCACCAAATGGCGGACCGCTGTCCGGATCCGGACCGCCGACCCATTTTTTGCGGACCTAGAAGAATTTAAGAATATCAATATAAAAATGTCTGAAACAATCCGTATATATGGCAACGCTGGCGACAGCGCGACTGATCACTCACATACTGTGTGTGGTGATAAATGACCACACACAAATTATGGATACACATTTGTGTGTGGTGATATACCCAGAACTAAAAAAATTGGCTTTGAAACTTTGTACAATGTTGGGATCGACATATATTTGTGAAGCTGCGTTTTCCAAGATTAACTTCATTAAAAATAAATTCCGATCTCGTCTAAGCAATGACCATCTCGAGGATTTAATGGCAATAGCTTACACTAACAGATTGTTCAGAGTAAATTGTTGTATTTTTTAATTGGATGTATCCTTAATAAAAAAAATTCTGAATTTTTCAGAGTAAAAAATTCCATTTTTCGCATTAATATTACGTACGTACTTTGTTATTTTTTACTAACAAAAATATTTTCGTATTTCTTTTCGTTTTATATACTTATTAATTGACATTTTAAATCTTGGTTGCTAGTCATCATCTACCAAACGGACCGCGACAGATACATATTTTTTTAAACGGACCCCCAATGAAACTAATTGGTGATCCCTGACCTACACCATCCGCGATGTCAGCCCATAACACCGGATGAACTTGGTGCCACGTCAGTGCTTCCCTTCGGTCGTGCCGGCTACACTGAACTGGACAGAAAACACAAACTATTTACATAGCCGTTTCGACCGACCTTTCATTCAGTGCGGTGGTACCAACCCGGGCGGGTTAATCAATTAATCGGGCCGCACTTTTTCCCTCAAAATGTAGATGGTGATGCATACAATTTTTTTTAAGAAATGATTTGGAACCGTTGCTGGAAGATGTGCCTCTTGCCACAAGAATGCGAATGATTTACCAGCACGATGGCTGCCCAGCCCACTTTTATCGAAATATGCGACAGTGGCTGGATGAATGTTACCCACGCCGATGGATCGGCCGAGGCGGGCCGATTCCTTGGCCAGCAAGGTCCCCCGACTTGACACCTTGCGACTTTTACCTTTGTGGTCATATGAAGGAGTTGGTGTACTCCACGCCTGTAAATACAGTGGAAGAGCTTAGAAAGCGAATAATAGCCGCGGCTCAGAAAATACGTGAAACTTTAACACCACGGGTGACCTAAACGTAAGTGCGAAAAAGATTATGTAAGTGCGTGTGTTAGGAACCGAGGACTTCAGTTTGAACAGGATCTGTAATTTTTCACATAAATAAATGTAATTTAATTGTTGACTGTTTTTTACACCTTGATAAGGACTAATTAAATAAAAAAAATCGTCAGTGCAAACCAAACTAAAAAAAAAAAAAAATAATTTTACTTGTGTGCAAGTGTACAATATTTCTACCTTTTCTGAAAGCTTATGAAATTATGAAGTTATTCCCATAATTTGCATGCCACGTGTCATACATTTTTTTTAGTAAACCTCTTCGATTTAAATAAATTTTGTGGTATTTTTGCATAACCTTTGATTTATGACCTTTTATTTCTAAGATTACGGATATTTTCAGCGCACATATTTTTTTAAAGTAGTCTCTCATTCGTCAGCTATTAGAAAATAGCTGATGAAGTACCCAGAGTGGAGTAGTTATTTTATAATTATAATTTTTTGGTAACAAGACAGAAAATAAAAAAAAAATCACAGATCTCGTGCATTACACGACCTTGGAGGTACATTGAAAATGAACTCAACAAAATCTATACATATAATAAAATCGTAAAGGTAAGAAAGTCTGTACATTGAATGTATTCGGAAAAAAACTAACCAGGGTGGCTTAAAATGAGATACTGAACATGTTAGAACAGTTTTAAAAATTTTTGTTTGTTTGTTTGTTTGTTTGTATGTACGCGCATCACGCAAAAACCACTGAACGGAATTAGACGAAACTTTGTATAGTGCCAGTTTATATGCCGGGTTAGGATAATACGTAAAAAAAATATCAAAAATAAAAAAATTTAACAAATTATAAACATTATTGCGCGTTTAAAATCACGTAGTCTAAAGTACATAATTATATCTTGAGAACTGGCAGCAAATACAATTTGAATGAAATATTCATTCGAAATTTAAAAATAAGTAGATACAACGAAAATGACAGTTCTTCTTTTTTATAACTTGAACACAATAGTTTATACATATCTATTCTTTCTATACATAATAATAAAATCGTAAATGCAAAAATATCTATTTGTACGCGCATCTCGCAAAAACCACTGAACGAAATTTGAGGAAACTTTTTATAGTGAGTATATCCCGGATTAACACAATAATTAAAAAATATAAAAAATCACGTAATCCAAAGTAAAGGTAAAAAACAAATGTTATGTAAATTAAACAAAATAACCTAATACAATAAAATTAAACTAAAATTAAGAAATATGATAAAACTAAACTAAAATAACTTATAAACTAAATTTATGTTTCAAATGTTATGTTGACAACGGAGAACTGTCATCACGACGTGAGCTGGCCGGTGACAAATTGTTTGATAAATAAAAAAAATAATTGAAATTCGAAGTTATATCGCTGTCATTGGTGCAATAAAATGTATATATCTGTTGCACGTGGCTTAGCTCGCGTGAAATTCGTATTTCAAAAAAAGAAAGTAAGTAACTAAAGGCGGGCCCGAAGGCGGATGTACTTCATTCAAAGGGTAAGCCTTGCCATCCAGCGGGGTAATGCCGCAAGTGCTCTAAGAACATTTGAAAATGCCCGTTTTGATAGTTATTTTAATGTTGTTAGTTAGGTTTTAATTCTTTAGTTATTAATATTACTTTTTTATTTTTATGAAATAAATAGATTGAGTAAACGATATTACATATATTCTATCGAAGAAAGGAAGTCTTCAAGGGCGAGGCCCGAAGGCGGAAGAGTGTTTTTGGTTTACCTGAACGCAGCTCGGCCTTCGGCCTCGCACTTAGTTCCTTCCTTTCTTCCAGAATGTTTATCGTCTTCCTGAACGCAGCTCGGCCTTCGGCCTCGCCCTTCGTTAGTTACTTTCTTTGAGAAGGTTTATCGATTACCTGAACGCAGCTCGGCCTTGGGCCTCGCCCTTAGTTACTTACATTCTTCTTTGGAATACGAATTTCACGCGAGCGAAGCCGCGGGCAACAGCTAGTAAAAAATAAAGTATTACATTTATATATTTTTTATTAGTTTTTCAAAAACACAAGCAGCTTAAAAAATGTAAACTAAAATTTAGACAGAAAAAGAGATTCTTTATTCTTTATTCTTTATTCATCATTCGTATGGTAGTACACTACGCTTGAATTTGTCCTGTTTAGTTTTTACAATCCGGTTCGATTACACCCACAAAGAAGAGCCGGCAAGAAACTTCGCAGGGTTCTTTTTTAACGTCTTCAATTACAATACATTGTGACTAGCTACACAATAGACACCGCTTACAGTGTTAAGATATAGTTTGAGAGCTAAAATAACTATAATTTAAGCTTGATAATTCTGACCACATAAAATCAAAAGTAAAAGTATAAAAAAAATCAGGTGTATAGAGCCTTTGTCAGAAATTGTTGATACATATCGTATCAAGTCATGCCAATTATAAATATTCATACCACATTGTAGTACAATGTCAAAAAATAAATAAAATAAATTAATTAATTAATTTGATACTTAATGTATCAATTAGTCAAATTAATATTTTAGTATGCGTGCTAAATAAACTTGATACTTTAATGTATCAATTAGTCAAATTAATATTTAGCATGCGTCAGCAGTATAAATTAAGGTACAGGTTGTACCCTGTCAAAATTCAAAATTTGTATGCAGTCAGAATCTCAAGTGAACATGTTTGTAGTATTTTCAGTTTATACCAGTGATAATACGAGGTAGTACAAGTCTCAAAGACCAAAAAGTAATATAATGAAAAATATAAATCTGCGACAAATGTAACAGTTCATGACAGATACTATAGTTCCTTTTAAAAATATACGCCTAACATATAAAATATGCAATGTTACCAATTGGAGCAGGCCAGTCTCCACGAACAGCACCCGTTCACGAGCATCACGCCAGGGCCAGCCATCGCTTCCCTCAACCATGTTTTAGGGAGAGAGGCGACCCGGACCAAGCGTCACCGTAAGCACAGACCTTAAAGCGATGCATTACTCCAGTGGTAACATGAAACTTCTACGATATGTTTGCATTTTGTTTTACATAATACCACTGCCTCTGTCACAAACTGCTACAGTGCCCTGATGACAAAGCAATATGAAGATCTATAAACCTGTATACACATAATATATACAGATTCTGTTTATCCTGATTAGATACTAATACCACTCGCACTAGCACCGAGGACACTATGTTAGCCTATACACGGTCAGCCTCAGAGTACAATATTTTGTCAGTTAGAGCTTCTTCTTTATAAGAATGGCTTTAATGCGTTTCTTAAAACATACATCATTAAGATTTTTTATTTCTAATGGTATTTTATTATAAAATCGAATGCTATTACAAACAAAACTCTTGGACATTTTAGATGACCTGTGTTTTACAATTGTTATATCATTTTTGTGTCTAGTTTCATGGTGATGTATATCAGACTGGAGAGTAGCATTTTGTATGTATTTTCTAGCATAGCAGATGTTTTGATACAAATAAGCACTTGGTAGTGTCATAATTCCTATTTTACTAAATTCATTTCTACAAGAGTCCCTCGTTTTCATATTCAGTATACAACGCAATGCTCTTTTTTGCAGAACAAATATTCTGTTTACTTCAGCTGCAGTTCCCCAAAACAATAATCCATATGACATGAGACTATCAAAGTAGGCAAAGTAAACAGTTTTTGCAGCTTGTACACCACACAATTCTTTGATTTTTTTGATGGCATAACATGCTGAACTTAATTTACCAGCAAGTGAGTCTATATGGGGCTTCCAGCTGAGAGTTTCATCAAATAGTACTCCCAAAAAGGTAATTTCTTTAGCAATATTTAGCGTTAGTTCTTCTGCATTTTTAACAATTTCTTTGTTCGCCATGCGTCTTTGAGTTCCTAAAGCAAAATGCATTAAGTTAGTTTTATTTACATTTAGTAGTAGATTATTCGATTCAAACCAAGTTTTTAGAGATTGTATTACTGCTTTAAACGAATCGCGCAAATCATTAATGCTTTCATTTTTTAAGACTACTGAGATGTCATCAGCAAACATGAGAAGCTTGATAAGAATGATAAGCTTGACATTATGTCTAACTAAACTTAACTAAAGTAACAAATTAATAAATATCAAATATAAAAATATTATATAAGGTCTTTCAAAATTAGTTAATTATTATTACTATTAATAGTACACTACAGGGGGGTTCTGTATCATATAGGGAGTAAAACCTATATAAATTGTTTTGGACCTTGGACTTTTTTTTATTTAAAATATTTTTTTTTATCGTATTTAAATTAAAAAATAAGTGATTGATTTTTATAGCCTAATCGGTTCAGTTTCCTAACAGTAACAAAAAAGTCTTCATTACCATTATGATGTAACACGTGTAAGTTGGTAAAAAAATCAAATTCTTTCTATTCCATACTAATAAAACTAAAATTGTGGTTTTTCACAATTTCTGAAAGAAAGAGATCTATGTGTTGGAAGCGTGGACGGAAAAAATATTTTTTATGATCGAAGGTTGGAAGACTTTTTTGTTCCTGGCATAAAACTGAAACGATTAAGAAAAAATGTTTTTTTACATTTTACATTAAAAAACATTTTTTTTTTGTAAAAAAAAATTCTTTGTTCTGGTTAATTTTTTTGATATCGTTTTTCGTTTTCGAGAAATCGCCGATTCAATGAGAGAAGACACCAAAAAATCGCTTCATTTTTCGACATTTTTGGATTTTTTGAAAAAAGTTTTTTACTTTTCCAAAATTTTTTAGCCATTATTATAGCCCTCCCTGAAACGCATCTTTTGACACCCCAATCATCCACGTAGCTGTAAAATTGACGACACCAGGGCGATGTCGCATTTTTCCTTGAAATGGGTGCCCTACCAACGCGATTGAAAAAACATTTTCAATGTTAAAAAATTAAAACCTAAATAACTCAAAAACTATTGATTTTCGACCCATAGTTTATTGGGACAAATTTGTTGCAAATTAGCTCTAGAATGACCCCTTAGAAGGAATGTATCGAATTACCAAACACCCTGTATACGGGTCGAATTGGTAACCTACACACGACACCCGCTACTGCACCGCTATTCTATCATGTCATGTGTTACCTGCAGCCAGGTGGGCAGCGTTGCGGTAGTTAGTAATACGTATTGTATAATGTCGCTCGTGCACTCCCGCCGCCGTTTACCCGAGCATTAGTCATTCAGGGAATAAGCGCGTCTAGTGAGCGGCGGCGCGGGCGGGCGCGGACTAGGCGGCGCGGCCTCACCTGCGCGCCTCATCCCTTATTCACGGTCCGTCCCCGCGCCGCCGCGCCGCCCCGCGCCGCCGCGCGACCACGACCACTGCCGCCGCCGCTGGCCGCTCGCCTCGCGTAACCGCTTGTAAACAAGATGGAGGTAGGGGTGTGGGTGCGCGGGTAGGCGTGCGAGGGGGGTCGTGCTCGCTCGTTTGCACTGACTCACGCCTCAATCCTATTTCATACATCACTTGCTCGCAATCGCATACCTTCAGACGTCAGTGCTAGAGCTGCGCCGCCCGCGCCGCCGCCCCACCTGCCATCGCGCGCCCCTTGCACAATGTTAGCACATGTAGGTAGGTACTAAGAATGCATTAAAGGTATTATCGGCGCGCGAGCACATGCGCGGCGCGGCCAGAAGTAAAAGGTTGCGTGATGCGTCGCATGAGCTCGCGCGCGTACTATAGTCGCTCGTCCGCGCCGCGGCTCCGCAACACGCGCGGCTCATAGTTACCAGAAGTAAGGAGGGAAGGGGGAAGAGAGCTTCCCACCCGCACTCTACCTACCGCGCGGGGGTTGCGTGATGCGTCGCATGAGCTCGCGCGCGTACTATAGTCGCTCGTCCGCGCCGCGGCTCCGCAACACGCGCGGCTCATAGTTACCAGAAGTAAGGAGGGTAGGGGGAGGAGCGCTTCCCACCCGCACTCTACCTACCGCGCGGGGGTTGCGTGATGCGTCGCATGAGCTCGCGCGCGTACTATAGTCGCTCGTCCGCGCCGCGGCTCCGCAACACGCGAGGCTCATAGTTACCAGAAGTAAGGAGGGTATGGGGAGGAGCGCTTCCCACCCGCACTCTACCTACCGCGCGGGGGTTGCGTGATGCGTCGCATGAGCTCGCGCGCGTACTATAGTCGCTCGTCCGCGCCGCGGCTCCGCAACACGCGCGGCTCATAGTTACCAGAAGTAAGGAGGGTAGGGGGAGGAGCGCTTCCCACCCGCACTCTACCTACCGCGCGGGGGGTGCGTGATGCGTCGCATGAGCTCGCGCGCGTACTATAGTCGCTCGTCCGCGCCGCGGCTCCGCAACACGCGCGGCTCATAGTTACCAGAAGTAAGGAGGGTAGGGGGAGGAGCGCTTCCCACCCGCACTCTACCTACCGCGCGGGGGTTGCGTGATGCGTCGCATGAGCTCGCGCGCGTACTATAGTCGCTCGTCCGCGCCGCGGCTCCGCAACACGCGCGGTTCATAGTTACCAGAAGTAAGGAGGGTAGGGGGAGGAGCGCTTCCCACCCGCACTCTACCTACCGCGCGGGGGTTGCGTGATGCGTCGCATGATTTTCCCCTAGTGTAAAGAAATTTTCAAAATTTACAACCCTAATGCTGCAGCAGCGCCCTCGCACAAATATTGAGCTAAAAGGAGACTATGTGGAGAAATAATGAGAAATGTTGATGATGGAGCCGGAAGGAAGCCATAGGAACTCATAAACTACACATGATAAGCCCATCGTGTTTGGGCTCGTTGGATTTGTCTTCGCAAGTACTCTAGTCATATGTTATTTCCAGGGTCCTGATGATGGAGCCGGAAGGAAGCCATAGGAACTCATAAACTACACATGATAAATCCACCATATTTGGGCTCGTTGGATATAGGAATATACCTGCCCAAATATGGTGGATCAGACCCCAACTAACCTTTTCCGTATCCCGACTTTCTCGTGTTGCTCAGCGACAATATTTTTTCGAATTCCGTAGATTTATTTCCTATGTGCTCGATAGTCGTGTGAGGCACGAAATCTGTGAATTTTTTTTCAAAAATGTTGAGCTACAGGGCAAACCCTTAACCCGATCGTCTTTGTTTTGGGCTCAAATTGTAGCTGACTAATATGTCCAGAGAAGTTTTTTTCAAATTTTTTATAGAATTCTTAGTTTCCAAAATATCAAGCGCCAAAATAAAAAATTCGGAAAAATAGATTTTTTTTTCTCACTATTTCGCCCATAACTTTTTTCGTTTTTTACTTTTTCGAATAGTTCTTTTTGCACCTTACAGCTCTCGTGAATACGCTTTTTAGCCTTCGAATATCATATCTTCACAACTCTCTGAGATATAAGGGGATCGCACTTTTTCGTGAAATCGGGGCCTATACTGAAACGAACCAAAAGACATTTTCAATGTCAAAATACGGAAGAAATTGTCCCTAATCTGTGTTCTATTCGTAACTTCTGATAAATATTAAAATGTCGAGGCTGTAAATAAGTATATGGTCTAACTCGAAATCTGTGTTTTCACTCTGACATGGCACGTGCAATCGCTAAAACTGAAGCACGTCTTCCTCGTCGGAACTCACTTTGACGTCTACACTCTACACAATATGTTTTGCAAAGAGTTTGTGTTACGTCGCTGCGCTCCTCGTAATACAAACAAACTCTTTGATGTTTTGTTTCAAGTTTCAACGAGAATCATTTCCATGCAGCAGGAGGCAGCTTTGTGTATGAAAACAAATGTTTTTGTGTCATGTTTCGAAAAAACACGCGCAGGAGACGCGCCTTCAACAGTTCAACACTGAGACCGAGGTCCGACGCTAGGTCCGACGCTAGGTCCGACGCTAGGTCCGACGCTAGGTCCGACGCTAGGTCCGACGCTAGGTCCGACGCTAGGTCCGAAGCTAGGTCCGACGCTAGGTCCGACGCTAGGTCCGACGCTAGGTCGGCCGCTAGGTCCGACGCTAGGTCCGACGCTAGGTCCGACGCTAGGTCCGACGCTAGGTCGGCCGCTAGGTCCGACGCTAGGTCCGACGCTAGGTCCGACGCTAGGTCGGCCGCTAGGTCCGACGCTAGGTCGGCCGCTAGGTCCGACGCTAGGTCGGCCGCTAGGTCCGACGCTAGGTCCGAAGCTAGGTCCGACGCTAGGTCCGACGATCTCGCAATTTTTTGGAATGTCCCTCGAACCAAACGTAAAACGGTCATCGAATTCACGTAAAAGGTTGTGAAAAGTGTTGGGTATTGGATCGGTATGAGGTTATATTAGATAGCGCGATATAGTATAGGTATAGAGTGTAGGTGAGTGAGACCCGGGCTGCCGCTATACATATTGATGCGACACGTCTCGCCTCCGCCGCACGCCAGCTAGCCGCTATACGCATAGATAGAGCTGTACACACATTCATCTCTCACTTTGTTGATATAGTATAGGTATAGAGTGTAGGTGAGTGAGACCCGGGCTGCCGCTATACATATTGATGCGACACGTCTCGCCTCCGCCGCACGCCAGCTAGCCGCTATACGTATAGATAGAGCTGTACACACATTCATCTCTCACTTTGTTGATATAGTATAGGTATAGAGTGTAGGTGAGTGAGACCCGGGCTGCCGCTATACATATTGATGCGACACGTCTCGCCTCCGCCGCACGCCAGCTAGCCGCTATACGTATAGATAGAGCTGTACACACATTCATCTCTCACTTTGTTGATATAGTATAGGTATAGAGTGTAGGTGAGTGAGACCCGGGCTGCCGCTATACATATTGATGCGACACGTCTCGCCTCCGCCGCACGCCAGCTAGCCGCTATACGTATAGATAGAGCTGTACACACATTCATCTCTCACTTTGTTGATATAGTATAGGTATAGAGTGTAGGTGAGTGAGACCCGGGCTGCCGCTATACATATTGATGCGACACGTCTCGCCTCCGCCGCACGCCAGCTAGCCGCTGTACGTATAGATAGAGCTGTACACACATTCATCTCTCACTTTGTTGATATAGTATAGGTATAGAGTGTAGGTGAGTGAGACCCGGGCTGCCGCTATACATATTGATGCGACACGTCTCGCCTCCGCCGCACGCCAGCTAGCCGCTATACGTATAGATAGAGCTGTACACACATCCATCTCTCACTTTGGGAGGAATTATCGGAAACTTGCGGTTATTTGAAGGTATGCGGCGTCACCTCCCACCCGCCTATTCCGTTAGTGGTTTCCCTAACGTTGTTCGTGGACGGTGGGTCGGGTCGAGCGCGGCGGCGCGGCGGCGGCGGCACACAGCGGCCCGCGCGCGGAGCACGCTACGCAAGTACATAAGTATATTCGCTTTGTACGCAAATATGGATAAATAATTCTGTCTCGGTGGCGCGCGCGGTGTGGGCCGGGGCGGGGCGACTCTATTCGCGTTATAGCCGGGGCCGCGGGTTGACTGAAAAATGCGCGCGAGCTGTTCTAGATACGCGCTGGTGAGCGTGTCTAGAGCCGGGTGCGGTGCGGGTGCGGTGCGGGTGCGCGGAGGCGGGGCGCCGGCGGCGGCGGCGGCGGGACGAGGCTGAAGTTTGTAATGAATAGCATTGTTCGCAGTGAACAGTCTTGTCTCGTCACAACGAACGGCTGCAAATAAGAAACCCAATTAAGATGTCCGCCCCGCCCCGCCCCGCCCCCGGTCGCGGTGTCTCCGCGGCGCGGAGTGCGAGCATTCCCTTCAACATTTATTATTAATGGCTTTTTATCCTACGGAAAGGGAAGAATGGTTTTAATGAAGTTGTCGTGTCGAAGTTAGTCTGCCCGCCGCCGCCGGCGCCGGCGCGGCGCACACCGGTCAGCCGCTCATAGTGAGTGCGGCGATACATAGGTTTTTCATCATTCTATTCTATAATGAAATATAGATGAAATTTTGGGGGGTAGCGTTGTTCGCGTCCGTGACACCTTAAGGTCTTAAGTCACACGTGGCTCCTGGGTGGTGCCAAATGAACAACAAAATACTTTGTGGTAGACAGGTCTTCCACCGTGTCGTCTGGGTGGATACCACAAGGTGTTGGTGTAAACACTCCTGATGCAGCTTGCTGCACTTGGAGGTCAGCCGACACCTAGCCGGTCAGGTGGACTTGCGTAGAGGATCGACGGGTCGGAGTCGCGGATGCTGTGCTCACTCACTCTTCTGAGCACACAGCTACTGTCCGGGAGTCGCGGAGGTCAGGGAGATCCAGAGAAACAGGGTACCGCAACCTGCCCGCCGAGACTAGCTTAGCCCTAGTCGTGTCCGTAGGGGGCCCGAACCTCGCGACTAACCATCGCGAGGAGGCTGCCCCGGGCCAACCGGCGAATAGTCTGCTGATGTCTCAGCGGTCCGTGTGGTACACGGCGGGGTTACCGCTGATAACCTGAGGCAGGGGCTTTGTTCGCAGTGAACAGTCTTGTCTCGTCACAACGAACGGCTGCAAATAAGAAACCCAATTAAGATGTCCGCCCCGCCCCGCCCCGCCCCCGGTCGCGGTGTCTCCGCGGCGCGGCAGGGGTCTGGGGGCTCTTTCGTGCTACGCGACTGTCGTACAGTCAAGCTCACGCGAGTGTGCGACGGCATAACTGCATCTCCGATCTGTTCTTTCCTCTGCGCCACTTAATTACAACCCTCCTAAAACATCATGGCACGAAAAACTAAAATGAAACGTTGCTCTGCGGGTTGTAATAATTCCCCAAAATCTTTCCGCGTTGACCTCGCCAACATTCGAGGTCTCCGCACAAACTTGGTTGTCGTTTCCCATCACCTGGAGTCGGCAAAACCCCACTTACTGTTCTTGACGGAGACTCAAATCTGCCAGCCTGCAGACTCTACCGATCTCAACATTCCTGGGTCCACTCTATTCCAACGTTTTATACCCAAAAGCGGTGTCTGCTTGTATGGTCGATCCGACGTCTCCGTCAAGAGACTTTGCCATGTTGAAGACTCCCGCTTCCCCGTGATATGGGTCCGTGTGAATCAACCATTGGTTGGCTAATTAACTTACTTGTTTTTACTGGGTCTGTGGGTGTCCGATATACTTAGTGAATTTTTGTGACTATTCTCGAGTGTGGGTTTTGCATCAGACCTGAGTTTTCTAAAATGTTATGTATGTCGGTTTTGACTTGTGTGAGCTCGTTATTTGTGCATTAGCAAACAGTGTGCGGCGCGGCGGCGCGGTGGCCTCGTCGCGTCACGTCGTTATACTTTGCGAACACGCGCGTACAGCGCATTTGTCGAAGGAGATCACTATCGACACCCGAATGCCGCCAGAGAGCGACATTATCACCCTCCCACGCCCTCCTCCCTCCCTCTCTCGAGCACATACTCGCACACACACACACACACACACCCTCACATACCCTCACATACCCTCACACATTAACGTTCATGTACTAGATAATACATAGATAGAAAATTCTTGATTGCTCTATAAATATTTTACAAGAAAAATAACACAATGAATACTTGAGGTGTAAAACTGTTGTTGTATACTCGATACTTAGAACTACCAGAGTTATATATAATATATTATAAAAATACTTTGAACGAAAGGGTTTTAGGTTATTTCTATGTGGCTTCAACTCACTCACGCGGTCACGCCACGCAAGCCTCCGCGTTCCTATTTGTTCGTGTGCTGTTTTCTGACTACAACGTCACGACCACGGCACGGCACGGCGCGACAACGATCGCAACCACGGCACGGCACGGCGCGACAACGATCGCAACCACGGCACGGCGCGACAACGATCGCAACCACGGCACGGCGCGACAACGATCGCAACCACGGCACGGCACGGCGCGACAACGATCGCAACCACGGCACGGCACGGCGCGACAACGATCGCAACCACGGCACTGCACGGCGCGACAACGATCGCAACCACGGCACGGCACGGCGCGACAACGATCGCAACCACGGCACGGCACGGCGCGACAACGATCGCAACCACGGCACGGCACGGCGCGACAACGATCGCAACCACGGCACGGCACGGCGCGACAACGATCGAAACCACGGCACGGCACGGCGCGACAACGATCGCAACCACGGCACAGCACGGCGCGACAACGATCGCAACCACGGCACGGCACGGCGCGACAACGATCGCAACCACGGCACGGCGCGACAACGATCGCAACCACGGCACGGCACGGCGCGACAACGATCGCAACCACGGCACGGCACGGCGCGACAACGATCGCAACCACGGCACTGCACGGCGCGACAACGATCGCAACCACGGCACGGCGCGACAACGATCGCAGCCACGGCACTGCACGGCGCGACAACGATCGCAACCACGGCACGGCACGGCGCGACAACGATCGCAACCACGGCACGGCACGGCGCGACAACGATCGCAACCACGGCACGGCACGACGCGGCAACGATCGCAACCACGGCACGGCACGGCGCGACAACGATCGCAACCACGGCACTGACCTCAACATTAGGTTAGGGTTAATTTATAGAAGATGCGTCGCTACTTCTATAAATTAACCCTGGTTATTTTTTTTTAAACCACCAAAACATTCACCCATATCACTTCCCTTGTTTTTACATATATTTATATTCTAACTAAACCAATGTTTTGGTGCCTTAAAAAAACATTTATTTTTATTTTGTATGAAATTTTTTAGTGAAATTTTATTTTTGGCCCCAATTTTCATTTCCGCAGGCTAAGTCTTTTCTAATAGCAGTGTTTTGTGGTCCTTTATGCTCCTGTATTTTTTATTTATTTTTTACAAGGTGTACGTTTTGGAAACCCGCCCCCATAATTTTTCCGGAATGATGTATGGGAGAGGCCAGTCTATAGATAGATGTCGATGTTTTAACTACTGCTAGCTACTGCGGGCGGGGTACTGTAGAACGAGTGCGGCTGGATGTATGCATTGTGTGGTAAGCGGTGCGGACGTGCTTGGAGTCTGTCCGTACGCACCTAGTTAGTAGGTAAGTCATATCGGCGGCGGGAGCGACGCTCGTATTGGATCACTATCGGAGGATCGTTTCGTTTACGGCGGGGAAGACGCTATCAGCTCGCCATTACGTGAGCGCGATGTTCCGAATTAAAATGACATCAGACGAAGAGATCGAGCGAGGCCGTCCCGCCACCCCCACCACCCCCCTCCCTCCACACCTTCACTCCAGCCTCCACCCACCGCGCGCCGCGGAAAGATTGCTTTCGCTTCTCGCTGGTGCAAGTACTGAGCACTTACCCACATAAACCTATGTATAGTAAGTAAAGTAAGTAAAAGTAAAAAAAAAACAATTAAAAAAAATATAAAAACCGCCTTCAAAAATGTATTAAATAAAAAAAAATCGAACCCTAGAGTTGAAGGCGGTGCTAAAGAAGGCTACACAAATCACAAAGGATATCATCACAGATCAGAGAAGTATTACTTAGGATTACTTAGGATTTCTGTGGATATCATCCACTCATGTTTTCTTTCATGCATCATTTTTGCTTGCTTTGGGACAGCCTTCGACTCTAGGGTTCGATTTTTTTTTATTTCATACATTTTTGAAGGCGGTTTTTATATTTTTTTAAATAGTTTTTTATTTAACAGTTTTTTTTAGTAATTTTCGTAAACAATTAAACATATTTTAACATACAATCAGTCAATCAATTAATATTGTATAAATTGGAAATCTATCTATTTAATTCTTTCTCAATTCAATTGAGTAAATCAAAATGATAATCATTCTATGTAAACCAATAAATCTTAATTCTATTAATCTATCACATTCAACTTGTTCTCAGTGCACACATTGAAATGAAATAAAATGAAATGAAATGAAATGAAATATTTATCTCATCTCATCTCATCTCACTATCTCACTAATATCATAAATGTGAAAGTATGTTTGTTTGTTTGTTCCTCTTTCACGCCACGGTTGGACGGATTTTGACGAAACTTCGTATAGGGGTAGTGTATATCCCGGAGTAACATAATTTTTTTAAAAAGTGGTCAAGTTCGAGTCGAACTCGCGTAAAGAGGGTTCAGTACCATCGCGTTTTCTGTGAGAACTAGAAGGATTAGGATTTTCGTTTACGTTTTCCTGTAATTAAGTGTATATCCCGTGGTAAAATTTTTTTTTTAAAGTGGTCAAGTTCGAGTCGAGCTCGCATAAACAGGGTTTCGTACCATCGCGTTTTCTGTGAGAACTAGAAGCATTGAGATTTTCGTTTATGTTTTCACGTAAAATATGTGTAGGTATATCCCACGGTAACATAATTTTTTTTTAAAGTGGTCAAGTTCGAGTCAAACTCGCGTAAAGAGGATTCCGTACCATCCAGTTTTCTGTGAGAACTAGAAGGCTTAGGATTTTCGTTTAGGTTTTCCTGTAAATTAAGTGTATATCCCATGGTAACATAATTAAAAAAAAAATGATCAAGTTCGAGTCGAGCTCGCGAACAGAGGGTTCCGTACCATCGCGTTTTCTGTGAGAACTAGAAGGATTGGGATTTTCGTTTACGTTTTCCTGTAAATTAAGTGTATATCCCGTGGTAACAAAAGCGTGAACAGGGTTTCGTATCATCGAGGGAGAGGGAGAGGGAGAGGGAGAGGGAGAGAGTGAGGGTGAGGGAGAGGGAGAGGGAGAGGGAGAGGGAGTGGGAGAGGGAGAGGGAGAGGGAGAGAGAGAGGGAGAGTAATAATATCGATAGCTATTTCCCGGGGATTCGCTCGCGTGAAATTCACATTTCAAAAGAAGAAAGTAAGTAACTTAGGCTGGGCCGGAGGGTGAACTGGATTCAGATAAACAATAAACATTCTCAAAGAAAGTAAGTAACATAGTAAAGGCGAGGCCGAAGGCTGAGCTGCATTCAGGAAGAGTATAAACCATTTCGAAGAAAGTAAGTAACTGAGGGCGAGGCCTAAGGTCGAGCTGCGTTCAGGAAGACTATAATCCTTCTGGAAGAAAGTAAGTAACTAAGGACGTGGCCGAAGGCCGAGGTGTATCCTGGAAGACGCTAAACCTTGTCGATGACAGTAAGTTGGCGATGGGCGATAGTTACTTACTTTTTTCAAGACGGTTTATAGTCTTCCTCAATTACTTAATTTCTTCGAGAAGGTTTGTAGTCTTCCTGAACGCAGCTCGGCCTTCGGCCTCGCCCTCAGTTACTTACTTTCTTCAAGAAGGTTTATAGTCTTCCTGAACGCAGCTCGGCCTTCGGCCTCGCCCTCAATTGCTTAATTTCTTCGAGAAGGTTTGTAGTCTTTCTGAATGCAGCTCGGCCTTCGGCCTCGCCCTTAGTTACTTACTTTCTTCGAGAAGTTTTATGGTCTTCCTGAACGCAGCTGGGCCTTCGGCCCCGCCCTCTGTTACTTACTTTTATCAAGAAGGTTTATAGTCTTCCTGAACGCAGCTCGGCCTTCGGCCTCGCCCTCAGTTACTTAAATTCCTCAAGAAGGTTTGTAGTTTTCCTGAACGCAGCTCGGCCTTCGGCCCCGCCCTCAGTTACTTACTTTTTTCAAGAAGGTTTATAGTCTTCCTGTACGCAGCTCGGCCTTCGGCCTTGCCCTCAATTACTTACTTTCTTTGAGTAGGTTTATCATCTTCCTGAATACAGATCGGCCTTAGTTACTTACTTTCTTCCTTTGAAATACGAATTTCACGCGAGCGAAGCCACGGGCAAAAGCTAGTCTATGATATACAAACTGAAATATTCATTTTGCGCTCACTAGTATATGTAGAATAAATGTTAACATTAGGTCCACTGTCTCTACTTTTGATTTGTTTCCAATGGTTTAACTTGATTTCCGCTTACTTAGTTATCACTTATTTCTTCTATTTTATACACGTTTGACCATCCATGTCTAATTTAAATTTAAATATACATCAATGCGTTTGACAATAACTATTCTCATCTCACACTTTCGACGGACATGGCTATATTAAATTGATCGGACTTTTTATTTTTCAAATATATTCTTATAACTATTTTACCCGTAGTTCGTTTCGTGTCAGCTGGCCGTCGTAACGGCGTATGTCCCGTTATGTTTAGTTTCTAAGGATGCATTGTAAATATGTCCTACATGTCGAACATCCAATAAATAAATAAATAGATATTTTCCCAGCGCCCTTTGACGGAAAAGATTCAGATCCAGATATTTATTTCGCCGGACAGAAACACAACATTATCAAATCAAATCAAATATACTTTATTGTACACCATAAAAAGGAACACAACAGGCGAGTTTAATGCAAAGTAGCATTCTTTACAAACTAACCTTTGGGATGTGGAGAAGCTGATAGGGCGGACAATGCAGTGCAAGAGAGAAGCGTGAAAAATAAAACTATTAAATAAATGGACACAAACATAATATAGAATAGAAGAATAGAATAGAATAGCGTTTATTTCATCTTCACATAGCTACATAGATACTTAGATAAAATAAATACTATAAGGTACGTACATATTATATTTATGCATAAACTTCATATACATATGTAAACCAAAGAGATTTACGTCATTGATGTAAACATATAATTTTATAATATAAAACCATCTGAATAAAAGTTACAAGAACGTAATTAAGGGAAATTTATATTACTCGTCGCCATCAGAATCAGATAGAAACAGTTTGCGCATACGTTCTCTAAACATATGGATAGCAGTGGAGCGCCGTACCTGTTCAGGCAAATGATTCCACATGCGAGCCGCATTCACTGTGAATGAGTCCGTGTAAAACGAACTAGAGTGATTTGTTATTGCTAGAAGTAGATTGTCAGATGATCTCAGAGAGAGACCATGGGAACGGAGGAACTCAAACCGCTCACTCAGGTATTTAGGAGCAGCAGGGTCAATCAGTGTGCGGAAAAGAAGAGAGAGTACGTGGCTATTCCTGCGACTTGGAATATCGAGCCACTGTAAACGTGTGCGATATTCAGAAATATGGCCATATTTGCGCAGACCAAAGATGCAACGAATGCACATGTTTAACAGTCATTATCAATATTTCATTGAGATAATTTCACATGTCATAATTTTTAGGTTTCCGTATCCCGTACGGAAGCCTATTGCTAAGCCTCCGCTGTCTGTCTGTCCGTCCGTCCGTCTGTCTGTCCGAGGGCTGTATCTCTTGAACCGTAATAGGTAGTCCGTTGAAATTTTCACAGAATATGTGTTCCTATGGCGGATATACCAACAAATAATTAAAAAAAAGAAAATATTAAAAATTAAGGGGCCGTCCTCGGACTAGTCATAATATTCACAAATTAACTTCAGTCTTTTACTCACACTCACACACTGCACTCATGGGCGACATGCAGAGCATGTCGTGCACACTGCACTCATGGGCGACATGCAGAGCATGTCGTGCACACTGCACTCATGGGCGACATGCAGAGCATGTCGTGCACACTGCACTCATGGACGACATGCAGAGCATGTCGTGCACACTGCACTCATGGGCGACATGCAGAGCATGTCGTGCACACTGCACTCATGGGCGACATGCAGAGCATGTGGTGCACACTGCACTCATGGGCGACATGCAGAGCATGTCGTGCACACTGCAGTCATGGGCGACATGCAGAGCATGTCGTGCACACTGCACTCATGGGCGACATGCAGAGCATGTCGTGCACACTGCACTCATGGGCGACATGCAGAGCATGTCGTGCACACTGCACTCATGGGCGACATGCAGAGCATGTCGTGCACACTGCACTCATGGGCGACATGCAGAGCATGTCGTGCACACTGCACTCATGGGCGACATGCAGAGCATGTCGTGCACACTGCAGTCATGGGCGACATGCAGAGCATGTCGTGCACACGGCACCCATACACATATTAACGTCCGTCGTCGTCCACAGTATGTATGCAATCATTTTGACATTTGATATTTTTAAACTAAATATTTTCATTAAAATTTAAAAAATAACAAAGAATATGAAATGTAGGTTCCCACTAATAACCCTTCCTTTTTGCTTCGCCGTAGTCGGGTAAAAATTAAAAATAATTGGCGTTTTTTTATGATAACATTTGTGTATTGTTTTGTAAACAAACAAGAACATCGAACATTGGACATAAAATATCCATTTGCGTTACATCGACATTTATTTTTTCACTAGCTGTTGCCCGCGGCTACGCTCGCGTGAAATTCGTATTCCAAAGAAGAATGTAAGTAACTAAGGGCGAGGCCGAAGGCCGAGCTGCGTTCAGATAATCGATAAACCTTTTCAAAGAAAGTAACTAACTAAGGGCGAGGCCGAAGGCCGAGCTGCTTTCAGGTAAACGATAAACCTTCTCTAATAAAGTAAGTAAGTAAGGGCGAGGCCGAAGGCCGAGCTGTGTTTAGGAAGACGATAAACCTTCTGGAAGAAAGGAAGTAACTAAGTGCGAGGCCGAAGGCCGAGCTGCGTTCAGGTTAACCAACAACCCTCTTACGGCTTCGGGCCTCGCCATTAAAGACTTCCTTTCTTCGATAGAATATAATATCGTTTACTCAATGTATTTATTTCATAAAAATAAAAAAGTAATATTAATAACTAAAGAATTAAAACCTACCTAACAAACATTAAAATAACTATCAAAACAGGCATTTTCAAATGTTCCTAGAGCACTTGCGGCATTACCCCGCTGGATGGCAAGGCTTACCCTTTGAATGAAGTACATAAGCCCTTGATGGCGGGACACCAGTTGCGTCAACCAGCAGAGGCCCAAGCCTCTTTTGGCTTCACTGCTCCACGGACCGAGGGTTTCAAACGCAAACGCAACAAATTCGAAATCTTGAATTATATTTCTATATTTGTTGCGTTTGAGGCTCTCCGCCCCAGCCTCGGCCGCGCCAGCCGCTCTTGAAGATGTCCTAAAGTGACTTGGAGTCAATGTGAGAACACAAGTGGCGTCCCACATCAAAGAACTACCCTTAGTCCATGGCACTAAGGTGATAGCATCGGGCCTCTTGCCATCCAGCCGGGAATAACCGCGAGGTTCTAGGATGCACGGTATTTTTGCCGTCAGAAGCGTGGACTTTATAATAAAACTGCGTTCAGGAAGACGATAAACTTTCTCGAAGACAGTAAGTAACAACAGAAGAGGCCGAAAGCCGAGCTGCGTTCAGGGAGAGGATAAACTTTTTTGAAGACAGAAAGTAACTATGAGCGAGGCCGTCACATAGCCTATAACCAGCGGACGATCAAGACGCTTTCAACGATACCTCATTTGTCAAATTGTGATAAGTAGTTTAGAAGTTATGAGGGAACAGATAAACATACATACATACATACATACATACATACATACATACATACCGGTCAAACACATAACCCTCCTTTTTGCTTCGCCGTAGTCAGGTAATAAGTAGATACAACGAAAATGACAGTTCTTCTTTTTTATAACTTGAACACAATAGTCTATACATATCTATTATTTGTATACATATAACAAAATCGTAAATGCAAAAATGTCTGTTTGTAAGCGCATCACACAAAAACCACTGAACGGAATTTGACGAAACTTTTATAGTGACAGTGTATATTCCGGATTAACGTAATAATTAAAAAAAATAGAAGAAAAAGAGCTGTCAAACCGACATGTCGGAAATTTTTTCTCTAGAAAATTTCTTTTAAAAGTTTTAGCCTGGGACGAACAAACTGAGCTTCCGCCACGCGCGGACCCTTCTCCAGCGGCGCAGCGACCCGCACGGTTGGAGGCACCGTGCCGGCACCACCACCGCCGCCGCTCGGTGCCCCCGGTACTTCACCAGCTCGACATGCCTGGCGACAGAAGCGGCTGCAGACCACCCGGGACGCGGCGCGCGTGATGGAGAGCAGGTTCTGCGGCGAAGGCCAGCCGCCGCCGCGCTCGACTTCGACGCCGCCGCCGCCACCGCTCGCCCGCAGCAGCACTGCCTCCGCCCACCGCGTCGCCCGGCCTCCCCGCGCCCGGGTCGTCCATCACGAGAGTCGCCATTCTTCTCGCACACTACACGCACACCCTACCACCCAGCTCCACGCCGTCGGTGCATTTCATCGACGACGAAGATGGAGTGTTGACGACGGCCGAGCCACAAGAACTACGGTGAGGGCGGCGTCCACCACCGGCCAGCTTGGGGCCATCGGGACCTCGCGTCCCGTCTAGTGCCTCCGCTACCGGTGGTGTAGTGCACCCATGAGGCGACGCGCGCGCGAAGATGAAGACGTTTACAGACCTGCGCGACGACGTCGCCGTGCAGTCCGGCGGATACGGAGCTCTCGGAGATGGGGGTGGTGGTGGTGGCCTACGTGTCTAGTACCACCACCTATCGCTCGTAGCTTGCCTCGCGTCGTCTCGGAGAGCTCCGTAGCCACGGCCTGCGCCCGCCGGCGTGCTTGGAGGCCTGTCTCCCTCCGCCGGCGATGATGCCGTTTTTGTTTTTATATGTTTGTATTAATTGTGTATATTTTGATATTGATGTATTTTGCATTTTTGGTCGGATGGCAAAAAACCAGACGGGGTGACTCTGGTACCGTGGGAGGGAGGGAGGGCTTTGATTTGGGACGCGACATGTGCGGACACCTTCGCCCCCAGTCATTTGGCGGGCTCGTCTCGGCTGGCCGGCTTTGCCGCAGCAAAGGCCCAAACTCAAAAACATTCAAAATACCAAGATCTTAAAAGAGATTACGAGTTTGTGGCCTTTGCTGTAGAAACTCTTGGTTCGTGGAGTATGGACGCGGTCAGCTTCTCAAATAAACTGGGAAAGCTCCTCATTGATACGTCCGGAGACCGTCGTGCTCGAGCTTATTTTAAACAAAAAATAAGTATTGCTATTCAGAGGGGGAACGCTGCATCCGTCATGGGGACCATGCCCTTGTTCCCCATGTCGGAATACTTTTATTTGTAAGTATTTTTATTGTTTTAGATTAGTTTAGTTTGTAGTTTTGTAAATATTTTATTCTGCAATATTATAGAATAAAAATGTGAAAATAAAGAAATTAAAAAAATAATAATAAAAATAAAAATTATTATAATCACGTAATCCAAAGTAAAGGTAAAAACAATTTTAAATGTCATGTTGACAACGGAGAACTGTCATCTCGACGTGAGCTGGCCGGTAACAAATTGTTTGATAAATAAAAAAATAATAATTGAGCTGCGTTCAGGAAGAGGATAAACCATCTTTAAGAAAGTAAGCAACAAAGGGCTAGGCCGAAGGCCGAGCTGCGTTCAGGAAGAGGATAAACCATCTTTAAAAAATTAAGTAACAAAGGGCGAGGCCGAAGGCCGAGCTGCGTTCAGGAAGAGGATAACCTTTTCGAAGAAAGTAACAGAGGGCGAGTCAGAAGATCGAGCTGCGTTCAGGAAGACCATAAATCTTCTCGAAGAAAGTAACTTCTTAGCTACTTATTTCGAAAAGGATTAGCCTCTTCCTGAACGCATCTCGCCCTTCGGCCTCGCCCATAGTTACTTACTGTCTACGAGAAGGTTTATAGTCTTCCCGAACGCAGCTCGGCCTTCGGCCTCGCCCTTTTTTAATTACTTTCTTAAAGATGGTTTATCCTCTTCATGAACGCAGCTCGGCCTTCGGCCTCTCCATATGGGAGAGGCCATCCCATATACTTACTGTCTTCGAGAAAGTTTATCATCTTCCTGAACGCAGGCCTTCGGCCTCGCCCTTTGTTACTTACTTTCTTCGAGAAGGTTTATAGTCTTCCCGAACGCAGCTCGGCCTTCGGCCGCGCCCTCAGTTACTTACTTTCTTAAAGATGGTTTATCCTCATCCTGAACGCAGCTCGGCCTTCGGCATATCTCACTTCTCACTAATATCATAAATGGGAAAGTATATTTGTTTGTTTGTTTGTTTATTTGTTTGTTTGTTTGTTTGTTCCTCTTTCACGCCTGAACGGCTGGACGGATTTTGACGAAATATTGTATAGTGGTAGTGTATATCCCGGAGTAACATAATTTTGAAAAAAAATGGTCAAGTTCGAGTCGACCTCGCGTAAAGAGGGTTCCGTACCATCCCGTTTTCTGTGAGATCTAGAAGGTTTAGGATTTTCGTTTAGGTTTTCCTGTAAATTAAGTGTACATTATATCCCATGGTAACATAATTAAAAAAAAAAGTGGTCAAGTTCGAGTCGAGCTCGCGTAAAGAGGGTTCCGTACTATCCCGTTTTCTGTGAGAACTAGAAAGCTTAGGATTTTTGTTTAGGGGGAGAGTGGGTGAGGGAGGGTGAGCTATGAACGGGGAATGAAGGGGGGGGGGGGGGGGATAAATAGAGGCATAGAGGGAGTGAGGTGAGGGAGAGGCGGAAGGCGAGGTGGACGTAGAGAGATGGAAGGGAGGGGAGGGAGAATGGGTCGGGAGATGAGGGGGAGGGGAGGGAGGAAGGGTTGGGAGAGGAAGGGAGGTAGGGAGATGAAGGAAGAGAGGAAGGGGGGAGGGGGAGTGTGACGGAAAGAGGGAGAAGCGGAGTGAAGGGAGAAGGGAGGGGTAAAGATGGCGATGGGGGGGGTGGGGGTAAAGGAGGGGACGTTGGGGTGGTTAGAGGAGAGGTGGTGAGGGGAGGTGGTGAGGGGAGGAAAGGTGGGAGGGGAGGGAGAGAGAAATAGTTGAGGTAGGGAGATGGAGGAAGGGGAAGGAGGGTGGGGAGGAAGACCAGCGATGGGAGGGGGAGGAAAAGGAGAGAAGGGAGGGGGATGGGTGGTGGAAAGAGGGAGGCATGGAGGGAGAGGAAGAGGAAGAGGGAGAGGGAGAGGGAGAGGGAGAGGGAGAGGGAGAGGGAGAGGGAGAGGGAGAGGGAGAGGGAGAGGGAGAGGGAGAGGGAGAGGGAGAGGGAGAGGGAGAGGGAGAGGGAGAGGGAGAGGCAGAGGCACAGGCAGAGGCAGAGGCAGAGGCAGAGGCAGAGGGAGAGGCAGAGGGAGAGGGAGAGGGAGATCAATTACTTAATAACTTAATTTCTTCGAGAAGGTTTATAGTCTTCCTGAACGCAGCTCGGCCTTCGGCCTCGCCCTGTGTTACTTTCATCAAGAAGATTTATAGTCTTCCTGAACGCAGCTCGGCCTTCGGCCTCGCCCTTAGTTACTTACTTTCTTCGAGAAGGTTTATGGTCTTCCTGAACGCAGCTCGGCCTTCGGCCTCGCCCTGTGTTACTTTCATCAAGAAGATTTATAGTCTTCCTGAACGCAGCTCGGCCTTCGGCCTCGCCCTTAGTTACTTACTTTCTTCGAGAAGGTTTATGGTCTTCCTGAACGCAGCTCGGCCTTCGGCCTCGCCCTCTGTTACTTACTTTCTTCGAGAAGGTATATGGTCTTCCTGAGCGAAGCTCGGCCTTCGGCCTCACCCTCTGTTACTTAATTTCTTCGAGAAGGTTTTATAGTCTTCCTCAACGCAGCTCGGCCTTCGGCCTCGCCCTCCGTTACTTACTTTCTTCGAAAAGGTTTATGGTCTTCCTGAAGGTAGCTCGGCCTTCGGCCTCGCTCTCTGTTACTTACTTTCTTCGAAAATGTTATCGTCTTCCTGAACGCAGCTCGGCCTTTGGCCTCGCCCTCTGTTACTTACTTTCATCAAGAAGGTTTATATCTTCCTGAACGCAGCTCGGCCTTCGGCCTATCCCTTAATTACTTACTTTCTTCGAGAAGGTTTATGGTCTTCCTGAACGCAGCTCGGCCTTACTTACTTTCTTCGAGATGGTTTATTGTCTTCCAGAATGCAGCTCAGCCTGAAGCCTCGCCATTAGTTACTTACTTTAGTCGAGAAGGTTTATCGTTTACCTTAACGCAGATCGGTCTTTGTTATTTACTTTCTTCCTTTGAAATACGAATTTCACGCGAGCGAAGCCGCGGGCAAAAGCTAGTATTTTATATATTTAAGGTATATTTTTGTTTTTATTTCTTACTTAAAATACAAAAAAAACATATTTTACTACTTCTTATACGTTAGGAACAGTAGGTCGTTTGTAATACCACGCCTGAGTGCCGAATATGACCCACGCCACAGTAGGTCGTTTGTAATACCACGCCTGAGTGCCGAATATGACCCACGCCACAGTAGGTCGTTTGTAATACCACGCCTGAGTGCCGAATATGACCCACGCCACAGTAGGTCGTTTGTAATACCACGCCTGAGTGCCGAATATGACCCACGTCACAGTAGGTCGTTTGTAATACCACGCCTAAGTTCCGAATATGACCCACGCCACAGTTTTGGCTCGGCCAGTGAGCAGTTTTCGACTGAACGACGAAATGTGTTTTAACGTGTGAAAATTTGTTAACCTTTGCCTTTGTACGGAGATGACATTGTAGACATTCCTCTCGCGGGCAAGTACAAAAATGTGTGCAGCTAGTGATGGTGTGCGTGTGTTTGTGTGCAGAGAGCGGCGGCGGGCGGGGGGCGGGGCGGTGCGGCTGCGCCTCGTGACGTCACCTGCGTCCGCGCAGCCGAGACATGCGAGCGCTCATCGCCGTCACGTGGCTCCTGCTCCTCTTCCTATCAGGTAACTGCCGACTCGCGTCCGTGTGTCCGCCGAGCCCGGTCGCAGTGTCGCTCGGGCCTCGAGGCGCACTCTCGTGACATCATCTGCAACCGCGCCGCAGAGACATGAGCGCTCTCCTCGCCGTCACGTGGCTCCTGCTCCTCTTCCTATCAGGTAACTGCCCACTCGCGTCCGTGTGTCCGCCGAGCCCGGTCGCAGTGTCGCTCGGGCCTCGAGGCGCACTCTCGTGACATCATCTGCAACCGCGCCGCAGAGACATGAGCGCTCTCCTCGCCGTCACGTGGCTCCTGCTCCTCTTCCTTTCAGGTAACTGCCGACTCGCGTCCGTGTGTCCGCCGAGCCCGGTCGCAGTGTCGCTCGGGCCTCGAGGCGCACTCTCGTGACATCATCTGCAGCCGTCATCTGCGCTTTCTCTTCGCCGCGTCGTTCGGGTCTCGCTCGAGGCGCACTATCGACAAGGATTCCAACAATGCAGTCCTCAATGGAAATGCTGTCTACTAGGAGGTACCCATGTACCTAACCTACTAACCAGTCCGCTTGTTCGCCGCCCACCGCGGCCCGCGCCCTCGCGGAGCGTGAACGCGGAGCGGACAAAGCAAATGTCAGAATAACGGAATGTCATGGAATGATTGGCTGGAAGTTGTGCGGTTCGGCTCGTCAATCACTCGCCCTCTCCTTCGGTCTAGGGTGACGAAGCTCGATGAGGGCAGAGTGCGTGTGGGAGCGGGCGCGGAGTTGCACCACTACATTTTGTATCTCGCTAATGTGTTGCACAACCACACCTCGTAACTTGCGAATGCGTTGTACGACCACACCTCGTATCTCGTGATTGTTGAACGATCACACCTCGTATCTTGCAAATGTATTGCACGACCACATCTTGTATCCCGCTAATGTCTCTACTCACCAACGCGACGCCTTCCCCGGACATAGTTTTTAAGCATTTAAGTATCGATTCAAATAGACCATTACTACATTATTACAACTATTATTTCTTTGTCTTTTAAATTTCACATAGGTACTTACTTAAAAGTTTCAATTACATAATACCAGAGTGACACTGTAAATTCTTAGAACGGGCCAATTAGTAACAATGCCAATTAAAAATTCATTTTAATTTCGAATACATAACTCTTTGGGTAACCTGATGAGGTCTTTGAGGAAATATTATACGCTAGTAGGTACATATTATATCTTTGGATGATGTATATTGAATTCACTTGTCATTTGTTTTTACAAAATGGCGGCCATTTGAAAGGTGCGTGTAGTGCGTCAAGCAAGATGAATCTATCACGCAAAGGAGACATTTTTCACTCAATGATTTATTACGACTTTCGTTGTGGCCTTAGTCAACAATATAGTTGTGATAGACTTCGATTGGCATGTCATGTTGAACCCACATCGCGTGCCACTATTTACAACTGGTTCAATGAGTTTAAGCGTTGTCGCAGCAATCTCACTGATGATCTGCGTGAGGAACGATCTTCAACACCTACAACTGAAGATATCGTCAGTGCTGTGCTACGCATGGTAGAGGCTGATAAGAGAGTGACCTACCAACAGATTTATGCAAGCTTAAGCATTGGAATGAGTCCAGTACAAAAATAACTTACATAAATATTTAGGAGCCTGGAAGCTTCGTACTAGATGGATACCCCACAATTTGTCCGAAGACGAAAAACGCCGTCGCATGGATTGGTGCCGCGAAATGGTAGAAAAGTACAACGGAGGTGACTCGAATGCTGTGTTTGACATCGTCAAAGGTGTTGAAAGCTGGCTATATTGTTGCGAACCCGAAACTCAAAGCCAATCTGGACAATGGGTGTTTCCTTTTGAGGATTTGCTAACAAAAGTAAAGAAAGGAATAAGACAAGGAAAAAAGGCAGTTGCCTCATTCTTAGGACGGACGGGTCATTTCGCAACAGTTGTGCTGGACGATAAGAGGACAGTTACTGCAGACTAGTATATTAACAATTGTTTGCCAGTTGTCTTGGAAAAAGTTGGACAGCAGCGCCCTCGAAGCAGGATCCTCCTTCACCGCGACAACGCTTCAGCGCACACCGCCAGACGGACAGTCGAATATTAGACTACGGCAGATGTAGAGATAATGAGTCATCCGCCATACAGTCTCGACCTGGCATCTTGTCACTTTTGGCATATTAAGTAATCTGTGCTTTTAGTTTAACTTTTCTTGGGGTAATATTTGATAAAAGTTTTACTTGGAAAGCCCACATAAACTCTTTAGCTGGTAAGTTGAGTTCCGCTTGTTATGCTATAAAAAAAATTAAAGAGATATGCGGAACTCATGCTGCAAAGACGGTTTATCATGCCTATTTTGAGAGCATCATGTCATGTCATATGGCCTTATGTTTTGGGGAAATGCAGCAGACTCAAATAGAATATTTTTATTACAGAAGAGGGCCTTGCGGTACATCAATCAATCAATCAACACTAATAATAAATATGTAAGGGGTGGTCATGGAGTAAGTTACTTTGTTTTAGGAAATATTGAGTTTGTAGCCTCTATGTATGACATTAAAGCTAAATTGACGATTTTTAGAAATCTTTTCTGTATGTATCTATGTATGTATGTTCCGCCATAACTCTTAAACCGATCGTCCGAATTCGATGAAACTTTGCACAAGCACATTTAACTATATGGGACACAGGATAGGCTACATGAAATTCATTTCCGGTTACGTTAAGATGTGGCTCCCATACAAACCGATATGTTCAATCCGCGCGCCTTAGTATGATACCAAGCTTAATAAATATGCCGGAATCTCTCAAGGTGCGTCTCTCTCGCTCTCCCGCAAACATACTAGTACTTATATTGCTTATGTTAAGACATTTCATATGTATGTTTTTGTTTTAATATCGTCCTAGTTGGCTCTGAAATAAAGAAGATATTTATTATTCTTATACCTTAATGAACAGGTTTTTACAATACATATGTACATTATTTTTATATACAATATAAAAACCGGCCAAGTGCGGATCGGACATAGTGCACATAGGTATTTACCGAGCGATCGGCAGTTGGCGGCGCGGCGGCGCGGGCGGCGCGGGGGAGGCGCGGCCTATAAACTCCACAGCGAACCGAGCAGCCGCACTATATTCCTCTTTCGCGCAAAAACTACTGAACAGATTTTAATGAGCCCGTACAGTACTATAGCTTATACATCAAAAAGGCTATAATTTATTAAGACATTGTGTAAATTTTCCCAAATATCGATAAATGTCAAGTAAATCGGAAAAAATCCTGCCTTCTGAGAGCTATCTCGGCGTGCGCTGCATAAACCGTTAGAGTTACACGAAGATAGTGTATGGTGAGGTTGTTTCTCTAAAATAGTTCTAAAAAAATTCCGCGACAGCATATATCTACTTTTTTATGTGGAAGCCACTATAGCCAAAATAGTGAACCAAAAATACATTTAAATTGGATGCACATTTTATAGTTTTGAATTTATTCTTATCAAAATACATACTTTTATCACTCCTGGTATTTAAAGTAGATAAACTTTGACTGTTACACTAAGTAATTTGAACAAATAGTTTAAAAGTTACGACGATGGGAATGTCTTTAGAGAAGCTCTGCGCTTCTCTCAGCGGGGGGCAGCGGGGCGAGGGGAATATGTTTGTATGAATTTCCTCCATAAAATTTAAGCCGATCATCTAAATTCGATTAAAATTACTACACGCACATTTAGCTATACGAGACACAGGATAGGCTAAATAAAATTCAGTTCCGGTTATGCTAATATGTGGACTATTACACTTAGTTAGGTACCTAGGTATTTAAAGTATTTGATTTATTTCAATTGAATTTTCTTGAAAAATACGATCATCTCGCTAAAGAAGCATCACTTCAAAAAGTATTTAAGTCTGGTCCGCCGGCAAGTCAGTCGTCTGTTCGTTCCCTTCCCACCGACGACGTCGTAAAGACGTGTGCATATTGTTAAAGGTTGCACCAGTAACCCGGACGCCGAGCGGCTGAACGACACCGGCGCACTGAAGACGTGTGCATATTGTTACAGGTTGCACCGGTAACCCGGACGCCGAGCGGCTGAACGACACCGGCGCACTGAAGACGTGTGCATATTGTTACAGGTTGCACCGGTAACCCAGACGCCGAGCGGCTGAACGACACTGGCGCACTAAAGACGTGTGCATATTGTTACAGGTTGCACCGGTAACCCGGACGCCGAGCGGCTGAACGACACCGGCGCACTGAAGACGTGTGCATATTGTTACAGGTTGCACCGGTAACCCAGACGCCGAGCGGCTGAACGACACTGGCGCACTAAAGACGTGTGCATATTGTTACAGGTTGCACCGGTAACCCGGATGTCGAGCGACTGAACGACACCGGCGGCGCACTAAAGACGTGTGCATATTGTTACAGGTTGCACCGGTAACCCGGACGCCGAGCAGTTGAACGACACCGGCGCATTAAAGACGTGTGCATATCGTTAAAGGTTGCACCGGTAACAGGGAGACGCCGAGCGGCTGAACGACACCGGCGCACTGAAGACGTGTGCATATTGTTACAGGTTGCACCGGTAACCCAGACGCCGAGCGGCTGAACGACACCGGCGCACTAAAGACGTGTGCATATTGTTACAGGTTGCACCGGTAACCCGGACGCCGAGCGGCTGAACCACACCGGGGCGCACTGAAGACGTATGCATATTGTTACAGGTTGCACCGGTAACCCAGACGCCTAGCGGCTGAACCACACCGGCGCACTAAAGATTCAGTTTCAAATTCAGATATTTATTTCGCCATAAAGAACACACAACAATAACAATATTTCATTGAGACATATGCATATTCAGTATGGTTCGTCATAATTTTTTTTTATGTCTCGTTCAGTAGTGCAATCTATAAGGAAGAACCGTGTAAGAAACCTTACAGAGCTTTTTTTAAATATAACTTACATACTAAGTTTTCATTATGTTAAATATAACATACTATATCTAAGCAAAAAATTAAAAATACTAAGTCAAAAATATACCCATTAAAAAATAATAAAATGCAAAACAAAGAACATAGGGTTCAGTCAAGTTATTAATAAAATTTGTGTTTATGCAAATAAACAATTTTAATTATCAAAGTCAGCAGAATTTTTATTTACAGTATGAAAAAAATTCACTTAACTTATAAAATGGATTGTCTAAGAGAAATATTTTCAGTTGACTCTGGAACACATTGTCACTATTTATTGATTTTATTGTATCAGGAACATTTTCGTACAATTTGGGTCCAATCACGTCAGGGTATTTTTCAGCCATCGCCGATTTATGCGCAACAGATTTAAACGGTCTGAGTTACGTGTGTTATAATTATGACTTGCGCCATTTGACTCAAAAGAATTCATGTTTTTGCGTACATATACCACTACTTCGTATATATATTGAGAGCACACAGTTAATTAGAACTGAAACGGTGAAAGACCCTGCCTCTCACAACACAGGGTATCCTAGCGTGAGAGACAGGACTATAAGTAAAATTGCTAGTTTAAGCCCAGAGTGTACCTAATTATAGTTTGTAAGAAAAAAATGTAAACTAGGTTAAGTTATAGTGAAAATAAATCTTATTCAAAATCTTAAAAAAAAAAAAAAAAAAAAATATACCAAAGGATTTGAAAAAGTCTCTACAAGATGTTGTTCGCGGTACACTGGCTAATACCCTTATCGCTCGTTTTTGCAGTATTAGCACTCTTTCAGCATCGGTTGAGTTACCCCACAGGATTACACCATACGACAGTAATGAGTGTACGTACGCATAGTAGGACTGTCTCAAAGCCTCCGGACTGATCAAGCGGCGTAACTCTCTTAGTGCGTAAATACCTCTAGCCATCTTGTCACATAGTTTGTCTATGTGACTTTTCCAACTTAGATTTGGGTCAATATCGAACCCTAAAAATCGTATACATGACTGGGAGCCAATAGAGCCGGATGAATTAGAAATAAAGAGCTCACGGGGACCACAGTTTCGTCCTGAAAATACCATATAGTTGGTCTTCGATGTATTTAGTATCAGTGAAAGACGTGTGCATATTGTTACAGGTTGCACCGGTAACCCGGACGCCGAGCGGCTGAACGACACCGGCGCACTAAAGACGTGTGCATATTGTCACAGGTTGCACCGGTAACCCGGATGTCGAGCGACTGAACGACACCGGCGCACTAAAGACGTGTGCATATTGTTACAGGTTGCACCGGTAACCCAGACGCCGAGCGGCTGAACGACACCGGCGCACTGAAGACGTGTGCATATTGTTACAGGTTGCACCGGTAACCCGGACGCCGAGCGGCTGAACGACACCGGCGCACTAAAGACGTGTGCATATTGTTACAGGTTGCACCGGTAACCCGGACGCCGAGCGGTTGAACGACACCGGCGCACTAAAGACGTGTGCATATTGTCACAGGTTGCACCGGTAACCCAGACGCCGAGCGGCTGAACGACACCGGCGCACTAAAGACGTGTGCATATTGTTACAAATTGCACCGGTAACTCGGATGTCGAGCGACTGAACGACACCGGCGCACTAAAGACGTGTGCATATTGTTACAGGTTGCACCGGTAACCCGGACGCCGAGCGGCTGAACGACACCGGCGCACTGAAGACGTGTGCATATTGTTACAGGTTGCACCGGTAACCCAGACGCCGAGCGGCTGAACGAAACTGGCGCACTAAAGACGTGTGGATATTGTTACAGGTTTCACCGGTAACCCGGACGCCGAGCGGCTGAACGACACCGGCGCACTAAAGACGTGTGCATATTGTTACAGGTTGCACCGGTAACCCGGACGCCGAGCGGCTGAACGACACCGGCGCACTAAAGACGTGTGCATATTGTTACAGGTTGCACCGGTAACCCGGATGCCGAGCGGCTGAACGACACCGGCGCACTGAAGACGTGTGCATATTGTTACAGGTTGCACCGGTAACCCAGACGCCGAGCGGCTGAACGACACCGGCGCACTAAAGACGTGTGCATATTGTTACAGGTTGCACCAGTAACCCGGCCGCCGAGCGGCTGAACGACACCGGCGCACTGAAGACGTGTGCATATTGTTACAGATTGCACCGGTAATCCAGACGCCGAGCGGCTGAACGACACCGGCGCACTAAAGACGTGTGCATATTGTTACAGGTTGCACCGGTAACCCGGACGCCGAGCGGCTGAACGACACCGGCGCACTAAAGACGTGTGCATATTGTTACAGGTTGCACCGGTAACCCGGATGTCGAGCGACTGAACGACACCGGCGCACTAAAGACGTGTGCATATTGTTACAGGTTGCACCGGTAACCGAAACGCCGAGCGGCTGAAGGACACCGGCGCACTAAAGACGTGTGCATATTGTTACAGGTTGCACCGGTAACTCGGATGTCGAGCGACTGAACGACACCGGCGCACTAAAGACGTGTGCATATTGTTACAGATTGCACCGGTAACCCGGACGCCGAGCGGCTGAACGACATCGGCGCACTAAAGACGTGTGCATATTGTTACAGGTTGGACCGGTAACCCGGACGCCGAGCGGCTGAACGACACCGGCGCACTAAAGACGTGTGCATATTGTTACAGATTGCACCGGTAACCCGGACGCCGAGCGGCTGAACGACATCGGCGCACTAAAGACGTGTGCATATTGTTACAGGTTGCACCGGTAACCCGGACGCCGAGCGGCTGAACGATATCGGCGCACTAAAGACGTTTGCATATTGTTACAGGTTGCACCGGTAACCCGGACGCCGAGCGGCTGAACGACACCGGCGCACTGAAGACGTGTGCATATTGTTACAGGTTGCACCGGTAACCCGGACGCCGAGCGGCTGAACGACACCGGCGCACTGAAGACGTGTGCATATTGTTACAGGTTGCACCGGTAACCCGGACGCCGAGCGGCTGAACGACACCGGCGCACTGAAGACGTGTGCATATTGTTACAGGTTGCACCGGTAACCCGGACGCCGAGCGGCTGAACGACATCGGCGCACTAAAGACGTGTGCATATTGTTACAGGTTGCACCGGTAACCCGGACGCCGAGCGGCTGAACGACACCGGCGCACTGAAGACGTGTGCATATTGTTACAGGTTGCACCGGTAACCCGGACGCCGAGCGGCTGAACGACACCGGCGCACTGAAGACGTGTGCATATTGTTACAGGTTGCACCGGTAACCCGGATGTCGAACGACTGAACGACACCGGCGCACTAAAGACGTGTGCATATTGTTACAGGTTGCACCGGTAACCCGGACGCCAAGCGCCTCTACGACGATTTACTCAGTAACTATAACAAACTGGTTCGGCCGGTCGTCAACGTCACCGACGCGCTCACCGTCAAGATAAAGCTCAAATTATCACAGCTCATTGATGTGGTGAGTCCTTCACTACTTACTAAAATAAAATTTGAAACTCTAGTGGGGCTGTGGCAGGGGTGTCAGTGGGGGTACACTTCTGTTCAGTCCGGCACTGAACATAAGCCTAGCATTGCAGCGTGCGGGCACAGAGACGCACGCAATGCTGCGGGCTGGCGGGCTGGGCGTGTCACGCGCAGGCCCGTAAAGCAGAACCGGCTGGTTGGTGTTACGCCACATTTGTATTTGCAGTGACACTGCTTCTATTAATTCATTTATTTGATTTATTTATATTACTTCATTTGTACTTTTATTCGAAGTTTTATTTACATGCAATAGTAACAAAATGGCGGACATTTTGTTCTATTTGTATCATGTAAAATCAGAATTTCTGTATAGTTGTTGTTATAGTGTCCCTGTTGACGAGAACAGTGGATTGTATGAAATATTTTAATAATTAGAAAAGAAAAATCAAACTGATGTACGATGGCTACACTGGAAAATAATGATGCCATCAACGTAGAGGTGGCGTTTGGTAACAGAGCGGCTACTACAAGTCGTAACGAGCGAAGTCACCAACGGTGAGGCGGTTGGTAACAGAGCGGCTACTACAAGTCGTAACGAGCGAAGTCACCAACGGTGAGGCGGTTGGTAACAGAGCGGCTACTACAAGTCGTAACGAGCGAAGTCACCAACGGTGAGGCGGTTGGTAACAGAGCGGCTACTACAAGTCGTAACGAGCGAAGTCACCAACGGTGAGGCGGTTGGTAACAGAGCGGCTACTACAAGTCGTAACGAGCGAAGTCACCAACGGTGAGGCGGTTGGTAACAGAGCGGCTACTACAAGTCGTAACGAGTGGTTGGGCCGATGCGTTGCAAATCAGTCGTGGTGACATTTCACCTAGTCCCTTGCTTGTCTCTCCAATATGCCTACCTCACCGCCTGAAGAGATGAGCACCGCGCAGCCTGCTCCGCGCTGTCACGCCGCGCTGCGGCCGAGCAGCTGAACGTAGTCAGTGAGCTCTCGATACGCTTGGAGTCTGCACATGCGCGAAATTGGTATCGGACCTCTAGTTTTTACCCGCAATATCAAAAATATATAATTATTATTCAATCTCCGCCGCTGGACCTACGTTGTCCATACTAACCCGCTCGCACACGATTCATCGCCGCGAGTGTCATCCATCTCGCAAGGGTGCTGCTGGAGACGATCCTCTTCGCGTGGTGGCCACCCGCTTCGCTGCGCCGAGGATATCCATCAGGGGGTGAGTCCTGCACAAGTTCCTTTCCTTCCCTGGTGTGGTGTTCACCGCGACTGTAATTTGCAACGCTAGCCTATATAGGTAAAATTTGTTCGATATTTAGAAAAATACGGAACCCTAAAAAGGGCAAAATTCCAGCGACCTACCGCCGCGTTACCAACGAGCGACGCCACCAACGGAGAGGCGGTTGGTAACAGAGCGGCTACTACAAGTCGTAACGAGCGAAGTCACCAACGGTGAGGCGGTTGGTAACAGAGCGGCTACTACAAGTCGTAACGAGCGACGCCACCAACGGAGAGGCGGTTGGTAACAGAGCGGCTACTACAAGTCGTAACGAGCGACGCCACCAACGGAGAGGCGGTTGGTAACAGAGCGGCTACTACAAGTCGTAACGAGCGACGCCACCAACGGAGAGGCGGTTGGTAACAGAGCGGCTACTACAAGTCGTAACGAGCGACGCCACCAACGGAGAGGCGGTTGGTAACAGAGCGGCTACTACAAGTCGTAACGAGCGACGCCACCAACGGAGAGGCGGTTGGTAACAGAGCGGCTACTACAAGTCGTAACGAGCGACGCCATCAACGGAGAGGCGGTTCACAACAGAGCTGCTCCTACAAGTCGTAACGAGCGATGCCATCAACGGAGAGGCGGTTGGTAACAGAGCGGCTACTACAAGTCTTAACGAGCGACGCCACAAATGGAGAGGCGGTTCACAACAGAGCTGCTCCTACAAATCGTAACGAGCGATGCCATCAACGGATGGGTGGTTCACAACAGAGCGGCTACTACAAGACGTAACGAGTGAAGCCACCAACGGAGAGGCGGTTGGTAACAGAGCGGCTACTACAAGTCGTAACGAGCGACGCCACAAACGGAGAGACGGTTCACAACAGAGCTGCTCCTACAAGTCGTAACGAGCGACGCCACAAACGGAGAGGCGGTTCACAACAGAGCTGCTCCTACAAGTCGTAACGAGCGACGCCATCAACGGATAGGTGGTTCACAACAGAGCGGCTACTACAAGTCGTAACGAGTGAAGCCACCAACGGAGAGGCGGTTGGTAACAGAGCGGCTACTACAAGTCGTAACGAGCGAAGTCACCAAAGGAAAGGCGGTTGGCAACAGATGGGCTACTACAAGTTGTAACGAGCGACGCCACAAACGGAGAGGCGGTTCACAACAGAGTTGCTCCTACAAGTCGTAACGAGCGACGCCACAAACAGAGAGGCGGTTCACAACAGAGCTGCTCCTACAAGTCGTAACGAGCGACGCCACAAACGGAGAGGCGGTTCACAACAGAGCTGCTCCTACAAGTCGTAACGAGCGACGCCACAAACGGAGAGGCGGTTCACAACAGAGCTGCTCCTACAAGTCGTAACGAGCGACGCCACAAACGGAGAGGCGGTTCACAACAGAGCTGCTCCTACAAGTCGTAACGAGCGACGCCACAAACGGAGAGGCGGTTCACAACAGAGCTGCTCCTACAAGTCGTAACGAGCGACGCCATCAACGGATAGGTGGTTCACAACAGAGCGGCTACTACAAGTCGTAACGAGTGAAGCCACCAACGGAGAGGCGGTTGGTAACAGAGCGGCTACTACAAGTCGTAACGAGCGAAGTCACCAAAGGAAAGGCGGTTGGCAACAGATGGGCTACTACAAGTTGTAACGAGCGACGCCACAAACGGAGAGGCGGTTCACAACAGAGCTGCTCCTACAAGTCGTAACGAGCGACGCCATCAACGGATAGGTGGTTCACAACAGAGCGGCTACTACAAGACGTAACGAGTGAAGCCACCAACGGAGAGGCGGTTGGTAACAGAGCGGCTACTACAAGTCGTAACGAGCGAAGTCACCAACGGTGAGGCGGTTGGTAACAGAGCGGCTACTACAAGTCGTAACGAGCGAAGTCACCAACGGTGAGGCGGTTGGTAACAGAGCGGCTACTACAAGTCGTAACGAGTGGTTGGGCCGATGCGTTGCAAATCAGTCGTGGTGACATTTCACCTAGTCCCTTGCTTGTCTCTCCAATATGCCTACCTCACCGCCTGAAGAGATGAGCACCGCGCAGCCTGCTCCGCGCTGTCACGCCGCGCTGCGGCCGAGCAGCTGAACGTAGTCAGTGAGCTCTCGATACGCTTGGAGTCTGCACATGCGCGAAATTGGTATCGGACCTCTAGTTTTTACCCGCAATATCAAAAATATATAATTATTATTCAATCTCCGCCGCTGGACCTACGTTGTCCATACTAACCCGCTCGCACACGATTCATCGCCGCGAGTGTCATCCATCTCGCAAGGGTGCTGCTGGAGACGATCCTCTTCGCGTGGTGGCCACCCGCTTCGCTGCGCCGAGGATATCCATCAAGGGGTGAGTCCTGCACAAGTTCCTTTCCTTCCCTGGTGTGGTGTTCACCGCGACTGTAATTTGCAACGCTAGCCTATATAGGTAAAATTTGTTCGATATTTAGAAAAATACGGAACCCTAAAAAGGGCAAAATTCCAGCGACCTACCGCCGCGTTACCAACGAGCGACGCCACCAACGGAGAGGCGGTTGGTAACAGAGCGGCTACTACAAGTCGTAACGAGCGAAGTCACCAACGGTGAGGCGGTTGGTAACAGAGCGGCTACTACAAGTCGTAACGAGCGACGCCACCAACGGAGAGGCGGTTGGTAACAGAGCGGCTACTACAAGTCGTAACGAGCGACGCCACCAACGGAGAGGCGGTTGGTAACAGAGCGGCTACTACAAGTCGTAACGAGCGACGCCACCAACGGAGAGGCGGTTGGTAACAGAGCGGCTACTACAAGTCGTAACGAGCGACGCCACCAACGGAGAGGCGGTTGGTAACAGAGCGGCTACTACAAGTCGTAACGAGCGACGCCACCAACGGAGAGGCGGTTGGTAACAGAGCGGCTACTACAAGTCGTAACGAGCGACGCCATCAACGGAGAGGCGGTTCACAACAGAGCTGCTCCTACAAGTCGTAACGAGCGATGCCATCAACGGAGAGGCGGTTGGTAACAGAGCGGCTACTACAAGTCTTAACGAGCGACGCCACAAATGGAGAGGCGGTTCACAACAGAGCTGCTCCTACAAATCGTAACGAGCGATGCCATCAACGGATGGGTGGTTCACAACAGAGCGGCTACTACAAGACGTAACGAGTGAAGCCACCAACGGAGAGGCGGTTGGTAACAGAGCGGCTACTACAAGTCGTAACGAGCGACGCCACAAACGGAGAGACGGTTCACAACAGAGCTGCTCCTACAAGTCGTAACGAGCGACGCCACAAACGGAGAGGCGGTTCACAACAGAGCTGCTCCTACAAGTCGTAACGAGCGACGCCATCAACGGATATTTGGTTCACAACAGAGCGGCTACTACAAGTCGTAACGAGTGAAGCCACCAACGGAGAGGCGGTTGGTAACAGAGCGGCTACTACAAGTCGTAACGAGCGAAGTCACCAAAGGAAAGGCGGTTGGCAACAGATGGGCTACTACAAGTTGTAACGAGCGACGCCACAAACGGAGAGGCGGTTCACAACAGAGTTGCTCCTACAAGTCGTAACGAGCGACGCCACAAACAGAGAGGCGGTTCACAACAGAGCTGCTCCTACAAGTCGTAACGAGCGACGCCACAAACGGAGAGGCGGTTCACAACAGAGCTGCTCCTACAAGTCGTAACGAGCGACGCCACAAACGGAGAGGCGGTTCACAACAGAGCTGCTCCTACAAGTCGTAACGAGCGACGCCACAAACGGAGAGGCGGTTCACAACAGAGCTGCTCCTACAAGTCGTAACGAGCGACGCCACAAACGGAGAGGCGGTTCACAACAGAGCTGCTCCTACAAGTCGTAACGAGCGACGCCATCAACGGATAGGTGGTTCACAACAGAGCGGCTACTACAAGTCGTAACGAGTGAAGCCACCAACGGAGAGGCGGTTGGTAACAGAGCGGCTACTACAAGTCGTAACGAGCGAAGTCACCAAAGGAAAGGCGGTTGGCAACAGATGGGCTACTACAAGTTGTAACGAGCGACGCCACAAACGGAGAGGCGGTTCACAACAGAGCTGCTCCTACAAGTCGTAACGAGCGACGCCATCAACGGATAGGTGGTTCACAACAGAGCGGCTACTACAAGACGTAACGAGTGAAGCCACCAACGGAGAGGCGGTTGGTAACAGAGCGGCTACTACAAGTCGTAACGAGCGAAGTCACCAACGGTGAGGCGGTTGGTAACAGAGCGGCTACTACAAGTCGTAACGAGCGAAGTCACCAACGGTGAGGCGGTTGGTAACAGAGCGGCTACTACAAGTCGTAACGAGCGATGCCACCAACGGAGAGGTGGTTGGTAACAGAGCGGCTACTACAAGTCGTAACAAGCGACGCCACCAACGGAGAGGTGGTTGGTAACAGAGCGGCTACTACAAGTCGTAACGAGCGAAGTCACCAAAGGAAAGGCGGTTGGCAACAGATGGGCTACTACAAGTCGTAACGAGCGACGCCACAAACGGAGAGGCGGTTCACAACAGAGCTGCTCCTACAAGTCGTAACGAGCGACGTCATCAACGGATAGGTGGTTCACAACAGAGCGGCTACTACAAGACGTAACGAGTGAAGCCACCAACGGAGAGGCGGTTGGTAACAGAGCGGCTACTACAAGTCGTCACGAGCGAAGTTACCAAAGGAAAGGCGGTTGGAAACAGATGGGCTACTACAAGTCGTAACGAGCGAAGTCACCAAAGGAAAGGCGGTTGGCAACAGATGGGCTACTACAAGTCGTAACGAGCGATGCCACCAACGGAGAGGTGGTTGGTAACAGAGCGGCTACTACAAGTCGTAACAAGCGACGCCACCAAAGGAAAGGCGGTTGGCAACAGATGGGCTACTACAAGTCGTAACGAGCGATGCCACCAACGGAGAGGTGGTTGGTAACAGAGCGGCTACTACAAGTCGTAACGAGCGACGCCACCAATGGAGAGGCGGTTCACAACAGAGCTGCTCCTACAAGTCGTAACGAGCGACGCCACCAACGGAGAGGCGGTTGGCAACAGAGCGACTACTACAAGTCGTAACGAGCGAAGTCACCAAAGGAAAGGCGGTTGGCAACAGATGGGCTACTACAAGTCGTAACGAGCGAAGTCACCAAAGGAAAGGCGGTTGGCAACAGATGGGCTACTACAAGTCGTAACGAGCGATGCCACCAACGCAGAGGTGGTTGGTAACAGAGCGGCTACTACAAGTCTTAACGAGCGACGCCATCAACGGATAGGCGGTTCACAACAGAGCTGCTACTACAAGTTTAGTCGTAGCGAGCGACGCTACCAACGGATAGGTGGTTCACAACAGAGCGGCTACTACAAGTCGTAGCGAGTGAAGCCACCAACGGAGAGGCGTTTGGCAACAGAGCGGCTACTACAAGTCGTAACGAGCGAATTAAAAAAAAATCTAAATATTAAAACCTACCTAACAAACATTAAAATAACTATCAAAAGGGGCGTTTTAAAATGTTCCTAGAACACTTGCGGCATTACCCCGCTGGATGGCAAGGCTTACTATTTGAATGAAGTAGGCCCTTGATTGCGGGACGCCAGTTGCGTCCACCAGCAGTCTCTTCCAAGCCTCTTCAAGAAGCTTTTGTCTTCACTGCTCTACGGACCGAGGGTTTCAACCGCAAACGCAACTAATTCGAAATCTTGAATTATATTTGAATATTTGTTGCGTTTGAGGCTCTCCGCCCCGGCCGCGGCCGCGCCAGCCGCTTTTGAAGAGGCCCGAACGTGACTTGGAGCCAATGTGTGGACACAAGTGGCGTCCCAAATCAATGACCTACCCTTAGCCCATGGCACTAGGGTTATACCATGTGGCCTCTTGCCATCCAGCCGGGAATAACCGCAAGGTTCTAGGTAGGATGCACGGTATGTTTGCTGTCAGAAGCGTGGACTTTTTTATAATAAAATTTAAAATTTGATGCCTGCAGTTTCTACCTGCACTTTTGATACATGATAGTCCGTGGTGGCCATAAATGTCGACTGGTGACCCACACACACAATTATGACTTTGCAACCGAAATTTTGGTGGTTTCTTCCAACGTCTGCTTTCTGTCTGTATTAATGTATGTCTGTCTGTCCGCTTATAACTCGAGAACCACTGAACCGATTTTAATAAAAAACAATTCTACGGATAGCTTGATTCTTCCCATCAACTATAGGCTACTTACTATCACGCTCAATGGCTTATAAGGTTAGCAGAGAAGTCAAATATGAGAGCGGGCGGAGCCGCGGGCACAGCTACATAGTATCTAATAATGTCCCTAGGTGACTCGATGGGTAAGCTTCAAGTCACGCTCCAGATTGTTTTTTGAAACTGCAAAAATACGTGCACGATTAATTTCATTACAATTTTCTAGGAGAACGATAGGTATAATGTTTACTATTGGAATATCCCACTTGGACTGGGCGACAGCTTGGCTTGGACACGGTGGTTGTTCGTCGGTACAAAGCACCTTCCAAGCAGAAATGGCTTCTTCGAAGTACCAAATCTCAAACTCACATAGTGAGGCACTTAATATCGAACCAATGAGAGCTGACGTACTATAATAAATATAGAAATATAGAAATATAGAATAATTGAAGAAATGAAGGCCGTTAGACAAATATTCTCCACCTTTATCAGACCGATTCCTTCGTATTTTACGGGTAAAGTTGCTTGTTGCCAGGACGAATGTGTCAATTTTTAATTCAGCAATTTTTCCAAGTTACAACGCAGAGAGTTGAATTAATCAAATCGTCGCGCAGAAAAGAAGTGAGTTTCGGCCTGTATGCACAGTGGCGAAGCAAAAATAAAGCCATATGTGTCATCATATGTGTGTATATGTCATCTAATCGTTCACAAAATTTCGATATCGTCTCTGTTTTCTTCTCAATCAGTGGGCGTATACCTTCGGAAGTAACTGGAGCACCAAGAAGATAAAAGTTATCGTTTTCTAGAACTATTCAAGTTCTAGAACACAATTTTTGTTTGGCGCTATTTCGTTTAATTTCTTAACAATTTCATCTTTTTCATCGTCTGATTTGAAAACATAAATTTCACATTTGGAAAAATTTAAATGAAGCCCGATTTCTTTAAAAGCAGTGATTATTGTATTTAAGTCTGTCAATACTGTGTCAACTGTCCCGCCCAAAGTTCCGTTGTCCACATATAATATAAGCTGTGCCCGCGGCTCCGCCCGCTCTCATATTTCACTTCACTGTTAACCTCATAAGCCATTTAGCGTGATAGTAAGTAGCCTATAGTTGATGGGAAGAATCAAGCTATCCGTAGATTTTTTTTATTAAAATCAGTTTAGTGGTTCTCGAGTTATAAGCGGACAGACAGACACTCAGACAGAAAGAAAGCAGACCTTGGATTTTATTATAGTTAAGGAATAAGGAAAGGAAGGAAGGATTCAGCTCCGAAGTTATTTGTTCAATAATACTATGGATTGACAGACTGAGGCTATATTAGCCGGGTCCAGTGGATCTCCCTGCTAGCAACCAACGCTTGATAAAATTGGATCATTTTGATTGTAGAATAGATGACTTGGTGAAGCATAGCATTGCAAGAGGTATGAGTAAATTTCGGGGATATTGTATTGTATGGAATTGAGCATTGAGTCTCGTTCTAAACTGTTAAAGGCATTATTAAATCTCCTTTTATTATAACTTCAGCTTCTTTTTTTCTTGTTTTGTATGTTCGCACTGAGTGTACCGCTGCTTCACATCCTCCCTTGGTAGCAAAGCCTAGCTGTATGGGGCGAAATTTGGATCCAAGCTTGCTGTAGATGCGGTTGCAGGCCAGTTTAGAAACCAATCTTCTGAATGTACAGCCGACAGCTATTGGACGAACGCCACCACATTTTTTGTTTAAGGCGAAAAGGCTAGCCACATACAGAAAAGGCACAAACGTAGCAATGACTTTGCCGGAAAGCATCAGGTTGCATAATTTAGATAATTCTATTAGAAGTTGTGTACCCGCAACACCATTTGAGGTTGATCTTTCAAATGCTGTGGTCTTAGACCGTCGATTCCACCAGCAGAAACATTTGGAAATGATGCGAGTGCTGCTGTCACTGCTAGTTCGGTTACTGTTATGTTATTATTTATTTATTTTAGACAGGCAGCCTAGGCTGATACATCTAAATCCAGTTAAAAATTGTTGTTTTTGGCATTATCTTTTTTTTATTATTATTTGAGCACTGTGAGTTCTTGAGCACTCTTTTTGAGATTATGTTTTATTTGTTAGATATTTATGTAGTCTATTTTTGAATTGGTTGGTACTAAGTGCGCTTATTACTTCCTATGAAAGTTGGTTCCAGTCGTCCATCGCTCTGTTTGTTATGAAATGTTTGCGAGTATTGCTGTTAAAGATTGATCGACTTAGTTTCATGCTGTGGCCTCGAACACGAGCGTTTTGGTTCAATATGAACATTTGGATCAGCTCAGAGCAAACGTATTTACACGTCAGAATATTGTACACCTCTATATAGATCCCCTCTTTGGCGTCGAGCTTCCAGGGTGGGTAGCTTTAGTGCTTTGAGTCTCTCTTCGTAACTAAGATGTCGTAGCTCCCGTGTTATTTTGTGAATTTCTTTGGACTCTGCTCTGTACAACTTACCTAATCTGGAGCGGCGGCGGTTTCTCGGTGGGTGGACTGTATTTAATTGTATTGTTATTGTCTGTTTACTCACTACTCACTTATTAATTAATGTTTTCATTGTATATTTATTTACTTATTTATTTATGTTTTTATTGTCACCTTTTTATTTCAGTCAATCACACAACACAAGCCAGGCAGGCAAAGAGCGTTCATTCTTATCAAGGATTGTTCTACACACTGACTCACTCGAGATGTTATTGTTAGAGTTGCGGCGGTTAGGCAGCCGGCCTAAAACAAAGGCTCCATTCATAACCGCGCGGAGTGACCTCACTCGCTCACGCGCCTAAGGTCGTCCGTTACAGACTCGTTCTAGAATATCCTTCGAGAAGTGCGGTTGCTAGATTGAAACCCATATGCCAGTAGAGGGCGGACAAATGTCTTGTAGGCAGGCGGTGTCATTAGGTTCGTCTATGGGTGGATCTGGTCGCTGGAGTAGACGAGACGGCGTAGGCTGTTTGTCTTTCAGAGCATTTTTACATTTACTTAAATTTTTTTTTTTACATTTTTTAAAACTATGATCTTAATAAAAAGAAGCCCTTTCTAAAATTGTAATGTACTAGTTTTCAAAAAGTACGTTAATTTAGCTAGGTACCTCCAATAATAATACTATAACTTCACATGTCACCATATGCTTATACACAAACTAATGACTAAAATAAAAAAACATGTTTGAGTAGGCTCTCGAAGGGTTAAAGACAGTAAGAAAACGGACAAACGGGATTAGACATAATGCAGTTTAATTAGATACTAACGCAGTTCTCCTCGGGTAGGAAGGTAGGGAACCTATGTAAATAAGCCGCATCATGTTCATCAGGCTCACAGGCGACACAGCCTCCCGCGCCCGCGCCCGCGCCCGCGCCTGCGCCGTGCGCCGCTGTGCCTACTCTTACTGCATTCATTTACTAAATATAATATAATATCCTACTTTGCAGAACCTCAAGAATCAAATAATGACGACAAACCTGTGGGTGGAACAGGTGAGTGCCTCACAAGAATTTTTGGACTTCCAAAACATAGGAATTCTTAAGGGAACCGCACCCAAACCACCTGACCGATTTTAGGCCACTTTTAGACCCTCCCACCCTGGGACCATGCATGGTATCATGCATATTTAACCCCTCCCCCACTTAGTTTTCAAGTGGTATTACACAACTTTGTGTTTCAATGTATGCATGTGGATTACGCATAATAATAATAACGGTTGTATTTTCACTTTGGAATGTGACGCCGCGCCGCCGTTCCGCGCCTGTCCACGTCTTCGAAGTGATTTTTTTGTGTCTCAGACCACCACCGCTGCGTTTTAACATTGAAAATGTATTTTCGATCGCTTCAGTATAGCCCCCCATTTTCGCTGAGAGTGTATAATCGTCCTGGTGTCGCGAGTTTTGAGGCTACGCGTGTGGTTGAGGGCTCAAAAGACGCGTAACGGCTAGGGTTACAAGATGGTGAAACATTGAAAACATTCGTCTATCGATGATGGTTGGTGCTGTAGGTGCTCCCTCAAATGTTTCCCATTTTCGCTCAGAGTGTGAAATCGACTTTTGGAAGTGCAACAGCGTAGAGAGCGAGGAGCAATAACGGCTCTGCAGATCCTCGGGTGACTTTGTTAGTTTTTTAGTTGGGTTCTGATGATGGAGCCGGGCGGAAGCCATAGGAACTCCTAAACTACACATGATAAATCCACCGTGTTTGGGCTCGTTGGATTTGTCTTCGCAAGTACTCTAGTCATATGTTATTTCCAGGGTCCTGATAATAGAGCCGGAAGGAAGCCATAGGAACTCCTAAACTAAACATGATAAGCCCATCGTGTTTGGGCTCGTTGGATTTGTCTTCGCAAGTACTCTAGTCATATGTTATTTCCAGGGTCCTGATAATAGAGCCGGAAGGAAGCCATAGGAACTCCTAAACTAAACATGATAAGCCCATCGTCTTTGGGCTCGTTGGATTTGTCTTCGCAAGTACTCTGGTCCTATATGATGTCTAGGGTCCTGATGACACAAACATAAACTCGTCGTGGTTGGGCTCGTTAGATAAATTGTCTTCACAAATACTCTTGTCCTGGATGCTGTCCAGGTTCCTGATGATGGAGCCGGAAGGATTCCATAGGATCTCCTAAACTACACATGATAAATCCAACGTGTTTGGGCTCGTTGGATTTGTCTTCGCAATTACTCTTGTCATATATGATGTCCGATAATAAAATATGTATTTAGGTTAGGCTATATTATATTTTTATATTTGATATTTATTAATTTGTTATTTAGTTAGACAAAATGTCAAGCTTATCTCTTCTTCTGTCTAATTTGTGGTTTACATTTTTAAGCAGTTTGTGTGTTTGAAAAATAATAAAAAATATACAAATGTAATACTTTTTTTTTATTTTGTTGAGTTTATTTTGAATGTAGTGCACGAGCTCTATAATTTTATTTTATCTTTTTAAAGTATATTTTGAAATACCACGTGATAGGGTGAATAACTCCCCTTCCCTGACCTCTTGTGACCCAACATGGTGTTTTGACGAACCCTTCCACCCCAAAAGGTCACGTGTAATGGGTATGTTCCCTAGCACTAAAACATGTTTTCGTGTGTGCGTGCGAACAGAGCTGGTACGACTACAAGTTGAAGTGGGAGCCGCGTGAGTACGGCGGCGTCGAGATGCTGCACGTGCCCTCCGACCACATCTGGAGACCCGACATCGTGCTCTACAACAAGTGAGTGTGTGTGTGTGCGCACAGAGCTGGTACGACTACAAGTTGAAGTGGGAGCCGCGTGAGTACGGCGGCGTCGAGATGCTGCACGTGCCCTCCGACCACATCTGGAGACCCGACATCGTGCTCTACAACAAGTGAGTGTGTGTGTGTGCGCACAGAGCTGGTACGACTACAAGTTGAAGTGGGAGCCGCGTGAGTACGGCGGCGTCGAGATGCTGCACGTGCCCTCCGACCACATATGGAGACCCGACATCGTGCTCTATAACAAGTGATTGTGTGTGTGTGCGCACAGAGCTGGTACGACTACAAGTTGAAGTGGGAGCCGCGTGAGTACGGTGGCGTCGAGATGCTGCACGTGCCCTCCGACCACATCTGGAGACCCGACATCGTGCTCTACAACAAGTGAGTGTGTGTGTGTGCGCACAGAGCTGGTACGACTACAAGTTGAAGTGGGAGCCGCGTGAGTACGGCGGCGTCGAGATGCTGCACGTGCCCTCCGACCACATCTGGACACCCGACATCGTGCTCTACAACAAGTGAGTGTGTGTGTACACAAAGCTATTTATGTGTAATGTTTATATTTATAAATCTAATATGTAATGTTTTTCTGACAGCGCCGATGGCAACTTTGAGGTGACGCTGGCGACTAAGGCTACTCTGAACTACACGGGCCGCGTGGAGTGGCGTCCGCCCGCCATATACAAGTCTTCCTGCGAGATCGACGTCGAATACTTTCCTTTTGACGAGCAGACGTGCGTCATGAAATTCGGCTCCTGGACCTATGACGGCTTCCAGGTACGTACTCACACCCATCCCACCTTTCACGCCCCAAACCGCGTGGGCGCGCTGTGTTGTCCCGTTCGACAGTATCTGGCTATGAGCGAGTGAATGTGTGTTGCGAGGGAGGGTGTGCGTGTTGCAGGTGGACCTACGCCATATAGACGATGCTGTCGAGAGTGTGTGTTGCGAGGGAGGGTGTGCGTGTTGCAGGTGGACCTACGTCATATAGACGATGCTGTCGAGAGTGTGTGTTGCGAGGGAGGCTGTGCGTGTTGCAGGTGGACCTACGTCATATAGACGATGCTGTCGAGAGTGTGTCTTGCGAGGGAGGCTGTGCGTGTTGCAGGTGGACCTACGCCATATAGACGATGCTGTCGAGAGTGTGTGTTGCAAGGGAGTGTGTGCGTGTTGCAGGTGGACCTACGTCATATAGACGATGCTGTCGAGAGTGTGTGTTGCGAGGGAGGCTGTGCGTGTTGCAGGTGGACCTACGCCATATAGACGATGCGGTCGAGAGTGTGAGTGTGAGGGAGGGCGTGCGTGTTGCAGGTGGACCTGCGCAACATAGACGATGCCGTCGAGAGTGTTAGTGTGAGGGAGGGCGTGCGTGTTGCAGGTGGGCCTACGTCATATAGACGATGCTGTCGAGAGTGTGTGTTGCGAGGGAGGGTGTGCGTGTTGCAGGTGGACCTACGTCATATAGACGATGCTGTCGAGAGTGTGTGTTGCGAGGGAGGCTGTGCGTGTTGCAGGTGGACCTACGTCATATAGACGATGCTGTCGAGAGTGTGTGTTGCGAGGGAGGCTGTGCGTGTTGCAGGTGGACCTACGCCATATAGACGATGCGGTCGAGAGTGTGTGTGTGAGGGAGGGCATGCGTGTTGCAGGTGGACTTGCGCCACATAGACCATGCGGTCGAGAGTGTGTGTGAGGGAGGGCATGCGTGTTGCAGGTGGACTTGCGCCACATAGACGATGCGGTCGAGAGTGTGTGTGTGAGGGAGGGCATGCGTGTTGCAGGTGGACCTGCGCCACATAGACGATGCGGTCGAGAGTGTGTGTGTGAGGGAGGGCATGCGTGTTGCAGGTGGACTTGCGCCACATAGACGAGGTGCGCGGCACCAACGTGGTCGAGATCGGCGTCGACCTCTCCGAGTTCTACACCTCCGTCGAGTGGGATATCCTCGAGGTGCCGGCGGTCAGGTGACGCACTCGCTTATTCCTGCACTAATCTCCCCACTAGCTCCGTACCACCGCACTAGTTTTCCTTTGTACCTATACGCATACTCTTTTTTGTTGAGGTCTGATCCGTCTGAAGAAGTGTTCTATTACTACCTCAGGAGCTGTGAGAGATATATGACGGGGATGGGGGTGGGGGTGGGGAGGGGGGGGGGGGGGGGGACGGGGAGGGGCACGGCCGCCGCGCTACTGCTTAAAGTGCTAAGTGATTTTTCGTTACATTTTAATTGAACACGACACGGCGGCGCGGCGGCACTTTAGTTCTGTTTCATCCGCCGAGCGCCGGCGTTCATCTCCCGCGACCCCCTCCCGCCGCACCCCCGCTCTCCACACCACACCACCCGCACCGGGCCGGGCCGGGCTCTAAGCTAAGCGCCCCGGTCGCTCGGCTGCGCTGGAATTTATAGAGGAAAAGTAAGACCATGAGATTGAATCCACTCGATAGTATCATCTCATCACTCACAGATCACATCACATCACAAGATTTAGTTTATTTTGATATGAGAGTACCAAATAAGACGATAGAGTATCGAGTATAGACATGCGTGTGGAATACCGAGCCAAGCTACATACTTTCCATTAGAATTTTTTTTAATGTTATACGGTATGGGTATAGTCAGAGGGACCAAAGCACATGCTCCGACCAGGCAATATCACCTCCGAGAAGGTAGGCGCCATACCGGAGACTTACTTCCTTTGGATAGCTGGCTATACTTGACTACAGGAGAACACAGCCGAGGCTGCTATGTGGCCATCTTACATCCAGTACGGTGGTACCAACCCAATCGGCTACAACTGACCCTTCCACCTAGTGCGGGGCAAGGGAAGGGACCTACAGTTTTACACCGACTCCGAACAGTGAAGCAGCAGATGTAGATATGCACGTAGATTTTTCCGTTACAAAAAACTCATTGGTACATGTCGACCGGATTTGAACCTCGGACCTTTCGCGAGAGGAATCGACGCCCAGACCACTCGGCCAAACGCCGCGGCTGCCAAAACGTCGCGTGTCTTTCGATACTGCTACTATAACCCGCACTGTTCGCCTGCGCTAGCTCGCAGCTCGCAGCGCATGCGCACAGTAGCGCTAGAGGCGCGGACGGACGCTCGCTATATTTCGATACTGCCACTATAACCCGCACTGTTCGCCTGCGCTAGCTCGCAGCTCGTAGCGCATGCGCACAGTAGCGCTAGCGGCGCGGACGGACGCTCGCTATATTTCGATACTGCCACTATAACCCGCACTGTTCGCCTGCGCCAGCTCGCAGCTCGCAGCGCATGCGCACAGTAGCGCTAGAGGCGCGGACGGACGCTCGCTATATTTCGATACTGCCACTATAACCCGCACTGTTCGCCTGCGCTAGCTCGCAGCTCGCAGCGCATGCGCACAGTAGCGCTAGAGGCGCGGACGGACGCTCGCTATATTTCGATACTGCCACTATAACCCGCACTGTTCGCCTGCGCTAGCTCGCAGCTCGCAGCGCATGCGCACAGTAGCGCTAGAAGCGCGGACGGACGCTCGCTATATTTCGATACTGCTACTATAACCCGCACTGTTCGCCTGCGCTAGCTCGCAGCTCGCAGCGCATGCGCACAGTAGCGCTAGAGGCGCGGACGGACGCTCGCTATATTTCGATACTGCCACTATAACCCGCACTGTTCGCCTGCTGTAGCTCGCAGCTCGCAGCGCATGCGCACAGTAGCGCTAGAGGCGCGGACGGACGCTCGCTATATTTCGATACTGCCACTATAACCCGCGATGTTCGCCTGCGCTAGCTCGCAGCTCGCAGCGCATGCGCACAGTAGCGCTAGAAGCGCGGACGGACGCTCGCTATATTTCGATACTGCCACTATAACCCGCACTGTTCGCCTGCGCTAGCTCGCAGCTCGTAGCGCATGCGCACAGTAGCGCTAGAGGCGCGGACGGACGCTCGCTATATTTCGATACTGCCACTATAACCCGCACTGTTCGCCTGCGCTAGCTCGCAGCTCGCAGCGCATGCGCACAGTAGCGCTAGAGGCGCGGACGGACGCTCGCTATATTTCGATACTGCCACTATAACCCGCACTGTTCGCCTGCGCTAGCTCGCAGCTCGTAGCGCATGCGCACAGTAGCGCTAGAGGCGCGGACGGACGCTCGCTATATTTCGATACTGCCACTATAACCCGCACTGTTCGCCTGCGCTAGCTCGCAGCTCGCAGCGCATGCGCACAGTAGCGCTAGTGTCGCGGACGGACGCTCGCTATATTTCGATACTGCCACTATAACCCGCACTGTTCGCCTGCGCTAGCTCGCAGCTCACAGCGCATGCGCACAGTAGCGCTAGAGGCGCGGACGGACGCTCGCTATATTTCGATACTGCCACTATAACCCGCACTGTTCGCCTGCGCTAGCTCGCAGCTCGCAGCGCATGCGCACAGTAGCGCTAGAGGCGCGGACGGACGCTCGCAATATTTCGATACTGCCACTATAACCCGCACTGTTCGCCTGCGCTAGCTCGCAGCTCGCAGCGCATGCGCACAGTAGCGCTAGAGGCGCGGACGGACGCTCGCTATATTTCGATACTGCCACTATAACCCGCACTGTTCGCCTGCGCTAGCTCGCAGCTCGCAGCGCATGCGCACAGTAGCGCTAGAGGTGCGGACGGACGCTCGCTATATTTCGATACTGCCACTATACCCCGCACTGTTCGCCTGCGCTAGCTCGCAGCTCGCAGCGCATGCGCACAGTAGCGCTAGAGGCGCGGACGGACGCTCGCTATATTTCGATACTGCCACTATAACCCGCACTGTTCGCCTGCGCTAGCTCGCAGCTCGCAGCGCATGCGCACAGTAGCGTTAGAGGTGCGGACGGACGCTCGCTATATTTCGATACTGCCACTATAACCCGCACTGTTCGCCTGCGCTAGCTCGCAGCTCGCAGCGCATGCGCACAGTAGCGCTAGAGGTGCGGACGGACGCTCGCTATATTTCGATACTGCCACTATAACCCGCACTGTTCGCCTGAGCTAGCTCGCAGCTCGCAGCGCATGCGCTCAATAGCGCTAGAGGCGCGGACGGACGCTCGCTATATGTTGTCTACTGGTACCTACGCTGCTGCGTGTGGGTGTAGCGCTTTAGTCATTTAGCTTCAGCTGTTTCTCGGTAACCGCTAACCCTGCGTTACCCCGCTCGCTCCACGCACTACCTGTCCTCATAGCTCAGTTGTTAGTATTTATTTATTTATTTATTTATTTATTTATTTATTAGGGGAAACTTAACATCTTTAAGAACACATATTTTACAAATGAACAATTTACAAAATTATCAAGCCAATGACAAAGTTTAAGTTTAGTAGCTTAGTTCTCTAGTGTGGTGGAGATGTGGTCTGGAGATGTCGGCTAACGGTTGCAGGAACGAGAAGTTCTACACGTGCTGCGACGAGCCCTACCTCGACATCACCTTCAACATCACCATGCGTCGCAAGACACTCTTCTACACTGTCAACCTCATCATCCCCTGCATGGGCATCTCCTTCCTCACCGTGCTCGTCTTCTACCTGCCCTCCGACAGCGGCGAGAAGGTGAGTGCGGTTCCAGTGCGGCCCACCAGCACCAGCACCACCAGCACCGACGCACCTGCGCCTGTTGCAGGTGTCGCTCTCCATCTCGATCCTGCTGTCGCTCACCGTGTTCTTCCTGCTGCTGGCGGAGATCATCCCGCCCACCTCGCTCGTCGTGCCGCTCCTCGGCAAGTTCGTGCTCTTCACCATGATCCTCGACACCTTCAGGTCGGTTCTCCTCGCGTCTCTTCTCTATGATCCTCGACACCTTCAGGTCGGTTCTCCTCGCGTCTCTTCTCTATGATCCTCGACACCTTCAGGTCGATTCTCCTCGCGTCTCTCCTCTATGATCCTCGACACCTTCAGGTCGGTTCTCCTCGCGTCTCTCCTCTCTGTAGTTGTCACCTCTATCTAGTGGCGGCTTTTATTTATTACATAAACATACAGTTTGAACATACATAATAAAATTAACATAAAAGAAGAAAAACTAAACCAGTTAAGTTTCTACCTAGTACATATTATAATTAACAATATATATATACTATATTTTATTTTTTATTTTATTACATTTGGAAAAAACAACAGCTCTATAACTAAATTTTACAATCCGAGCTCTACGCGATATTCAGATCTGCTAAATGGGTTCTCAGTAACAAAACCCAAAAACAGGCATCTCTATACAGCGACTCCAGATCTTCCTTGCACATCATCTCAAACGCAAATAATAACCATCCTATCGCAAACCAAGTTCGTAAAATCATCTCTCAAATAGAAAACAAAGAAAGTAAACTGAAACTCTACTGGTTGAGAGCACACGTGGGCACAATGGGAAACGAAAGAGCTGACCTTCTGGCAAAACAAGCGGCTCAAAAAATTAAAATAGCACCCGACTCACAGAGCATCAAATACCTACCGCCCGCGCCCCCTACGCGGGCCTAGGGGCGGGCGCGCGCAGGCGCGCGCATTTCATGCTCTGTGACCCGACTACTCGTTCTTCCCAACATCTCATGCAAAGAAAACAATAAGAACCAACTCACTGGAACAAAAAGGGAATACATAAGAGTCAAAACAGGGAGAGATAACAAACATTTTCTTTCCCACAATAAAATCTGCCTACAAAAACAAAACCCTAGAAAGATACCCAACTGACTTTCAAACTACTCAAATATATACGAGACATGGAGCTATAAATAAATATTTATATAGATTCAAACTGCACGGCGACACGCTGACTTGTATGTGCGACGAAGAGTCTGAAGAAACTATAGAACATAATATCATAATATATACATGGCCACGTTTCCTCATGATAGATAACACATGATATAGAGAACAAAATAGACGGAAACGTCCCTCCTCAAATTAATTAATTCTATTTATTTGAGTTTTAATTGGTGTTGCTTTTTCAACTTTATTGGAGCGTAAAGTTTTAGGTTATATTCAAATTCGTAAAGGACCTAATCTATCTTTTGTATTAAAAGACTATGTGGTATTTTATCAAAGCATTTGGAGAAGTCATTATACACGACGTCCACCTGGTGACCCTGATCCATTGCATCGAGCACTGTATCAACAGATTAAAATAAGTTAGTTTCAGTGGATTTTTTGTTTAAGACACCATGCTGGTTTGCAATGAAATGAGGTCTCAGAGATGGAAAAATTCACAGATCTCATGCATTACATGACCTTCGGGTACATGGAAAATGACTTTTAGGGCGTATTCAAATATAAGCGTATAGCGATCGCCGACTGTGAGTGTGAAAATATCCTGGTATGGTTGAAGCGACGAACTCAACGAGCGAACGCAAAAGCAAATTAATTAATAATAAGAAAATTGTACCTATGTTCCTACTTTCGGCTGTATAATGTGTATATTTTGGTAATAAATAAATTTAGAATTTGAATTTGAATTTGAAAATCCGATTTAAACGCAAATATGATAAACGATCGCTTCTTTTGTATTCTCTCTCTCTCTCTCTCTCTCTCTCTCTCTCTCTCTCTCTTTGAACCCTTTATCCCTCCCTCTCTCCCTAACTCTCTCGCTTCCCATCCCTCCCCCTCCCGCCCCTCGCTCTTCTCCTTACCCCTCTTTCCCCTTCTATTTAACATCGTTATCTGCCTACCTCTCTCCCTAATTCCCTCCTTCCCCTCTCCCTTCTCCCTCGCTCCCCTTACTCCCCGTCTTTCCCCCATCCCCCACTCCCTCAGTCCCCCCTCGCTCCTTTCATCTTCCCCTACCACCTCCTTCCTACCTCCCACTCTGTCCCCCTCCTCCTTTTTCCTTACCCTCCTCCTCCTCCCTTCCCTCTCTCCATCCTCCCTCGCCTCACTCGCTTCTCCCTTCCTATCCCCCCTCTCCTCCAATCCACCCCTCCCTTCTCCCCCCTCGCTCTCTCTCCGTCCGCCACTTCTATCCCTCCCTATCTCAGCCCTTATTCAACCCCGCCGCTTCCCTCTCCCTCCCTCACCCCTCCCCCTCACCCATCTTACAAACCTCCCCTACCCTAAATCCCTTCCATCTTCTTCCTCCTCTCCCTTCCCGCCCCTCCCACCGTCCTCCCTCCCTCCCCTTTCATAGTCCTTCCCCCTCCTGGTTCCTCCCCAACCCACACCTCTCCGTCTCCCGCCTTTATCGTCCCTCCCCTCCATCCCCACCCCTCCATCACCGCCCCTCCCCCTTCACTCATCCTCCTTAAACCTTCCCCCTTCATATCCCTAACATAATTTCTTTCCCTATTTCACCCCCTTCCGTTTTTTTTCGATAAAAGGTAGTCCCCAGGATGCAATCTATCTTCTTCCCAAAATTGTATCTAAATATTTATAGTATATACATATATCTAACATCGCTTCTACCAAACCAACAACCATTCAACACTAAATTCCGTTCATACTATACTTTCCTATACTTTCTTTGATACTGCTCAGTCCTAAGGCGCGTGATGGTATATAGCCTATAGTTCGCTTCAAGAACTATCTTTACATTGGTGCAAACCACATCAAAATCTGTTCAGGTGTTCCGGAGTTTACCTCAAACATATATAGGTACATACATACAAACAGACAGACGTTCCCTTTTATAAAAAGAAGAAGATAGAGAAAAAGTAGAGATTAGTCATTACTTAAAACATTGCCACAAACTATTCTTGTACATAATATATATACTTCTCCCACATCCCAAAGGTTAGTTAGAATAGAGTGCCTCACGGCATTAAGCTCACCTATTATGCCTAATTTGTATAAATTGGTGTTCAATAAAGTATATATCCATATTTAAAAATTTGATTATAATTTACTTGCTTTTTCACTTAGACACGAAACTCGCGTAATGGAAAATTTAAAAAAATCATAACTCCCAAAATTTTCGCTTTTTTCAAACAATTCAAAAAACATCCCCAGATATTTAGTCAATCTACAATATAAAAATATAAAAGGTTAAAATATATATTTGAAAATATGTTTAAAAGTGCCCTTTTTAAACCCCTTAAAAACGGCTATTTTAAGCCATTTTTTGCGATTTTCTCAAAAACTCAAATTTTTTAAATATTTTTTTTACAATCTTCTAGTTCTCGTCGATACGCGTCATTTCACACCCTAAATATTCACTTAACCTTAAAACTCACGACACCAGGGCCTATTCGCACTGTTTCTGGAAATTGGGGCCTATACTGAATCGATCGAAAAGACAATTCCAATGTCAAAATAATATCATACACAATTTCCTCAAAGAGCTTTGACAGCACTTAAAGTTTAGAAATGGGTCGATAATTTGATATAATTTCATGTTTACCGCCTTTTTTGTACACTAGTACCACAAATGATTTTTGACATTGAAAATGTCTTTTGGTTCGTGTTCGAGTATAGGCCCCGATTTCACGAAAAAGTGCGATCCCCTTATATCTCGGAGAGTTGTGAAGATATGAAATTCAAAAAAGGCTCAAAAGACGCGTATTCATGAGAGCTGTAAGGTGCAAAAAGAATTATTTGAGAAAGTAACTCCTCTGGACAATTTATTCCGCTACAATTTGAGCCTAAAACAAAGACGATCGGGTTAAGAGTTTGCCCTGTAGCTCAACCTTTTTGAAAAAATAAATTCACAGATTTCGTGCCTCACACGACTATCGAGCACATTGGAAATGAATCTACGGAATTCGAAAAAATATTGTCGCTGAGCGACACGAGAAAGTCGGGATAAGGAAAAGGTTAGTTGGGGTCTGATGATGGAGCCGGAAGGAAGCCATAGGAACTCCTAAACTACACATGATAAGCGCATAGTGTTTGGGCTCGTTGGATTTGTCTTCACAAGTACTCTTGTCATATATGATGCCCAGGGTCCTGATGATGGAGCCGGAATGAAGCCATAGGAACTCCTAAACAACACATGATAAATCCACCATATTTGGGCTCGTTGGATATAGGAATATAGGAATATAGGTTAGGTTAGAAGATGCGTCGCATTGAAAATGAATTCAACAAAATAAAAAAAATATTACATTTATATATTTTTTATTATTATTAAAAAACACAAGCAGCTTAAAAATGTAAACTAAAATGTTGACAGAAAAAAATAGATAAGCTTGACATTATTTCTAACTAAAGTAACAAATTAATAAATATCAAATATATCAAAATATAATATAAGGACATAAAAGGCGACGCATCATAACCTATCCTATATTCCTATATTCCTATATCCAACGAGCCCAAATATGGTGGATTTATCATGTGTAGTTTAGGAGTTCCTATGGCTTCCTTCCGGCTCCATCATCAGGACCCTGGAAATAACATATGACTAGAGTACTTGCGAAGACAAATCAAACGAGACCAAACACTATCGGCTTATCATGTGTAGTTTAGGAGTTCCTATGGCTTCCTTCCGGTTCCATCATAAAACCCAACTAACCTTTTCCTTATCCCGACTTTCTCGTGTCGCTCGGCGACAATATTTTTTCGAATTCCGTAGATTTATTTTCAATGAACGAAATCTGTGAATTTTTACATGGGAATAGACCACTTTGAGATTTAGTGAAAATAATATGAATAGGAGACGACAGAGAGTAGGATATATGCCATCCGGGCCATTTCCCTTCGTAGGATTAACAGTTTTCAGATACTTTGCTACTTTCTCCTTCTAAGTTCACCTTGCTAATGCTGACTGGAGAGACATTGGCGGCGTTCATAATGTCCGCATGAAAGCGCACCGGAGCGGAGGTTCAAATACTGATTGGAAAAATCAATTAAACGTGTAGCATTGTTGCAGCATATGCGTGACGGTGGTCGTGCTCAACGTCCACTTCCGCTCGCCGCAGACGCACACGATGGCGCCCTGGGTGCGGCGCGTCTTCATCCACATCCTGCCGCGCATGCTCGTGATGCGCCGCCCGCACTACCGGCCCGGCCACGGCCACGCGCTCAGCCTCGGCCTTGAGCGGCACGCGCAGTGAGTTTACACACTACGAACACGCCTACACCCCTCCACATCCACATCCTGCCGCGCATGCTCGTGATGCGCCGCCCGCACTACCGGCCCGGCCACGGCCACGCGCTCAGCCTCGGCCTTGAGCGGCACGCGCAGTGAGTTTACACACTACGAACACGCCTACACCCCTCCACATCCACACAGCACGGTCCTCACCTCTCTCACCCGCCTGTCGCGTTCGCAGCCTCGGCTCGTCGTCGGCGGCGGTGCAGCGCGTGGTGGTGCGCACGTGCAACGGTCTCGAGCTGCGTGACACGCGCGACCTGCACGCCTTCAGTTCGCACGATGACCTGCATCCTAGGTACGTGGCCGCCACTAGACTAGACTCTAGTGCTTCAACAGTTAGCAGAGTGTACTGTGTGTGCGCAGGGAGCTGGAGGCCGCGATGCTGAGCAGTCCGTGCCGCGTGCACGGCTCGCTGCGCGGCTCGCTCGGGGGCTCGCTGCACGGTTCGCCGGCGCCGACGCCGCAAAGCGCCGCGGCGGCCGCGCTCGCCGCCGGCCTGGGCGCCGGCGTGGAGGCGCTCTGCGGCCGCCTGCAGCGCTGGCACCGCTGCCCGGAGCTGCACAAGGCGATCGACGGCATCAACTACATCGCCGAGCAGACCAAGAAGGAGGAGGAGTCGACGCGCGTCAAGGAGGACTGGAAGTACGTGGCGATGGTGCTCGACCGGCTCTTCCTATGGATCTTCACGCTGGCCGTGGTGGTCGGCACGGCCGGCATCATCCTGCAGGCGCCCACGCTCTACGACGAGCGCGCGCCCATCGACGTGCGCCTCTCCGAGATCGCCTCCGCCACCGCCAAGCCGCGCCCGCACGCCGCGCCGCCCGCCGCCCTCTAGTGGCGCGCGCCGGCCGCCCCGCCGCCGCACCGCGCACCGCGCACCCCGCACCCGCACCCCGCACACACACCGCGAGCGATATCGTCCAATCGTAATACAAATTATGAAAAATACTTATAATTATGTAAATAAGCGAAAAACGAATTATATTCATATTTTTTATAAAATGGAAATCTAGTTAAGTACATAATTTACATATGCAACAAATTTAGCATAAATCTACTATTTGTTAAATTTTATTAGAAATAAAGGAATTGACACAGCACGATCTCACTGTAAATACCAGTAGTTACGTATTAGATAGATAGCAAATAATGATTAATTATGAGTGAACGCAGTGGATGCTGTAGCGTAGCTAGGCGCGGCGGCGGCGGCGGGGGAGCGGGGCGGGAGCGGGGGCGGGGAAGGCACCGCCGCCGCATCCGCACCGCGTCGCCAACCATTCATTACCTGTTAGATGTTCTGTGATATAATGTGTAGTAGAATATTTAGTGCGCGGGCCCCGCCCCGCCCCGCCCCCCTCATCACTGTGCTGTGAGCGAACACCACATTATAAGGTCATGTCATCAATATTATATTTGATTAAAGAAAGATTAAACACTTTTTTATAAAATCGAAATAAATGCCACAATAAAATTTAATTACAAAACTAAATAATCTTTTCCTTTAAACTTTTCTTTTATAGACAGCCAACGCGGGTGTCTATGCCCAATACTTAAATGGAAATTAAGGTACAGCAAATAACACCATTTATCGCAAAATCATGCTCAGAGAGGCGCCATGCTGGCTATGAGGCGGATAAATAGGTTGTCTAATTTATTGACACGCCTCTTGAAAATTACCAGTAGGTTAGGTTAGGTTAGGATAGGTTAGGACTTACTGGTCCTGACTCCTGGTCACGGCACCACTGTAACGTTTTACAATTATTACTAAAGCATTAGATTAATTAGGTAAGTTTGCCTCGGAAGGGCTGCGCCCCCCCTAACCCCTCCCGCTCGCCCTAACGTCGGTTTTAGTGACCACTTAAAAAAAAGTAAAAAAAAGTCACTTTTGGGATTGGATAGACAATTGTTGGAGACCAAAGAAGAACCAAAAAAAAAAATGAAACGCTAAAAAATTTTTTTGTTTAAATAACCATCTATAAAAAAACTTATTTTTTTCACCATTAGACTTAGAAAAAAGTTAACTTTTTGACCTGTTCATACAAAGTCACATTTTCAGAAGCGTCCCCAGGGAGCAATTTGTGTCCTAGATACCCCAAACTTTTGATTAGCCCAGTCGATAGAGAATCTCTCAGGGAGTCTTATGGCGCAAAAAAGGCGATACTCCCATAAAACATTATGGGTAAAAAAAAGCAGAAACTCACAGGAAACTCGTGGACCCACTTTTTCTGATGAAAATATGGTTATGTTAGGTTAGGTTAGGTTAGGTTAGTTTTTTTTTGTTTTTTTTTAATTCCAATAAATGACACCTCGGCTATGTATGCCGAGTCCTTTTACAGTCCTTACGCTACTTCCCACCATCATACGCCCCCCTGCACACTGGTTCCAGCAGTGGTGCAGGTTCCTTCTCTTTCATTCTTTTTTATTCAATTTAATATACATATTTTCATTTACACATTTACAATTATTATACATATTTTCCATTATTTTATACATTTACATATTTACAATGCAGCTCTGTGCGAGTCAATTTGTACTTTATCGCGTCGTCGCAGAGTAGCTATTTCTTTGTGAGTGTTTGTACAGAGCAGCTTCTGTACGGAGTACTCTTTTCTATTCTGTGACTTGGGGCTCTTCTTGCAGTTTACGCAAGAAGGCTGTCCACCGTTTAGTCTCACCTCGCAAGCCGCGTTTTTGTGAGGACCGCCGCAGTACGTGCAGGCCTGGGCCTCGGCTTTGCACACTCGTGTAGTGTGGCCGTAACCCAGGCACTTACCGCACTGAACGAGGGGTGACTGGTCGTAGACGGACACGACCCGAAAATGAAGATAGAGCCAGCCATACTCCACAATTTTTTTATGTAATGGAGGTGATACCTCCATTACAATATGGCAGTGGTGTATGTTTCGGGCTGGCCTTCTATACTTCACTTTCATTTCGCGTCCGTCCGCCTCGCTCAGCAGAAATTTATTCTGCGAGACGAGGTGTCCGATCACCTCCGCGTCGGTCAGGTCTTTCTGCACGCCAGTGAGTACGACGAGAGGGTTCCTCGTTCGGGCCTCCTCCACATTCAACTTCGCTGAGACAAGAATATCACGCACCTTGGCCCTGGTTTCCGAAGTGTCAAGACCATGTACCACCTTCCTGTCTCGGGCCTTGCGGAGGAGGTTCACCCCGACGCCCAGCTCGTCAACCTTCACCGCCGCAGCGATCCTCCCAATAACGGCCTCCGCGGTGTCGGCGACGTCCTCCGAGGACACGATGAAGGCGTGGCCACCGGCACCAGGCCGCCTGGCCGCAGGCTCAGACCGGACAGCAGACACCACGTCGGCATACGAACGCGGGGCCGCAGACTCAGCCGAGGCACGCATGACCTCCAGTTCCGTGTGGACTTTCTGGAAGCCATTGTCCAGGTCGCTCCTCAGCCGGTTAACCTCTCCACACAGCTCACCGACGCGCGCCGCCGTCGTCACCGCCTCCCGCGAAGTTCCCGCATCAGCACCGCCGGTCCCGGCAGCAAGCGGCCCCCGTTGAGCTGGGCTCATCTCGAACGCGAGGAAGCTGCGGGTGCTTACAATCTCCTTCTTGATAAGCTCCACATTTTCCTTAAGCGTTTGTTTGCCGGAAGTCAAGGCGGCCATCTCCCTGGAGTGTTTCCGCTCCAGGTAGAGGGCCTCCCTGACCTTTCCCGTCCGAGCCCGCTCGCCACGAGTCAGTAAGCCTGGATACGAAATACGGCATCGTTTGTATGAGAACCGAGGTAGCCGCCAAAGGGGTGTGAAGTCTGAGGCGGGAGCGGCGCATGGAACGCCGTGATTGGCCGAGCGAGTAGGTAGCCAAGTGACGCCAGTCTTCCATACGTTTGAACGGGATTCATACAATAAGTCGCTCATTGTGTCGATTCGCGATGAAAAGATGAAACGGATTTAACAATATTTAACCCTTCTTTACATCAAGGGAATAATATAACTTTCTCTTAAATGAACAAAGGCAACGCCCCTTTCACAATTTTGCGAATTTGCAGATTTTCGCATAAACACGATAATAGTTCTAAGTTCTGAGATACCTCGGATACTTTATTATAAATCTACATAAAATTTCCAAAACAATGATATGTAAGACCTCGTACATTGGTATTATCTTATTGGAGTATTTGTTATTGGAATTTTCCAAAATTTAAAAAATAATGTTAGAAAGTCGAAAAGTTTTGTAACCAAAAAAAAAATTATTATATTATTAACAACTATTTGCTAATTACTTAGCCAACGATATGACAAATTATATTGCAATATGACTTCGCGAAAAATTCGCGAAAATCTACCCTACCTTAAAAAATTTATGAGTACCCACCTCGATATTTAATTTTTTTACGGTAAAATGAGGTTTTCCAGGCTTTGCCTTTTTTAACAAACTAACCAGCCATACCCACCTGGATATTTAATTTTTTTACGGTAAAATGAGGTTTACCAGGTATGACCAAAACAAATTATCACGTGATAGATGGGTAGATCTCATCGAGACGTTCAGTTTGAGTACCAACACGATGGGTCTAAGTTCAGTGGTTCTCGAGATATGACCAAAACAAATTAACACGTGACAGATGGGTGGATCTCACCGAGACGTTCAGTTTGAGTACCAACACGATGGGTCTAAGTCCAGTGGTTCTGTAGATATGACCAAAACTAATGATCACGTGACAGATGATAATTCCGACCCCTCACTCGCATGATCGCATCGCATTTCGCATTTAGATGCTAGCTAGCTAGCTAGCAGCGGAGCGCAGACGCTATATAGCATTTAGCATTTAGCAGTACCACAGATAAATAGCACATACTTCATTGCTTTGTGCGTTCCAAAACAAACGAACCAACAAAGTTTTACGAACGAAACAGCAATGCTAACTAAAATTAAATGTGATTATTGCTTAGCATTTAGCATTAATTTTTATTCATCAGGGCGCTTAGCAGTGCTAAATGCATTATGGGGTATTCATTATGAATTAATTTTGTTAATTCTAAGCATAACAAGACTAATTCCCGGTAGACGAATGACCTAAAGAAATTAATTCCTTTAGAGTCGCTCAAAAGTAAAAACCGGTAGGTACTGGTTGAATGAAAAAAGCGCGATAAACGAATATTGAACGAGGAAACCTGCTGAGGTTGACTAGAAGAAATGTCCTTTGGCAATAAGGCAGAATGCATGAAATATCTGTATACATTTAACATACATATTTATCAATAAACAAAAAAAATTACAAGAGCTAACTGCATCCAACACGATAGTCGACCTATGGTGGGTAAGCAGAAAAGAGCTCTCCATACATATTTACGCCGATGTTTGTTACTGAAATTCAAGCGAAAAATGCTATCAAATTGAATGAAAGTACTTACTCGTGAAAGGTGACTCCATCTGTGTTCAAGTTTGAATTTTTCGACGACTTTTTGCACCAAAGCACTGCACAATGAGGCATTTTGTGACAGACGCGCACGTTCGCTCCGCCTGAGCGGCGGACGGAGACTAAGATCGGTCGCCGGCGCTAGACTGACGCGCTGGCGCGTGTGCGCCGACGCGCGGCTACCCCTGTCCTCCTATGTATAGCGTATCCAGGCTTACTGACTCGTGCCGCTCGCACTCGGCAACTGAGCGCGCCCTGGAGTCAGCAAGGCGAAGTATTATGCCATACATACCTTGCATACAGTCCGTGACAGTTTCTCGGATGTCCCTTTTCAGGTTTCCGGACTGCTCCAGGGCGAACTTCGCCTGCTGCAGGAGCCGGTTGGCCTGCTGCGGGAGCTCGTTGATGAGGGGGGTTCTATTGCGGGAAGCAGACGAGGCGAGCGAAAGGTCTTGTGATGGGGTATTTTGACCCACGCTCGAGACACGATCTGGAGTGATGTCACCCCTGATGGACATCTCCCAGTCGTACACCCCCTCGGGGAGCTCGGGAGGCGCTGGCCGGGTCGGCGCAGGTGTCACGGGAGGTTGTGGCAGGAGCACCGGTCGTGTTGGCGTAGGCGTCTCGGCAGGCGTCGGCACTACACCGGCCGCAGGCTGGACAGGCACCGACACAGGCGCCGAGGTTAGGTTAGGTTAGGTTAGGTTAGGTTAGGTTAGGTTAGGTTAGGTTAGGTTAGGTTAGGTTAGGTTAGGTTAGGTTAGGTTAGGTTAGGTTAGGTTAGGTTAGGTTAGGTTAGGTTAGGTTAGGTTAGGTTTTTTTTTTTTTTTTTTTTTTTGTTCCTATCGAACCTCAGCTATATATGCCGAGTCTTTTGTCATTCATTCGTCTCGGCATCTTCCATCACCTGGCCCCTTGTCCCACAAAGTGGAAGCGAGGGAGCGCGGGCTTGCTCTCGCATACTTTCTTAAATTTTTTTTTTATCTATTTTTGTATTTTTTTTTTTTTTTTTTCTTTCTTTTTATTTGTTAAAGCGCTTACAACTAGTACATGTGAAAAACCTTTCGGACTTAAGCTAACTTAAACACGGTTTTCTAGACTAAACTTACTTATTGAATGGTTAATCTACCAGCAATGCACACAACTAATAATACACTAATACAACTGTATAGAACGACTAATACAAATTGGGTACAAAAATACACGCAAGTTTACTGCCTCCTCTTCAAGTAATGCATCTAACTAAAGAAATTCTGTACACATTACTAATAATATTGATACACACTTAAAATTTTATATTCTCTGCATTAAATTAATTTTTTAAATTTTATATACTCTACACTTTATTATAAACTAAACTTACTTAAGGTAATAAAGATTACGACTAATATTTATATTGAATGTATAGTCTACCAGTAATACATACAACTAATAATACACTAATACAACTTTATAACTAGAACGACTAAATACAAATTGGGTACAAATACACGCTAAGTTTACAACAAAATTCTGTACACATTACCTTCTAATAATATTGATATACACTTTAAATTTTATATTCTCTACATTAATCTAATGATTTAAATTTTTATATACTCTACACTCTACATTCCTGACAACTTAACCGGTCCACAATGGAGAATGCATAATGACTAAGCAGGCAATGCCCGTCCGACAGCCGGTCACATCAGCTCCCTGCCGACACCGCAAAGCCACTCGGCATGTCAACTAGCGCCCTTCATCGAGAGCCGAGGGACTAACTAGAGATAGCAAACTTTGCTTCTAGCTATCCCGTCCCAGCGGACTCTCTCCGGACAGTTGTTGGCGTATGCTGAGTGGTGCGCCTGATCAGTGGGCGCGGCGCTCTTCTTACAATTGATGCAAGAAGGCTGTTCTCCACTTTGCCTCACTTCACAGGCGGCGCGCTTATGCGAACCGCCGCAGTACGTGCAGGCCTGGGCCTCGGCCTTGCACACACGTGTGGTATGGCCGTAGCCCAGGCACTTACCGCACTGGACGAGGGGTGACTGGTCGTAGACGGATACGACCCGAAAGTGCAGATAAAGCCAGCCGTACTCCACCATTTTCTTATGCAATGGAGGTGATACCTCCATTACAATATGGCAATGTTCTATGTTTCGGGCCGGCCTTCTATACTTCACCTTCATTTCGCGTCCGTCCACCTCGCTCAGCAGAAATTTATTCTGCGAGACGAGGTATCCGATCACCTCCTCGTCAGTGAGGCTTTTCTGCACGCCCGTCAGTACGACTAGAGGGTTTCGGGCACGGGCCTCCTCCACAGTCAGGTTCGCCGAGACAAGCACTTCACGAACCTTGGCCCTGGCTTCCGAGGTGCCAAGGTCTAGTACCACTCTCCTGTCTCGGGCCTTGCGGAGGAGGCTTACTCCGACGCCCAGCTCGTCGACCTTAACGGCCGCGGTGATCCTCTTGATAACCGCCTCCGCGGTGTCGGTTACGTCCCCCGAGGACACGATGAGCGAGTGGTCACCAGCGCATCGCCGCCCGGTCGCGGGCTCCGGCCGGACCGCGGACAGCACGTCGGCATACGAGCGGGGAGTCGCGGACTCAGCTGAGGAACGAATGACCTTCAGTTCCTTGTGGATTTTCTGAAGGTCGCCTACCAGTTCCGTCCTCAGTTGGTTCATCTCCACACTCAGCTCACCAACACGCGCCGGAGTCATATCCACCTCCCGAGCCCTCCCACCAGCCCCGCCGTCCTCGGCAGCAAGCGGCCCGCGTAGAGCTGGGCTCATCTCAAACGCGAGGAAGCTGCGGGTGCTCTCAATCTCTTTCTTAATGAGCTCCACATTTTCCTCTAACGCTTTCTTACTGGAGGCCAGGGCGGCCATCTCTCTTGAGTGTTTTCGCTCCAGATGTAGGGCCTCCCTGGCCTTATCAGTCCGAGCCCGCTCACACTCGGCCACGGAGCGCGCCCTGGAGTCAGCTAGTCGCAGTATGATGCTGTACATACCCATCATACAGTCCGTGACTACCTCTCGGATTTCTCTTTTGAGGTTTCCGGACTTCTCCAGGGCGAACTTCGCCTGCTGCAGGAGCCGGTTGGCCTGCTGCGGGAGCTCGTTGATGAGGGGGGTTCTGTTGCGGGAAGCAGACGAGGCGAGCGAAAGGTCTCGTGATGGGGTATTTTGACCCACGCTCGAGACACGATCTGGAGTGATGTCACCCCTGATGGACATCTCCCAGTCGTACACCCCCTCGGGGAGCTCGGGAGGCTGCGGCAGAAGCGCTGGCCGGGTCGGCGCAGGTGTCACGGGAGGTTCTGGCAGGAGCACCGGCCGCATTGGCGTAGGCGTCTCGGCAGGCGTCGGCGCTACACCGGCCGCAAGCTGGACAGGCGCCGACACAGGCGCCGAGGCCTCTGTGCCGGTTGCTGAGGACTCGGCGAGCCCGGTAGCGTTCTTGATCGCACGGTGAAGCAGCGATCGCTGGGGCGTGGGGTTAGGCGGAGACCTAAAGGGAGGAATAGGTGAGATTGGTCCTATGTCAGCCAAGATGGGTGTTTTGGTCTTTGTCTCCTTGGACGACAAAACGACTTTCCTGTCTTTTGTCACACCTGCAGGGCACCCCGTCACCGCTCCCGCCACAGCGGGCCTCACTCGAGGCGCCTTTGGCAACGCACCGGTCCGCCCCGAGGCCCCGGGCCCCTTGCTGCCTGTCGGAGCCGACATCACCAACTATTCATAAACAAATCCCATAAAAAACCATAGAAAAATGCAAGAAAATGCAAAAATATAAATAAATAGTTCAATTTAATCTTCCAATTAATTATAAGTACACCACTCGATGCGGCTGGTTCAGCTCTACAAAATGAGTGGTCACACGCCTAGGTTCCAGTGATCCACCAAACTTCTAACGAAAGAAAGAGCTTGGTGGATGTGTCAGGGTGTCAGTGACAAATTTTTTATTGGCCCGCGCCGCATCAAATCAGGTTTTGCCGTCGCAATTTGCACTACACAGCCACAAATTTAGTGTCAAAACGTAGGCGCTGAGACGGCGAATACGGTAATATTTAAAAAAAATTACTAAAAAAAACTGTGAAATAAAAAAAAAGTTTTAAAAAACATAAAACCGACTTCCTAAAAAAAGGAAAACTAAAAAACTATTCAAAATAAAAATATAAAAACCGCCTTCAAAAATATATGAAATAAAAACTTAAAAAAAAAAACGAACCCTAGAGTTGAAGGCGGTGCTAAAAAGGCTACACAAATCACAAAGGATATTATCATCCACTCATGTTTTCTTTCATGCATCATTTTTGCTTGCTTTAGCACCGCCTTCAACTCTAGGGTTCGTTTTTTTTTTTTAAGTTTTTATTTCATATATTTTTGAAGGCGGTTTTTATATTTTTATTTTGAATAGTTTTTTAGTTTTCCTTTTTTTAGGAAGTCGGTTTTATGTTTTTTAAAACTTTTTTTTTATTTCACAGTTTTTTTTAGTAATTTTTTGCTATTAATGTACTCGGCGGAATCGCTCGGCCTTCGGCCTCGCGATTCCGCCTCGCTTTCCAATCCGATCTTGACCCAATTAAAATAGGACCACGTCAGCTTCGATAGCTCAGTGGTGCAGACAGTCAACTGTCGCTATTGAATTCTAAGCAACGCTGGGTGCGGTCAGTACTTAGATGGGTGACCGCTGACCGTTGGAGGCTGACCAAGGTTCGGATTCCTCGTAAAACTGTAAGTCCCTTCCCTCGTAATTTTACTTGGTGGTAGGGTTTAACCTTCCCGGGTTGGTACCACCGCACTGAAATAAACGTCGGTCGAAACGGCTATGTAAATAGTTTGTGTTTTCCGACCAGTTCAGTGTAGTCAGCACGATCAAAGGGGGAAGCACTGACATGGCACTGGTGTTATGGGCTGAAATCACGGACGTTGTAGGTGATGTTGCAGAACTTAGTAGAATGGACAGACATAAACGTGTTACGGAAGCCTACTTTTATTATAAAATAACCGTCGGAGGACCTTGGTTGAAAATTGTAAAATTTAGTAGAACGGATAGACATGCATATGTTACGGAACCCTACATTCATTTTGCAGAACTTAGTAGAATGGACAGACATAAACGTGTTACGGAACCCTACTTAACAGTTGCACTCCGGGAGTGCCGGCAGATCCCGTGCCACTCTAACTTAACCCTTAACGCAATGACTTAAGGTTTCATTTTAAAAATGACGCTGACGCGATGTCGCGAGTTATACATTTTTACCCACCTAAAAAAGTGCCAAGAGCCGCTAAAGAAGTTTTCACTTCAAAAACCTCAGGGTTATCCCCTTTCAAATAAAAAAAAAAAAGAATTTTCAAAATCGGCCCACAATTGACGGAGTAATCGCGTAACAAACATCCAAAAAAAGAAAACATACCGTCGAATTGAGAATCTTTTAGGTCTAAAGTAAATTTCTCGTGAAGACAAATGCAACGAGCCCAAACACGATGGGTTTATCATGTGTAGTTTAGGAGTTCCTATGGCCACCTTCTGTCTCCATCATCAAACCAGCTCGATGGTACTCGGTACAGTAGGTACTGGCCAGGTACCATAATAAATTAAACGCCGGTCGGAAAAAATAAAAAAATTTCAAATTTAGAATATTCATGAAACAAGGGTCCGAATATGTATCACTAGTATATCGATTCATGTATTTCAACAGGACAGAGAAAATTTCAAAATATTAGGCAAAGAGATTTTATGTATAGAGTCAGCACTACGAAGAAAGAATACAGAGAAATGACGGCCAATAGCTGAGGTATGAGGTAAGGTAGCGGGGTGGCGGAACGCTGAGCCGCGCGGGGCGGGAAGCGAGCGGGAGAGGGGCTAGCTAGCTAGCGAGCGACTAGCGGCCCGGCCGGCCCGGCCGGTCAGTCAACACGTGCATTGGAATACGTAGGGTTGTCACTTAGTCTACCAAAAATATATTTTTGGATTTATTATTTTACGAGTAGTTATTATGGTTAATTGTGCCCGTAGTCTAGTGGTAACGCTTTTCAATGCAGAAGTTGCGGGTTCAAATCCCGGGCACTAACTAATGTACTTATTTATTTCCTTGATAAGGATTGATATACGTGCATTTCATAACGAATAGGTACGATCGCTCCGGTGAAGAAAAATAAAGTTAGGTAACTAGTGCACACTGGTCTATGAAAGGTATTTTTGTGTAAACTGCTTCTGATTTCCACTGGTCACCATGTACGAGTAATCGAACCGGATATAACAAATTGTGACAAGTTCGAGTGCAATATGACTGCCATAAGAATACTCAATAAACAATAAAACAACAACAATAAAAACAATACCTCCTATGTCAGTGGGCAGAGTCCGTGCCTAGCAGTGGGACGTTTTAAAGGATTATAGAAGAAAACAGATAGTGAATTTCATCGAATAAAAACGTTTTTATGTATTTATTAAACTTAAAATACAGGACTATAATAACTTGAAATACATACCTAAACTTATATGGGTTTTTTAATTACCGTGGTTATTTGACATTTTAAGAAGTAACAACGGCTTTACTCACTATCGAAATACGAGCTGTGTGGCTCGACATTTCGGCCAGAGTGCTCATGATGATGGGACGTTTGGCCCGAAACGTCGAGCCACACAGCTCATATTTCGACCGCGAGTAAAGCCTTTTTGTATTCTTATAATACCTACACTTAATAACTAGAATAATATCTAAACAACTAAACTTAATAATAAAGAATTAATAACTGCGGTCTTGGCCTTGGACTAAACTTAAAATCTCCAAACCAAACATACATAAAATAAAGAGTGCAGCATTTATTTAAAAAAAAAAAAATTAATAAAAAAACCATTAGGTATACTTTGAACTACACACACAAACACAACTAAAATAACTCTTCCTCCGTACTTAAACAAAATAAATAATTTAAATTTCACTTTACACAAATTTAAATTTTCACTTTCCCTTAAACAATGTATCATCTTGGACTATTTTTATCCATCTTTCTCGTATTGATCCCTTAGTAGGATGTGGAAACCTTGTAAAAAAAAAAAAAATTCTTGAAAATTTCTCAATTACTTACTAATTCAAAAAAAATTTAAGAATAGCGACAACCCTAATTAGCGGTCAATTCACTCTCATATTTTAACGTGGCTTAATACAATACATATTTATTTACTTTCATACATGATATCCCAGAACTCTATTTCTAATCATTCATATGTGGCAGCCCTAATGAGCGCGTTCAATTTATTTGTTTAATTAAATAATGCTTATGTTATTGCAATGCTAGGTCAATACATAAAATGTACAAAATTTTCAAATTGAAGTAGCGTTGTGACAGCCCTAATTGGCCAGTTGAACCAAATATTTGTAAGCACATGGAAAACAAGATATTATATATAAGGTCTTTCAAAATTAGTTAATAGTACGCTAAGGGGGGGGGGGGGGGGGGGGGGGTTCTGTATCGTAAATAAATCACTTTTGAGGAACAAAGATTTTTTTTTACAAAAAAAAATTTATAATAATGTAAAATGTAAAAAAAAAATATTTTCTTAATCGTTTCAGTTTCATGCCAGGAACAAAAAAGTCTTCCCACACATAGATCTCTTTCTTTCAGAAATTGTGAAAACCACAATTTTAGTTTTATTAGTATGGAATAGAAAGAATTTGATTTTTTTTACCAACTTACACGTGTTACATCAAAATGGTAATGAAGACTTTTTTGTTACTGTTATGAAAATGAATCGATTAGGCTATAAAAATCAACCACATATTTTTTTATTTAAATACATAAAAAACATTTTACATAAAAAAAGCCCAAGGTCCAAATCATTTTATATAGGTTTTACTCCCTATATGATGCAGAACCCCCCCTTAGCGTACTATTAACTAATTTTGAAAGACCTTATATATTAAGATCACAATGAAGTGATACTTACCTATGAAATGAGATGCCATCAGTTTTCCCAATATTTTTGGTATGATTTTTGCAATATCGCAACACACAACCGGGCATAATGACTGGCGCGATGCGAGCCGCAGACGGACGGCAGCGAGCGCGCGGACGGCGCGTCCGCCGCGTTCGGTCGCTCGCGAGCTACTAGTCTCAAGAGGGTCCCTCCGCGTAATGGTTACTCCACCGCGGTGGAGCGAAGGCTGTTGCCCGGGTAAGAGGTCTAGTAGAATACATGATACGTCATTGATATTAGGTATTTAATACTTTTTAGTTTTTTTTTTTTTTGTTTTTTGGAAATCGGTTTAATATTTTTTAAAACAGTTTTTATTTCATTCTTTTTAGTAATATTACATAAAAAAGAATAATCGAAATCGAATAATCGAAATCGATTGAAGTGGTACAGAATTATTCGCCATATGTGTCAGACTGCAAATTGCTGAATAAGTCCACATCACAAATGTTTTGCTGAAGGTAACCACACACCATACTAATTTATCAAACTGAAAATTGCCGAAAACGACCACATCACAAGTTTTGCTGAAGGTAACCACACACCATAGTATTATGCTGATTTTTCGAAAACCACTGAACCAATTTCGATAAAATTGAAATGGGACCACCTCGGAAGTATGACCTAACTAACAAAAAAAGAATTTTCTAAATCGGCCCTCAATTGACGGAGAAATCGTGTTACAAACATACAAAAAAATAAAAAAAATAAAAAAAAAAATAAAAAAAAAAAAAAACATACAGACGAATTGAGAACCTCCTCCTTTTTTGGAAGTCGGTTAAAAATTGTAGGTCGTCGCTTTACTTTTTGAGCAATATGTATATACATTTAGCACAATTTTTCCAAAAAAACTTAATACACAATAAATCAGTCAACTTGAGTTCAAATTTAACCAAATTTTTGACACAGATTGCCGGCAGGAGTCCGCAATGAACACTTCAGTCAAGTTGACGCAGACTGCTGCAGGACCGGTTTTAGCCGATCGGGTAGTTTCCGGTTTTCTTCAGTTTTCTGCGTAGTTCTTGGGCGTAAAAATCTGGAACTAGTACGAAGTTGTAGCCCTTGGCCGAGCGCATTTAGTGGTGTGGTGAAAGTGGGGGGTCGTCGATCTGGTTTAGGCAGCGCACGCCGAAAACCGTTTTGTCTGACTGACAAAATGGCGAACTTTTCAGGTTTTTCGCCCACGACTTTTCCTTCACTGGCGCGATCTCAAAACAAACACAATCACTGTGTTGCCCGGCTCCAGGCGCACATACCAATATAAGACACTTGCACTTAAAGAAACTTTTTCATATTTTTACGATTTATTAAGCGGGAGCTAGCGCGCAAAGACGCGCCCAAGTGAGCGTTTGGCTTGGAACTGGTTAGGTTAGGTTAGGTTAGGTTAGGTTAGGTTAGGTTAGGTTAGGTTAGGTTAGGTTAGGTTAGGTTTGGTTAGGTTAGGTTAGGTTTTTTTTTTTTTTTTTTTTTTTTTAATGTTCCAATAAATGACACCTCGGCTATATATGCCGAGTCCTTTTACAGTCCTTACGCTACTTCCCACCATCATACGCCCCCCTGCACACTGGTTCCAGCAGTGGTGCAGGTTCCTTCTCTTTCATTCTTTTTTATTCAATTTAATATACATATTTTCATTTACACATTTACAATTATTATACATATTTTCCATTATTTTATACATTTACATATTTACAATTTATCATACATCTTATAAGAGATACATACAATGAAAGAATTAAAATGTACTTTGAATAGTGTTATCCGTCGTTACACGAGAAGGTATTTTTCTTTGGTGCTGTGTCAATTATGTTTATGATCGTTACTTACTACTAATACAAAATAAAATATATACTTAAACTTATCATTACATTACCGTACTAGCTACTAATATGTATGGCGAGTATCTTAATTTTTACACACACTGTTCCTACTACTAACAATTTGTTGAAATTACACTTCTTGATTCATTGAAATAATTACATTATATACATTATTTAACTACTTTTGCTAATAAATTAGATATAGCACAGCCTGCCTCTTGCCAACCTGTCCCAGAGGGCTCTCTCCGGGCAGTCGCGGCTGTACGCGGAGTGGCACACCTGATCCGCGGAGTGAGACTTGGGGCTCTTCTTGCAGTTTACGCAAGAAGGCTGTCCACCATTTAGTCTCACCTCGCAAGCCGCGTTTTTGTGAGGACCGCCGCAGTACGTGCAGGCCTGGGCCTCGGCTTTGCACACTCGTGTAGTGTGGCCGTAACCCAGGCACTTACCGCACTGAACGAGGGGTGACTGGTCGTAGACGGACACGACCCGAAAATGAAGATAGAGCCAGCCATACTCCACCATTTTTTTATGTAATGGAGGTGATACCTCCATTACAATATGGCAGTGGTGTATGTTTCGGGCTGGCCTTCTATACTTCACTTTCATTTCGCGTCCGTCCGCCTCGCTCAGCAGAAATTTATTCTGCGAGACGAGGTGTCCGATCACCTCCGCGTCAGTCAGGTCTTTCTGCACGCCAGTGAGTACGACGAGAGGGTTCCTCGTTCGGGCCTCCTCCACATTCAACTTCGCCGAGACAAGAATATCACGCACCTTGGCCCTGGTTTCCGAAGTGTCAAGACCAAGTACCACTTTCCTGTCTCGGGCCTTGCGGAGGAGGTTCACCCCGACGCCCAGCTCGTCAACCTTCACCGCCGCAGCGATCCTGCCAATAACGGCCTCCGCGGTGTCGGCGACGTCCTCCGAGGACACGATGAGGGCGTGGCCACCGGCACCAGGCCGCCTGGCCGCAGGCTCAGACCGGACAGCAGACACCACGTCGGCATACGAACGCGGGGCTGCAGACTCAGCCGAGGCACGCATGACCTCCAGTTCCGTGTGGACTTTCTGGAAGCCATTGTCCAGGTCGCTCCTCAGCCGGTTGACCTCTCCACACAGCTCACCGACGCGCGCCGCCGTCGTCACCGCCTCCCGCGAAGTTCCCGCATCAGCCCCGCCGGTCCCGGCAGCAAGCGGCCCCCGTTGAGCTGGGCTCATCTCGAACGCGAGGAAGCTGCGGGTGCTTACAATCTCCTTCTTTATAAGCTCCACATTTTCTTCAAGCGCTTGTTTGCTGGAAGTCAAGGCGGCCATCTCCCTGGAGTGTTTCCGCTCCAGGTAGAGGGCCTCCTTGACCTTTTCCGTCCGAGCCCGCTCGCACTCGGCAACTGAGCGCGCCCTGGAGTCAGCAAGGCGAAGTATTATGCCGTACATACCTTGCATACAGTCCGTGACAGTTTCTCGGATGTCCCTTTTCAGGTTTCCGGACTGCTCCAGGGCGAACTTCGCTTGCTGCAGGAGCCGGTTGGCCTGCTGCGGAAGCTCATTGATGAGGGGGGTTTTGTTACGGGCGGAGAGGGAGCAAGACGAGGCGATTGAGCGGTCTCGAGTAGGCGTCTCGACACCTAGGTCCGAGGCGCGCCCGAGACTATCGCCCCGGTTTGACCCCTCCGCGTCAGACTCCTCTTCGGGGGGCCGCGACGAGGGTATCGGCCATGTCGGCGCAGGCCGCTCAGCCGGCGCCAGCGCGGGCGTCTCAGCTAGCGTCGGCGCAGGCGGCCCCACCAGCGCCGGCGCAGGCGACTCGGCAAGCCGGACGTCCGCTACCAGTACAGGCGGCGGCGAGGCCGTCGAGCCAGCAGCCGAGGAATCCGCGAGCTCGGAGGAATTCCTGACCGCCCGGTGAAGCAGCGATAGCTGGCGCGAGGGTTTGGAGGGAGTCTTGAAGGCAGGTATGGGGGGGATGGGTCCGATGTCGGCCAAGGTGACAGCTTTTGTCTTTGACACCTTGTCGGCCGGTCCGACTTTCTTGCCACCCCTCACTCCAGCGGCCCCAACCGGCTCCACCCCTGCCACTGCAGGCCTCACTCGGGGCACCCGTGCCCTGCTTGCCGACACGTTGGTCCGCATCGAGCCCCCGGAACCGCCGCTACCGGAAGAAGCAGACATAATTAGACAGACATAAGAGCTCTACCGTCACTTCCGTCTCGAGGACACTCATACTGCCGTAGCCCTCATGAATATAGACCTTGAGTCTGTACTCGATTGGGCTGCGCGCTTCGGACTGCTCGTTAATCCTGCTAAGACACAAGTCATAATCATCGGATCACCTAAATTGTTGGCAAAGCTGGACAGGGATACTCGCCCCGTCGTTGTTTTCAATAACATAGCTATCCCCTACAGCAAGTGCGTTAAAAATTTAGGGCTTATGATCGATGAATCTCTTACATGGAGTGTGCAGGTTAATGAGGTCAGTCGTAAGGTCTTCGGGAGCATGCACTCTCTCAAGCGTTTGCAAAACTTCATTCCCACTGGCACAAAAATTACGCTCGCTCAATCTCTCTTATTGCCAATTCTAGATTATGCTGATGTGTGTTATCTTGACCTAAATGAGGATCTCCTCAACAAAATTGACCGTATTCTTAACTTGTGCATTCGCTATATTTTCGGATTGCGCAAGTATGACCATATATCTGAATATCGAGCTCGCCTTCAGTGGCTCGATGTTCGTGGTCGCAGGAACTCTCACGCCCTCTCTCTTCTCTTCCGCACACTTAATGATCCTGCTGCTCCCAAATACTTGAGTGAACGATTTGAATTTCTTTCTTCTCACGGCCTGGCTTTAAGATCTGCTGACAACTTACTCTTGGCAATACCGGCTCACTCAAGCTCGTTCTACACGGACTCTTTCACAGTACAAACAGCTCGCCTCTGGAATAATCTGCCTGTGCATTTACGCTCCTCTACGTCTATGAATGTATTTAAGATAAATTTAAACAAACTTCTCCTTTCCTTACCGAAGTAAATGCAATTTATATTACATAAGTACATATCTTTACGCCCCTCTCTTACTCTCCCGTCATTCAGTTGATTGTGTTGCACAACGGTACCACCGATTAATGTACATATAATATTTAAGTTTATTATATGCATATATATGCTTATTAAAGTATCTATGTAGTATTCGTACGTAGTTTATCATACATATTTCTTTAATCTAACACATTGTCACAAACTATTCTTGTTCGCCTGCATGTACTTCTCCCACATCCCAAAGGTTAGAATAGAATGCCTCGCGGCATTAAGCTCGCCTGTTGTACCTAATTTTGATAAATTGGTGTTCAATAAAGAATATATACATACATACATACATAATTACTACTCAATTATACCAAATTATTCAACAAAAATGTCAACAAACACAAAACATGAAATATCTATAAAATATTCGTATTAAATTAGTAAATATATACACCACCAGATGCGGCTTGACGAGCTCTTTCCAACAAGTGGTCACACGCCCGGGTTATAGAGATCCACCAAACTTCTAACGAAAGAAAGACCTTAGTGGATGAGTCCGGGTCTCAGTGTCAAATGTTTGAAAGAGCTCGTGTCAGGCGAGTCGCCACAAATCAGCGACTAACTGCCACGACTTTAACAGCACAACTTTCGTTCTGGTATCGATACGCAGACGCAGAGACGACAATTACGACTAAATTTTAAAATCACTATGTCCTCGATCTAGTTTTTGAGCTATAGTCAGTTATATATTACAAAATTGGTTAGGTTAGGTTAGGTTAGGTTAGGTTTTTTTTTTTTTTTTTTTTTTTTTGTTCCATAAAAAACACCTCGGCTATATTGGCCGAGTCCTTTCGCAACTTTCATCCTTCTCGCCCCCGTGCGCCCTCCCGCACCCTGGTTCCAGCAGAGTGCAGGTACCTTCTCACTCATACATCTTTATTTTATTCAATTTTATTCTATTTACAAATACAATTTTACACTAACATATTATAATACAGGACAAAAGGGATTGCAAGTTACAGTTACAAGCAATAAGACAAGTGTTTACACATTATAGGTACAGAATTAATTTGCAATATGGATACAGTTGTACAGTTAAGTTTGTATTAATATTAAAAAGATAAGACCAATGAAAAGAAGGAAAACAAAAGTGAAACAAAAATGAAAACAAAAAGAAAAACAAAAGGAAGCGTATAAGACCCATAGAAGAAGCTCATGTTGTGTTTTGTGTTTGTCTCTGATGGTCACTAGGGAGAACCTGCGGGCTGTTTCTATTTGAATCAGCCGTCCAGGCGACCACGTACATACAGTACCTTGCGAACCCCTCAGAGGTTATCCCGTCGGACAGGAGGGTAGCCCAGTTTTCAGTCTCGAGCTGGGTTTCGTATTCCAGCTCGAAAGCAGCTCTGCGGGCTGCGAACCTCGAGCAGTCGTTGATTAAATGGGCTATCGTCTGCTCGGGATCTCCGCAGAAGCCACATTCAGGTGAGTCCCTCAGCTTGAATCTGTGGAGGTACTGGGCTAGACCTCCGTGCCCCGTCCAGGCCTGTGTTCTGAGGTAGTTTGCAGGCACCTTTATAAGGGTCCGGTATGCACGTCGCACATCCGGGAAAAATAGCCTGGTAACGGCGCCTGTCGCACTCTCGCTGTAGCGTCGCTGCCATTCTCCCAGGGTGCGCTCGCGTACAATTCGTCTGGCAAAGGACACAGGGAACTGGGAGTAGTTTGGCGCGGTTTTTGTTTTGAGGGCCGCCTCCTTGGCGAGCTCATCCGCCCTCTCGTTTCCCTTCGTTCCCACGTGGGCCCTCAGCCAGAACAACTGGAGCGAGCCCCCGAGGGATTCGATTTCCCGGATATTTTCTCTAATAGTGACCGCCAGAGGATGGGAGGTGGCTGAGTTGGCAACTAGGTCCAGGGACGAGCGTGAGTCGCTATACACATTTACCCTGCTACTCGCTCTATTTTGTCGCGACCAACTTGATGCCCGTGACAGCGCATAAAGTTCGGACTGGAAAACTGTGCAAAAATCTTCCAACTTAAACTTCTGACTGCGGATTTCCAGATCATTCTCCCAGATCGTCATAGCAGCCCCCACTTTACCCTGTATCTTGCTGCCGTCCGTAAATATCATGGTTGGGGGTTGGTCGTCCTTTGGGTCATCCGGTGGTAGTGTTTCTAGGACATTATAAGGAATGCACGGTCTGAGCGCGGGGTGGTTTAGTCTTGCAACTGGGACTCTGCTTTCCAGTTCCCTGTCTTTCATGCCCTCGAGTGGGAATCCTCTTCTGACCTCGTACAGGTTTTTATTCTCCAGCAGTCGTAGGTCTAGTGGCAGCAGGCGGGCTAGAATGGTTGCGGACACAAGGGACACCGTTCTGTAGGCTTTACATATCTTTATGGCGAACACCCGTTGCAGGGAATCCAGACGCCTCCTGACATGCTGCTTGTGTGCAACGTCTCCCCAAGCGCATGCTCCGTACAGAACGATGGGCTCTATGACCGAGATGTATATAGTCCTGATGATTTCAGGATTCAGTCCCCAAGTAGCCCTTGCTGCGCCGCTCAATCTTTTGGAGATGCCGATTGCCTTAGCAATGGTGGTCTGCAGGTGCGCCCCGAATGTAAGCTTGTGGTCAATGAGGAGACCTAGTAGCTTTATCTCCTCGACCTGCTTGATCTCCGTGCTGCCCATAACAATGCGGGCGGTCTCAAGCTTCAGTCTCCTGGTAACCACCATTGCCAGGGTTTTGTGCGGAGCAAACTTAAGCTTGGCGTTCTGTCCCCAGGCATCCACCATGCCCAGAATGTGGTTTACCTTTGCAACTATGTGCTGCATTTTTGCCCCAGATACGACCAGCACTACATCATCAGCGAACGCTTGGTAGTATACCTCGGTGTCCTTTCCCCCTTGTAGCTCTAGATTTTCAAGCAGTGAGTTTATAACCAGGTTCCACATTAAGGGACCGCACGTGGACCCCTGGATGCACCCCTTACTCGTATTTTTGGAGACCTCACATCCTGCGTAGCGTAGCGTGATCCTACGCTCACTGAGGTAGCTTGTCACCAGCTGGTAAAGGTTGTTTGGACAGCATTTGTCCATAAGCTCACCCAGTATCGAGGGCCACCATGCGTTATCGAAGGCCCCCTCTATGTCGAGGGAGACGACGATTGCTATGCGCTTCCGCCTTAGCTGCCCTCGGATGTGAGCCAGGAAGTCATACAGTGCGTCGTCCGTTCCTTTCTGTGGCATGAACCCGTATTGGCGATCGTTTAGGCGCCCTTCAGCCATTAGTCTCCACAAGATTCTGGTGGTGAATAGCTTCTCCAGTACTTTCCCCAGGATAGAGAGGAGGCCTATAGGACGGTAGGCTCTAGGCTTGGAGTAGTCTGGCTTCCCCGGCTTCCTTAATACGCAGATATAGGCCCCTTTCCAGATTTTCGGGAAATAACCGTGTTGGAGACATGTGTTTGCAATTGCCAGAAATAATTGCATGTCCCCTGTTAT